>OW387777.2:10780000-11980000 GCA_936446665.2 Synanthedon andrenaeformis | reverse complement strand
CCAAAAAAAATTGAGTTTTCTCAGTAAGCTATGTTCGTAGTTTCCCTGGAAGAAACTCGCCTTCAATAGAAACTTTCTCACTTCTTCCCTGTTTATCCCTCTTTCCATATGTGAAAACCCAATTCAAATCAGTCTATCCATTCTCGAGTTTTTGAAGCGTGCACAAACCAACTTCATATTGCTATATATGAAGATTTTTGAAAAGGACTCAAAATTTTGTATGTATATGTCTCTATTTTTTAGAAATATTGGAATTTAGAATGAGATTGACTATTTTTTAGAATTAGGTACATATACAGTTCTGCGAATATAGCTTAACACAAATTAGGTATTTATTGGCTTGGCAATCAATTAGTTAACATTCCAATATAATTTAATTCATCTACTGGTTGTAATATCCACATACAAATTTGAGATCAAAAGCGTCTGTTGCATAGCAATTATAAGCTTGTGAGAGAATTCCTCGACTAGTTACCGCTTTGATCACAACCATAACAACGTACCTACCGAATCGGAACAGAACGGCGGAAATTGTCTTCCACAATTATTACCTCACGTATTATATTTTATTAATCTTTTATGAATGAAGGATCGCTAAATGTGTTACTAAGCGCAAAACTCGAGAACGGCTGGACTATTTGGGTATTTTTTTTTAATATTCGTTGTAGGTTCTCACAAATCTACAGATTCGGCACCGAAGGGAATATAAAATGTAGCTGATATCAACATCTCAAATTCAATTAATTTAACTAAATTTTCTCCAATTTAAATGGGATGGAGTGAACTAGTATGAAAAAGAAATAGACACAGGCTACGGCTCCGTGCCAGAGGTTATGCACAAAATAATGAAAATAAAATAAAAATAATTGGAGAAAAAAGTCGAATATCAGTAGATGTTCAGTACAAAGGAAATGTAACCAAAAATTGGTGAAACCGGGTCGAATCTCGAGGCAATTATCTGTGTGTACTGTCGTAATTACCAGAAACCCGGGAAGTTAAAGCGAGATAAGCGGCTGAAGTCGAATTTGCATAAACCGTCGGCTCTCGCATTCCTTACATAATTAGTATTGTTGAGGGTACATTACGACTGAGGTACGACACTGATACTAAGTGCTGAAAAGATTGATATTAGGCGAACTTATCAAGATATGGGTGTTATTTCTCATATGCTTCAGCACATGAAATGTTTCAGCACATAAAAATACCAAGGTTTCATCGAAGATATATAAGACCAAGTTAGAATGAGGGTTCATCATAAATCGCATACACTGAATTAAAAATGCAACCAAAAGTAAGATGGATGCAAGTGTTTCTATAACAATCAATTTCCATATATTAACACAAATTTTAATGCAACTTTGAGAGTGAATAGGTCACTCTAGTGTACAAAAACTCCAAAATACTTTAGCCACAGACATTGATTTGTTATTCAAGAGTTCAAATAACTTTACAAGTGAATACATTTTTATACTTGTTAAGAACAATCTCTCAGAGGGCATGAATGTACTTATATGTAACTAGCGACCCGCCTCCTAGTTTCATTTATGGTATAAATCAGTAATGATTCAAATTAATTATAATTTATAGAAAACAAACTTCATTAATCTATCGCCGGATTTCGGTCTGACGTTAACAGACGCGTCCTTATCAAGAAAATAATACAACCATTATTATGTCTTACGTAATATGAACATCATAATAATGAATACATGTGAACAAGATTCATTATTATTATTCACATTAATACATGGGACACAAAAAGGAAAGAAGACGTTATTTCACCGATGTATTTTTTTATGTTAAGGTTGGCAGACAGGCTAAAGGTCCACTTGATGGTAGGTGGGGGCTACTGTCGTCTATAACACAAGCAACGTCACAGGTGCTGCAAGTGAGCTGCTGACTACAGGAGGATAAAGATTAAGGGGTCGTGAAGGGATAGGGAAATGAGCTCTAGCATTCCTTACTCACTCACCGAAACACAACAGAAAAAAACGTAATGGAGCCCATTTCCCCTTGTGGCACCTGTGGCGCTGCTTCTGTTATAGGCGACGATAGCCACCTACCATCAAGTAGATCGTTATTTCATGATCTGTAGTAAGGGGGTGGTTACTGCCGCCAGACGGAGTGCCCTAATGACTGCGAAATGCAACGTGCCCCAGAGCCAAATTTGAAAATTTCGTAATCAAATTGACCTTGCCGGGAATCGAACTCCGTCACTCTGGAACAGAGTTATCCATCGTGCTTTATTTAATAAATATTTTGATTGTGGAACGCATTGATTTAAAAAAAAAACTTTATTTCTTACTTAATTGTCTCCCTTAATAACTAGCGAGCTATATATGTATTTTAGACATTAATTTTGGGTACATAAATATACATAAAGCAAGTCCTCTGTTAACCCCTTCGTCCACTACGAGACTATAGAGCGAGACACATACGAGATTTATCTACTCTATCTCTATTTCGTACGTCCACGGTGTTATTGTGAGAGCGCTCTATGTTGTTTTCTAGATCATAGTAGACTTCTCTACCATAGACTAGTATACACACTGCGTCCACGCTGAGACTATTTTAAATCGAGATCTCTCTCAGCTCAGTTACAATCATGTCGCAATACGCACAGCCGCCGCACTCATTATTTTAGCGTCGCATAAAAAGAATAAAAAACGAAAATGTTGGGTGAGAGATTGGATAAAAGAACGTTCTCAACAAGGTGCCCATAATAATTTATTCCGTCAGTTGGAAGCCAAGGATGAAACTTATTATAAGAATTTTATTCGAATGGCACCTTCCGATTTTCAATTTTTACTTGAACTAATTTCACCACGAATAAAAAAGCACGATACTGTTATGCGAAAAGCTATTACTTGCGAGGAACGGTTAGCAGTGACTACGATTTTTGGCCACAGGTAACTAATTATTTATTTTAATACCTATACATTTTTTAATCTTTAATAAGAACATATCGAGTAAAATATTACGCCTTACCGTTTATTTATTTATTTATTTATTTATTTATTTATTTATTTATTTATTTATTTATTTATTTATTATATATATTATAATATAAATAAATAAATTGTGCAGATATTAACAGTTAACACCAACTGGTCTACATAAGGTCAGTTTTTTACAAAATATACAATAGCACCTTGAATATTATAATATGTATAATTGTATACCCTACATATTTTATTACAAAAAATTCGCAGGATCGGATCGGCTGACCTAGCGAGACTGCCGAGAGTTTTTAAAACAAATAGAATTCTCGTAGAGCGCCCTACCGATAATGTTGTCTCACTCTCGCAGCTGCGTACACGTTTAGCTCTATCGATCTATCATAGACTGCCGAGATACTCTAGCTAGTTTGATCTCGCTTCTGCGTACACATATAGATTGCTCTACGAGAGTAAATCTCACTCTATTCTCTCACTCGTGGACGAAGGGCATTAGAGTTGCGACCCACTTCCGTACCCGACAGCGGGTCCGTTTTTCTCTAAACGGAAATGAGATTTCCCGACTGATATAATGGCTTTCCACAGATTATGTCATGCGACGCTTGGAGTTGGAAGAAAGATTTAAAAATATTATATCATCGGCATTGTGTGACAATGCGCCGCCTTGGCACATCTAAGTGCCACTATGGCAACAAATTGCCAATTTAGAGAATGCTAAAAGAAATCTATACATATAATAACACACAAAAACACAATTGTACTTATGTTACCGAGGTCAAGAAAATAGTTTTTAATTCTCTGTCTGCTTGTCTGTTTGTCTGTGGCACACAGATAGTTTACTACCTGGATTACCTGGATACGATATTTATTTATTTATTACTCGTATATTTACAGTAGAGCAGACTTTATCTATATTCTATCAATTCATCTTACTCGAATATATTTTATGCATATTTTTTTCACAGTTAGACACAAATAAGATATATTATATTTATAGGCTTATACAGAAGTAGGTACTTGCATATTTAAAACTAATGTATGTTCAAATAACCAAGGCGTGTAAAGTAAGGCACGTATCTATATCTATCAACTCAATGTGAAAGTTAAAACTTTGATGAGAAAGATTAAAGCGTTGAACGAAGATTTCCAACAGGAATGTCTTTTCTACAGTTACATGAATTCCGTGACCCGGTATTTATGAACATATTACAAACCTTTATATCTTGAAGTTAAAAGGCAACACATGGCCACCTACTTTTGTAATGTAATATTGCTGGACATATTGGATCAGGTTATGACAAGAAACCACATATAAGTATAAGCTATTTTTCAAATATGAATTTGTAACATTCTTTACTGGCTGGTGCCCGCGACTTCGTCTGCGTTGAAAAAGAAAATAAGTATGAGTAATAACGCCTGACATCGTTATCGCTGTGAAGACGGTGGCGCCCAATTCTTTATATTTTTAGACGATCACTTGGGAACACTATACCTAGTTTTTTTTCTGGATGAAAGGTACCCTATGTCTTTTCTTGTATCCCTGACAACGTGTATGCAAAATGTCATGATTATCGGTTGAGTAGTTAAGGCGTGAAAAGGTAACAGACAGACAGATAGACGAAAGTAAAGATTAGTATGGAGTATGGAGTATGGGCAAATTGTGTTTCGCATTATTAAATGGATTGTATGTATAGATTTTCTGTGTGAATTTCTCGTAATGGAAGAGAAGTCTTCTCACACTCATTTATTTTACTTAAAAATAACTCCAAATGTATCATAAATAAAGTTTTTTTTTTTTTTTTTTTCTATATTAAATAGTAGTTTGAGAGTACTATATTAAAAGTATAGTTTCAAAAGAAGATTTATATTTATATATTAGTAAGTAGGTACGTATGTAAATGTTATCTCTCGAACATGTTCTGAATTGGCTGCGGCTTCAACGAAATTATTCTAGGTCGGAATGATTCAATTTGTCGTAGCGATACATTACTGGGTGGGCTTATTTAATTTGCAGGCGTCTGAGAGCGCTCGAACACACTAGAGTGCTTGCTCTTAAACCCTTTTACTTGTTTAACTTTTAACACTTTAATGGAGATCATATTTTCTTACTATGATATCAATTTATTAATTTTTCGCTTAGTTTCGTGGCTTACTATTCATGGTGTGCTTATAGTGGTCAGTGAAATGTATACATGTATATGTTAAAAGACTTTGCGACTTGAAGTAGTCAACTTTTATTTTTATCCAGAAAAAAGACTTCTGTAATGCACAAATCGTTGATCTACATTAAAAAAAAAAAAAAAAAAACAATTTGTACACGTTGTACTTATGCTCCGAATTAAAAAAAATAGCTTTTTGTCTGTTTGTTTGTGCGTTTGTGAACGCTAATCTCAGAACGCCAAATATACCTACTGCAGATGGGCTACCGAATAGGATTAAGTATAAGGAACATTATAAATAAATATACAATGAACAAATGACATTATTTGTTGGTAATAATAATTTAAATTCTATACCAATTTGCGTCATCCTATTGTAAAAGGTACTTGTAGTAATTGTGTTTGGCGATGTTAAAGGTAATAGGACGAACAAGTGTTGCGCTAACACAGTGCGGTTGTTCATGGCAAACATTCATTGAGCAGTACCTCATTAAAAACCGTCCTCGTCAGTCAGGTGTAGTAACAAAAACAAACCACAAAGGTATTATTGTACTCCTTATTTTGTAAACAGGAAAAGCAAGTTATTTCAGAACTAGACAAAGGATTTGTCTCTGTCTAATGATGTAGATAAGGTATAGGTGATTCGTAGGGATCTGTCTGTGTCTAATATCTATATCTTTGTAAGCGTATAGGTAAATTTATTTTTATATAGGTACTTTGTTCTCGATAAATTATTGGTATTCGTTGGGAATTTAAAGTGCATTCTTAAAATATATTTTTTTTAATATATAATCAAGTCAGATTAGACGTTGGTGATCGATGAATTTTACATAATCAAATACAACAAAAAAGACATGAAGAAGTAAACAAGTGGATTATTGATAGGGTGGTTAAGGTGCTTGCTTTAACTCTCTGTCTCAGAGGTCTTTTTAAGTCTTTGGAAGTTTTTGGAAGTAAATTTTTCAGAAAACGTGTTTGTCAGATCTAGACTATGAAGTCTAGATCTGACAAACACGTTTTCAGGGACACAGGAAGGGAAATACTTAATACCTTTCATCCAGAACAATAAAATTCTGTTCCGGAGTAAACATCTAAGAATATTAAAAAATTCAACGCCTAATGCTAAAAAATTAGCAATCTTTATTGCTCATAAATAGACGTTGAATTTTTATTCATTTAAAAATCCTTCGGAAACGGTCCCTGTTACTTTTTTGTGTCCCTGACAAAGTGTTTACAAAATTTCGCTATGAACGGTTGAATAGATAAGGCGTGAAAACGTAACACATAAACATATAAATAAAATAAAAAACTAACATTTATAATATTAGTTAATATTTATGTCATTTATATCTAACAATGAATATATATGTGGTTACATAAGTTTAGAGCATCCCATGTCGAGGCATATTTCACATAGTTCAGATATCAGAGAATCAAATATTTCGACCTCCCCTTTAATTATTCGCTAAGAATTCGCTAAGATTATAGGGAAACAATGTTAAACATTCACAAGACCGAGGTCTAAAGTAGGAATTCTATTGTTATTTTATGGAATAAATTTATTATATACTTTAAGATCTAACTAAGATTTAAATTCAGTCGATCGGTGCAAACTAAATAAATTAATATACCTACCTATTGTAGACTAGCTGAGTTCTGCCCCGCTTCGTGCGTGGGACGCGCGCGGTATTGGACGCTGCTTATATAGAAAGAATAAATATATATTATATAAATACATAATATATAAATACATAATATATAAATATATATTATATATTTATTTTTCTGAAATAAAAGTAGCTAAGGTTACTCCTTAGCATCAACTATTTGTCAGTGAAAGTCCTATCAAAATCGGTCCAGCCGCTTTGGATATTAGCCAGAACAAACAGCAAAGACAATTTTTTTTATTTGTTTTTGTTATCGAGTTGTTATCATTGCCGTATATACTTTGATATACATTTAATTCAGTAAAAAGCAATTATTTTGACATCGCAAACGGACATTTCAATTTAATTTATTAGTATAGATAGATAATTTATTTTTAATAGATATATCCTTGTAACTGAGGTACAATAAACCAGACGTATCATGAAATTTATTACACTAATAAATATGCTATAAGATTAGATTAATAGTTCATGATGATATTGTATGCTTTTAATATGTGTTCTTTCCCATAGACAGTGAGATTATAATTGCTTGGCACCGACAATAGCATTACAGAGCCTTTATGCGTCGTGTCAAGTCGATATAACTTTCTCAAATAAAAATATGTTACCTCGATTGTGAATTGAAATTTTCGATCGATATGTATGCGGCTCGTTGGTCTAGGGGTATGATTCTCGCTTTGGGTGCGAGAGGTCCCGGGTTCAAATCCCGGACGAGCCCGTATTTTTACTTTTTTACATTTTGTTGCAAATATATTCATGTAGTTTCTTAAGTAATTAATAAAAAATACCTCACTCTAAAATAAATTGCAATATTGTTTTACTTGTGCAATATTTAACATCTTAAGGTCAATTTGCAATTTGTGCCATAGGTCACAATTTTAAATTTGTGTCACTGAGATTTATAGTTAACTAGCGACCCGTTCCCGGCTTCGTCGCACGGGTGTGTATAAAAACCTTCCTCGTTTAACGCTCTTTCTATTAGTGAAAACCGCATGAAAATACATTCAGTAGTTTTTAAGATTATCAGAAACATACAGACAGACGCGGCTGGGAACTTTGTTTTATAATAATATTATGTATAAATAAATATAATAGCTGACAAGGCGAACTTCGCACCGCCTCAAAATCAAAATTAAGTTAAATAATAAATACAAAGATTTAAATCTGAATAAATGTATTCTATCAGTGTACAACGGAATGTTCATTTTTGTCATTATCAGAGATGGCGTTGTATGCGGATTTAACTTTTTTGTTATTTCCTTACTTTTCCGAACGAACCGAACTAAAAATCACCCAAATCAATCAAACCGTTCTCTTTATATCATACAAAATGTATGAGAATATATTTTTTTTATAATTTTATTTCCAATATTTTTTTTGTTTTTGCTTTAATAGTTTTCTGTTACAAATTCAACAAATCAATAATCATAAAAAATAGGTCCAGACATTCTTGAGTATTTTATATTAATATATTCGATTTATAAATTGCAAGCTTTATCGGTATGGCTATAGATAACAAATCGTTTAAAATAAAATTATACATTTCACTTTTTTCATTACTTTTTAAACTATCTAGATTTCTAGACAGTAAGTAAAAGATTTGATCAACTTTCCAAGTGGCTCGTTGGTCTAGGGGTATGATTTTCGCTTAGGGTGCGAGAGGTCCCGGGTTCAAATCCCGGACGAGCCCGAATCGTGTCACATGCGCCATTTTTTTGTTATCAGAATATTATTATCTAAAATAGGTAACTTGAGATAAAAGAATGGTTTTTATTTTTTCTTGAGAGCGGCCGCGTTAACGTTTTCACGCGTTTTTGGGCTGATGTTCTTTATTTAACTTCCTAGTTTCCATGGCATGATAAAACTATTTGTTGCTCTAGGTAATCAATACTAATAATAAATCTGTAAGTGTAGTTATATATATATATGTATGTATGTATGTATGCATGTATGTATGTATGTATGTTCATCCATAACTCTGAAACGAAACTTGGTAGATAAACATTTGGACGTACGGGACACAGGATAGGCTACTTAATATTTTTCAACGCGGACGAAGTCGTGGGCACCAGCTAGTATAATAATGAAATTGTTAAGTTAATGGTTTAGTTTTATAAGACTGTTTTGTTTTCTTTGTTTTAGTTTTTTTGGTCTATTTTTGTATATAAATATGTATAAAGTTTCTCAGTATAAAATATGCTTACTAATTCGAGGAAAATGTTGTTGATGGCTTTATTATCTTTATTTATGTATGTTCCTCTTTTTTCTAACTTACTATATGTTGTAATTGTTTGTTTTCCCTAATAAAATAAAATAAGTACATGTACAATTTTTTTTTGAAAAAATATTTAATGTACAGACACGGCTCGCTTACGATTTTATTATTATATGAATATGTGAGTATTAGATAGTAAAACAGATTTAAGTGAGTTTGGTGAAACTACAATTACATCAACAAAAAAGTTTATTTATATTTTTATTTTATTCACTGTAATTGGCTTCTGTTGAATGCGCCACGAAATGTGACATTCAATTAAAATGTACCCGTCAGGGCCACTTTTTCCTGTATCCATGCGCCGTGAAAAATTACATACGGAACTCGCTACGTGGGCCGATGCCGGCATTCAGCTCGTTTGTGTAATTGTGTTTATGTATGTGGCGTGTGTCGCCGGTCCGGCATCAATTCGAGTGACGCAAACAAATTGACATGCCCTGACCGTCCACGTCGGAATTGACGTCTTATTTCACATTATTCATGCGGGTGTTGTCCAATCAAATAAGGCTTTAGAAAAATATTTATGTTGAAAAAAGTTTTTAATTACTTCCAATAAGAACATATCAAAAATTCCTGTACTTACCTCAAATTTCGATTTAAGGCCTTATTTGACTGGACTATAATTTTAATAATAGAAAAAAGTCTATATACCTTTTTTATGTAAAATTTCCTGCTTTACAATTTTTCTTAGTAACTTTTTTTTCTAGCACTTACCATTTTTGAGTAATCTTGAAAAAACAAATATTTCGATTTTTTTTCAACCCTTGCTCGGGGGCTTAGGAAAAAATTATGTTGAAAAAAGTTTTTAAATATTTCAAAGAAGAACATATCAAAAATTCCTGTATTTACCTCACATTTCGATTTATTTGATTATTTTAGCCTTATTTTATGGGACTGTGTTGGTTTTGTTATATTATAAAAATAGACTGACTTCTAATATCATGTTTGTCAACAGATACAATTTAGGAACTCTATGTAATAAGATATACATACATAATTAAAATTATAATTTAACCCTCAACGTTCCAATGAGACCAAATACGCTATATCTGCTGTAAGTTGCTGAGTTGAGTGTCCCGCAGACTACATAATGTTGTAACGTCAATCAGGTCAGACTATACGAGTATTTAATGTAACATTAATCGAACATGTGGAAGTTAGTGAAATCCATTCGCTAACTAGGAAATGGGCTGATAGTCTTTAAACGCCTGTAGGTGTACATATCTTAATACAAAATAAGTTATTATTATTAATAACAATGCCGATCACGTCAGCTTTCAAATAAAAAAAAAATCGGATCAAAATCGGTCTATCCGTGTGGGAGCTACGATTCAGACAGATAGGTACACAGATACACAGGCGGCACACACGTGAAACGAATAACACCCCGTTTTTGGGTCGGGAGTTAGAATACATTGTCAAATCGCATGAAAGCAGGAAATTCGGAAAATTAAAATTTCAACGCGTTCAACTACATAAATTTTCCTTCATTTTGTCGACACTTATTTCAGGCTTTTCCAGGGCAAAAGTGAGAAAATGTCGGATCGTAATCTGTCACAATCTCACCGCCTTCAGAGTTATACTGAATGACAGCAAATGCGTAAAGGAAAACATAAAGCCGAAAAAGTGTATTCGATTCGAACTTCATTAAATTAATTGTTTGTGTATTGATAAATTAACACTGGGCCTCTTTCACCAACTACAAGTAAAGTGTTGATTAGTTACTTTTCAAGTAACGCTAATTGGCGAGTAATTGTTACGAGTATCTTTACAATTTAATTGATATTACCCTTGAGTAATGCTACTCGAAGATGGTGAAACTCGTACGCTTTCTTACCGGTGACTTTAAATGGCGGTTAGCCTACTTGACACTTTTCTCAGAGATGGTGAAAGAGGGCCCCTAAGCCAATTTTTAAAATGATCTTCATATTCGAAATTGAATAAGCATTTAATTACAAATTTTAAATTGCAGCACCAATTAATTAATTTTATGAATTTATTTAATTTAATTAGCTCTGTACGACTATTTTCTTCGAAGTTACAGCCTGTTGAAAATCCCCTAATAATTTTTTTTTTATATCTTTTAATTTTTGCGTTTAGTGTATAAAAATTTCGTGTTACGTTGTTTGTACGCGATGAACTTAACTACTGGACTAATTTTAAAAATTCTTTCACCTAAAAAAAGCGACATTTAAGATAGGCTATATGTTATAAAGTTACGCGGACGAAGTCGCGTGCAACAGCTAGTATAAATATAAATAACCTATAGAAGATACGAAACATCTGAATTGTCAATTGATCTTGTCTGTGGTCAATTGATCAATTTTATTTGACTCATTTGCTGAACGTGGGGTTGACATTTCAATTTAGACCCGTCAGGAGCCAATTTCTCACACATGGCTTTGCGGATGCAATATTCTTTTACCTCGAACTATATATAATTGACATTCGATTCACTCCCGTTATTCTTTTCGGAATAAGTTCCTTATTAGATACACTAAACTTGATCTATATTTCTGTCAATTCTTTAGTATTTTGATTTCAAATCTGTGATATATTGAATTTTTAATAATATAACCGTTATTGGAGAATTTTTTGGAATTTATTTATGTATACATACACTAATAGTATACTAATATAATTACACTATACCAATTAAGTGATTAATTAAATAATTAATAAAAATAAATAAAAAAACAAGAACTTTACTAAGAAAATACAACTTAATAAAGCAGAGGATTTCTTATTATTGGATTTTTATAACGTATCTTATTTGACGCATATAAAACTTACTAAATCATTTGAAATGTCTATTTCTCAGGACTGTCCGGAAACCAGATTAATTGTTTTTTTAATTTTATGTTAAGGTCGAAAGACAGGCTGACGGTCAACTCGATGGTAGGTGGCAACCGTCGCCTATAACACAAGCAGCGCCATAGGAGCTGCAAGTGCACTACCGACCATAGAAGGATAAATAAAGGATAGATATGGAAGGGATGGGGTAATGAGCTCTGGTATCCCTTACTCACTCATCGGAAGACAACAGCAATATAGTATTCTGTTATTTATATTAATATACTGATTAATATTTAATGGAAATGAATTTCTACTTTTCAAAATTCAAAATTCAAAATAATTTACTTGCTGAATATAGTTATACATAGATTGTATAACTATTGTTGTTGTAAATTTAAATAGATAATGTCCACATATTTAACCGACAAGCGGTGTGCAAATTTAAAAAGCATCTCAAAATTAATAATAAGTAATTCCTCCAAGATAATTTAATAATTATTGTATTTTTATATATTGTTTATGCTACATTTATTTAAGACATAGCTTGCATCGCTTGCACTATATAGTGTCATCGTTTAGGAATTAATTAAGTGAATAATATGCCTTTTCCAACAAAAAATTTCGTAAGTGATTTTTGAATGTTGCCAGATTCCTGATATTTCTTATATTTTTTGGAATTTTGTTATATAAGTATTATTTATTATTTATTATATATAATTTTAACAATTTTAGGGGTACTTTATAAAATAACATGTAAAACGATAAAACTAAAAACCACTGAGGTTTAATCTCGTTTTATCATTTGAAATTATTAATAATTCTAACTATATACTATTAATTATTATTAATATTATTATTACTTACATACAATTTAAAAAATATTTCTTTAATTTAAATTTAATATTTTTAATCGATATATTGTTACATAGATCTGAAGGTAGGCAGTTGATAAGGTGTGGGACAATGTAAGCGGTAGTCCTTTCGCCATACGTGTTATTTACGCGCTGTGTACGTAATCGCTTTTTTGAAATAGCTCTAGTGCATACTGGGTGTTTCAGTATTGTTTCAGCTCAAGCTCAAGCTCAAGCAGTTCAAGCTTTCAGTATTGAAAAAGAAAACTGATTCCTTATTGGTAAAATCTTACAGTGCTTAAAAAGGCCGTTCTCATCGTCGTAGTATCTATTTTTAATTTTAGTTGAGACTAATGTTTTTAGAATTTTTACTTGTAGTTTGTAGATTTTGTTTAAATAACTTTTGTAGGTTCGACCATAACTACTAAGTCCATACTGTATATAGGGTTCTGCTAGTGCATAATAAAGCATAAGTTTCACTTTAAATGGTATGCGATTTTTTAATATTGTAATATTTGCAAGGAAAATCCTTAATTTATCGCAAATTAGTTCGATATGAGGGTTCCAATTAAATTTGTCGTCTATAGTTAATTCGAGGTATGTTTGGGTTTTGACAATATCTATAGATTGTGTTGTGCCATAAAACAAAGTGTGGTGCCATACAAAAGACACTTATTTTTTTCATTCTAGATTTGACAGGGACCATACAAAGTTTATCATTATGACGTGGACGCTCCATGAACTTAAATATTTGGGAATTTTCTTTTATGAACCCTATACATTCAAATATAAACACTGAAGGCACGGTCAATATTTTCAACTTTTTGAAATGCATCGACATTTATCGACATAATTATGTACAAACCGCCAAATTGTTAACTGTACATTAAAGACAGAGCAGAGAGAGCTTGATAAATATAGCTGATATAATAGACTAAGTGCAGAAAACTTGAAAAGAAAAAACGTGAAAAGAAAAAATATTTCATTTTTTATCACGCATTCCAATCTCACTGAGTCAATATTCTTCTCTCTTCAAACATGAATTTTATTGTTATCCACGAATTCAATAATACCCATGGCATTTAATGTCAATATGTAATGACGTTGGATCAAACATAAAAGAAAAAATACTGTTTCAAAACTCCTTGGAATAATACATAAGACGATGACTTTCATCCCATACGCGTTCAAGTGTGTATCCCTTTCTTGGAGTATTTCGAATTTCTGAAATGTACAGTTAGAAGTGTGGCCGTTTGTACGTCATAACTAGAGCACTTTTCATTGGACGTACAATAATAATTTCAGTAAAGAATGGAAAATTAATTAATTCATTTGAGTTCGAATAAAGGTTCATTGTGGCGTGACAAATAGCTCGCCGCTAACATTTCGCTACGCATACAATTTCTCTCGGCGGAATTTCTGAAATAAATTAACTCATCATATACCTAGATGTTAAAACGTTAATGTTAATGCTTTTTAACTACAATTTTAACTAAACTTCTCTGAAGGTCAAAGCTTCAAACAAATTATGGTCACTGAAACATGCTAAAAGCATTGAAGTGTGAGTATATGCTTAGCTTTTATGAACTCTAACAGAAGTATTACGAAATTTTCAGTGTAATTACAGTCATATTCCTAACACATAATCAACTTTACATCAGGCTGTAAATGAATTTATTTATTAAGTCGTTTTAAAAAAGTTAAATGTATGGCTGTATTCACTTTGGAATTATGAGATCCCAGACACCCCTCTGTGGCACATAGAAAAAAAAAACCAGCAAAGCAAGGGAATGCGTTTTATGTATACTTGGTAGGCAGGCTGACAGTCCACTTGATGGTAGGTGGTTGCCATCGCCTATTAACAAAAGTACTGCAATTTCTGCAATTTCTGCAATTAAATTGTACTAATTCATTTTTTAAATATTCATTCAATTTAATAGTAACATCAATAGTTTTATAGTTCTTAAATAATATTTTTTACATGTAATGATTTCCAGTTCCATCGAGATGCTGGGGTCGGAAGGTTCTTGAATGGAGAACACTTACTGGCAAGAGCACAGAGAAAGACGTCCACTCACAAGAAGAACATAATAAGGGCCGCGGGTTGAAGCTGGATGTAGGCTGGCTTCTGATCAATCCAACTAGCTAGAGCATTAAAGGCATTGTCCAGCAGTGGACGTACTAAGGCCAAACATTATGATTATGTTGAATAAATTTCAAGTAAAAATACAACTACATCTTCTAAAATAAGTTTTATTTAATTACTTGCTGTTCTTGTGTATGTATCGTTTATTCATGAAATATTCTGTACATTGTCGCGAAGTTACACGAGGGCGAATTGTGTCGACGATTAATTTCGTAAGCTGTGTAATCAAATTTTAATCTCATTAAAGCTCCATAATGGATATTCGAGAATTTCCCTTCTTTGCGCCTTATCGTGTTACGAAAGATGACTTCATTGTTGAAATTCACAGTATGGTTTGATGTCTTGGGGGGTTATTTTAATACATTAATGGTATCATTTAATAGATTTTATAAGCTTTCCTAAAATACCAGCTACGGATTCGCCTGCGATAATCTTGAAGTTTCATACTAAAAACTATAGTCAAATATTAATTAAATTATTTAAATCGGATTATTTCTCTCCAAAGTAAAAGATTTCAATTATTTGTGTACATATATTACTATTTGTGTATATATATACATATATTACAAAAATAAAAATAGCTGGATGTGATGCTAAGCGCAAAACTCGAGAAAAGCAGGACCTAATTGGCAGTTTTTTTAAATATTCGTTGAAGTCCGAGGAAAGTTTTCATTAAGAGTAAAATATTTCATTAAGATAAAATTGTATCTAACGTCATGTAGCAAAATGTATAAACAGCAGCCTTTAACCTTCCAGAACATACTGTTTCCATAGCAGATTAAATTTAAATTGACTCAATATTTTAGTAATGAAAAAGCAACAGATAGAAAAGTTTACTATTCCATTTAAATACCAGTATAGATTTAAAAGTAATTGAACTCTGGATGGGATATCTTTATGCAAAGGTTTGCAGCAGGCTGATCGCAGGTTACTATTGCCTTTTAAAATAAGAAAATGTCATATGAGTTGCAAATACGCTGCAGAACTTAATTGGATAATACTCGTATATGTAATAGAAAAATTTAATTTTTAATATTAGTTTATGTCAAAAACAGAATACAAAATTTTATAATTCTGTCGTGCATTCTTTTACCGTGTAACTGTAACCAAATAGGGAAAATTGGATGGATACGAGGACGTGTGAAAGGTTTTCTTTTTACTTGACGCTTTCCCGAGAATCGCGTAGAAAGGAAGCAGGAAAAAGTTAGCGTTCCTCTTTAGTTACATAAATTGTAGCCAATGGAAAGAGGAAAACTGTTTTTACATTTCAATTGGCATTCATCAACTGGAATTATTAGTGTACACTTATTAGTGTCTTTATTATATTAAAGAAATGTTAATTTGCTATTAAGAAGCATTTGAGACTCATTCAATTATCTATATATACATAAATTATACATATAATAAAATCGTAAACAAGACGTGTTTTTACATTAAAATATGTTATACTGTTACAAGCATTACTGCTTTTTTTTTAATTAAAAGCATAAAGCTTCCGACACAAACCCAAAAAAATATTATAAAAATATGAATAAATTTGTCTGGGTAGTGGGGCCTAAGATGAAAACAAAACCCTACTGACGCATTAAGCGTGATCTGATAGCCTAAACCTTCCTATATAATTGGCCTATTAAATGTAAAAAGAATTTCGCAAAACGAACCTGATAATTCCCAAAAAAAATTAATTTAGTACATTATTTTACTAGAAAAAAAATTTACAACGTTTTTATACATATAATAAAAGTAAAATAATAAAAATTTAAAAATTTAATATCATTTTAACTATATACCTACTCGTAACGTGAAATAATTGGAATGAAATTTCAAGGAGTGAGACCGCCTTTTGTGGCGTTTAGCTTTGAACGTGTGCTATATACATATTGTGGGCTCCGCTTCGAAATTTCTTGCAGCAAAATTTTCAATGTTTATGCCAAGAATTTCGTTAAGTTTTTAATGAAACGATGTTGCTTAAAATCTTATACGTAACTTCAGGAAACACTTGTGGCAACAAGATTCGAGTCATAAATAGAAGAAGTTTACTAATCAAATGCGAAGTTTGTGAACAATATCCGGTGAAGAATATGTGCTGGTTGTGACGTCATACTTGTCTAACCTGTGCAGAGCTCTGCTGGTAGAAAGTTGAGTAACTTCCTCTGTCTTAAACAAATAACTAACAGCTCACATCACAAGGAAAGGAACAAGGCCTTTGAGTACAAGCTTCGATATATTAATTTGGTGTTTATTCATATCATATCACATATACAGTGCACATATAATATCATTAAAATTTTTGATTTTTACCTGTAATGACGTCACTGTTGTCTTTTTAATTCCTGAAATGTCACCTGCAAATGACTTTCAAGACTTGCATTAGTGGTATATATTACTTTTAAAGTGTTTAAAATAAATATACAGTTTTTTCAAACGAAGTTTTTCTCAAATTTTAATTTAATTTGAAGTCGGCTCGGCTTCTAGGACCTGGAAATGAACCGACGCGTTTTGGAGAGTTCTTTAACCCAACCCGACAAATATTTTAATGTATTTCGTCGGCTTCTATATTGCCTTTAATGAATCCAGGATAACATTCGACATCCAACTTTGTAGGTTTCACATTAATGTATTTTTATATTGTATATTAAAAAAAAGTATGCACGTGTAGGTAGGTATGTGATATAAAGAAATTTTGGATGAAGATTGAGGTGTTTGTGGAAGATTTATTTAGTTTTTCTCAGGACGTAATTTCTGTAAACACGTCTCCCACGCTATTAGGAAAGAAATGAACTTTCTTTTAAATCTTATTTTATTGTTTTTTTTATTTTAAATAATAAAATTACAAGATATTTTTTATGTAAAGTTCACCTTCGCCTTCCTAATTAGACGAAATTCTTAATCAGGGATAATCATTTAAATTAGCGATAATTCAGAGTTTAATTAGCGTTTTTCTTAATCCACATGATGTTGGATTAGCGAAACGTCTAACGGCATTTAATTAAGTTAAAGTTAAATATAAATTAAAAGGTCATTTAAATTTATATTAAACATCAAAGGCAAAGGTTAGCCCACGGGTAGAAATGTAAACGTCTATAATGATTTTTTGACAACTTGATTTTTTTGTCCAATTTGTTCTTTTATATGTGACCTTAGAGAAGAAATTCTCAAAATGAAGATGAAAATCGCAAACAAATCTGATTCGTTAGTTTAGAATTATCATATTGTTTTTTTCAGTCGACAGTCAGAAGTGTCTATTGATTTTTACTATTCAGAGATAGATATTGGACATTCACTTTACTGGCACGGAATGTTGTAATTTGTAATGTTATCGCCAAAACAAAATAATTTGGCACGAATTCCTGGAGAAATTAGATGTGGGAATACATTCCTTGGTTATGTTACCTAATATGTTGTTACGGGACGAAAGACGTCGACGTTAACGTGCCGTGACGGAGTAATGTCGGTTATTGTATACTTGGTTATATTATACGCAGTATCTATCTACAGATACAAAGATGGATAGAATTGGATCAATTTTCTCAATTTTTTTTTTACTAGTTTTTTTGCTTTTCTCATACACTTTTATTTGTATTTTAACTTTTTATACATAGTTCCCGTAGCATTTACATTAAACAGGTGAAATTTGGGAAATATTTTGTTTAATAGCGCTTAACAGTTTAACGTTGCGCGCATGTTTTTTAAAACACATTCAACAATTTTTCTAAGGTTATAGATGACCAAAAGTGACTTGATAGTAAATTT
Organism: Synanthedon andrenaeformis; assembly: GCA_936446665.2. NCBI lineage: Eukaryota > Metazoa > Arthropoda > Insecta > Lepidoptera > Sesiidae > Synanthedon > Synanthedon andrenaeformis. Next base: position 11,961,393 of record OW387777.2, on the reverse strand, counting down.
TAGGAAAATGCGAGTCGCTAAAAACAGAATTTTACATATATAAACAATAAATTTTATTTTTTTATTGCAGCAAAAAATAGAAATAGAATTGTGCTATCCTGTTCTATTTTTGTTTTGTTTGTACTATTCTCAAGTAAAATCACAATCTTGTTCAGAAATTCGTGTAAAATGACCTGCAGCGTTGAAACTGTTAACCCTCTTAATAAACCATAAATATTTTTTCTCTTCATTCATAATTGGTATACAACCTATACACATATATTAATACAAGTCAACAATGAACCATAACGAATCACCTAAACAGGAACACGCATTATGTAATCCTCAATGAGTGCAATGTGCTTCAAATCGGGGCTGTTTCGCTGTGTCGCCGATAAAATTTGCATTAATTACAGTACGGCGGAGCGTAATCTGGAATTACGACTATTTGCATTCGCCAATATTGCTCTAAAATACATATGAGTAAAACCAATTTTGTGTTCACAATTAAACCATCATTGAAGCGACTACGATAAATAAAACTGACCAAAATTGGACATCGGATTAGTGTAATAAGAGTTAGTTTAAATGCATTTTTAGTGCACTTGTTTTAAAGTAGATTTTGTAACAAACATCGTCTCACTTTTCCTGTTAGTGTTGTTTTTTCGCTTCTACTGAACGTATCCAATAATAGTCGTAATATCTGAGTGTCCCCGGCGGTGCCTAATAGTGTTTTCGTGTCTCGTATTTCAGGTAGCAACATTAAAATATTAAAACAATACTTTTTCGTTTGCATTTGAGCTTTGTGTTTCGTACATTTGGTTGTTGAATTGGATTCTATGTGAATGTCAAAACCAGAGAAGGTGTTTAGTTTATGTGGAATTACGAATATATGTGGGGCTTCACATTTTTTCCAAATATGTGTGGCGATGATTAAGGTATTTTTTTTAATAAATGTGTGATATTTTTGCATATTTTTGTCTACATATTTTTTGCCTGATTCTCCTAAAAGCCGGAATAATTCAAACAATTTTCAGTAAACATCCGGAGAGTCGACGTCTAATAAAAATTAAATTAAGCAAGAAATAAATAAACCCTTAAGGGATGTCTTAGTTCGTGCTATGAGAAGCGAGGAAGAATAAATTTATTGCTAATCTCTTTTAGTAAATGAGCTATTTATCAATGGAGTCTCTTGTGTTTTATTAAACGAATAAATTACTTGGCAACCATACTCAGTGGCAGACATAAATTAATGGCAAGAAGTTACTGATAAAACTGTATCTTTGTCAAAACTGTAGTTAAGTCAGTTAATTTTGCGACTCACCGCTCCCAGCTCGTCGTCTGAAAAAATGTTGGGAAAAATACTTTGGTAAGTAGGAGATTCATCAATCTTAAACTTCTAATCGCTCTGTCTCCGAGCTAAGATAAAAAGTTTGAAGGATCGACCGACATTCGGTCTGTGTACCAGGTGATACATAGATAGTTATTATTTTTAATGCATTAGCGTCACAGCAAAGATGACAGCTTAGACCCAAGCATCATCTGAAAGATTATAATACCCCAAGAAAATGTAATAAAAATTTATTATTTAATAATGTTCGTAAGGACAACAGTGTTTTCTGGATTTTATATTATAACTAAATAACCCTTTGAACTTTGTACTACCTAAAATTGATTTAAATGTAACTCTTTATAAGCGATTTATTAATCCTAATCAATTTTCATGGAAATCGATAATAATTGGTCGCATTGTGTCAGTGGTGTTAACACGTGTAGTAAGTCGCCGCTAATTCGACTGACTTGTTTGTACCAACTATGTCCTCTCTCCTTCTCAAGAAATTTACAATATTAAATTCCTCAAACTAAGTTTTCGAGTCTCGCTGAAACATATTCAATTCAATTTGTTATTAATCCATATAAATATTTACAGAATTTATTTATAAATTTTATATCATATCAAGATTAGGTCCCTTAGGCGTTGTATAGTAAGCTAGTAACGCAAGCAAGGGAAATTGTGTTTCTTTTGAAAATTTTGATGACCATTATGCCATCCATACCTGATCAAGCTGGCTGGCATTACAGGTTAAAATGCATAATGGCATTATGGGTAAAAAGGCATTATAGTTGTCATAGTTTCATTTTTGAATAGATTGCCCCACAATAAAGCCAGGCAAATCATAAATTATTAACTAGGTATCATTATTTATTATAAATAAAATCCATCAATTTAAGTATCATCTGAAGTGTAATCCAAAGTGAACGGATACATAAATAATTATTCGAGATTTCGTTGGTTTGCCACCAACAAGTAGATATCTCAAAGACCACGCCGTATCCCCAGAGACAGATATATCTTTGACGAGGGTCCCTAAGCTGAGCTTAAAGTTTAATTTCTCCTTCATTGTATTGTACCTGGAATGTAACTAACTCGATTTAGCATATAGACAACTTATAATTGAATTAAATTTAATTAGTAATTTAGTTTCCATTAAATCCTGCACTGTACTGCATATTTAGTATCATGCGGTAGGTATAGTTAATTGCGCAACACTGCACTACATATTTAATATGCAAAATAGGTATCAAAATAGGTAAGGACCAGAAGAATTTTATATTAGACGGAAAACAAAACACAGAAATACGTAAATACAAAAGTGAAACAGAAAACAACAACAACTGCGAACATTTTAATATCAAACCGCTTAGTACACCGACAGCAAGAAAATGTTTACATTTGAAGGAAAAGAATGATGGACGAGGAATTTGCAAAACGTTTCAAATATTTATTGTGTCGCCCATTTATACACTCAATTCATTCTTTTATGAGACATATTTTTATGTAAATGTTGTCTCATCATTTTTATAGCGGTTTATGTTGATTTATTATATAACAATTGCTTTTCAAATCCCCGCTGTACATTTCAAGCTGTTTCTCGCCGCATTGGTTTGAACTTGTAATCATGTCAACATGATATTTGAGTGAAATTACGTCTGTAGTTTTCAATTAATTTAGTTTGAGTTTCATTGAATTGATTCTAATTTTAAGTTTGTAGGCAAGTTTTAAAGTACATATTATAAAACAAAGTGCCCCGCCACGTCTGTGTGTGTACTTATGTATGTTCGCGATTATCTCAAAAACTACTGAACAAATTTTTTAAGCGGTTTTCATCTATCAACAAATTGATTCCTGAGGAAGATATTGGTGTACAATTCGTTAAGGTTTTATATAAAAGATGTAGTTGAAATATGACGGAAGATGTCGGAAAAAAAAGTAAAGCCGTCTGTGAGATTAATCGAAAAGTCCGCCTAACCCTTTTGAAATAAGTAACAAAACAATGTATGGTGGAACTGTTTCTCTTTTATAGGTCTACAAACCGTTCTAGACATAAAATTAAATATTAAATTTAGTCATAACACGGATTAGGTACACTAACCTAAAAGGTTCAGCCCTATTAGTACTTTTAAAGAAAGAGAGAGAGATCATTCGATTTATACTTGAGTATTGGCTCTTGAGCATGTGCACTGTTGAGAGCACTTTATAATGATTTGAAACGAGAGGAAACAGGAACCTAGTTGTTGATCGACGCTAATTAAATCGTTCCTCTTCCTTCTCTTTGTTTTTAATTTCCGGCCCGACGAGTTCTCATTTTATTAGAATTCCAATTTAAAACTCGTGAAAGTCAGCGGCAACTGACTAAGCAAACAGACGGTCATGATTGATTGTTTTAATGGATTTAAAACGGTGCGTTGGACATTTTAAAGAGATTTATTGAATGTGGCTCGCTTTCACTGCTTAATTTTTTTTAGTGCGAATTGTAATTGGTCACTCTGAAAGAAGTAGAGTTGTGGTAAGAAAACTGTAAGTGAAATATGGGAAATCGCATAACGGACCGCGCGCGTTGATCTGTTCTGTTACTCACTATGGAAAGATTCGCGGTGGGAACTGGGTATACAACTGTGGGTGGAGGGGAGGATTTCGGCGAAAGAGAACAGACTGACTGTATTACACTGTTGGCTACGAACGTCACACGTGTCCGTGGTGTATATTTTTTAAATATGCTTAATTTAATTTAAAAAGTGTTATTTCTATCCTATAAAGTGTAATCAGTTATCACCCTTTATAAAATAAAACAAAGCCATAATTCCAGCAGGCTGATGATCTATTTAAGAGCTGGTACAAAGACACACTAGCGCCACTCCTTTAAAAAAATATTATCTCATGACTGAGAAGGGATAATGAATAAGGACGCTCGGTAGGTGTGTCTAGAATTTTCTAATACCTTTAATAAAGTTTCATATTGAGACCCGAAGCATCAAAATACGATCTAGTGGAATGTGGATCTAATATTTAATAAATACGCAATTCTTATAAATAAGAAAATATTAGTAGGATAAGTATTTAATAAATACTCAATAAGAAACAAGAACCAAAATGAAAAAGATAATTACCAATACTTACGCTCGAAGACATGGTTCGCTGATGAACAAATACGACTTGGTCATGTATAACGCATTCCAATCACGCTGAAATGCTGTTCAGTGGAGAGGCGAACCAATTATTGGTCCACTCAACGGTGCATACCACTGCAAACTCTCAAGTGTAGGGCGGCCGTTTGTCTACGCCTGTAATAATTTTGCTTGTATCGTCTATGTGCAGGAAATTGCAGAGTATTTTTTGTAATACAAATATATAGCATTATTTGCTTGAATTTCAATAATTTGAATTAGCAAATTTTAGCTGGTGCCCGCGACTTCATTCGCGTTGAAAAATTAAAACTATAACACAGTAAATAACGCATGACATCTTTATCGCTGTGACGACAGTGGCGCCGCCCGTGTAGATGACTGGCGCCGATTTTTTAAATATTTTTAGACGATCCCTCGGAAACAACATTTTCCAGGATACATGTTATATGTTAATCCAGGTAATAAACTATCTGTGTGCCAAATTTCATTCAAATCATTTCAGCTGTTTTTGCGTGAAGGAATAACAAACATAATTAAAAATTAACATTATCTATTACAAAATATATTTTAATATGTTTTAATTGTATTATAAAATTAACTTATATATGAACGCGTTTTTTTCATTTCATTTAAGATAAAGCAGTTTTATACTTCACCAACAGAGGGCGCCGTCATTAAAAAGAACATCGTATCGTTACGTACCGCGTTAAACATACGCATACATTCACAATGATTACATTCAAAGGTTAAATGGTTACGGGGATTAGTCTAAATCTGTCTAATCCCGGGTTCGAATCCTGTATTTTTTTGAAGTCTTCCGGTACTAACTGTATCAAAGGGGACTAAAAAATAAAATTAGATTAGCGTAGCGATTCCCGCCAAGATGTTCCCGCCTGAATCCCGATACGTCGTCGCTTTGTATCGATATACGATATTATATGGTATGCTTTTGTATCGATATTGTAAATATCAAATTAAATTAATGAAATAAAACTATTACTTAAATAAAATATATTAATTATAAATCTCTGACAATGTGTAGATAATCGTGTATGCAAAATTTCATGAGTTAAGGTTAAGGCGTGAAAATGAAAAGGTAGACAGTTATTATTAAATATTAATAATTTATTTAATATGAAGTTCCTATTAATTAAGGATTTATTTAATATTAATTGCTTCAATTAAGTATTTATTTAATTACTGCTCGCAACACGTATGATTCGTAATTTCGTAATATGCTCCTGTGAGTATGTATATGTTGTATATATGTATGTATGTAATATAAGTATAATTGTCGTTAACTGACCAGGCTTAAGCAGACGTTAACTGCTTGCACTGCCTATTATCATGGGGAAAGAATTAGTCATATAAAGCAGAACATGTTACAACTTAAAAAATGGCTGAAATTTTCACCTTGTGCAGAATCAAATCACATGAGCGTGTGTTGACTAAATGTAAACAAGAATAATTACACAAGCTAGTAGATTGAATTTCCTAAGCGTTATCTAACTAGAGCTTCCTCTAGTGAGTGAAGAGAAGGAAATGTCAATAAACACTTAATCTCCATTAACAGGAATCGAGTCGGACGGCCGTGGTTGTACGACTTGACCGATATCTCTGAATAATGGATGAGACTGCCTCGGGCCGCGTGTGACCTCTGCAATTTATATATTTCGGTTGCTACCTCCATTACAAAGACCAACTGACGTACTGACATAAAATATCACTACGAACGCATTTCCGTCACAAAAATTGTATTATTTGAGAATCTAATATTTTTATTATTCTCAAATGTGTTCTGATTGTAACGTTTGCAAGTCATTCGTTAATGAGCAAAATAGGGCTGTCGTCAGAAGTCATGTCAGCATAAAGTAAGGAATACAGGAAAGGACATAGGATCCCGAGGTATCATCTAAAAATATTAATCCAACGCCTGGCTAACATATAATAGCAATGCCGATTTCAAGTGTTATACTGCTTATAATTATAACTTATCAGACTTTATTTTTCAAGGCTAATGAAGTTGCGGGCACTAGCTAGCTTAAATATAAATGTTAGCATATAGGTACATGCGTGCATTCTAAAAAATTAAGAAGAGTTTTTAACTAACTGTGTAATGCACACAGTATACTAACTATGCGCAATCGGGCACATAGTATTTTATGTTAGTCATCAGACCAGCTAAGGAAACACCGCGAAGATTAGTTACTTGATTTGCTGTTATGAGGAATTAACTGTTAATTAAACTAAACCAGTAACAGAAGAGTTTAAAAAATTTAAAGACTCTTTTCATCCACTAATTTTTTTTTTAAATTTTAGTTTCTACACGCATAAACGTTAAAATTAATTTAATACTTATAGTTTACTTAAGTTCATTTCTTAATAAGAAATCACGTAGATGGAAATCGATATATCGATGATCATTTCGCCACAGGTGCGGCCTACCGCTATCCTCGGCAAGCACTCAGTCTTTGCCATTACTTTTATGGCCTTTCCATGTACCTCGCTCGTAATAAAGATCGTATATCTCCATTCATGAAGCATTAAGATGTATGAACACGTAAGTATAAAGGTGGAAAATGTAGTTTTGTAGGAAAAAAGCGTTCTTACCTTAAAGGTATAACGACTGGAAAAGTTTTCTTCAATTTATTTTCAACAGTACTTGTTTTACTTGTTGTGTTTCGGTGAGTGACTTTCTTATACCCCTATCACATTTTTATCACTTATCTTTTATTTTATCTTATCTTATCTTATTTTAGTAAGTCTATTGGAGCTTTGCCACAGCTAAAATAAGAGTGGCTTTGCTTGCATTATAGGTGTCGGTAATCACCTACCATTAATAGGATCGACAGCCTGTCTGCCATCATAAGAAATACTACTAAGTTTTTAATAAAATTGTCAAGCTACTACTACTACTACTCCTACGTTTACTACTAGCTGGTGCCCGCAACTTTGTCCGCGTTGAAACGTAAAAGATATAACACCTGACATACATTGACTCCTGACATTATACTTTTTCCAGACCTTGAATTTTTGTTTTTAGATAGCTGGTGCTTCGCCGGTGTCCATCCTGAAATTCCATTCTATTGGTTGGTAGAATATTTTTTTTAAATCGGATGAGTAATTTCCAAGATAACATCCTACATAGGTACTTAGAAACAAACATAGAAACTTTACCTTTTTATAATAATAGATAGTATACATTACATATTATGCTTTCCAGATTCTAATGATTTCTGAACGGTATTGTTACTTTGAAGGAATGTATAATACGCGTTTATGAAACATGAGTAGGCAATGTGGAAAATGGATTCTCCTTTGTTCACTAATGTGTAACAAAATAATTTTGGTACATTACATTAAAAATTACTACTTTACATATGTACCTATTTGTTCGGAATACCAAGAATTTATAATAACATACATAAAAGCTTTACTCTAATCGATTACAAATTAAAGAATCCTTTTAAACTATATTACTTGATGTAATCGGCGGAGGAGTTTACATTAGGTTAATTAGTTGTTAGAAAATGAAATTTGTTTGAGTTACTTATGTAAAATCTATATTATTATTAAAGGTTAACATTTTTCTTTATCAGAAATTTTAAATCGTGCGAGATAATGGATCTGTTTTGATCTGTTGCTCTGATGATCTCTTTTCATGACTATCTCCATATGTATTTACAGTTCCAGGAAGACCAACAGGCTACTTCACGACCGGAACTACCAAAACTGGCAAAACAAAAGGATAGCGCACGCTTGTATTGTATTATATGAAACATCATATAAATATTTGATAGGGTAAATAATTTAATAATTGAGCAGGTAGACGGAGTAAAGTGCCTACAAAATGATGTCATTACGCATAAAATGTCCATAAAATGTGAATCGAATGCTTTTTTCCGAAGGGTTAGTATGCTAATAAAATTCGTAAGAGAACCCTTTTTGTACACGGCAGAAAACACGGCAAATTCTTCTTATAATTAAGGGCCGGGAATTGACTAAGTGGTCAGTTCCTCTCCAACATTGGGCGTTCAACAAAGTTATAGATGAGATTGTCTTCTAAGTCTGATTGACACCACTATTTCAAGTGAATCTTCAAATGTACGTTGACATTGTGTCTTCAAAGTGGTTATTACTCTTGGATTATGCCGGAAGAGTATCTTTAATTTGAGGGGCAAATACGAACTATGCTCTCCCAGGGTTTTTTTAAATATAAAGGTAGTCAAATATACTGATGGTCTACTTATAATTGGTGGCTACCGTCGCCTATAACACCAAGCAACACTACAGGTGCCGCAATTAAGCGTATCCTACTATAGACGGCAGCGGCCGTCTATAGTAGGATTAAGGATTAGGAAGGAATAGGGAAATGGTTTCTGGCATCCCTTACTCAGTGAGTGAATCACAACAGCACAACTGCTGTTATTTCACGGTGGTCTTCTGTGAAGAGGTTATTACTGCCGCCAGACGGGCTGCCTAGGTCACTGCAAAACGGAGTTTTCCCCGCTTAAATTAATTTTCAAATATGGTGACTTATCAGAAACTAACTGAACGGGATTGGTTCATATATTAGAAAACTCCACAACTGAAGATATAGTTTGTATAATTTTAAAAGTAAAGAAAACACTTGAGACCCTACTTCAAATAATATAACAATGCAAGTCAATGAAGATTGTAAGCAACAATAATTATATTATCTATGTTAGGTGTAACAAAGGTTATAAAATTTACTTATAAATTTAATTATGGTTATAAATTTCTTTACTTTTAAAATGTTATAAAATTTACTCTCTCTACTTCAAAAGAAATTTTAGTGTGGTATAGTAAGATGCTAAAAGAGCATCTTCTACTAAAAGAGCAGCTTCCCATACATCATTTTAGTTAATAATAATATTTAGCCTACTCTTTTTATTTAAGCATCCGTTCCCGAGCTTTGCACCAAAAACCAAAAAACAGATGAGGCCAGATTTTTGAATCATTGGGTTGTTAAATGTCATTGGTTTTGAAGCTATTATAAGAAGTTTTAAATTATAAGATATATGGTGAAGGATATAAGCTTTATAACAAAACACATTTACACTTACACATTTACACATTATTTACACATTTAATTTGTTTTATTTATGATTTATGGCATTTACGTAATTCCTAGACGCTTAAAATGATTTTTTGGAATAAATTTCTACCATCCCCTTTAGCCTTCCTAATATCTACATAGAAAATGAATAGATAGCGTTGCCCTTTTGGCAAAGGTAATAAAATTGCTATTTCCCAAAGGGTTCGGTAATTTAACTAAGTAGAATTAAAATAAAGTGCCACACACTTTATCGATTTAATTATGTTTCTACTATATATACTCACACTGAATTGTGACATATTTAATTTGTGATATTTGAAATAGTTGTATGTTAGTGTATGGGATAATTCATCATCATCAGCCTGTGTCTCTCCACTGCTGGATATAGACCTGTCCCAAGGCTCGCCACCACTTGCGGTCTTCTGTATTTCGCCACCAGTACCTTCCTGTGAAGCCTTTCAAGTCGTCTGTAAACCTGGCCGCAGGGCGTCCCACGCTGCGCTTTCCAATTGGAGTCCTCCATACGAGAACTTTTCTACCCTATCGTTGACCAGTTGCCACTTCAACTTACTAATACATGATAATAATACTTCAACATACATAATAATGCATATACATAAAAATAACTTATGCATCAATATCAATCAATAACAATATAATCTTTTTACCGCATATAATATAAGAATTTAACGGAACCAAATTAATAATCCTGTACTCTTGCGAGAATAACTAATGCCAGTTTAATGTTGATAAGTGAGACGAAAAAATATTTATATATTAGGGGTTAAAGTATGAAATTGCCGATTTGTACTGAAAAATAAAAATTCGTTTTTTTTTTTTAATTTAATATATTTATTTAATCAAAATAATTACCATTATTATCTATACATTGCTGCCATCTAATAGGAAGCTCATTTATGCCTTTGCGATAGAACTCTGGTGATCTAGATTCGACAAACTGTGTGAAAGCATTTTGCACTGCCTCCTGAGAAGAAAACTTTTTAACACGCAGAAAATTGTCCAAATCACGAAAAAAATGGTAGTCCGTTGGAGCAAGGTCTGGCGAATACGGAGGGTGACGAATGGTTTCTAATTGCAGTTCCTGTAGAGTCTGCAGATCAGTCAAATCATGAAGCACCCATTTTTCATATTTTTTTATTTTATTGATTTGACGCAAATGAGTCAATATTGTTGGTAAGGTAACGTTAAACCATGCCGCTAATTCCTGGGTAGTTTGGCTCGGATCGGCTTCCACCATCTCTTTCAAATCATTGTTATTCACCTGTGTGGGCGGTCTTCCACGTGGTTCGTTCTTCAAATCGAAGTTTCCATCACGAAAGCGTTTAAACCAAAATCGCACAGTGCGTTCATTAGCAGTCCCCTCTCCAAACGCAACATTAATATTGCGAGCTGTTTCTGCCGCGTTAGTTCCGCGTCGGAACTCGTATTCAAAAATCACACGAATTTTCGAAGTATCCATCTTTATTGTCTAAGCTGAATAAAAAAAACAACTGAAAGTTGATAATCGAATGTTGCACATTTTTTAAAAGAAGAACTACATAGGTACCGTATGAAAAATGTTTCACTCAAAAATCTCAAACCATGAAGGTTCTATGTCAATTCGAAGTACCTATTACAATAAAACGGCAATTTCATACTTTAACCCCTATTATCAAGCGTATGGCGGGAAAACGAATTAGTCCCATTATTCAAATTATGAACCATGTTCAAATTTACTATTTTACAAAAAAAAACTACAAGTGTAATTTATACTTATAAAATTGTACAGCCAAAACTACCAAGCTGAAATTTGGAACATTGTTTATTTTATGATGAAGTCATCCGCCAAGGATTTTTGAAAATTTCAACTCCTAGTAACATATATTGTTGTTCATTCAGGTTCGGCAAAGAGATGGGGACAAGTTTTCTGAGGTATACAACCATGAATACACACTCGTGGAGATTTGCTCGCCCGTCCCATTGCTCTCATACCTCGGGCGTATCGATTCTGTGAAGTAATTCCGCGATCAGTTCTACAATAAATTTAAACTCGACAAAGGACTTTATCAAATTACATAATTATCATTTTAGAACAATGCTGTAAATTCACAGTGATTGTTATAATCTATTTATATACTACTTCGACTTCGACGGGCGTCATGAAATTATGCATACACGTTGTCAGAGGTACAGAAAAAGACATAGGGGTAACTTTTATTAAAATAAAATACTGTTTCCGAAGGATCATCTAAAAAGGAAAAATAAAAATATATGAAAATGAATATGAAAATATATAGCTAAGCTTAGGAGCTTTTGAACGAGCTAAACTCTGGAAGTCGGATTTTATTTTTTATTTTTTTGCACTTGATTCTTTAAGAAGGTCCAATTATTTATGAACAAATTATGACCCGCAGTAGTAAGCCGAGTTAAAGAAAAAAGTCACAAAGAAATTTAATGCGTACATGAGATGCGACGCATTAGGTCTGTGCTGTTGTTGATTTAAATGAAACTGTAGGTAAAACCGGGATATATTATTGTATAATATACCTACTCTTATTATGCATACAGTGCATACTAATTTAGCAGCTTTAGCCGGCACATTAAAAATTCCTGATGCGATGGCAGGTGACTGGCAAACTAGAACTAAAATTTTAAATGAAATCTGCATTTATATATTTAAGTCTTAAGTCTATTTATATATTTAAATATTTTTTTTCAATTTTAATGTTTCAAAATTACTTACTTATTTATTTTCGTTTTGAGTGATATTAGTATGAACTCATACTAATATCAAGATCAAGATATCAAGGTACAGACGTACGGCTGGTTACCACCCTCATCTTGTCAAAATCCGACTTGGTCCGAACCAAGCGCTTTAAAACATCCTTTATAATGCACAATTCCAAGGTTTGGAACTCCCTGCCGGTGTCTATATTTCCGAGCTCATATAACCCATATCTTTTCAAAGTTCGAGTGAATAGGCATCTTCTGGGTGAGCTCGCTCCATCATAGGCCTCATCCTTGCTACACAGCTGGTTGTTAGCCAAGAGCAAACCCATCTCTAATAAAAAAAACTCATATTATAAATTAAAAATCTGTTATGGCCTTTAAGGAAAGATAATAAATATTATAAATGCGAAAGAATGTAAAGATGGATGATGATGTTTATTACTCTTTAAAACGGCTCTACGTATTTGGATGAAATTTGGCACACAGATAATGTAATACCTGGATTAACATATAGCATACTTTTTATCCTTCAAAAATATTAGGTTTCAGTAAATATTAGACCGCAACTGTGGCCGTGGCGGCGCCACAGTCGTCACCGCGATACAGATGTCAAGCGTTATATTACATTTATATTTTATTTTTCAACATACATGAAATTGCGGGCATCAGCTAGTTTCAATCATAATTACATGAATTTTTAACCTGTTGATTCTGTTAAAAAACAAAATAAAAATAAAAGTTTTATAACGATGCCTTCCTGTATAATTACCTAAACAGTGATGAGTCGCCGAGGCCATATCTATTCATAAAGAACAATATGCATACGCCCAATGCAGTACGTAGGTACATAGGTATTGTTTGCACTGTGTTCTCGGTCTATTCTGGCGGTCGGTGTCCCAATTCCGAACAATACGGAATAGCAGACTGAACAAATATTATTTTTAATCGGCTTATTCTAATTGAGATATCGAGTTTCAACCAAAATCGCTCTGAAATTTATATTTACCTTTTCTTTTTGATGTAGTTATAAGATATTTGTAGATAAATATCAGCTAATAAACCACATGATTCCACTGTAAAAGCATTTAATAACGGTATGATAACTCTATAAGGACTAGGACTGTACATCTAAACTAGACTAAAGAGGACTCTTTAAAATAAAGATTTCTTCCAAAGTAAATCCTAATGAGAATTGTTAGCGGGACTTCTTAAGGCGTATAGTCACGCTAAACTGCAAAAGAGACATTTAAAGATATAGAACTCTAAACGAGTAGTTCAAATAATCTGAAAAAATATATGTTACTCGTATGTGTAATATAGTCAAGAAAAAAAACCTAGTTTATTTTTTCTTTTATTGTTCTTACTTCTATTAGAAAAATCTTTATGTATCCTATATTTTTTGGATTGACATTGAAGTTAACATTGAAAACATTGAAATTGACGATTTTTATTAGGTATAATCGTCTGTCCCTTTCGATTAGTATTAAGATTGTATCACGAGTGACACCCTCTTTAATAATAAACAACAAAACTCATTCTCGAAATAGCATCTTTCCTCTTAAAAAAAGATTGTCATGCCCCGTGGCTCAACTGTTGCATGAGTTGAGATATACTGAATTTAAAGACTTTCGCCTTAAGTCAATTTGTAAGCTTATGCCTCTTACTAATTAGCAAATAAGAACGTGTTGAATAAATAATACTGAAGTCAACTTTGGTTAAATTTACATTGTTCAGGTATTCTGTCAAAAGTTGAGTTGAGATTTTATCAATTTTAATAATAACTTACAGTGAGAATACTTATATACGGCAAGAGCAGTACTGATCATTTTATACGATTGATATCAAGTTATACGATAATAAATAACTTAAACTAACTAACTTTAATTTTAAGTTCAATATATACACAAACCTGCCTCGTTTATCACTCTTTCCATAAGTGAAAACCATATTAAAATATGTTCGGTGGTTTAGAATTATATAGTACAGTTTTAGTGTGAGTTAACCGTAACAGATACAGATAGGCCATTCCGGGGTTTTCTTTAGGACCCTAAAGGACTACATCATTTTTATGTATCTCTTAAGCCTGCGTTAGCCATGTAAAATTTTTCGGCGACTTGGTTGCAAAATATTGTTTTTTTTTTTCTATTTATATAAAAACTAAATTAGGTTTTATTATATATACATACAGGCAGACAGACGCGGAAAGCGACTTCAAAAATTATACTATTTAAAAATAAAGTAGACGGACTCTTTTTAAGTAGGTAAGCGCTAAAGATAAAGTTTCGCATCTTGGTCTTGTCAAAACATCAAATTTCCGAAAACTATGAGAAATGTAAGTAAAGCGCTCTTTTGGAGAGAAAATTGAATTGAGTTTGGCCCTGAAAGAGGAAGTTGAGAGAGATGGCAGTGAAGCCTTCACAAATATTGACTGCGGCCGAGGCGTCTCGAAACTTACGAATTTTCCTCACAAACTTATATCGAGCGTTTGCAACTTTTGGCGAACTCTTCAAACTAAGAATAAGCTAACGCGTCGTAGCTGGCACAATGTTAGAAACATTTTCCTAACTCGAAAAGAAAATAATAGGATAGGGAATAAAGGTTATAATTTTGATGACATTACAGTCACTTACCGTCATGTGGACCCTCCGTCTGCCTCACCTTTTAATGACTATTTTAACTTAAAAAAAGTAGTTGAAAGAAGTGAACCATAGTTACTTATTGTTGTACGATAAGTAAATATTCACTTATGACACTTTTTTTCTAAATCTCTTCTCTAATATAATTTAGTCTACTTTTCTTTTCTCGTTTGTCGCTCTTTCCATTAGTTTTTTACTAATGGACGTTCTATCACAATCAAAATGGTTTAGAAGAAATAAGTGGAGAAACAGACAGAGGTAGACCGCTATTTGTTTTATAATTAATATGTATTTAAAGAAGACATTAAAGGAAAGGCGTATTATATATTTTATAGTATTTATTTAAAAAAGTCTTACGCATATTATATAATTACTAAATGACATACAATGATGATTGTTAGAAAGAACATGATCACGACAAGTTTAACATTATTTTCAAAAACAAAAAACATTGAAAATAAACTAACAATGTGAGTTAATTCCTTTTAGATTCACACTTAATTCACTTGTGCACATAACTAACTTCAATAGTTAACTCTCGAAAAAATATTTTTCTTAATCTAATATGATATGGTTTGTGAGTCGTTATTTATGTATTTAACTTAAAGAAACTATGAATATTATATTATTACTAATAACTATTATATTAAGTTAACTACGAACTACCTGTGTTTTTCAGAATATTTCTTCCATATATTTGGCAAATATGTAAATAATATTGACATTAAGTCAGTACAGTTAATTTATTACTAATCTAGTACACAATAAGGTATAGATAGCTATGCTATTTTGGAAATATATGAATTGACTAAATTTATCTTCAGATAAAGAGTTATTTATTTCTAGCAAGACCTATCTAAAAAGCACAAATATAAAAACAAGCCTATAAATTCTTGATACTAAAATAAAAACCTAGCTAATTTACTTGAATATTATGAAATGCAAAAAAAAAATAACTAGATATGAATTCACACTATTAATGGTCTACATTAATATAAAGTGCTTATATAATTTGAAATTCAGCTAAGTGCACTGTGACGTCATAATATTGTAATTTACGACGGTAACATATATGCTAACTGTATCTATAGATGCATTTAATCAGTCATCAAATGACAAGTATTGGAGTAATTCCTTCTGTGGCAGTCAGTTTAACAACGAGTTGGTTTAACCTAAAATGCGAAATGGATTGAATTTTTTTATTCGATTCGGTTGATATTGTGGTCTTCTGGACCGTGGCGGTCTATGTACTGGCTCGTTAGCTCCGGATAATAATGGTGACTGGAAGTTATCAGTCATCTCTTCTGTATTTGTAATATCCTCAACATGATCACCGTCATGAGTTTCTGTAATGTTATGCGCTTCAATATTTTCATTAGTACCATTTACAAGAACTGTACTTGCAATAGTTTCCGTTATATTTGTATTAGAAATCAAGCTTGAGTTCTCATTTACTGAATCTGTAGTGTTAACAGAAGTTTCAGTGGAAGCAGCAGTAGATACGAGAGATGATGATGTTGTTGTTTTATTATTTGTAAATATTTCTGTGTTTGAATTTATGATTTCGGTAGCGATTGGCGCGGTTTTTGTTGCCACTGTTATTAATTCTTCTTTCACTGTCTGAGTAAAAGAGTTGTCTGACGTGTATTTATTAATATTGGTGGTTGGAAAGTTTATTGTAGTATCTTCAATTGGACTGTGAGTTGATGATGTTTCTTCGAATATTGGGAACTTGGTGGTGATTTCCATTGTTGTATGAGTTGTGTCAGTATCGTCATTAATTATAGTTATTTTTATAACTTGATGATTGAGAGTTGTGTAATTAAATTCAGCTTTATTTTGAGTTTCTGTTGTGGATTGAGGTTTAATAGTTTTTTCACTTGATTCAGTACTTGTTGATTCAGTATCAGGTTGAGAAGCTAAATAATTACTTTGACCCACATTAATTCCCGATACGTCGCCTGAGGTATTTGAATAAAATATTTTTTCTCCACTGTTTATGCCGGGTTCTTTTATAATAACTGTGAGGTCTATAGTAGGATCCTCATCTGTCTTGTTATAACTATCTTCAGAGGTAATTTTAGATGTAGTAGAAGTTATTTCTTTTTCAGTAATTTGCGTAGATGTTAAATATGATTCCGTAGATTTTTCGTTTTTGGTCACTTTATTGTCTCTTATTTTCAAAGGTTTGTTTTTTGGATCATTTAGTTTTTCATTATATTTCTTAGGCAGGCCAACCTTAATTTCCTTTTTCTCATCTTTCACATCAACTATATCTTTACCTGTTGACGGTCTTGCAGATGAAGTTATGTAAATTTTACTATTATCTTCTGTGGTAGTGCCATAATTGACTTCATGTGGCTGGTCGTTCTGTTCTTCCAATATACGTTTCATATAGTGTTCCTCTGCAATTTGTTGCGCGTGTTTTTCTTGTAACGACAAGACTGTCATATCATCACTTAATTTTGCTTTGGCCATTACAAGAGGAGGCACAAAGTGATCCGTTGGTTGAGTAAATATTGTTTCAAAATTACCAAGTCGTGCCAGTTCTTCGTGAATCATTTTATGTTGCATAAGCTTTTCATCTTCTAATTTTTCGGATTGTTCATTCGTTAAAGATTTTTGTTCATTAGCAATTTGTGGTATGTCGTTGCTTTGAAGATTGTTATCGAGATAATTGCTTTTGTCCAATATCCTAGATTTTGAATTTAACTGGTTATTATTTTGCAATATTTCCTCTTTTATATCATAAATAATAGGTTTAGATACAGGAATTTCCGTATAGTTAGCAACGTCATGGTTCGTGGTAACTGTTTCTTCAGTAACGCCATCAGTATTGTCTAAATCAGTGAATGTAGCGTCTGATGTCATTGGCCAGGAAACGCTAGCTAATGTCGCACTGGCAATACTTGTAGTTTCCTCTTCTTCAGAACAAGACAGATCACGGAGTAGATTTTCTCGTTTCTGTGAAATTAATCACACATTATACCACTACTTGTACGTGTATTTGAAAACAGTAATAAATAACATTAAATATCATACCACGTTTCCAGTGCATTGAACTCGCTTTACACCGGCTAAACCACAGTCTGCGGTGAGTTGAACAGCGGCGCTTTCGGGCAAGTAAAGTACTGTGAGTGCTGGGAGAGCTCGAACCATACATCCTTCATTACCGAGTGCCCATTGAGGTACTGAGAACAAAAAAACATATTTTAGCATGTTAATGCTAAATGAAAATGTGGTTTTAACACATTGATAATAAGAATAATAATACATAGTGTAATAATGCCTTCAGGATGCTACTGTGGTTGCCACTCTTGAAAACAAAAGATAAGATATAAATATATAAATAATAAAGTAATTCAAAGAATTTAACTTATTATAATACCATTTATTTTAATGTATTTTTCTGTAAATATAAATTCTGCTTTTTTTGTAGCTGCTAATATTGATGTTATATCTGAATTAAATTACATATAACTTTTTTATAAATATTCTACATTGAAATACAAAGTATCTACCTGGTAGTTCACAAATGAAAGCGGCAACAGTTGGTCCTCCACAGTTCCGAGCCTCCCAGCGGTAATCAGCGGCTGGGTCCGCAGCAGCACATAGTGGAGCAGCACGAGCATCAGGCGCAGAACTCCAGTAACCTTCACCGCTTAAACCTCGATAATCACTGAAAGAAACATTACTACTAATTTATTGTTGTTTTTATTTAAGTTCTAAGACCTAAGTTTCAAGATAACTAAGTATTTTAAAACTTCAAGTCTATACCTTTTACCTGACTATTTCAGCCCATATATTTGTATTATAATAAAATTATTCCACTGATACACTTAATTGTAGCATATTTTGCAGTGGTTGTTGTCACAGTTGCAAATTGAAAAGAACAACCTCATAGTTGCTCTTTTAATTATTCGGAGCTTTATGATAATCATAAAGCTTTTGGACTCATGATAATTTTAATAAAATACTATAATTACAATTATATATCTTTCAATTTCAATGTGCTATTTGTATTTAAAAAAAACTGGTTTAAAAAACATGTGGAGTGTATTATTTACATGTTATAATTATAACTTACGTCCAAGTGAAATCTCCCTCAGGATTACTTCGTATAAGCCCAACCCATACGGCACTGGAGATATCCAACTCTTTCAGATAGGCTCGCACAGCGTCGTACTGGGCTGTTGTATCCACTGCAAAAAAAAAACATTTTATTTTATAATATACTCACATTGATATAATTTTACTACAAATTACAGACCTCTTATACATAGGCTTGTTTCCACTAAGAATAAATCGGATGGCTTAGAGTTTCTAATAATTAACCATGATAATAAGTAAACAAAAAAAAACAACTTTTCTAGTAAAATAATAAAAGATTAATAATATTTTTGGAAAATAAAATCGACAAAATGAGGCGTTTAATCACGTGACATTAAACATCGATTAGAGAAGCGCATGGAAGCGTGACGTCACACCTCGCGAAACGCCATGTTGTAGCTGTCATTGACACAGTTGACTGTCATAAACAAACACGACTGTTTCGCGAGGTGAGACGTCATTCAAGACGCCATGACAGTCTTGGCCTTTTTCGCGATCAATTTCAAGTTCATTTCTAAAAACTCAAAATAGTAATGTAAAAGACCTATTTTTCTTAAAATAATATATTTTTGGGGTGAAATAGATGCTAAGCTATAGTTTTAAACTAATTTCCAAATTTTGCCAACTAGCCTATTATAGTACATATAAAGTTGTTTTTTAATGAATGAGTAAAGTATCCCAGGAATGACCCTGTAACCTTTGTAAGCGATCTTGTGCTTTATGTTTAAGTCATCAAAATTTCGTTAGTAAATAGAATGTAGAAAAATTGTAAGTTCCCCTAAAAAATACAATAAAAATCTGATCTGATTCGCAGATATAATAGTTTTTGCACGTAATGTCGTTAGCCAACGAAGAAAATGTTGAACATTCTTCCCTAGTTTCCGCACAAAAGGGAAACCAATGGCAAAATGGAAAAGGTAAATCATGTTCCACGAATACTCACGTAACAACCTACCTATAAAGTTACATGCTTATCAATTTTGTGTAAGAGTTGGCTTTAATCCCGATTTCATTTATTAGTTTCTATGTGCCTAATAATAAACCCACAAATTTGATTCTTATTCTTTATTTCCATAACATCATCAACATCTATCATCTCAGCCGTAGGACGTCAGTACATATTTCAACTTATTCGGCCCATCTAGGTCCGTGTGGGACCTATTTACTTAGATTCCTCAATAAATAATTCATTCTTTCCCAATGGATATTATTTTAAACGATTTTCCGAGATATTTTAATGCATATACTTTCCTTGATTTTCACGGGATTTAGCATAAAATTGCATTAGGATAAAATTGTCAAGGACAAAGAGCTAAGAGATAGTTAAAAGTTGCTATATAAGCAAAGAGGTATTTATAACTACTGAACGTATTTTGATGAAACTTTACAGATAGTGTTTATAGACACATAACCACTTAGGATAATAATTTAAAAGATACGCGGACAAAATCTCAGGTAAAAGTTAGTAATAATAATAAGGTTCGCCAATTTCCTTGTTCGTCAGTTAGTTTAGATTGTCAGTTTTGCTATTTCGTCATGTTCCTAACCCGTTACTTTCCTTATTCGCAAGTTTTCTTGTTCATCAGTTAGTTTAGATTGTTAGTTTAGATTTAGTTATTACCCGATTACATACTTAAGTACAGAAAACTAATTTCAGCGTTTGTTTTTATCACTTAAAGGCGTTAACAAGGAGGTTGAATTAACATGGAGCAAGTATTTTTTCTGGTGACTTGAAACTTCGTACAAAAACACTTTGTTAGTTTCTTTGCGTTATAATTTCCTTGTCTTTATCATTTGGATTACACTTAGAAAATAGTCTGAAACTAGCGGATCGCAATACTGGCAATTTCACGAAACTGACATCCTAGCAAAACTAGCGAAGAAGGAAACTGAAGAATCAGGAAAATACCTAACTAGCGAAATTGTCAACCTACCGAAATTGTCTAATGAGTAAACTGGTGAATTAGTGAAACTGACGAGTAAGGAAACTGGCCAGTTGTACGCTAACTCATATTTGCGATGAGTTACCAAACAGGTCTCTAATGTCACTTTTTTGTATTCCAATTTCGAATTTAACACGGTGACACAGCTCGAAGTGATTGACGGCCTATTTTAAGTGTCAAATAACAACAGGAAACTACGCCATTCAGGGTTGACACAAGAGGGAAATTTGCATTACGTTGGAGGAGCGCAAAGCCGACAAGCCGCCTTATTCAAATTGACGTCATTAAGTCGGGCACACGCCGCCGCGTCTAGTCATCTCATCGTGAAACGAAACGCCCCACAAAGCAAAGACGTTAGCATTAAGTGTACCAGTTACCTGAACATACAAAGAAGACACCCAACCCGCTGCCAACCTTGAATTTCTTGATAACTCGTTAATCTTAATTTATGGTTATTCTTTGGTTGAAAGTGAGTTATGTTAACCTTCGCTGATATAAATTATTATACTTAGATATAAGTATTTTCATGTTGTCTAACAAATTTATAAATTTTCTGTCTAACGGCAGAAAGGTCTACTGAACTTAATTTGGGTTAAAAAGGAGCTTGTATGTACCTAAGTATTCGCTGAAACAAAATGCAATTATCTATTATGCAAAGAAATTATAAAAAAAACATATATTGCAAGCAAGAAAAACTGTTTATATATTCGTACAGGCCTCTAACACAGTCGTGTGTAGCCGGGCGTGGTCGATAGTTAATTAATTAGAAATAAAAAAACTTAAAAAAAAAATGATACACTAATGAAGTTAAGTTAATGTTGCATTCGTGTGTAGCAGGGCGTAGTCGCCGGTTAAATAATTTAATAATTTAGCAACAACTTTATAAAATACATAAAAATATCGTTCAGTAAAGTGGCAAAGGAAAATGGAGATGGTACTTTAAATCTCTTTTATTAACGTATTAATATTCCCAACGACTGAGGGGAGTTTAAGGCCTACGACATTAATTACCTGACAGCTTTCAAGATTGTACTTATTATATCTTTTGTCGTATCGATTGGCGGCACGCAGCTCTACGCCTTTGAACCGAATATAAAAGAAAAGAAATAAAGCCCTATAAATCCTTTCAGAACTCATAACAAAAGAAGATTAACTCGGTCTGTAATAACACATTGTGGTATTATCCCGATACCGCTTTTTACTTGGAAATATTTTATCTCCGAGAATAAGGATAGCTTTAATTATTATATTTGCTTTATTACTCGTGAAATATTTGATTGTTTCCTTTTTATTTCTTGTTTATGACTTTATACTATGAGTTTGCTTTTTGAAACAATTCCTATTAATATTCTTTTCTTTAATTTTTTAAGTTATTATAATATTCTTTTATTAATCTATCCGACATTAATATATACCTCTAAATTAATGTCGGATTAAGTTTCTTAACAGTTATCCAATCTGAGTCGGTAGAGTACTTTCATCACCCTGGTGTTATAGTGGCATGTTAATAAAAGACTAACTGGTACCCGCGACTTCGTCTGCATTGAAAAATTAAAAATATGGTGTTGAGAAAATATGACATATTTATTGCTGTGACGACGGTGACGTCTTTTTTATATCTTTAGATGATCACTGGGGAACAGTCCTTTTTTATTGATGAAAGGTACCCTATTTCCTTGCCTGACAATGTGTATGCAAAATTTCATTATGATCGGTCGAGCAAAAGCGTGAAAGGGTAACAAACATACAGACAGACCAAGTTACTTTCACATTTATGGATGGTAGCCATCTATCATTCTTCCTCGTTAAAAAAAGGCAATTTATAATTTTTGAAATAATCCGAACCTAATATCCAATGGATAAATAGTGGCATACCTATTTCAAATTAATGACCTCGGTTTAGTTTGGCATCGAAACACAAGTTTCACATAAAAATCTTGGCATAGTTACACTTAAAATCGAGGCAATTTGGCTTTTATACCCTTCAGAGTTGGAATTGTTAATAGCAAACTTTCGCATCAGAATGTTTGGATCTTAAGGAATTCCGATATTTCACCTCTAGCCCCGAGTGTACTAACACACGAATGTTCGGCTTCGGCTGGCTTCTCGCCAACAAACCCCGGGCCCGACGCGAACGCGGGAAAAACTCCCGAACACCGCCAAGTCAATATTTGTGAAGCCATTTAACTGTCCCACCACCCGCTGCTCTCAATATTTATCGCTTGCTTATCTACTTCTAAAATTGAATCATACAAACTTTCATGTCGGAAGACGCTTCGCTACGATTCAAATCAGATTTCTTGTATCGTTAAGGCTTATCCTTCCAAAAAATTAAATTTTTGCAACATTTTGTAACAGTATTATTCATTATATATACGCCTTTTCTTCAGCGAAAAAAATATATGTTTATCTACAAGATATGAGGAATGATTTGTTGGGATTAAAAATTTTATTTTATTGAAATTGATTCAGGTAAAAAATTCTAAACTCACCCCTTTTATTTTCAGTTATAACAATCTCACTTCTACAATATTTATCAAAAGATTATGAAATTTTGTACACTTATGAAGATAACAATGTAGCATGATTTGTTGAAAGCGCTTTTTGAAAATTCGTAAAATTGAATTTTATATAATGTTTTTATCAAAAATATTTCCCCACTTACTCAGCGCTAGCCCGTTCTCGTCCATAAAATCAGTGCGGGGCGAGTCGTGATGCTAGACGGACCTGTGCCGCGTTGCGCTTCATCAAATTATTAATTTTTACGTAATAAACAAAGAATAAACATTTTAGTGGCAGAACAGACAGTGCATGATAGTGTATATAATACTTTAATAGGTTTTCTTTTTTGTCTTACTAGGTAATTAAATCTTTGAAAAACTAAATATAAATTATTTTGTAATATAATATTCAATTTATTAATAATCTGAAATATTCAATTAATAATTCATCTGTATATATACTTGTTATCTAAATTTAATAAAGATAGGAAGTAAGCAAAGGAGGCAAAAGCGTAATATATCAAAAATAAACCAAACGAGGAAGGAAAGTTTTCATGAATTTTAATTAATTAATTAAATTAATTAATATTAATAATTATTAATTATTAATTAATACATATAAATTAATAAGCCTAATATAAATAAATAATAAATAAAGCCACTATAAAGCCGGATTCCCACTCACGTATCTAGTGACTCATCGAATTGTTCTCCTAGAATGAGCGGTGGGGGCTATTGTAGGTGGTCGCGTAGGGGACGCCCCCGTGACCTCCAGAAAAATCCGATATCCTCGGTACACCGTTCTGGTAAAAAGTTGGTGAGCGGTTCTCGGAAACTATGAGGGATAGAAGGGTGGCGTTTGCAGAAGGTCATAGAGGGTGATCGGTAGTCACCAAGGAAAGTGTCATCCGGTCTACCGGGGCACCAAAAAAAAAGCCCCCTCCTTGGACCCCCCCGACCATAACTCGGAAACGGCGCGTCACAGCCGGGTCGTGTTTGGGTTCATCGGGGACGTCTTGACGAGATAAAAAATTTGACGCCCCCCTCGGACCCCCCCGGCTGAAACTCGGAAACGGCGCGTCACAGCCGGATCGTATTTGGGCTCATCGGGGACGTCTCGACGAGATAAAAAATTTGACGTAACCATGGTCAACGGTTACAAATAGACCCCCCATGTTAGGTATCATTTGAAAGGATGAGGGTAATCTATCAACACCATCCTCCCAGCCCCCCTCCGCTCCCCCTTACTCCCCCCCCCCCCCTCCTTTAAAATTACACAATTAATAATAATAAGACCCAAAACCAAACCAAAACAATTAGACATGGCAAAAGACAAGACAAAACGAAAACAAAATGAAAACGTGAATAAATTTTCTACAAGCATTTGTTTTGTTTTTTTTTTAATTCTATTGACATGAATTTTAAAAATTATAAAAAAGGGCTTTTGATAGCTTTTAGAAAAATCAAGCGCTGAATCAAAAATATGGAGAAAATAATAAATGTTAAGTGTGCCTTTTACAGTTCAATATACCCTAAAAAGCCCCACAGAGTTTCCATTTAATCCACTCAGCCGCTTTTTTGTCCCACTCGATAGATTTTTTGAAAAAATTGAAGAAGCAAGATTCTCGCTCTAAAAAGTTCGTAATCTTTATCAAAATGAAAAACACTTTTTGTCTCAATTTATTGTCACTTCACTCACTTGGTGAATTTGAAACAAAATATCAAAATTAAAAAAAAAATTATTACCGCCGGCATTAGCGTTACCCAAACAAAACGTACCACGCGAAGTTTGCACGGTTGGTGCAAAAACTCAATTGTTTTTACTAAAAATTAAAAAATTTGTTAGTTTTGATAAAAACTTTTGTTTGGCTCTTTTACCATATATTTTATATTCGTATAAAGAAATATACATACATCTATACATATAAATAAAATTGGAGTGTCTGTTTGTAATATTGAAATAACCGTTTTTTACTACATGCATATGAATATATATACGTACATACACCATATATGAGTACATACACCAAAATAAACCAACCACATAACCAAACCAAATTTTTGTCTGTCTGGGTGTCTGTTTGTTCCGTCTAATCTCTGAAATGGCTGAACCGATTTTGACGGGACTTTTATTGGCAGGTAGCTGATTTAATAAGGAGTAACTTAGGCTACGTTTATTTTAGAAAAAATCCAAAATAACATCCAAAATAACATTTTTTACAATTTTTGTGTGTCTGTCTGTTTGTTTGTTCCGGCTAATCTCTGAAATGGCTGGACCGATTTTGACGGGACTTTTATTGGCAGGTAGCTGATGTAATAAGGAGTAACTCAGGCTACGTTTATTTTAGAAAAAATACACCCCGGGCAAGGCCGGGAGCGCGCCGCTATACACTCTAAAAACATAACCCTCGTTGTGGCGCAGACGGGTAAAAATTTTTACTAGGTAACATAATTTACTACCTAAATAACAAAACACGCTTTATTGTTACTGAATTATCCCTCTACATTGTAAATAATTATAAATTTGTAGGTATTTGCAGTAAAGTAGGCTCAGTCGACTATGTCGTGCCTTTGTCGTCTAGTCTCCATACTACTCTTTGCCATCTCTGTGCGGTCGATCTCTTGTAGAGGGTGGCGCGGGGAAATTAGCCTAATATTTCAAGGCCAAATCGGCGTTATACACCTTAATGTATTAGTCAAATTAACTTTTTGAAGTAAATACGTCTTTAATGGAGAGAAACTTTTATTACCAAATTCTCCAGTGTAAGTTAAAAAAAAAACAACGACCTGGTTTGAATGATTTCCTTTGCTTCCATAGTAGTGGGCAATTCAGAAAACTGATGATAACAATATCGGAGGATAAATTTTGATGCTGTAGATATGAACATATCTATCATCTACATCAAAAATTTAATTACACCATTCCATAGCTAAAGGATCAAAGATTTTTTTGGTATATATTATGGTATATTCGAATTCTTGTATACAAATAATACGCTCAAAGAAAATATTGTTTTTTTTTATGATTTCTTTTATATCAGTATGTGGTTAACGAGATTATTTACCGTCACCGAAAGTCACAAGCAATATCAGAGAGGATGCCTATGTGCTTTATTTAATACCTTGTTAGATAAAAAAAATTAAATGACACAATTTTTTATACGATTTTTACAAAAAAAAAACTAACAAATTAGAATTTTGGCATATTCGATCCTGTATATTTTCTTACAATAAGCGATGTTTAAACTCTTTCTTTAATAACTACATAGTAAATATCTGGTATATTGAATAGTTAACTATTACACAAGCTTCTTATATAATTATTATTTAATTATTGACCACAGAAACTTTGTCTTTTATATTTTAACTATAGTATTTTTCTTTCAGTGATATCTGAATTCAAAGCTGGAAATGAGGAGATTCTTATTAGATTGTGAACCAGCGCAGCCACAATTTAACCTCGCAGGATTTCAATAAATACATTTCGTTCCATTTGTACGAGCAAATACACCTAGCACTCGAGGCCACCGCGGTGTTTGTATAGGTGTACCGCATAGGTATTGTGATTAACTATAGTCCAATGATTTTTGCAACTCCAAATTATAACTAAATATAATTAATAATATGTCATTAAACACCATCAAATGATGGTTATCACTTATTAACCAAGTGGTAGGTATGATATATGATAGTTGTTAAAAATGTTAATATTCACGTATCATGATATTGTTTCATTGAAAATTTGTGAAAGTGTTTTATAAAGATTCGAAAAAACTAATCAATGTTAAAATAGATTTAGAGAATCGCTAAAGCTAAACCACCGCTAATAGACTCACTGGTTATCATAATAATAGATGTAGAAAAATTAGACGCCACTATCGCCGTGGCGGCGCCACCATCGTTAAAACGATAAATATGTCATGCGTTATAATACATATATATTTTCTCAGATGTTATATTATGCTCTATATAAATAAACTAAAACTTTCATGCGTTGAATTTGTCACTGAGTTTTGAAAGCGCAGTGACGTAGGTATAAGGGCGTCCTCAAAGGATTATAGTGCATTTTCCCTCTGCAAAATTTGTACCGTCGTGTTCTGAATAGACGGTAGATTAGTGGTAAGTAGGGGTCTAATACCCGTTACACTATTGAGACACGTAAATCATCACGAGGAGCAGATAAAACGTTGTTCTATGCTCGCCGTGTCACGTACACGCGTTGTCGCCACGTACCGATTGCCTTTTCTCCGTGTCGTAAAATTGTTAGTTTTTTGACATACGATTTGTAGAAATAGAAGTTATCCCCAAGTATCTAAGAGTGTTATGTTTCCTGTTTAATAGGGAGAAAAGTAAAAACATAATTGTAAATCCATATTAACATTATAAGTGTTAAAGTAACACCAGTAACACTGTCATTATCATGAAATTTTGTATATACCTACACGTTATAGGTTATAGGGTACTCTTCATCCAGAAAATAGGACTGGTCCCAAAGGATCATCTAAGAAGTAAAAATAGACGAATAAGATATCGCTTTTTTGCTAATTCCTCGCCTTAAATTAAAAAGAATTCCTTTTAAAAGAAGTGTTATGCCTAAGGTGTTTGTTTAACAATGTTATAGCAATAGCAACACGATCTCCTAAAATGTTTACAAAAAAATTCACAATTTCATCAAACATATAATTCAGCTTTGACGTTGTATCAAAACCATTCAATTATAAGTAAATATTATTTGCCATGCAATTTGTCGGAAAACTCAATTAAGTCTCTCAAGGTTATTCCTTGCGGCTACAAGATGTTATCGTCAATATAACCTGATCTCCAATTACCTTGTCGAATCCCTGACAAATTACCTGTAACAATTTGCGTCAGGCACGTTTTAGAACTGATAACTTACGTTCAATTAAGCAATTTCCAAGAAATTCCTGTTGCTAATCGCGTTACGTTTGCTCTCAACGCTTGAAGAACCACAATTCACTACTTGCTTGAGGACTTTATTTGTAAGCAAATCGTTACCTTAATTTATATCTAGATTTAGACTGGTCTTAGTTACTAATACTATGCGTGATTGTATGCAGTGCCTTTTGTACGTTTCGAAGGACGGATAGATTACAAACAAACCATTGTTTCTTTTTATCAGCGTTTTAAAAAAAAAAAAAAAAAACTAGCTAAAAACCCCGAATTCCTGAGAGGAAACCCCTCAGGAAGCCAGAATGCCTACCATTCTTTTTGTGTTATAGTTAAGCTACATTTATCGTAGTTCTGAACTTACATGGGCGGAAACGCGAATATCGACTACTTAATACTATATGAAGCTTCAACAAAAAAATATGAGAACAATCCGATGTAGCCCCTCTACGGTATGGGTAGGTGCGGCATAAGCGACTTTTGTTTTATGACGTACATTTATGTTGTCACATGTGTTTTGATACTTTTATTATTATATTTTTTTTTTTTGAGATTTTTCATATTTTTCAAGTAAACATAATACCTACCAATAAATAAATTTGAATATTGACAAATAAATAACATTTAAAAGGGTATATAAATTTCAAAAAATATTTAATGAAATCGAACAGAAATTGGCAGCCAGTTTGACGGAGTAACCACATCTTTACTAATACTATTGTGAAATGACAGCAAGTAAAAGTGACTAAGCCATGCCAGAGCCCATTCTCCTATTACCTCCTTCAGATACCCGAGTAATAGATAACAAGCCGATGATCAAGCTCGTTTTACTACCTAGTTTACTAAACATTAATATTTTTTTAAAAGAATGATGGTGTAATTGCTTTTAAGTAATTACGAATTTAGAAATTATTATTGGTGTAAATGGAATATCGTGACCAAGTCAGTGACCATTGAGTCAAATTAATTAAAATAACGATTCAAACGATGCGGAGTTTCCCACGCAACGGGGACACTGCTCGCATAAATGTACATAATGGAAACTATTCTCGTTAAAGCTAAATATGTATTTGACTGACTTTAATTATTACGAAAGTTCTTTACTAACTTTGACACCAATTATGACTAGCGACCCGCCTCGACTTCACTAGGATGCAATTTTTTCCGCCAATTGTGTACACAAACCTTCCTCGTTTATTGCTATTTCCATGTGTGAAAATGTATAAAAGTTTAGAATTAAAGATTCGTCCAACTAAATTAATCTTTAGAATAGTCGACAAATAGAACTTATAAAAATATAACTTTAAATTGATATGATAAGACTATACCGTATTAAATTGATAATTTCTTTGTTTGTCGTTGGCAATACGTCGCCCCTGGTTTCTCGGCGAAATGGAAAGTAAACATAGGCTCAACATATAGGCTAACAACTAAATACACCCAGATCATATAGAGTTGGAAATTACTTTGAAATTGGGGCCATCTTTTTATAGTAAGCCCTGCAACATAATAAGATGGACTATCCTATTCTAACCTAACAAATTAATGTTAATACCGAAGCCGCGAAAATACTATTTCAGCACAAACTTTGAATATAGTTTATATAATGGATTTTAATCATTTGAAATCAGGCTTTCCAATACCACAGACGTAATATCGTTGTGGTGTGTTTTGGATTAATTAAGTCCTCATTTCCTTTATGTATATCAATTGGCATTTACCATGATAATTAAAGCTGAATGGGAATTAGTTTGAAACTAGTTTTTTGCTTGAATAACTAAAAATAATCTATACTTATATATAATAAAATCGTAAACGAGCCGTGTCTGTATAATAATTTTTGTTTTCTAAAAAAAAAAAAAAATTGTACACGCGTACTTATATTATCGCGGTCAAAAAAAATAGCTTTTAGATATTTTTGTTTGTTTGTCTGCACGCTAATCACAAAAATGTTTTACCGATTTGAATGCAGTCTTCACTTGTGTATTGTAGCAAGCTTCCCGTAACATTTAGTGTTTGTTCCATACCAATCGGTTTACAAATAAAAAAGTTACACCGAATACCGAAATACCGAGCCCACCAAAACCGCGCGTATGAAGTTGCTGGCACAGCTAGTATACGAGTGTAGTTATACTATTTCAGCATAATATGATTCTTGAAGCGTGACTAAAAATCAATTATGTGACTTATAAATCGCATTTAGTGCTGGGTTATATGTAACCTTTCTCTGCTGCTGCACTACACAATATCTCAATTTAATTATTAATTAATATTTTAGCTTTTATGTTTAATATTTTAGTAAATTTTCTTCTTTTCCATGGACCAAAAATGGCCAAGAAAAAAAGATTTCCAGTAATATTAAGAGAATTACAGAGTTAACCTTCTTTTTAATCTCAAACGAAATTCTACATTAATTTTTAATTCAAGAGGACTTTTCGGCGCTTGTATTGTGAAGT
The DNA here is from genome assembly GCA_936446665.2 of Synanthedon andrenaeformis. Taxonomy (NCBI): domain Eukaryota; kingdom Metazoa; phylum Arthropoda; class Insecta; order Lepidoptera; family Sesiidae; genus Synanthedon; species Synanthedon andrenaeformis. The sequence goes on along the minus strand of OW387777.2, from coordinate 11,930,583 downwards.
TATGTAAATCGTAAGGCTTATCTTTATCTCGTTACTTCCTTCGTGCGAGATCAGCGCCGAGGCGATATCGTTAAACAGGTACCGCTCTTATTTATAGGATTTCACGCTTGTGCACACGGATTTAACCCACTTTACTATCCGGAGATAGAAGGCGTACTCATTTTTTACTGTCTATAAAGCAGCGGCTATCTCGTTTACCGGATACAAGTCTAATCAATATGGCTTTGTGTTTAATTTTAAGGACAGATCCTTTTCTTTTAGTGTTTTGATAAACATTTCCATTATAAACAAAACATTTAGATTATCTGCGCTAACTTTTTAAAGAATTAGTAATATTTTTGTACTGTATATTTTTCTATGTTAGGGTCGGCAGACAGGCTGACGGTCCACTTGATGGTAGATTTACTTAAGTATAATTATAGTTATGGTGTACAATGTTATGGATACACGCGCGTGTATACAGACATCTCTAGAGATCGAATAACCAATTAAAAATTGTTGTTTGTACGTCGACAAAGCTACCTACATGAAGAGTGGAGACGGGTCAGAGTAAGGGTATCAAGTATTAGTTGATATTGTATAACCTTCTACAATGTTATAAAAAGGTAAAGTTATTTATTTGTTTCATCGTTTTTGCTACTAAAATTCGTGCTTTTCTTACAGAATAACAAAGACTGTTCAACGAAAAACTTTGCAAGCTATTTAAATGATAATTAGAACGCACTTGTCTAAGTAAATAATATTCCGATTAAAAAAAATATACAGGATATTTTATGAAGAATTTTTACAGAAAATGTTCTTGACGTTAGTAGCCTACTCATTCAAATTTAGTTAGTACTCTACCCAATATATTCTTGACGTTAATGGTCAATACACATTAGTTTGTCGTTATTCTATTTCGGGGCAAAGAAAGTTGACATGCTAAACAAACATTGCTGTTGTCGCGCACGCGATAAATTGATAACAAAATGTTTGTTCGCTCGATGGACAGCAATTAGGGCGCGCGCTGTTTACCGTAGGTGTCCAGTGACAAACACAGGCAAAGCCTTGTTTACACGTTTCGTCCAGTCAAGGCTAACACTTACTTGCTTGTTTATACTAGGCATGGACAAATTTATTCTCATGAATCACCTACATTCGTACCATGATTATTTGATGTGGAATGTTCACTGTACATCGTGTTGTGTTATGAGCATCGATGGTTATGAGGTACTAAAACTGCATCCAATTAATTAATTAGTAACAACAGGTTTCCTTAGAATTTAAAGTTGCTCAATTGTTTACAACAGATATTCTGATGAAATCACAATGACTGAGTACTGATTTTATAAAACAAAATTACCCTTATTTACTAATTATCATTTACTGTGTTTTCTCTTGGGGAAAATAAATTTGATGGTCTACTGAGGCCACTTTAACTGAGTACCATCGAGTTATTATATTGTACAGTTTATGTACATTTTTTAACTTAAATTAAACTAACAGATTGCACTTTTGCAAAAGCAAAGAACTTAGCTTTCGAGTAAAATTTCTTAAAATTGTTTACAGGCATCCACACCAAGAAGGGAGTGAATTTGCGTCAAATGCCAAAGCGGAACATAAAAAGTAAGACTAAAAACGGAATCATGGCGGAGTCTTGCCTTCGCAAGACGCAAAAGGTAAAAGGTAACGACCAAATTCTACTACATATTGATTTTAAACTCCGATGTGTTGACGTAAAGTCACATTTTCTTTAAATGACAGATGTTTGGTTGGTTTTAAATGACAGATGACAGAGTTCATGCTCTACGCATATGTCACTTTTAAATGTTCCATAAAGTTCATACTTTTTTGTTTGGCGTGCGAAATCCATTGTAGTTATAGTACACTGATGTTCCTACCCTCTATGTATAGATCTATCTTAAATTAACCGATACCATATTTTGTAATATGCATGAGACTCCAGTCTTGATATCGAATTTTCTGTGTGTGGCGCGGTTAAATCAAATACATATATATAGGATATTGGGTACGGTCGTGAGTCTTTTTCAATAACCTAAATAAACATGAAAATTATCGTTACATATTATATAACACGTATCGTACATTTAAGTTTGGGAATAGATTGCTTGATAAAATTAAAGAAATATTGAATTGCTTGTAAAAACTCACAAATATGAACGTATTTAACACGCTACGGATGTTAATAAGATAGTAGTAGCGGTGATAAGAAGTAAAGGTTAGAGATAGGGGAAAGTTTATAACATACCATACTCTTTTCCGAAGAAACACATCACACTTTTTGGCTTTTATTTCAGGAATATCTTCTGCTAAAATTACTGCTTCTAGACCGTTGTAGCTCAGTTTATTACTGAGAAATGCAGTGTACCTACCCTTTTATCACGTTGGGAAATCTCATGGATATCCGGCAGCGTAGGGGACGCTCCGGGGTTATGCCGAACTTCTACCGACTAGAACTTAACGACTTTCTAGCGCGAACGTAGATTGACGAGATCGCAGGAACCTTGTGACACAACATCCTCGAAATGCAGTGTACCCTGTTATACAATACAATGCTAACACCATACTTCAAATCCACAGGAACCTAATATTCAATTACACATTTATTATTATCCAATTAATTTCCAGGTATACTAAATATCTGAGAAAATTAACAAATTCAAAGTTAATGCTGCCACGGTTCAGTTTTTAAAACCATTAGGTTGCTTTCAGCGTTTTTAAAAGCTACGATGCTTTCAGCGGTTACCATGTCATGGAACGGTCCCGTGGTCCAATTATAATAATAAAAAAAAACTCTGGCACATTTAAAACTCATTTGCTTCATTACTCTTGAAAGTAGCGTTTCGTTCGAAGTGCCTCGAGCTGTTCTAGATTCATGCCGTTGAATTAATGACGTATAATAACTCTGATGGTGAGGTTGTGCCCTAAACGTCTGCGTTGATGAATAATGGGGCCATTAAATGTAAGAGCAAGCATCGTTGTATGGTCCGCTACATAAATAACACAGCTTACTTCGTAAAGTAACTATATAAGGTTTAAAACAAGTGCTACCAAAACTCTTTCATATTTATCGAAGCTTGGATCGAACTTCAACTCTTCATATTAATGCGAAAGTTTGCATGTTAGGATGTTTTTTATACGGATGTTAAGATATTTCAAAAACGGCTGAACGGATTTAGAAGAAAAGTGACACACAAATAGTTTATTACCTGGATAAATATACAGGATACTTTTTATCTTGGAAAAATGGTAGGCCACTGTGGGATTTTCCAAAAACAAATTACAGCGCTTACGAAGTCGCGGGTAGAGCAAGTATTTTATTATATATTTGGCAACAATAAAATAAGTCTTATTATCTGACAGTTTTACTCCCCATTAGATATCATATGGATATATAAAATTTAACCTTAAAATTTATCAGCAGTAACGTGCAATACATTTTTTAATTCATATTAAGTAGTAAGTCATTGCCTATTTATTTTCAAAACGCCAATCTGTCATAATGTGCAGTAGAACTAGTTTGAATTTTTTTGTCCAAACAGTTCTATCGTAGAACTAATAGTAAAACTGTGTAAAACAACCCCAATTAAACATGTTTCCTTTTTGACAGGTGGTTACAAAATTAGGTTTTCAAGCGCACCGCTCGCTATTTTAACTCAAAAATGAAAATTAGCTCTTAGTGGAAATTAACTAACATTTTCACATTACATAATTTACCATTTCAAATAATTATTTATACTAATATAATACACAAATAATTTTCTAGTTTTAAATGTTTTTTCTATATATACGTTGCGTCTCCTGTGTCGACTGAGCGTTCGGTTCACTGAGTTATAAGTGCTTATTCATACCCTTTTGGTAATTTCACTACATGTCTATCATACGTACAAGTACTTTAGATTATTATTACAAATGTATAAATGTAAACTTAAATTTCACTTGTTTTACACACATCTATATTAATTTTACATATATATATTTATGTATGTAGCTTTATATTTATCCATGTTACATCTAAAAGTGTCAAAGCTCGCATAGATTTTCGACATTTATCTATGTGAGCTTAAAAGTGATTTTACCCATATGGATTTAAAGGTATAAAAGTAAAAGCAGATATAAAAGTGATTTTTAAAATTTATCTACATATGTGAGCTTAAAAGTTATTTTATGTATGTAAAGGTGTAAATGTAAAAGCAGATGTGTTTTTTTAATTTGTCATATGAGCTTGAAAGTGACTTTATCTATTATGTATAATAGAAACAAAAGTGTAAAGCTAAAACTTATACGAGTATATAAAATTCTTGTGTCACAGTGTTTGTAACCAAACTCCTCCGAAAGGGCTTGACTGATTTTTATGATTTTTTTGTGTATATTCGGTAGGTCTGAGAATAGGTCGTAAACTATTTTTTATACCCCTAAGTGATAAGGGTGGCCCACCCCTTTTTTTGGCAGCTAGTTTAGTATAAAAGTGTAGATATAAAAGTAATTAATATAATATATTAGCTGACCCGGCAAACGTTGTTTTGCCAAAAAAAAATTGGGGTGGACCACCCTTAACATTTAAGGGCCGATTCTCAGACATACCCCGATAAGCACACAAAATTTCATTAAAATCGGTCCATTCGTTTCGGAGGAGTTTGGCAACAAACACCGCGACTCGAGAATTTTATATATTAGATTAAAGATAAATATTACTGTCCCAAAAGAGCTTTAAACATTTTTTATGAGATGTGGTTAGCAAGTGCTCTGTCAACCCTGATACAATAAAGGACAAAGTAATTTGTATACCATGTTTCACGTTAGGTATTTTTAGCATGAATTTGTGACATTTTTCATGTGAGCCGACACTGTGGTACCGAGTGAAGCTTGAGGGTTATATTACAAAGTGTAGCAATTGTAAATTTTATGACTACGAACAGGCGTGTCTCACGTCCAATATCATTAGTAAAGTAAATTCATTACTAAGATTGCTTGTTCAAGAGTTTTATTGTTGTTATTTCTTTTGACCTTTATATTTTCAATTAACAAAAATAACTCAAGCCTTAACTTTGTTGAATGAAATTGTTGATGTTGTTGATATTGGAATGAATAAATGTAGCTGAGCATAAAATAAAAGTAAATAAGATATATAAAAATTATGTTTTGATTGGAGTTTACTCTTAAGAATCGATTTTCATATGAAAATTTATGTTAGTAAAATCAAAATTGTCACATGTCACACGTTACGCGTTAGTTTTAATTTTAGCGCCATCTACACAATATCTTTGAAACTACAATATGTTACGTAATAATACGTCCTTGCAAAAACTAGATGACATAAGTAATCGGTAATACGAACAGAGATGGCGCTGGTGTTAATTCGTTATGATAAATGTTTTTATAATTTTTATTATGTACTAGCTGGTGCCCACGACTTCGTCCGCGTTGAAAAATATTAAGTAGCCTATCCTGAATCCCGTACCTCCAAATGTTTATCTACCAAGTTTCATGAAAATCAGTTAATTCGTTTCAGAGTTATGGAGGAACATACATACATACATACAGAAAAAATTCTAAAATCGTGAATTTAGTTTCAGTATCATGTATAGAGCCTATAAACACGATATCTCTGAAAACAAAGTAACTTACTCCATGACCGACCCTTACAGATTTATTATTAGTATTGATAGTATGTAATCCCTAGCTTCACACTTCTGAATCTCGATACAATACCTATATAAACTAAGCGAACAGTGTTTGCGTCTGGTATTGATTGATTATATTCCAACTTTGAATATTAGCTCTAGTCGAGTTCGGACTATGTGTTCGTGACCCCTTAAGCGATCCATTGGCACACCTATGTATGCCTATGCCGGCCAAAGCCAAAACCTAATAAAACCACACCTCTTCGTAATGTCTGTTCATAAAATAGATTAGGTTAACCTATATATTCATTTAGGTGATTATATTCTCCCTAAACGGTCGTAGATCATATAAATTGCAACTATCTTTATATTTAATAGTTTTTTTTTAATTTTTTTTATTGGAGTGGCTACCGTCGCCTTTAACACAAGCAACTCCACAGGTGCTGCAAGTGAGCTGCCGACCATAGTAGATTTAATGGAACCCTTCAGCCACATTCATAACCAAATACGAAAACGGAAAATTTCTGTACTGTTTCTTACTAGTTATAACAAAGAACTATTTTTAAATGGACTCTGATCATACTAGTGTCGGAGGCAATTTTTTTTTTAATTAAAAAAAAACATGTCTAGCGGAAATTGTCCAAGCTTTTCATTTGTTTGTTTTTAACATAATCTAATTTATTTTAAACTAGCTTTTGCCTGCGACTTTGCCCTTTTTCTTAGGTGTTAAAACGTAATTACTCGTTTTTTATTGCTTATAAAAATTTTGTTTTTATTTTTAATAATTCTGTATCCCTAACAGCGTGCAAAAACGCATAATAATCGGACAAGTAGTTAAGGAGAGAAATCGTAACTAACAAATAAACTCACTTTCGCATTTATAATATTATTTAGAATTAAACGGCGAGTGAAACAGCAGGAAGCAACTAGTGCTTAATAAAACTAAATTACCATGGAAATTTACCTAAATGTGGATTAAATTTGTCATAGGCATATTGTATACGTTGGGTAGCTATAGATTTACATTTCGAAATCAAAAAAAAAGAAATTACAGTTAAAAATGTGTACCTATTGATTGATGATTTTCAAATACAAAGTGGAGTGCGGCGTAGTAAAAATTGCGAATGAAATTCGCCATTTTTACGAAATTAATCCATCAAAATTATTGCGTCGTCAAAATATCGGCGTACGCCCCAACTGGAGGGAAATTGAAAAGCTTTCAGGCAGCCGATCGGGCGAACCTGTTCACGTATCGACTAATCAATGAATTGATTTCACAGTCTGTGCAAATATTTTTTCACGTGAGTTTTCGAACCAATGAACAAACCGTTAATAGGCGGATAGAAAAAATATACTTAAATAGAAAAAAAAAATGTGTGGAACACTTATCGAACCACTCCGTGCACGCTGAGTATACTTTGCTCCGACTACATCTAGAACTGCTCTAGCTGACGGTGTAACTCGCTTTGTTTATATGTAAAATTTAATTTCTATAATTATCTTAAAAAATTGTACTTTCAGCTTTATCGCTTCTAACCTATAACAATACAATACAAAGAATCTACAATAATAGAGATCAATACCTACGGCTTGTCAGGAAATATTCTTACTTTAAAAAAAAAATTAATACATCGTTACATTGACTGAGAAAATAAAAAAAAATCTATAAATTTAACATAGTATTAAATTTAAGTCACGTCTAATCTTGATTCTGGTTTATATTGATGATCTACTTCCCTTCTTTCTCTGGCTCATTTTCATTAAAAACAACTAAAATAGATTATCGAGGAAGTAAACAGCGCTCCTTCATTTACACTGGTTGAATGCAAACAACATTATCTTTAAATAGGAAAAAAAATGTATAAATTTCTTACCGATTTTAATTCCTATTACCCCTATGGAAAGAGGTATAAACGGGGAAAGTTTGTATGTATAAAAATTGCACCCTGGGCGAGACCGGAGCGAGTCACTAGTTAAATATAAACCTGAAGAAATTGTTTGAATATTCTAACCTCAGGAGCTACAAGTCGGGTTTAAAAGAAATCTATTTACATTTTACAGCCCAATTCTTAATGTGTTGTAGTCTATTTATCATCACGCTATAAACCGAAAAAAAAAGAAAAAAGTTAATGATTCGAAAACGAAGAGCGCGTGCGGGCGATTAGATTCGACGCGTTTGGTCTAAGATAAGGCATTAGATATAATATACCCTCATCTGTTATTTAATGATGACAAGGATTTTATCTGTTCGATGATACTTACATTGATAAATTGCAATTGGTTGCCTATTTAAATCGCTTACCGATACCGTTAAATAATATAAATTATAATTAACTCTCGGCGCTTGCAATAAAAATAACCTTTGTTAAGTTTTCGGTGCGTTATCTCTTAAGGCGCCTCTCGCACGAGTTGCTTCAGTATTACCGAGAAGAGCACAAATGTGCGAACTGTGCATGCCTTTGCCAATTTAAATTAAATAGTGGATGAAATAGCAAGTATCTGAACCTGCATCTTTAACTTCGCCAGCGAATGGTGAAGTGGCTACATTTGGTCTGTCTTGTTGTATGGCTCGGAAACGTAGACCTTCAAACGCCATGAACCGGTTGGAGGCGTTTGAAATGTGGTTACACAAAAGAATACTCCGTGTATCGTGGACTGACAGGGTCTTCAATATGGAAATTCTTCGAAGAGCTTATTCTAACAAAGCTACTGACGAATATTAGGGTTCGTAAAGTTGCATATCTGGATCATATCCTGGGGGGGGGGTACCATATGCTCCACCTTATCATCAGTTACGGGAGTGGGAGAGGTGTTCCGAGTGGCGCGTGATAGGCCTTTTCGAGGGTGATCGCCAACGTCGGAGAAACCTGATAAGTCGCTTAGGGAAGAAGGAGAAGATATTAGCGAGGTAACTTACCTAATAAAACCTTTATGTAAGGATACTCTACGTCTCTCTGTAAGTATGTATTGGATTTACTCAATAGTAAATGCATATTCCTTAATTAATATATAATAGCATTAATAAAAATCATTTATTCTTTATATGTGCATCTCTCTCTATATATAAATTACGTATCACGTTGTTTGTCGCCGATGAAGTTTGAACCGATTTTGATAAAACTTCGTAATTATGTGTAATTTAATCCAACTTAAAATATAGGACAGTTTTTATTTTGAACCCGGGCGAAGCTGGGAGCGGCCACTAGTATGTGTATATAATTTATAAAAGGAACATGACATATAGAATAACAATATCCTGTTATTTTTGTTTATTAAAATATTTTTATCAAGTATTTCGAGAGGATATTTTTCACGAAAGATTTACTGCGTATGCAGAAAGCCTCTCCATCATTTAATGTTCCATTTCCGTAACAAGTTATATAAATTATGTCGTGGCAGAATAAAGTATTGACAACAATTTATCGAGGTGACACCTACGAAATTTTCACACATAATGTTGGATTTTAAATCATAAGGGGAAATGTACAAGTCTTCCTAATTGATGTGAGCTTACGTTGTTTACGCTAAAACCCTTTTCAAATAAAGAGAGGTAAGTGAATTTCTCGGAAAAAAAGAAAGCAAACATTCCTTTTATAGGTCGTAAACAAACTGGTCGGCCTAATTCAAAGAATACCCATATACACATACAGTACACGCATAATTGTACCTTTCCTTTATTACAATTCCAACGAAACCTAAAACAACGAGATTACAATGATTTTACTCCTATCTTGACGAAATTGTAAAACGCATGTCAATATTCAAAAGAATTTTGATTAATAGGAAATAATTTGATTTCTGACAAGGCCAAAGAAATTGACATACATCTACTAACTTAACCGACTTAACGTAAGCTCGATGTGTATGTATATGATCTATATGTAAGTATAAATGTAGCTTCGACCCAGCCCCTTCATACATAAGTCTATTGTTGCTTGATCTCAATTGGAGTCATACAATTAGTGCTATTGTCTGACTTTATAGTCCGTTATGTGGTTTCCTGAGTACAAAAGTCTAGTATTACTGGTTTTCAATTGATCTAATGGTCTAGCTGTGAGGAAAAAATATAGCTAATTGTTTTAGATGAATGGGATAACGCATGCATGATAAGAATTATCAGTATATTAAGAAATTGCAAACAACAGAAAAATTATTGTTGAGTCTGCTAGGATTTCTATGTACGAGTTATGATTATTTATCTTATATTAACAATACAATAAATAGGGGGGGGGGGGGGGGGGGTTTGATCAAACTTATGGTTCTATTTTAATTTTTTCATAACAAAGGTATTTTTTATACACGACGGTGAAGGATTAGAATTTTCTTGTATTTCTAAACTTTTTTTCTAAGTCTATAAGACAAATTTTGCCTGCCGATAGACGGTAGACGCCAGTTATTGACAGTTTAACCTGGATATTTAGTTTATCCTTTTTGCAATAAGTAAAATCATATAATAAATACCAGGATTGTTTTTAATAATATTTTAATAAACAAAACTTACAGTAAACCAGAAATATACCTACATAATAATGAGAGAAAAGCAAAATTTTTTTATTAAATATATATAAAAATACTGACCAAGTCAGTGGGCCACTATTAATTTCATGTAGGAATTATTGCTACACAGATAGTCATTCAAACAAAATCCAGGTTGAACTGACTTTAACATTAAAACATCAGAACTCGAAAAGGCATAAGTGAGATCCAGAACTACTGAGCGCATTAGCATCGATTTACATAAACGGATTGAGGGTTCTGAGTCCAGTCGGATTTAAATAATAAATGGTAGTAGCGTTTCGAAACTGGTGCCCAACGGAGTTTAGACAAAGGAGTGGTCAGAAAGAGAACATCATTTATTAACATTCAACGTGCCTTTGCGCACAACGCTTTTCATGGAAAGATTAATAGCTTGACCCCGATCAAAAACACGTTATCATGTCGATGATGAAAGAGAAGCTACATTGTACATCCGAAATGGCAAATTCCAATAGTGCCATGTCAATATTTTACCTGACGAAATTGTAGATTAAGGGGCGAATTGGAATTTAGAGTATGGAACAAAACAAAGCCCAAGGTGTCTCTTAGAAATGTTAATCTCTCGGGAATATTTATGCTTTGTTTCAATGGAGCGCTTATTTGTCATCCTAACTGCAATATGATAAATTCCGAAAGTGTTTGTTTGTTACGCTTTTACGCCTTAATTACTAATCGATCATCATGAAATTATGCATAAGCATTGTTAAAGATTCAGAAAAAGACCTTCATCAGAAAAAATAAAAATAAATCGCTGGTCTTGTAAGTTCAGTTAAATGTCAACTGCTCTTTAATTATTTTGCTCGACAGGCTATATTTATTTGTACTCGTATGTTATATGAACATTTAATATATAACTAGGTATATGAATTTAAAGAAATATAGTTGGTATTAGAAAATAAGAAATATTTTTAAGAATTCTACCTAAGAATAAATAAGAAATCTACCTCGGGGCTAGTGTATTGATTTATCATTTGAACTAAGAAAACATCAGTTATAATCGTATTAAATATGTTATTATAAAAGTTATTATTTCTCGAAACTAATTCCCACCAACTAAGAAAAAACATACCTAATATGAAACACGCTCTCCATCTTAATCTCTTGGGAAATTTCGCCAAGAGGAAGTGAATAAAGTTTGCGCTATGAAACCAAAGTATTCTCTGTTTTCATTAACGTGCTATACGTTAATGAAAACAGATTTATTAATTTGTTAATAAATGTTCTCTATACTTTTATCGAAATCCCAATGGAAACGAAAGTTGTTTTAAAAAATGCCAAATGTAAATTTAACAGTAACGTCCATTTGAACAGGATGACTTGGTTTTAAACATAGACAGTTTTAAAAAATAAAAAGACGAAATAAGGTATATGACCTTTGCATTTTGCATTAATTTACAAAAAAAAAACTACGATGACGGGGGCGTATTGCTAATATAAAATACTTAAATATAAAGTCGTTTGACCTGACTGACTATCAACTCGCAGCCAAAACTATCAATTCTAGAAAGATGAAATTTGGAACATAGGCTTATTTAGTAACGTAACAACGCCCCCCTCAGAAAGGATTTTTGATAATACCAACTAAAAATAACTAACATCGGTACATGCGAAACCGGTGTCGGATCGCTAGTATACTTATAAATTTGTTTGTCCAGTCTAAGTATCTATCAACGCACAGACAAAAACTACTAACTAATAAACTGAAATTAGGAACATAGGTTTATTTTATAACTTAAGCATCCGCTAAGAAAAATTTTAACTTCTTGTGAAGCCGCAAAGGAAATGTTATTTCTTTGCAAAACTTTTTATGTCTATATAAGAAAATAATATATTTCTTACTTTATCTCATACCTTCACTTTTCTCTTACTCTCTGCGTGATTAGGCAATAAAAATACTCGTAAAGTCTGTATCAATGCTTATATACCTCGTAGAGCAGTGAAACGCCGCCATATTGCAGTAGACAATTGACTTCTTAGTGTTTAAGATTCGGGTCACACAAGGGGTTGTGTGCGCTGGGACTCGGCTATAACTCCTCTTCAAACATGATCGTAGCGTAGGCCGCCACCATCTCTAGCAAACCCGCGTACGTGATGCGCCATACACTAATTCCGAACTGTCTCTGTTGCTCTTATCTAACTTAAGTAAGTTGATCAAGTACTTAGTCTTATTCTGTGCCATATCGTACTCATACCACCTATCTCCACCTACTTTTTGTCAATTTTTCCCAAAATTTAATAAATACCTAATAAATTTAATAAATAGCTGGAAGTAAACTTTTTAGTCATATCGTATTAGGTATATATAGTAAGTAGCAATTTAGTGTAATATTGATAATATACCTGAATTAAATCTTGCGTTGGACGTTTTGATAGTAACGAAACATTACTTATTTTATTGTTATGATAGCATCATCATCATACATAAACATGTTGTATATTTCATTCTTATTTGTTAGTTGTTTAGCTAATAATCTTGTTAATGTAAATTTTAAAATATACCTAATAATAATTATAAGTAAATTTTCTTTTAAAGTTAGTACTAAATTAGAAACAAAACGAATTAAATCTAATTTAAAAATATTAAGCGTTTTTCAGTTATTACGAATAACACTTAAAAATTTTAATTGTACAGCTGAAAACATTGAATTAACAAGAAAAACTTATATAATGACATGTAATGACCGATACCATGTTAAATTATACATATATTCTCTAAGTTTATAAATTTGTTTGGAAAATGACGATGACAAATGTTGGAGTCACGTAAGTATTATTAATTCATAAATTGAAGTTTTCAAGATTGATTTCAAGAAAGGTTACGGTCTCGTTTCATGCTGTATAACGTCGCTTGTGAACCATAAGCAAAACGAGAGATTATAATACGACACTAATGTGATAAAGGGTGTAAAGTAAGTAAGGGTAAGGAATGCCCCTTAATCACACTCAAAAACAAAGCAGCACACGTGCTGTTAGTTCATGTGAATATTTTGTAAGAGGATGGTTACTGTATTGGTTGCTGTATTATTTTTTTTATGTCAAAGGCAGATAGACCTTTATGCTAGGTGGTTAACGTCACCCATAAACAAAATCAAAACTGAGAAGGATCTTATTGGAACCCAACTCTGATAGGATAAAAAATAACGGACAAGATTTGGAAATAATAATGAGTAGAGCTCATTATTATGAGCAAACCTTATTTACTCTCCGAGGCACAAGGCACGAACTGATGTCTCACGGAACTTCTTTTGTAAGGAAAAGACTTTATAATTACGAAACGCAGTGTGCCTTGCAACTGTAATATATAGGTAGGTATGTATCAGCGGAACGGTCACCGTTTTTCAGTGTTACAAATCTATATTACAAATCGTTAAAATCATATAATATAACGCAAGGTATAAAACCAACTTAGTTTGTAATTTACCTTTTTAACAGCGCCTGGAATCAGACAGTAAGTCAAACAACAACTAGCAACCAGAAAAGTTAGTTGCGAATTCGTTTCGTTATTTCCTTCTACCGCATCGAGTTATATTTCTTTCCGTCGATTCCATTGAACAAGTTTTGAAACGTCCTCATTGAGGGACCCTTCAGCTGCTTACATTATTCAAGCATCTGCTTAACAGTTCGGCCTTTCAGATGGAACTCTTGTGTAAATTGCCACTCCAACTTTGAATATTAAGTTCGAGGTTCAACTTTGGTGACGTGGTTTGTGGAAATTTCATTGTACCGTGACTACAGCTTTCGGATGTTTGTTATTCTAAAATATATGATTTCAAAACCATATTGTGTGATACATTTATATGATAAAGCTTGGCGTATAAGCTGACGGTCCACTTGTTTGCAGGTGGTGAACGTTTTAAGTACAACAATCTCCAGAGGGGATTGCATAAACGCTGTAGATAGATTTTGATATGATAAAGGATGTATGTTTAGCTGTTTATTACTTAAAAACGGGTAAAACTTTTAAAGAAATTAGATGAAACTTGGCACATGGCAAAATCCAATTTTGGATTTAAACTATAATATTAACATTATAATATCATATGATTTCATCAATATAAAACAAAATTCCTCAGTGTCTCAAGACAAAGGTTTTCGACCAATGTGTGTTGCCAGTGATGACATATGGCGCTGAAACGTGGTCTCTAACTATGGGCCTCGTAAGGAAGCTCAATGTCGCTCAACGAGCTATGGAAAGGGCTATGCTCGGGGTTACACTGCGAGATCGAATCAGAAATGAGGAGATCCGTAGACGTACGAAAGTTACCGACATAAGCCGGCGGATCAGTAAGTTGAAGTGGCAATGGGCAGGGCATATAGTACGGAGAGCCGACGGCCGCTGGGGCCGGAAGGTTCTCGAGTGGAGGCCACGTACCAGCAAGCGCAGCGTAGGACGTCCACCCACAAGGTGGACAGACGACCTAATTAAGGCCGCGGGTCAACGGTGGATCCAGGCTGCTTCTGACCGGTCCTATTGGAGAGTTATGGGGGAGGCCTATGTCCAGCAGTGGACGTCCTGCGGCTGAAATGATGATGATGAAAACAAAATATTGAAATATGAGTGGCCACAGCCGAGTGAAACAGTTAGTGTAGTTACAAATATGAATAAAAACGAATTGTTGTTGGGCTTGTGTCCCCGCAATATCTTTGATGAATTTGATCCCCGTATTTTCATTGTCGAGAAAACAGTATTTTTTTTACTGGTGATCTTATGACGTAAAAATATATTGCGCATTTTTATCTAAGCCTTTGCCGGCGACTTCGTCCGCGACCCCTTTTTTTTTCTCTTAAAACCATAGATTACCTAAAACATTTATTCAATCTCTATTACTCATATTATTTTCAGGCGTTTTATTTTTATTTTTAGATAGTCCCTCGGAAATAGTACTATTTTTCTGTATGAAAGGTCGATTTCTGTATTCCTGTCATAGTGCATGCAAAATTTTATGATGTTCGGTTGAGTAGTTAAGACGTGAAAGCGTAAAAAAAAACCATTCTTTCGCATTTGTAATATTATTTAAGACTAATATGTTTATGCTTCATTGATGCTTTTATTAATTGTCATTTATATGTTGTAACTTAGCTCAGGAGATGATGGGGCTGACATGCCTTTGCAAGGTGTTCTGCACTCTACGTCCTTTTCTGTATCACTGACAATGTTTAAGCAAAATGAAAATAAAAATTCAAGGCCTAACTAACATATATGAGCAATAAAGATTGAATGTTCACATTGTTCACACCTAAGAAAAAGGGATGGACGAAGTCGCAGGTAAAAGTTAATAGAACATATTTTTTAGTTAAGCACATAACAAATCTTGTGATTTATGAGATTAGCACAAGCAAAGTATGTCACGGAAATCCGGACTAATGCAGTAACAATACACATAAAACTTCTTTGGTTACAACTAAAGGAGTTTGGTCAAGACATTTGGTTATATTAATGATTCATATGACCCCAAGAGTTTCTCGGATTGTCGCTGCTCTAGGCGTGCCAAGTCGGCAACCCTTTATAAATGTTTGCTAATGTCGTATTTGTTACAAACGAAACGTTGTTTTATTAAGTTTGTATTTCTAACAGAAACTCTTACACACGTAATGTTTAAGGCATTGTGTAAGCACGAATTAAAAACTGAAAATCATGCAGATTCATGCAGCTCCCACGTTAATCGTAGCCATCTACCATCGATTAAGCCATTACTATGTCTGAAATGCCAAAATGAGTTTGTTTGTTACGCTTTCACGCCTTAACTACTTAACTGTCCATAGTGAAATTTCGCATATTTTACTTTATACAGAAAAATAGTACTGTTCCCGAGGGATCATCTCCTTCCCCTATCCCTTTCCTACTATATTCGGCAGTGCACTTGCAGCACCAGTTACGTTGCTTGTGGTTTATGCGTTGGTAGCCAATTTACCTTCAAGTGGATTGTCAGCCTGTTCGTCAGTTTAACATTAAAAAAAATTAAAATAGAAATGTGCCACTTTGTAATTTAAAGAAGCTACCACCAAAAACTTCTTTTTTATAAATGTAAAAACCATCCTGAAATTTCAATCATTCATTTACTGAATTTAATTCAGTATATATACGATATTAAGCAAAAAGGCCAAACGACTTTTATACCTTCCATCGCATGCATTTATATTTTATGACATTAATATATGTTGAAAGCTCGACGTATTTTTTGTTATGAATTCCCCGCCCAGAAAAATGTCCTCATAAATAAGAGAGGTTTTATTATTAAATTTTAGTCAATTTAGCACAGACATAAATAAACCTATTATGCAAAAATATTATGTTGAAAGATGAGTACCTTTTATTACGAAATCTAAAATTAAATGTTCTTCTTTAAATGTTGAATGGGAAAGTTAGAAACGTAATAAATAAACAGTCTTGAAATGTAAAGATTTATTGGCTATTTTGTGTGTCCTTGTTATTTAAAATTACAGAACATAACAGACATTATTTTGCGTTTTTAGATCTAGATCTTTAGTTAACTAACTACATCTTCTTAAATGAGGCCATATTTACCCCTTTTAATCAAAAAGTTTACGATTTTATGTTTATTTCTATTCGAAAATACAATCTCTTCCAGCTTTTCTTTACAATTTTATTCTGGGACTTAATTCCACTATCAAGCTGTCAGCATTTATGACGAATCTATGCAGATTCAGTGAATTCAGGCCAAAAATAAAATTCCACTAATAATTTAAACCCTTTTCTGAATACATTTCTAATTAGATAGTTAGTCTAGACGTAATTTGTCAAGAACTTCAAAAGAAGGCGACATTGTCTGCGAAAAATAAGTGTTGTTTTTGTTCCAAGCATTGTTTAATCCGTCGGAATAAAATTCAGATTTACCTATTTAGTAGACTGTTGTCTGTTAAATGTTTTCATTGTATTCTATTTTTTACATAAATATTATATATATATATATATATATATATATATATATATATATATATAATGCAACACACTAAACAATGCTAAACGTGCAAAGAAAGGTTTTTTCTGTCAAATTAATATTTAACAAAAATAAAAACATACTACAAACTTTTTTGGTCAAAAGTCGTTCATCCTTCTAATATGATAAAAGCGATATTTCTTACTCTTTCACTAAAGTTTTTATGACAAACTTTGTATAACATGCATGTCACATTTGTATATCACAAAATATATGCGTAAAGTCATTAGATGGCTGCAGCCGAAGGCAGGTCGGTTTACTCATAACCAGTAATGACGGCTGACCCTTGTCATCGGTCTAACCCTGTGATTCCGGCCCAGATCATATTCCAACCCTCCAATTTATGACCCATACTCTAACATCAGAACCCAAATGAAACATATAAAAATGAAAATCAATAAAACCCAAACGTACCGAAGCGACCGCGTCTTTGATATGAAAAAATATTACTGAAGCTTTTGAGACCTCCCACTTATTTATCGTCTTCGTATTGGAAGCAAATTGGAAGGGAAGTAAATTACGCTTACGTTGCGAAAAGCCGCCATGTTAATAAATTTCAAACTAACGACCCGCTCCCGTATTCGCGTGTATGCTTTTTTCCTGTATACACACTCTTTCCATCAGTGAAAACGTATTAAAATCCGTTGAATAGTTTAAAAGTAAAGAAACAAACAGAGGCAGACAGTGACTTTGTTTTATGATACTAGTATGGACTCCTTCCACTTGGATCCACAGCTTGGCTCCACATGTGGTGTATTGAAACTTATATTGATGCAGCTAACATAAGCGAAAGCTGAAAAGGGTATGTAATGCACAAGCGCCCAGGTGATTTGCAATGAACCTGATGAAGAAGAGGAACATGGTCCAGATAATATCAATGAAATCACTACAAATCTTTTTGTTGGTATATTTTTTTATTAAATGGGCTGCACGTGAACAAGTGCCTCTACTCTTCGATTTCGGTTTTTATGGTTATTTGCTTAGTTTTGTCGATCCAGCAAATTCCAGGTATTACATATCCTCGTTTCACGCGGATTGGAAATGTCATTCGATTCCGGAATAGCGAGACAATGGAAGCTGCGAGGTCTGTAGAGAGCAAAATACAATTTGAAAAAGTATCTACGCATATCAACTATTCTTGTAAACTTTCACAACAACAATCACAGTGAAGACAACAACACAACAGTAAAGACAAACAATAATTAAAAACACAAAAAATCATTCATTTTGTAGATAATGAAGAGAATAAGGCCTACTTAAATTTCTCCTTTCACATTTTTAAAGAATGCCTAGTCTGATAAATTAAAAAAAATATAGTTTCTTTCCCTGACTAATGATATTTCAGTATAATATTTAAGTAAACTCAGATAAGTACTCCGAATACACATAATTGCCTACGAATATATCTACATTTTTATTGTATATAAACATTTAGGACTAATAGATCAAATATTTTCATTGACAGAATTTAATTATACTTGTCTCTTTGACAATTTAATATCGCTTACAAAATGTTACGTCAAAGGTAACCTTCCTACATATATAATTAGTTAAGATAAGCACTTAAGCGTACAACCTCTTTCAAACACTTTACTAATAACTTACTAATTGATGTTCTACTATTTATTAATATGAGTTAGCAGAAAATCAAATAACAATCATAGGTTATTTAACATTTTCATAAAATAATTAATCAATAACTTAATACTTAGGTCGGGTAAAACGTTTTTTTCCTATTTTATAAATAAAAAGTTACAATAAAATCTTTTTGGTTGTACGGTTTGTTTTATATCTCTTTATTTATTCACTGTTCGTTAAAATTTACACATAGAATTTATTCGGTGGCCTTTATACTAAGTCTAGCTTGAATTGCAAAAGCCAAAATTTAAACAGTAAAATTATAATAAACGATAAAGAAATTTGCGTATATGGTATATGTACTGTGTGTATGTGTGTGTGTTCGTGCCAACAAAATACTACGTAAGATAGTAAGTCAGCAGTATTGGGACTTTATGACTTTGTTACCATTATAAGTTCAATATCGTCATATTGTAGTCCAAGAAGCCGATTTCGAACAATAAGTTTGATGCTGTTGATATTTTAGTATTTTATTTTACAATGTTTTATTTTAAATATATTATGAGAAATTAATAGAATAAGTATTAAGATGTGGCTGTGGAAATTTAAATGTCAGCTGCTTTAAATATTGTTTGTATTGAGTTGAGCGGAGAGTACATACGCTCATGTGCAGTCATCACCGCTTTGTGGGTGTATAACCCTCGAACACTTAGTAATAATTTGTAAAATTTTGAATTTTATGATTGTATAGTTTAAGGGTTATATTTACATATAAGGGTTATTTGTGATGTCTTATAGTGGGTAATTTTGATTTATTATTAAGTATTCTTATAATGTCTTGTGCATGCCTTTGTAAATTTTGTAATTTTTATAATTTGTGTAATTGATTTGTGTAATGTAAATAATTTAAAAAATGTACTTCGATTGGGAACTGATACATTAAATTAGGATTACTCCTGTTATGAAAAACAGTTTTGTTATAAAAAAATAAAAAATAAAAATTGTCCCTTGATCCCAGATTGAATTAAGCAATATCACTGAGCTTTTTTCAAACCCATTTGTTGTTATTTTTAATACTTTTATCAAAAACAGAAGTTAACGACAGGTAAAAATTGTAAATTTCACGGTTTTCATAACATTTGCCTAATCATGAGTACTGATCAGTTATTATAAATACTTTTTTTTTTCTTAGCAATGAGTTTGCTCTTGGCCAGCATCTAGCCGTGTAGCGAAGGTGAAGCCTATGATGAAGCGAGCTCACCAAGAAGATGCCTCGGAATTTACTCGGAACTTGTTACATTTACTACATTTACCGTATCATATAATCCACTATTTGTCATACATTTACATATACTTCAACTATAAACTTCAATATAATATGTAAATTCGATCCAATTTAGATTAAAGTGCCGACACGCGGATGTAACCACCCTCTTATAGGAGAGAGACCACCGTGAAATAACAGCTCGTGTGCTCTGGGTACTGTGCTGTTGTGTTCCATTGCGTAAATAAGGGATGACAGAACCTATTGGCCTATCCTTATCTTGTTAATTAACTTTCGTCTTATATCCCTTATACACAATTTTCTCAATTGCCGTGTTGGAGCATATCTATATGTAACGTACTCTTGTCTATTTGCCAAAATTTTGTCTAATATTAGAAATTAATATTTTGGTAATTCCATTATGTTTAGTTCTTACTTAGCCGTATGTATTGAGTTATTACTTAGATTTTCTCTGCGAGTTCGTCCGTGTATCATTATAAATTACATATAAATTATAGCCTATATTTTATTCTGATTTTCATCAAAATTTAGTTTTTGATATAGTTTAGTTTAGTTTTTGCATAAAATTAATATCAAATCATCTATACATCCATTACTGCAAAATATAATTAAATATTACACTATATTTATATTATAATATAATAATATGTAATATAACTAAGCATGTAAGAAGTTCATTCCGGTTCCAATACATGAATTAATTTTATTTATAAATATTGTATTCGTCTTCGAACTCATAAACCACAAGACTAGATATTATTATTTTTTGACCCAGTTTTTTGTATATAGCATGTTGGTTTGTACTACACTTTTCTTAACTGACAGATTTATATTACGAAAATGCGATATCTATTCTATTCGCATCGCACGTAACACGCGTGCAGTGCTATCTCGAGGTATACGATTACGAGTATATTCGTGATAGAGCGCTATCTCACAAGGAGCAGGGGTCGAGAACGCCATCAGCGGTAATGGGGTCTTGGCTATTGCCGTCGATTAGCTCTAACGGCTCCCGGGAATATTGAAATGTGCCCCTACACCACTACTCTGACTTCTGCGTCGAACAAAAGCCCAAAATACGTCAAGTAGACTCTCGCCGACAGCTTACTCCATTGTATTAATGAAAGCGCTATTAAACAATATATTGTTTGCGTTCCACCCCCACCCCGAAAAGTTGCTACTTTGTTCTCACTCAAGTAATCCCCTACTTGTGTGTGTAACTTAGTTGGAAAATCCATTTCAACTTCCTCATTCAGCGCGGTAAACACAATCTAATGTTAATGATTAAATGCTCGTTTTGAAACTCGTTTCAAAATATTATAATATATATTTTTATCAGACTACGCAGTCTACGTATTAAAAAACCATATTATCTGTTGTTTAGAAACATTTTAGGTCTTGGCTTTAATTTAATAAAAATCTATATATAAAAAAATCACTAAATATGTTGCTAAGCGCAAAACTCGAGATCAAAAAAGGTTTGGTTAAAACAAAAAAGATTATATGAACTTTGCAGTACAAATATGTTCGTTTCAGATTTTTTGCTGGCATACAGTCAAGAAGAATAATTAAAAAATAAATAGTAAATACCTGTAACAAGGTTGGCATGGTGAAATTGGCACACGGCGTCGGCTTCATACCAAGAGATGCGGTCTCTGAAGTAACGGTAGAACACTGGGAAGCCTTCTTCCGGTAATACCCATGTATTGCTGATGTTTATCTGAAAAAATAATACAAAATATACCTCAGTTGTATTTCCCCTTCCATTTGTTTTATATGTTTTACATTTAGTTTCGTTTTATTAAAAGTATTTCATATTTTAATAACGAATCAACAATAAAGAAAACTGTAGCTTGTACATAATAAAATTCATTATAGAAAGATAGTAAGTAACATTAAAGAGAAAAATAATATTTTGTTACTGTAATTAAATACAATTATAAAAATTATATAAATAATTATAATCACAGGCTCGAACAGTAATATAAAAAACAGAGTTAATGGACAATACTCGCCCGAGTTATCAAGTTTGATTTTTACCACTTTGAAACTAAGTAATATGTAAATGTACTTACTATTTAATCAAAATTATGCTAAAATTTAATAAAAGTGATCTCGCTCGAAAATTTAACTGGCCAGCAATATAACAAACCTTGAAGTTGTTTGTCGTAAAAAAATGAGAGCACGCAAGTGTTGTTGAAGGGCGCATTTCATTTGTAAAGAGAAAGCATACGAAGATATGAAAACTTTGTTTGTTTGAAAAATGTACTACGTTTTACAGTTAAAAGTTGGAGAAGAGATGCAACTTTCTTGGCGAGCGAAGTTATGCCACTACGTCTTTCTGACGCACAACAAGATGAATATATAACATAAGACGAATGAATTGAGGTGGTAAAACTACAAGTCAATGCTATTGACTTTTTAAAAGGAAAGGGACAGAAGTGAAGCGGACGAAATTGGCACAGAGCACTTTTATGTTTATAGGTATTGCGAAACAAAGTTTCCTGTTCGATGTCATTTGCATACATCCTTATTTGCATGAATGAGCAAACTGTTTTTGTTTATCAATACAGTCAAAGTGCCGACGTTCAGCTACAATGAAACTTGTTAAAGTTTGGAAGCCAGCGGACCTTTAGAGATCTGCTTGCCTAAAATTGCATGCATAAGCCCGAAAAACAAACAAACCAGAGCAGGGGGCCTAGCCAAGATGTACATTAAAGAAAACGCTCCCTAGCGAACTTTACGGAGCGAACAAAATAAAGCCCGGTGATTGGTTGTTGTAACGCCCACATAAAATTTTGACCAATCACAAAGCTTTGTCCGTAGCGTAGCGTAGCGTTTACGACTGTAGAAAGCACTGCGTTTGCATCTTGGCTAGGGCCCCAGGAGCCGAAATGTGCAAGCTACTTGTAATGAACTGCACCCGATTCGTGATAACTTTAATATAAAAGTTGAAATTGTCCCGCTGAGTGTCTGACTTTGTTTCTTGTGAGCCGTCATCTGCGAAATGTCAAGGGACGAGTTTGATTACAAACCGACGATGCTACGAGTTCTTGCCGCCATTCGTTCTATTTCTGGTTTTTCATTATAGTGTTACTATTAAACCGCAATATTCATGTGAAAAAATCTTATTTAAAATAAAATATTATATAAATATATAGGTCATAAGTATTATAAATATAACATTACAACTAAAATTAAATATAAATCCTAAATAAAACTAAACTAAACTAAAATCTAAAATTAAATAAGCCTAAAAAATATCTAAAAATTGGGCGCCCGCGGCATGGTGCCGAGGATGCTGGCAGCATTTCCTCGCTGTATTGCAATGCTAATGCGTTGCGCGAGGAACCAGTGGTGTTGGTAAGCCTTTTCGAAATGTCTTTGAAAAGTTGGCGAGCGCTGGGACCCCACGGACCAAGGGTCTCGACTCCGAACGGCATAAAAATGTATCCGGAACCGAGACCCTGGTATTTCGCGGTCTTTAATTTTTCGGCCACTTTAGCGGCCGCACCCATTTGCCTACTCGTTTCGTGAATGCGGGAAGGAGCCAATGTGTCCACGCAAGTAGCGTTCCACACTAGAACCCTTCCCACACTCTACGGAATCAGGGACATGCCGTCCGGTCTCTTGCCGTCATCCCTGGCTATGCCAGTTGGTTCCATTAAGGTAGGTACGTTGATGGTGGCAAGAGACCGGCGGATTATATCATTGAGTGCGGCGTGTCTGGAAAAGCGGCCGGCGCTTTTCTGGCATGAAAGCCCGTGGTGACCCAACTCGTCAACTTCGCTGCCGCAGGCACACCTGTGTGGAGCACAGACATGAACCCCGAGACGAAGACACGTGGCCAGACGAAGGGTGTCTGGCTCGAGGAACGTGCCAATGTCCGGAGACGGGCTCCGGAGAAGGCCCGGAGCCAATCTCCGGACTCCTTCGCCCCTGCAGCCAATAATCTGGCCTGTTCTGAGCCCGAATTTATACAATTATAGAATTTATAGAATAATATTATAGAAAATCTACACTAATATATACAAAGTGAAAAAGATTTGAATTTTTTTATCTGTTCGATTTGTTTGTCTCACCTGGTAAGCTAGGAAATTACAAAATTACATAATATGCAAACTATCAAACATTTGCCTTTTAATATATAAAAGTAATTATTTGGCGTGCGCAGCGAAAACTATTGATGATACATAAAATAATGTACTTCATGTTTATAGTACTCATCATTCCCCACAAAAAAGTTCGCGAGGCTATATGTCTAACTCTATCTATTATAGGTAAGTCGTGGTTTTTTGAAGTGAAAACATCTTTAGGCGCGTTGGGCATTTTTGAGATGAGAAAAAATCATTGAACTCGCGACACTGTCATGTAATATAATGTAATGTTTTTCGTGAAGCTTAGTTTTCACTTCTGACGTGCAGTTCAACCACTGACGTTTTTTATTAAAATTAATTAATCTAAACCCGGGGTAGAATCGGAAAATTATCCTATCCGATTTCATATACATACTAATATTATAAAGAGGAAAGATTTGATTGTTTGTTTGCATTGAATAAACTACTGGACCGATTTGAAAAATTCTTTTACTGTTGGGAAGCTATATTATCAGCTAGTAACATAGGCTGTTTTTATTAAGTTACGCGAGCGAAGCCACGTGCAACAGCTAGTATACATATATAGATAAAATAGAAAAATAGAAATTTTTTAAACATATTTGTAGTTCATCTCTGCAAGGGAATAATACAATGTAATCAGCAAATTCATTTCAGTTTGCTAATAGAAAGTTATAATTGCTATTTGCTTGTTGTTTGACTCCGTGAAACGAACTTGCAAAGGAAGGTTGAAACAAACTGTCCCGATAACTTAATTAACAAGCTGAACTCCCAAGTTCCCCGTTAATCCACATGAACGTATATTGTTAAAACGTTTTGTTTTGTTAAGACGGCGAATAACGTCGCCCGTCAGCTTTTCTTCGTGTGTACAAACACAAACGATGATAAATGTTTTCCTGTTCTTAAATGTAATATAAAATTAATGCTAACCTTTTAACTTTTGATTGTCTAAAATAGAAGTAGAAGAAATCATGATGAAGACTTACTTAATGGCCACTGCATTTAAATTATTTGTTGGTGATATATTATGTCAGTTTTATAAAAAAGGGGCAAGTCGAACTATTAAGACGAAACTGCATTTTAACATACGGTGCTTAGACGTGCTGATTTTTCTCAGCTTAGATGTGACATTGACTAAATATCTCGTCTATCTAAAAATCTAAAATCTATTAATGCATGTGAATGAATTTTTTTTACATAGCTTAGAGATATTTTTAAAAATGAAGATAATATTTTCATATATTGTGTAACGAGAATATATCATTCATTATACATTTTCGAATAGATTACGGCTACATCAAATGTTAATAGTTTAGATGGCACTTAAGACGGTTGGTTATGCTTGGAGCCTTAGCGTAATTAGGCGCATGTGGAGCAATGCGGCTGTTGAAATTAACCCCTCGGGGTGAATATAAGCGCGCAGTTAATACGGGAAACGAGACACTCGTCGATGTACCAGTTAATGAATGTTTTAAATATGAGTAACTGTTGCCAATGCCTGCAGGCCTCTTAAGGGCTCTTAAGGATATACCCCAAGAACATCTTCTTTTATATATAAAAATCAATAGTCGTGCGTTAGTCTCGCAAAAAGTAAAGAATGGTGGGTCAGATTTTTATTTCTTTTTCACTTATGGAAAGAAGGATAAGCGGGGAAGGTTTGTACATAAATATAAAAATTTCACTTCAGGCGAAGCCAGAAGCGGGTCACTAGTAATGACTAAATATATTGAGCTTGTATTTAAGAACAAAAAGAATTCGTATATTAATCAGAATTCTTATCTAACTTCATAGAAAGGAATGCTTTCCTTGCCTTAACCAAATATGTACCTAAACCAAATATGAAATTTTATGACAAAATTTGAAACTATGATGCTTAGGTATTTTTTTATTACTGTTTAAGTGAGTTTAGCTTTCTTATGAGTTTATCATAAGAAAGCTAAAGAAATACTTTGAATATTTGGCTAATATTTTTTTACCCATAGATTGTTACACTAATAATTAAAACACTTTGTAATGTTAAACTTACTAGTAAGGTAATGTTATATTCCTCAGAATTTGTGTTTATTATTTACAGTTATAATAAAAACAAATAGGGGTTTCACGCTTGCGTATACGTGCCAAGGGAATATTACTCTAATAACACAGAATTTAAGGGTGCTTTTATATTTCGCTTAGGTACATGCATTACATAATTACATATATTACAAGAAAAATAAAATAACATAATTTTATTTAGTTTTCCATCTTATTAGGTTCTTAAATAAATTTATGCAAAATTTAATTTGATAAAACATAAAATGTTAAGCTAATAATTTTAATACAAAAACGGAATTATTACTTTATAAAAGAAGTCACTTTAAATCATGATTAATCAATTAATTAAACCCAAAGTAAATGTAACTTTAAATATTAGTTTATACAGTTGTAATTTAATTAAATAATGTTATTGAATTGATTAAATTATTTAATTGTGACGCTTACCGCTCGTCCTTGAACTGAGGCAAACAGTGCCAAGAGCACAACCGAACACCACAACATTTCGTAGCCGCGTATAGCGACTCGTAGCTAACGGCGTAACGGCGCTATGTAACGCCGACCGTAGAGCCCGAGTGTCTCTGCGTAACTGCCGCAAGCTACGACGCTACGAGCTAGCTTCACGCTAGGGGTATTGCGTGCAGCGCGCCAATTGCCTTACGACGCGACCTCGATGCTTGGACCTTCCTCGTATATTATGTAAACAAAACGTTCAACAAAAACTAGGACTTTATTTTCTTTCTTTGTGTATTTCGTATTTCGTCCCGCACTTTACAATTCAGAATTAATTAAAGGGTAAAAGATATCTTGTGTGTATCTCCAGAATATATTATTATATTGTATTTTTATAGGTTACTCGCTGACCCGGCAAACGTTGCTTTGCCAAAAAAAAAATTGGGGTGGGCCACCATTATCACTTAGGGGTATAAAAAATAGTTTAAGACCTATTCTCAGACCTACCGAATATACACAAAAAAAATTCATAAATATCGGTCAAGCCGTTTTGGAAGAGTTTGGTTAAAAACACTGTGACATGAGAATTTTATATATAAGATTTGATGAGTAAAAATTTTGTATTTTTCGAATATTTACTATAAGCATATCCATAAAGCAGACAAAGTGTTTTTTTCTGATTTGATTTAAAATTATGAAGATTGCAATATGGAACTGATTGAGCATAGCGTAACTATTTGTTCTTTTTATTCTTTTCAGTCGGAGCCTTAATGCAGGGGATCTTGACCTCATTGCTACATTATATTTATTGCTACTTTTCATATGATACTATCAGTGACTTTGTAAATTAAGGATACCTTGCTATACTTGGTAATTCTATACTTTGATAAATGATATCTTGGTTTGTTCAAATATCAGATGTTGTCCTTAGGTACATTTCATCAGTCTTTTGCCTTCAACTCTATCTGTCGGTCAAGTTTTTCCAAATCGGAAATTAATCTAAGTATAATGTCTTAATTACTTAAAGATTGGGTATTAATTAATATGAGCTGGTGTTCCTTGAGATCGGGGATCGTAGTCTTTCTTTACAGCCTTTACATACCTCTGCAGCCACAAATTTGAAAAATACATTAATGTTATATTAGTATAATAATACCTAATAGGAATCGAATTTCTTTTTGTTTACTTTATATATACTAGCTGACTCGGCAAACGTTGTTTTGCCAAAAAAAATTTTTTGGGGTGGACCACCCTTAACATTTAGAGGTATGGAAAATAGATGTTGGCCGATTCTCAGACCTACCCGATAAGCACATAAAATTTTATTAAAATCGGTACAGCCGTTTCGGAGGAGTTTGGCAACAAACACCGCGACACGAGAATTTTATATATTAAATAAAATACGTTATAAATATTTTATATCTATGTAGATACATAGATATGGTCACCATATTTTTACCTGTTTTAATGCTATTATTATATTTTTATTTGTGTAAGAATGATTCGTTCACTCGATATTACGTAGGAATTCTATTCCATTCTATTATATAGAAATGAATTTTTTTTTGTTTGTGAATTTTAATGTCGTGTATTGCCGAGGTCGTAATAAAAACAAACTAAGTGACAAGATGCGTGTACCGGAATAAATAGGGAACAATGTTGGAGGCGTACATTGTACGGTGCAGACACTTTACAACGTTATGTCGCATGTGACAAAGGCTGGGGTGGCTAGGGTCACGTTCACTGATATAGCAGTTGACAAGAGAAGCCTAGGGGCTGTAACTCTTACATGTAGACGCAAAATAGTTATATGATTTTTTTTACAAAAGATAAATTCCTAGAAACCTTTTTTTCTTAGTGTGTAGTCAGACAAGGTGACGGTTCCTTCGATAGTAGGTAGATAACATCGCTTACAACACGGTTATAGGTGCTGCAAGTTCGTTTCCGAATTTAGTAGGATTAAAGATTGTGGATTATAATAGGGAATTGGGCTCTGGCATCCCTTATACACTCACCGAAACTCAACAACACACATGCTGTTATTCCATGAAGATCTTATAAGGGGTGGTTGCTGCCGACAGACGGACTCCTTAAGTGACTGCGAAACACAGTATGTCCTGCCACTATTTGCCAAACCCAGACCCAATTTGAAAGGTTTATTTTAAAGGTTCGTCCTGTTGGGCATCGAAACCAATGAGTGTATGATTAAAATCATTAAGCAAGACTTGATATTATTTTCATCCACAAGCTACTACAACAACTCAGAAAAAAAAGGATTGTATTTCTAACAATAAACCGCTCTAGATAAAATTATTTCAGTAAAGCTTTCATATTAAACTCTCAACTCAAAAGCTAACTTGTAAAATCCATTCACTAAAATATTTAAAAACTAACAAACGCTTTTGGATTCGGAGTACTGTAAAATCGTTACAATTACACATTTTGCTAGAATTATTCCTGTAAAACCGAAGCACAATATGAGTTTACATTGATTTTTATTTTATATATCTATGTGATTGATTGGTTATGCTTTTTTATACATACCTAGATTAGTGATCCCCTTCTGACTTCGACCGGGGTGAATTTTTTTATATATCCTTCCACTTTTATCCTTCTTCCACTTTTTCCATAAGTGAAAACAGAATTAAAATCGGTTGAGCGGATTTGGAGTCCATAGAGAACAAAATACTTACATTGACTTTTATTCTTATACTAGCTGGCGCCCGCGACTTCGTCCGCGTTGAAAAAGAAAAAAGTAGCCTATCCTGTGTCCTGTACGTCTAAATGTTTATCTACCAAGTTTCATGAAAACCAGTTAATTCGTTTAAGAGTTATGGAGGAACATACATACATACATACATTCATACAATACCTACACTTACAGATTTATTATTAGTATTGATGATGATATAAAGAAGAAGAGCATTAATATTTTTGCGATTTCGTCGGTTAAAGATTCGTTGATACAACAAAGAAGATACCATAAAAATCGTTTCTATAAATAGACACTTAGATGGACCAACTTTCATGATGATCGTTCAAATGCCTTTCATTTTACCAATTTCGGATATACAAACATGTGTTTTATATTTGTTGAGATATTCATTGGTGAAGAACGACTTAAACCGATTGAGGAAATGTTTTCACAATACTTATTTGTTTTATTGTGACACATATATTGTTCAAATAAGTTATCGAAAAGAGAGTGATAGTCAGATAAACATAATATTCTTTACCTTATAACACACAGATGTCTTTCAGTCGTTTTCATACAAGTATGAAGAGAAGACCACATTATATGTTTATTTAAATGTAATTTAAATGAGAATACTGGACGTTAATTAAAACAGACAAGTGTCTTATTTAAGGAAAAGTTTCTTAACCTAAAAGAGATCTCCAGTGAATGATCAATCTATGAAAATTTATAAAATAATAACTTGCAAAATGTTTGAAATTTCTGTACTAAATATCTGTAATCAATCACATTACCATCACAATCAATCACACAATTTTTTGAATAATTTAAAAAATCCGTGAGCTGAGGAAGCTAATTAAATTTTTATTCTTATTATAAATTCTTTCAGAGTTTCGATGATCCTTTCCATTTCTTTTAAGTTTTTAACACTTCTTCTAAATCCTTAGAAATTTATTTTGCAAATCCGATCCCTCTGCAGTAGATTTACCACCTACTGTTAAAAGAGGAATCGTATAAAGGCTACTTTAGGCTGAGGTACTTAGGACCTTAAGATCTCTGGACGTGAACAAGGCTAGTGGCCCTGATGGAATTCCGGCAATAGTACTGCGGACTTGTGCACCTGAGGTCCTTACGCACCTCTTCCGCCTGTCTCTGAGAGTGGGTATTGTGCCTAAATCTTGGAAGCTTGCCAACGTGCAACCTGTACCTAAAAAAGGAAGTCGTGCTGATCCTAATAACTACCGCCCTATTGCAATCACCTCCATAATCTGTAAGACTATGGCGCGTGTTTTGAATAAACGACTCCTTGCGTATCTTGAGCATAATGACCTCCTGAATGATCGCCAGTTTGGATTCCGCCAGAGAATGTCTACTGGTGATCTCCTCATATACGCCACGCACCTATGGAGCGAGACCATCGAGAGGCACGGCGAGGCACTTGCTGTGACTCTCGACATCTCAAAGGCCTTCGACAGGGTTTGGCACGATGGACTTGTAGGCAAGCTTCCTTCCTACGGTATCCCTCCAGGCCTTTGTAATTGGATATCTGATTTCCTGGAGGAAAGATCAATACGAGTGGTTATTGACGGATGCTCGTCTGATCTTTTGGGTGTCAATGCCGGTGTCCCCCAGGGATCCGTACTCTCAGCCACTCTTTTTTTGCTGCATATAAATGACCTGTTGGCAATGCCTGGAACATTTGGATATGCCGACGACAGCACAGTGGTTGAGAGGTATATGTCCGACGCACGAGCCAGTACCCAAGAAATCCACTCTCTGAGGGAAGACATGGTCTGTAGATTGGACCAGGCCCTGAAAATTGTCTCCGACTGGGGAGACGCCAATTTGGTGCGATTCAATGAATCAAAAACCCAAGCGTGTCTTTTTTCGGCGAAACGGAGTCAATTTGACCTGAACCCGTCATTTCGGGGAGTGACCGTTCCAATCACTGACCACCTCCAACTCCTTGGTGTAGACCTTACTGCCGATCTGAACTTTGGTAGGCATATCGAGTCCATTGCCAAAACGGCCGCCAGAAAATTGGGCATCCTTTCCAAGGTTAGGCGGTACTTCACTGCGAGACAGCTCCTTGACTTATACAGAGCACAAGTTCGATCCTGCATGGAGTACTGCTGCCACCTCTGGGATGGGTCTGCCCGTTATCAACTGGCTGCACTGGACTCGATTGAAAGGCGAGCTAAGAAACTTATTGGCAACAACGCCCTTGTGGAGTCTCAACTTCAAAGCCTGCAGCATTGCCGAAAAGTAGCATGCCTATCGATTTTCTATCGTCTACACTATGGAGAGTGTGCGTCCGTTCTGTTCGATTTAATCCAACCGGAACCGTTCCACTTGCGGACCACGAGGCGCGGGCAGGGGTTTCATCCATTCGTGGTTGCCGTTCCTCGTTCGCGCACGAAGCGTTTCAGTTCCACCTTCCTTGTCCGAACTGCTAAGGAGTGGAACTCATTGCCTGCGTCCGTGTTTCCGCATAATTATAATCTCGGGGTCTTCAAGTCAAGGGTGAATGGGCACTTACTAGGTAAGCGTGGTCCACCTTCGGCCGCATCTGCACCTTACATCAAGTGAGATCGCGGCCAAGCGCTGCCTTGATTTAATAAAAAAAAAAAGGCTCTTGTGTAATCAAATACAAATAAAAATTAAGCTACCATTGTTACCTTTCTTATCATATAGATTCTAAAATACATTTCACAACACGTCTCGCCGTGTGGAGGCAGCCAGCCACATTTAGTATTGATTTTGGTCGCCAGGACGGTAATTTCTGCACTGATATAAATAGTCTAATGTATACGTAGTGATTCTGAAATAATTAAAATTAAAAAAAAAACTTAGATACTTAAATACTGGAAATAACTCGTAAGGCTGGAGTAAAGTTTGTAAAGGATAAAATAAAGGAATAAATTTTCCAATTTAATATTATTGGCTCGATTGTAAAACTCTTCAATGTTAGCTCAAACAAGTTACGGCTAAATCAATTTATCGTTTCAATTAAGACAATTATCTTGACTTTATTCATTGTTTTAGTGTTTGTTAGGTTGCAGTTCAAACGAGAATTTGAAACAACAGTCTATTCGAATATTATATAATGTTTATCTATATCATAATACATGCCCTGTATGTTAAATGTAGTTACTCACTACGTTGCATAAGGGCGAAGCCGGATTGCGTCGCCCTTATGCAATGTAGACTTATATATTTGGCCATTTCTCTTAAGAAATAGAGTTTATTCGCGACTCTAATACATTATTCTTATTTATCTACTAATACATTATTCTTCATCATCGTGATCATCTCAGCCATAGGACGTCAACTACTGGACACAGGCCTCCCCCATTACTTTCCAATAAGACTGGTCAGAAGCAACCTGGATCCACCGTCGACCTGCGACCCTTATCAGGCCTTGGCTCTACTCGAGAAACTTCCGGCCCCAGCGGCCATCTACTCGCTGTACTATATGGCCTGTCTACTGCCACTTCAATCTAGGTTGTGTCGGTAGCTGTCAGTCGTCTACGGATCTCATCTCGGTTCGGAGAATAGCTTGTTGAGCGACGTTGAGCTTCTTACGAGACACGTAGTTAGAGATTATTAGGAGCAGTGGTTATCATTTTCAATCGACACATAAAATTAAGAAGACTCAGAGGTCTAAAGATTTTAACTTGTAAAATCTTAAATTTTAAATTAAATTTTATTATAATTAAAAAATAAATTAAATTTTTACATCTTAAAATGTAAAAATTTTAATTGTAAAACTTGTTTATGTTCAAATGTACAGGCATTTGAACATAAATTGTCAGTAGCCACTACACTCGGCTAGTTACCAGTTAGCTAAAACGGCATTACAGCAGTAAATATCGTTGCTAACATTTACTACGTTAGTAGAAATTTAACAGACTCATCGGATAGTTATATATTGATAGGTAAATACGATTCGCGATGGTGGCGTGCAATATCAAAGCGACCACATTATTCTGTTTGCCATTGGGAATCAAAATCCGACCGTAATACATTATTGCCGATACTTATTCTTTGACAGGCACCTGACATCCGCAAAATACGAGTCTATTCGCAGAGAAAATTCCCAAGTGCATTTTGTGGTTCTGAGTAAGCAAATAACCCAAAAGCAGGTTTCTTTAGGCCCACCCTGAAATTTTCTCTACAATGTTTATTTTATTTTTAATAAAAATCTACAACAATATTAATTTAGATTACAGTTTATTTTAATTTATATTTAACGAAATAGCTTTAGTTTTCTAAAACTGCTTGGTGATACACCTTTGTATAGTATGCTCCAATTCGCAAACCCTCGGAAACCTAACAATTTTCCAGGATTAACGAAAACCATCCTCAGGAATCACTCTATTGATCGATAAAAACCGCGTGGAAATTCATTCAATGGTTTTTGATATTATACTATATCCTATTCTTATATAATTTATATAAGCCTAAGTCCTATTCTTAAGAAAAGGAAAAGGTTTACAATTACAAGTTTACCAAAAAATTGTGTGTTATAACTTTGTGTGCGTGTGTGTTCATAACCTACAAATCCATAAAAAGGTATGAATATATCTTATTCATAAAAGGGTAGCTGATTATATGTTTAAACTAAATATTAATAAAACAGTGTCGCTCTTTTTGTTTGTATGTTTGTGCATTTATACATTTTCTAAACCACTAATTTTAATGACGTTTCTAATTTCATTTGCAACCATCGAAATAATATATCTTTGCAGCTCTTTCTGAAGATTTGTATACATTTTTAAGATAAATGAGTGAAGGCGGGCCAACGGTTCATTAGGTGACTGCCGTCGCCTATAAGAACTAACAACACCAGGGGGTCGATTCTGATGAGAAACAAGGCGGAGAAAAGGGAATTAGCTTTTTAACACTTTTTAACAAGCTTTAGAATTATAAATATAACATTAACACACCTGCTGTTATTTCAATGTGGTCTTCTGAAATGGGATGGATGCTGCCACCAGAGAGGCTGCCAAGTTTATTCTGCAAAACGAAGTGTCTTGCCAAATATACAATTGTAGAGATGTCGATATTTTATTATGAATCAAGTCTTAAATATATATACTTAATACTAATTTACATTGGGCGATTAATTTTAAATATAAAATTATTTGTATCATTGCAAAAATTACATTATCGCTAAAATATAAAAATGTATATGTATATTTTCCTTAACAACAATGAGAACTCTTCAAACAGATTATGTAAATATAATTCATTCATAAAACAAGATTCTACGTAATCACGTCGTCAGGAAGAACCGAAGACTGATGAAGCACATAAAGCTAAGTTTCCTTTATTATTTTAATAAGACGGCAAAAAGGTGTTTGAAAATTTTTATTTTATTTTTTCGGTTGGTATAAATTGTAAGTATTATTTCGTTGTGACGCTTGCATTAAACCAAAAAATGTCACTCTAAAGCCCTTCGGATGGAGACCGTCTGAATTAAGTGCAATATAGACATAATTACAAAATATCGTGAAGAATTGATAATCTTTTGTCAGCAATAATATTTTTTTCTAGAAAAATGTTGAAAATCCATAGTTCGAGCCCATGAGGTGTAAGAGTACCCAGATGAAATGCTTATTTCATGAGGATTCGGAAATGGTTAACATGAGGCAAGTTTTTTCTTTAAACACGTTGCATCTCATCGCCCGAACGGGCTATTATTTTGTTTTCGTTTAGCATTCTTTTTGACTTTTTTTCCTTTTCGCTCTGCTTTTAAAGGTCATAGCTTGGTGATAAATTAGCCTATATGTTTCCTTAAGAATAGCGCTGTTAAATGTGAGAATTCGACTGGTAGTTCCAGAGTTTACCGCGTGTTCGAGACCTACAGCGACATCTGTTAATGGACCGAGGCAATGCGTGTGTCGTCTAAATGTGTCACCCTACTACCTCACATATTATAATTGTATTCGCAATCTTTTTGTAAATTTATATAACAATATATCACGTCGTTCATCAAAAGTCTACATTTTATTTCGAAACCCGCAAAAATATCACCCAAGAAGTCAAGAAGTCGACTGGCTCCAACACCGCGTTCAAACAAACAATATTGAAATTTTAAAAGTTAATAATGGTTACTTCTTAATAATACTTGAACTTGACTGTAGTTCTGTGGGATAGTTTATATAAAAATTATTTTTTTTAACGAATAGGTTCTAAAACTCAGTAGGTTTCTGAAATAAAATAAAAATTATGACGTCATAACTGGAAAATGTACCAGGTGGCGGATATCCACCCAACAGACTGCTACTAAATTTTCCTAAAAAAATATTCATACTCCAACTTTCCAGACTTTATAAGTTATTCATGTTATTTTGAAGCATTGCATTTTGAACATCGAATCGGTAACAATATTATATGCACGATTCGTACAGTAAGAGATAACAAGCATAGACAAAGTGAATCCGTTATCCGTTTCCACGACTTCTTCGGGCAGACGTGACAGAAATGCTAATTGGAAGTATTCATCATATAGGTATAGAACTGTTTTTCGAATAGCTGTATATTCTTAAAATATAAAAGATAATTGAGATAGTTTTAACTTGTATACAAGCAGGGAAGTGGTAAAAATAAAAAGTGTTAGACACTCTTAGGACTCTTAGGATTTTAGGACACTTTAGAGTCCTAAGAGTTCAAAAATTGACTTCTTTTATTTGTAAATAACACAAAATGTCTGGTATAAAATGTCTTGATGCTCTTAAACGTGCCTTGAATAATTCGCTAATAGCCAATTAAGAAATACATAAATAAATTTTGTTAACAACTAGCAAAGATTATGCGAATGAAATGCTTTTCTACCTACATATTCATATTATAAGAAATGAATTGAGCTTTTGTAGATGGGTTACCTACCGCAGCACAAATTATTCAACGTCGTCTCAAAACAACTTCTCATGGAATATTAACCTGTATTGCTACATATACATAAGCTCCCTTTTACATTTTCAACGAGCAAGGATTATTCAAAAGGATCTTGACTCCCTGATATACAAAATGCTTTCTCTCTGGAAATGGTAATATCGACTATTTGGGCCGAGTTTTAACGCTTTGATATGAACCCCGTTTTTTTTTGTTTATAGTTCCTTATTATTTATTCCATTTCCAAGTTGGCGATGCTAACAAGCTCTTGAACATACCAATGGTCGGTTGCGGCATGATTCAGGATTAACTTTTCTATTAAAATCTCTGAGTTGGAATTATTGTGAAAGTTCATGCAATTCGTAGCTTTTGAATGTTTAGTTATGAAATTTCAAACATGTCTGGATGAAGTTTAGCTTTCGTTTTGACCTCCATTTAATTTGTACCTATACGTACCTATTATAAATACGTTTATCTTTGATACTTCTCCAGAAAAAAAAATTATAAGCTAAACCATTCCGCTATAATATTATTATTTGGAAACACATAACATCTTGAATTATGCGTCATTCTCGTGTTTTCTTTTATTGTGTCTGAAGAACTTGGCACTTTACCAGTTGTAATATGGTCAAAACATGATAAATTGCTCAGTTTTTTATGTTAAGGTCGACAGACACGCTGACGGTCCACTTGATGGTAGATGGCTACCGTCGTCTATAACACAAGCAACGCCATAGATGCCTCAAGTGTATTGCCGACCATAGAAGGATAAGGAAGGGATGGAGTAATGGGCTTTGGCATTCCTCAACTCACTCACCCAAACACAACAGCACAAATGCTGTTATTTCACGGTAATATTCTGTAAGGGGATGGTTGCTACCTACCGCCAGACGGGCTGCCCAAATGACTGCGAAAGACTTCAAACCGTTTTCGAGAGCAGTTCTAATATTGTTCTAGTTTACAGTGTGGTGCCATCTAGACAAATACTAATGTCTCAGCAACTAATAAAGGTCGGTGTTCTGCTTATAGTAGAAAGAAATGTCGATAAGATCACATAGATGGCGCTGTACACAAATTACTATAAATTCATCACATTAATACATTCTGCAATAAAATTGTTTACATGTAATTCATTACCATTTTAGAATCCACACATCTCAATATACCGTTTCGTTTTAATTATATATAAGCAAATAAAACAGTTCCACAAAAAACAAAATTTTAAAAATCAAAGAATACAATATGCTAAGTAAATGTAGCACGTCATTTCTAAATAAAACAAATTACTAAATTGTAGTAATAATTTAAATCTCTTTGTCCATCTTATTTAAACCTTTGTCTAAATGACGTTTTATTTTTAGAACAGTAAACCATATGTAATTGATTTATAGAAATCTCTATCCAGTCTCTGAAGTACCACACGTTTACGTACACACTGGGTTTAAAATTTCTGGCGCACCCATCTCCAAAAGATGTAATTCCCACCAGTAGTCTGAAAATATATATATTAATTTTAATAGTAGAACGTAGGTACTGCGTCCCTCAGTTATAAACTGACAGCCTATTTAGGCAGCGATGCACATCAACTTATGACAAAATCTAAAAGCTACTAAAGAGTAAAATTTAAGTAGTTGCAGGGCACACTGCGTTCCTCAAAAACCTGCGTTTCTCAAACCTCAAAAATTTTGTAATTGCTGTTTTAAGATGGTTGGTTGCGCCTAAATCATGACCGTTTGAATCCTTGTCTGTATGCACATCTTAACATAAATATAACCTATTTTATCCACTAACCATGTTATTCTTAGCATGAGCAACGTTAAAGTAAAATAATTAGTGAATTACCCTTTCCAAAAAACACCACCTCCAGAATCTCCTTTGCAAGTGTCCCGCTTTCCATCACCGTAAAGGCAGAACATGTCTGGTGTTAAAGTCAGCTGGTGCCAAGCGCTGCAGGTCGGTGTTGATATGAATTTCAAGCTCGTCATCATCAATCCAAGCTTTGACACTGGTCCACCATACTGGAGTTATATAGTGTGTTTTTTAACATTGACACTAGTGTTGGGAAATCATCCATTTTAATATGTATATACCTACTCGTTTGTCGAATTGGCCCAAACACACAAGCTCTTCAGAAGGAGATTACTCACACACCGAAACAAATGTTTGATATTTTTTTAAATACTTAGTTTCAAATATCATACATAATTTAATATAATCATTAGTTGTTATTTTTTTCTACAATTTGTTTTTTTCTACAATTGCATTCATTTCGAGGACATACAACAAAATCTATCTATTCTCCATTTGCGAATATGTAATAAAATCATATATTTTCTTATGACTTGCTAGTTCAATTTTCACACGCTTGAAATGTGACTGTTCGTCATTGACTTTATTATTAAATAAACTATGCTAACCACAATTTGTCTTAACTATGTTATGCTACACAACAAACCTTTGTCCAACCCCAACCAATCGCTGTAAAATTGTCCTCTCCCTTCTTCATCCAAGCATTGCTGTCTACCAGTACAGCTTTCCTTGTATTGGTGTGAAATGATATCGGTCTTTCAACCAATATTAAGGCAATATCGCAAGCAAATTGAGCAGTTTTGTTATACTCTAAATGAATTGTAAAGTTCAACACGTTATACAACTCAGATCTTGGATCCAGTGCCGCTGTGCCTAGGAGCAGATTCTTACATTATATTCATTTAGTGTTAACTTTTAACTTTCCCTATTTAAATGAACATGTAATTAAATATTTAAATTTCAAACCAATTTCGGTATTTTCTTTCCCACGTCATTTTCAAAAATTATGTTTTTCTTGTTACTATTGACAAGAAAAAATATATAAAAATAAAAAATAAAATATTTATATCGAGTACCTACCTATCACTTTTTGTAAGACTCAAAATTATGTTTACGTAATAATATAACGTTAATAACATTGACGTTGTTGTGTTTATTAGTGACCAGTTATTCAAAAGATTTATAGTTAAAAAATTTTTTGACATGTTTTAGTTTTGTTATTTTGATACCAGGCGGTCTTATCGCGACGTGATTCTGCATGCGATGTAGACTTTATAAAACCCAGTAGATTTGCAAATTTTTCAATTATATTTACTTTTTATGTGAATCCCAATTTTTTATTTTTCTTTGAATTCACTTTAGCTTATTAAAGTAACAATAAACTTCAATAAGGAAGTTCGTTACCTACATTTTACATTTACTTACCTGTTCTTATGACCATGTCATCCGTTTCTTTATTATGGTCGAAACAATGCGCAGCGGTAAGAATGGTCCAACTGGATAGTATAGTCCCAGCACATAGTGACCCTAAATTGTAGAATTGCACCGCGAAAGGGTATTTTTCTGCATTCACCGGTTCACCACCAACGACACGCCCTTCGTAAGAACTCTTAACATCAGTTCTCCCGAAATGACAGGAATAATTGGGCAATAAATACACCAACAAAATGTACAGTGCTCTTGTCGACAATTTGGCGTAAGACATGTTTCATTGGTAATTGAGCTTATGATTATATAATGCTAATTGAGGAATTTTAATTACACTCTTATACGAAAGTAAAGTCGTTTTAATGACTTACTAATCATGTTTAAATTCACTCATTAACTTTTATTACTTCTGTTATGTTTTGCGTTAGCAACTGATTAAATTATTTAGCAACTGTGTTTTGAATATACACATTATCTGTTTCTTTTTATATTATTTAATAACTTTCTTTGACAATAAGTATAATCTTACGGTTTATCTTACGGCTTACTGACTATAAGTTCTCTCTATGGTTAAAATTAGTTATAGAAAACGTTTTTAATTACTCGTGGATAAAAAATAAAATGGAGATCTTCGATTCATTTTTTTTTTGCCAATTGATTATTTTTAACGTTGACTTATGTCAATTCTTTCTAACATACATATGTACTGTAAGATAAGAAAGTTATCCCAATTTCACCTCAAAGATAATTCCTTTTAAATATATTGCTTAGAATCGTTGTCAACACACAGATTTAAATCTGTACACAAACTAAAAATCAGA
Source organism: Synanthedon andrenaeformis (assembly GCA_936446665.2). NCBI lineage: Eukaryota > Metazoa > Arthropoda > Insecta > Lepidoptera > Sesiidae > Synanthedon > Synanthedon andrenaeformis. The sequence goes on along the minus strand of OW387777.2, from coordinate 11,890,346 downwards.
TTTAATACGCACGTAGAAAACCCTGTAACAAGTTAATAAATTCAGCGCAACATAAAACCAACCAACCGATCTGTTAAAGTTTATGTTGTCTCACTTCCGCTTCAGTGAACTCTGTATAGAAACGAGACAGCTTACTTTCACGAGGAAACACGCCACGCACAGCTGGTTGAACTTTCCGCCCGCCCGCCTTCGCGCATAACAACCAGTCGTCTATAGCCGGCCGCCTACAGCGCCGCGCGCGGCCTCACCCAACATTACATAACCTCACTACAACCCAACAAAAAATAAATCCTTCACTTTCCCTTTAAAAAATTACCTCCAGTATTAAGATAGTTAAATAATCTTTCCCTTACAAACAACTCTGGTGTTTTTACCTTACAGAAAATCAAAGAATTCCTTCAGCAAACCGAATCAAAACAAAAGTGAATATATCGATTTGATGCAGATGTTTAACAAAAATAAACAATATACCAAACGAGTGTGGGTGGCAATTAATCACTTCTCAAAGGTAAGAATTTTCTATTAACTACTTATGTGATGAGTGTTTTTTTTTATTTATAAAAAATAGTGTCACTTTTTATATACACTAGAGGAATGTTTATTTTGGCAATAGCATCAACGAAGTTCAACATTGCCTTGCTTATAGTTCGCAATGAAATAAAAAAGACTAAATTATATTTAAAAATAAATTGTCATTTGGAATTCTTACACGATTTTTGTAAATTTATTTTACAATCTCACTGAGATAATTTCATTATCAAGACGAAATATTTCGAAATGGGACGAACGACGCACGAATTAAATATAGTAAAAGTGTTTCCCTGTTTACCGTTTACTTATCTTACCCAGTTAGAGGCTTTAAAGCAACCACTCTTGGAAAAGGCTTATTTTAATGATCGTAATAACATTTCTGTACAAAGAATTAACCGTAGATATATGATACGTTAAAAAAAAATGTAGTGGTTTTATGAGTAAAGCAAATTTATATGAGTACCTATATAACTTGGAGTTTCGCAAGAAGAGTAAATTTCGATTGTAAAGATTGATTGTAAGAGTTCAATTGTAAAAACTATCTCAGAAAAACCTTTTTATTTTGTGGCAAGAATATGTTTACGTCATTGTTTCTGTCACGAGTTCATTGCAGTCAGGTACATACTGCATTGCATAAAATCGTGAAGTGACACGCGATAAAAACCACTTGTTCCGGTGTAGGTATCTACTTAGGAGTTAACTTTCATGCAACAGTTTACTTATGTCTTCTTTTAGAATAATTTAATAAAAAGTATTCATTTTAACTGTACTGCACAAATCCTTTTTAGATAATATTTTTACACGTTAAGTTAATATTTACTAGCTGTGCCCGCAACTTCATAGGCGCTATTGGAATGAAATAAACACTGAATGTTATTAGGGAGCTTGATACAATACGTAAAGTGAAAATCGCATTCAAATCGACTAAGCCATTTCTGAGATTCTGATCTGATGAAATTCTGAGATGTACGTTTCTGAGCACGCACAAACAAAAAGACAAATTTCTACAAATACGTAATTTTACAAGTATAATTTCTTTTTTTAATATTTAATGTACGGACATGGCTGGTTCACGTATCGTTTCGTTTATGTATAGATTAAGAAAGATATTGCGATTTTTATACTATAGGTCGCGCATTCTATTAAGGTCAGAAGGCGAAACTAGTGGGGGCAATCGTCGCATGTGTACAATTGCGCACAAAATTACTAAGGGAAATGAAATGTTTTTGTTTCTTACTTCGTATTTTTTGCAACTTACTAACTTAACATTACAGGCAGTGTTGATATTTCTTCCATTAAATCATCGTGCGATCATCGATCGTCTATCTTTATATACTTATCGTATATAAAAATTACGTGTCACGTTGTGTGTCCTCGATAAACTCCCTAAACTACTGAACCGATTTTGATAAAATTTCGTAACTATGTGTAATTTGGTCCAACTTAAAAGATAGGATAGTTTATCTGAATTTTTTTTTTTTTGCAAATTTTATAACATTATTAACATATCTGTTGGATACTTACTCAATCCAGGAATTATTTGTTATAATCTGTGAGTTCGGCGGTGTAAGTAATGTATAGATATAGACATAGATATAGCTTAGTTGTAGTGAGTCCGTGTAGTAGACTTAGAATGTGATCAAACCGCGTTATAACCGAGTGAACGGAGACCAATCAGCCGCCCATAATTCTATTAGTCGCCACTTTGCCGTTCAATTGAAGGGATTGGAAACATGATGAGAAAAAAACTGCTTTTACTTTGTGTCGCTATAAAATTCTAATTTTTATTTTTTATTTTTTTTCATACTTATATATTATACACTGTTCCAAAAGATGTTTCGGCATTACTTAATTACCTGAAAAATAAATATCTATTATACTTACATATATTAGAAAGTCGTGTTAGTTACATCATTTATTACTCTAGAATAGTTGGACCGATTTTTGTGATGTCTGATTTGTTGAATTGGTCTTCTCCCCGAATAGCAGAATAACTATTAAAATGTCTCAAATATTCATGAAAATAATATTATGAAAGAAAAAAAAACATTTTCTAATAATAACAGGTTTTTATTCTCAGGCGGTTCGAAGTTCGCCTTGTCAGCTAGTTTAATAATAAATTATGCGTTTTTATTTCTATACCTACAAGTGATAGCTTAACAGACTATAGAATATAACAAGCTATAATTAAAATTTTAAACTAACCCACTGAGTAAGGTTTTACTGAGTAGGTTCTTCCAAGTGAATTTAAAAGAACAAGGCGTTAGACAAGGCGTCGCGCCTCAGTTATTTATGTAGTTTGGTAAAAGCCTTAAGACTGTCCAGCAATTTCTATTATTGTTCTCTTGGAGATTGCCGGCGTAATTCTCCTTTTTTTTAAAATAATGAAACCATTTCCAAGCAAAAAAAAAGTTATTGATATCACAAAAACCACGATGGAACTGTTATTACATGCGAATAACAAATTGCAAATACAAACATATTATAAATTTCGTATCAATCGAACACGTGGAAGCTAATGAAACCTGGTCTTCATGACTAGATCTGGCTTATGGTGTTCAAACGCCTGAACAGATCTTCGTAAATTATAGCTAAAAACAATTCTGATCACTCCCAGTTTTAAACAAAAAGAACTGGATCAAAATCGGTCAATCTTTTTGGGATCTACGATGCCACGGACAGATACACAGACACACGGTTCAAACTTATAACACCCCGGTTTTCGCGTCATAATCAAAATCAAAATATTTATTTATCAATTAGGTTTCTACAAGAAACTCTTATGATCGTCATTATAAATTTAAATTTACCAGGGTTTCGGAAACAAAGCCAAGATGACGATCCTGAGAAGAAACCCCGAAAGAAACTCAGGATACTATTCTTTTTGTCATCTTTAAAATATAAAATAACAACAATTACACTTAATTTAAAAGAAATAATAATAAATAAAAAATAATAATTAAAAAATAAATTAAAATTAAATTAAATTAAATAAAAAATAGCGTTGGGAGTCAGGTTTAAAAATAAGAGTAGATAACACAAGCGTTATTGCATGTCATCAAACTTAATTGAAACAATAAAGAAAATCCGTTTACAAAGGTATTATTAACTGCTTCTCTCGTATCCCTTAAAATTTAAGTGGCTTGATCTTGTTATCTTCAATAATTGCTCACTTATTTTATTAAGTACCTACGTAATTACTCGTACCTACACGTAATACCTAACTTAGTTACTTGCCCCGGTTTCGCTGAGTGTAATTGGTTGAAAGTCTATTTTATGCTCTACCTACTTTCGACCCGACTTTGGCTTAGCACGAAGTTGAAATTTTCAAAAATCCATTCTTAACGGATGCTTAAATTAATCTATGCAACAGTAACCACCTCCTTTAAAAATATTACTATGAAATAACAGCACGTGTGCTATTGTATTTCGGTTAGTGAGTAAGGGAAACCCGAGCCCATTCTCGAGCCTCCAACGTGTTCTTTATATTAACATGATCTGCATGACTTCCTTTTTTGCGTGGGATCGGTAGGATGTGACTTCTACCTTCTACCTACTAAAAAACCAACGGTGTCTCCCGCGCCGTACGTGAGAAATGTAGTTGGCGACAGTAGCCAGCAAAATTTAGTCTAATGTTTCACCATTTTGTTGTATTGCCATCCGCTTACTTTCATTCTTTCTTGTTTGTTGTTTCATTGTACCCAAAAACTGTTTGGAAAAGATTGAGAGAGATGGAAGATATGGTCTTCAATAAAGAGTTATCTATACATCAGTGAAAACGCTCTATAGTTAATGTGCTAGTCTATGGGAGATACCTATGTAGCCTACACCTGTACAGCAATGAGTGGCAATGAGCGTCCGTCGCATCCTATATAATATAGGTTTCGATTTTGATTCTCTATTCCCACCCGGAAACTTTATAGCACAGCATAGATGCTATTTTTATTCGCTCATAATTAGCCGGTGACAAGTATTATAGCATCTAAAAATGTAACTAATTTTAGATATTTCCACAAAAAGACAAAAGGAACAAAGAAATAAAATGTTTGAACAAAGACATCCATAACCTTATCAAGAGTAGGTAAGTACCTACTTTCAAATCAGCTAATTGGTGCTCTGCATTGTTTAATTAGATTAAACTGTCAAATGTCAACTCTAACAATATAATTGGGACCGGTAGTCTGGTTCAATTTTGACTTGATTTTAATAAATTGCCCACATTAATTAAGAAACAATTTGCGTAGGTTTTCTCATTATCTTATCCGGGATCGTGAGTCTGTAATTCAGAATGTTAGTAACCATGGAAATTAAATTAAGTTATTTATTAAGAATAAACTTTTGTTTTAATATTCCTCAAGATACATATTTTATATTTTATTATATTTTATTATTTATTGCCATGGGCGTCAGATATAAATACTGGAAGTCTAGATCACCGTTAAAATAAAATTTCTTTTTCCTATAATATCTTGTAAATAAAAAATTAATATGTAAAATAATTGTATTGCATAATTCAGTTATAGTACTTCGAAATATTATATTTCTAGTTTAAATATCTGCGAAATATGGAATTGAGTATTCTTTGAATTTAAAATTATTCAAAATCAACCAACATAATATACCAAAAAAAAAACAATTATATGTTTCTATATTTTAGTTTATATACTCTTAAATGTGTAATAAGGTACCTATTTTACCTTTATAAAAGCAAAAAAGTATACGTCGTTGTGCTTTGACACAGAAGCGCCACGAGATTGGACGAGTTCCAAATGCACCCACTCTTACGGAACAAAGGATTTAAAATGACATAGAAGAAACAATGACTAAATACAATGAAACTCGACTACTAAATATTTCACAAAAGTCTTAAAATATTTCAAACCTCAACCGACGACCTCGGGGCTTTTCAATATTATGTATTTTTAAAACATCCTTCGATAACGTAATATATTTTTATACAAAGACATACTAATAAGAATGAAGGTACCTTTATGAAAATTTAGTTCCTAGAATTTTCTTTCGAGATACAGTTCCTCTGGTATCATTAATTTTATGAAATAAATAAATTCGTTTTCCTTTTCGTGTAAGTATCAAAATTGTTGAACAGACTTAGCTGATCACTAAAGTTGTATATTTGGGTGAATAGTCCAATAACTTTCTTTTATGATACTCCTGATGACAGAAGAAGGCAGCAGTTAGAAATTTCTTGTCGACCCTGTCGAATTTTTTTTTACTTTCTAAAATTGTTAAGTAATTTAAATGGTTGGATTTAGTTGCATCGCGAATCGCGAAATCATATAAAACGTAAATGTAAACATAATTTTTAAACAATCGAATAAAATTAAAAATTGCAGTCTTAAATATAACAAACCAAAATAGGTCTGGAATTCCTTATTCACTCTGTAAGAGGGTGCATTGGTTACCTACTGCCGCCCTAGGGGCTGTTCAATTTACAACTGTAAAGCCATTTAAAGATCACAATGTGCAATGCCACTACTTGTCAGATACAGACCAGAGCCAACTTGGAAAAGTCCATTTCCAATGGTTTGCCCTGCCGGAAATCGAACCGAGACCCCTAACTTAAAATGACTTAAACTTAACAACTACTTATAACTAGAGTCGTCAAATACTTATAAGTTATAACATACTTACTTATAAGAGTTACTATTAACTGTTAGTTTACCGAATAAACAAATGAAAAATATAAATTAAACAGTTTACGAAATGATGTTTATGCATTATAAATAAACATGCAAGTGTTTAAAGCCAAATGGCCAGTGTTGCGAATAGATTTTGTTTTGTATACGTTTGTAACCATGTGTCTGTGTAACCTTGTCCGTTTTGCGACCGGTCGACCTCAACCCAAACTCAGGCCACTCAACACTGATACACTGATAGACAAACGATCAGAAGAATGAGGGCACACGCGTTCGTGATTAACACAATAATTTTATATCTGTAGATACGTTTACTTGGAGAATTTTAAGTAGTTTTCATTGGCAACACTAACTTAAGGCTGGTTTACGTTGAGTCTCTTTACTGACTTCAAATTCATGCAAGCCAATGCAAGCACCTTTGACTTCCGTTGCTCCTGTAGAGTTTAATTTTTCCTGCGGGAAATTCCTACAAATTCTTCTGCAGGATCCTGAGATCGGCAGCGTACCTGTACCGCTGGTGTAGCTTGTGCCCTTATGTGATGGTAATCACCTACCAACAAGTGGACCGTCAGCCCATCTGCCACTCTTTAAAAATCACATAAAATTCCCCAACCAACTTGAATACACTCTGAAGAAATAACTATGACTGCTAACTACACTACTACTAATTTAATATAAGCCTGCCGTTACAATTATGGACATGTGAATGACCTTAAATCACTGAGCAATGACAAGATTTCTATAAAAGGCAATATTTAGATTACCACATTAACTACATACACAAAAAAATCTAAATACACACTCAAGAATTCTAAATACACAATTTGCCAATTTATCTCATTACAACAGTTGTTTTTACTGAGAAAATCTGATTTTTTTTTCACACATATCAAATTGTTTTAAATAAAATTCTATAATTCTTTGATGTTGGGGTTTAATTAAACAAGTTTCTAATACCCTTACGGACCTTTTCCAAATATTAGTTATCGTCCCGGAACAAGTTTACATAACAAACCTTTTCTATGCTAATATACCTAGACAGCTACGCTATGCTATATGGCTAGACTATAAGGTTTCTACACAGCTTTTTAATTGGTCTCTTACATTAATTACTCAGTCGAATCCCATTACATTTACAACTATAAATGGACTTTATTTTGGTATCAACTTATTAATAGATAATTAGGTATGTAATCACAATAAGGCCAATTGCTGAGCACGGTTTTTTTTTTCTGTATACAACATGTCTTAACACTCAGGTTTTTTTTTTTTTTTTCAAGTAAGGTCAGCAGTTAGTCCACTTGATGGTAAGTGGCCTGCCTTTAATAGCTGCGCTAATAAGGACTAAGATAAACAAAACAGTAACTATGTATACAATTATACATGCTGATTGCTGTTATTTCACATTGGTCTTCTGTTAAGGTATGGTTACTGCCGCCAGACGGGTTGCCCAATTTATGAATACAGTGTGCCCTACTTCGTAATATCCTGTGCCGTTAGAGCAATGATATGTTCTGGTATTTTTAATTCATACATTAAAGAAAAAATCTCATACGTCAATCGATTTTGATGTATTTACAACTTTTATGGACTAATTTTGTCTGAGATTTTTATTTTATTAAATTTATCTTTTAATTTGGAGCCTTTTCAATTTTCATCTATTTCACCCGCTAATATCGACAGGGATGGAATATTTATGCTTTACACATTTCGAGATAAAAAAACAGTCGTATTGATATGTCATTGTAATACGAGAGATAACCGTTTTGACATGGCCGTACCTTGTAAATGTAATGATTAATGAGGCACCTGTCGCTCAGTAACCACTGAGTAGTTATTCCTGATTAGCCTCTTTTAAATGGAAACTACCCAACATGTCAATAACAATAACATAAATTACTATTTATGACAGTATTTAGCAACAGAGATTGTATTGTCTTTTAAAATGTTTGTATTGAAAACATTTGAAATCAAGGTATAATAAAAACTCAAATGGCAATAAAAATTCAATGGAATATATTAGATGTGCAAGTTAGTAAGTTCATTTATTGTTAATTGCTACTTCTCAAAAATATATAAGTAAACATTTTTTTCAAAAAATAATTCTATGTAGATATTTCTCAGCGCGATTTATTTATATTTCAGCTAATTCTAGGTATAAGTTAAACACTTTTTTAAACACTTTTAAAAGTTAAGGTATATACCTTAACTTTTAAAAATAAAAAGAATGAAAAAGCTTCATTTAACTTTTTTCCCTATCCCTTCCTAATCCCTTATCCTTAATCTTACTATGGTCGGCAGAGCCCTTGGAGTGTCTGTGTCATTGCTTGTGTTATAGGTGGACGATAGTCTCCTTCCACCTAGTGGAGTAGTGGAGCCTAAGCCTGTGTGACGGCCTGAACATTATTATTATTTTTTGTAAAAATCCATTTGCTTTTTTGTGCATTGAATGGTATTGATAAGATAAAAGATATTAATTAATAACCTATTAATGCAAGCCAGGTGTTACAATAGCGCTGCCGACCATAAAAAATCTTCTAACTTGATAGGACCTACGGAAATTGTATAACCTAGTATAATTAAATAATTAAGTCAATGATAGTCAATGTTTTGTTTTTATAATATTTGCGAACATACTTAGGTACATGCTGAACTTCAACTAGTTTAACAAATCAACGTTCCTTTAAAAACTTTTTTTTTGTAATTTAAATGTCAAAATCATCTTTCCATTAATTTGGCTCAATGATGATAAATTACAAAATTATTATCTACACGACAGACCACGAGATTTCGCCATTCGAACATACCCAGGTTATTGATAAAAATTACATCATAATATCATGAATAAAACTTTTAATAATGAAGTGTAAAATGATAAACACTCAACATTGAACACAATCAAAAATGTCAGCGTTTCCAATGTTTGCTCTATTTTCGTAGTCATAGTCAGTCAGACAACCACAGCGTTCGGGAGCAGGCGTTAGTTAGTTGCGTCGCTCGACCTCCGCCGGTAAACTCGACACGAACGCGGCTTCGCGCGCCTGACAACCGCCCAAACTTATTTCTGGCGCGAGATCTTTTGACACATGGGCATTTTTTAAACAAAGAACTCTTTCATCAACCTCAAAACGTTTTGTTATTATTTTTCATTGCTGGCGACACTGTTTTAAACAAGTTTTAATAGATACATTCTATTTGTGAAACATCTAAATTTAAATTAGGAATTCAAAGTGAAACCGTAAGTATTATTATTGAGAATGTTTTTTTTTTATTTATGTACTATATTCATTTAATTTTCCGATCACTGTATAGTTTTCCGATAACGCAATAAATTTAAGTGTGACAATGCTTACTAATATGATATATGATACAAATTATATTATTAAGCAAATTAGACAAAATGCTGAATCATTGAACATTATAATATATTCGAATTTCGTAACATATTGTCACCGGAAACCATCCGGAAACTGACAGTTTATTGACAAAGCATTGTAATTGTTTATAATTTGAATTTCAAAATAATTTCTGTTTTGTTTACGTTGAGAACAAACATAAATGTACAAAACTTGTAGCTAACTTGATTGCATTATTACGAATTTGGCTCAAAATTCATACTGTCATAATATTGTATTCATGTGTACAATAAATTTTCATTATTTTTAGTAATTGTTCGCTCATCATACTAGACATTGTGCACCTTTAGCCAACTTGCTAACAATGTTTGTATGAAGATATTGTTGAATATTTAATTATCTATAGATTCCTTAATTTGTAGCTTTGTAATTAGGATACAAAACAATCCTAATTATATTTATTCTAGATAAAATAAAAGAAATTGATAAACATCTGACTTAGACGAAAAAATAATGTATTACCTTTCCTTTAATATTATAAATACTTAAATTTAAAATTAATTATCAAATTAATTCAAAGGACAATATAGGGATGTCATTGTAGCCATACACATATTTTTGATATAACTGTTACGGCGGTAGATTATGATTTTAAAAGGAATGAAATAATTCGCGGTATGCCAAAGGAAGTATAATATGGCATAGGCGGCGCGGCGGTATAGACTATATTTTTCTTGACAGGGTTGATAGGACAGTGTGCCATGCCAATACTCTCCAGATCCAGATCAGAGTTAAGTAACTTTGAAAAGTTCATTTCCAAAATTAATCAGTAATAATGTTGGTAATAACATAAGTAATGAGCGTAATAATAGGGGTTAAAGTATGAAATTGCCGTTTTATTGTAATAGGTACTTCGAATTGACATAGAACCTTCATGGTTTGAGATTTTTGAGTGAAACTTTTTTCATACGCTACCTATGTAGTTCTTCTTTTAAAAAATGTGCAACATTCGATTATCAACTTTCAGTTGTTTTTTTTATTCAGCTTAGACAATAAAGATGGATACTTCGAAAATTCGTGTGATTTTTGAATACGAGTTCCGACGCGGAACTAACGCGGCAGAAACAGCTCGCAATATTAATGTTGCGTTTGGAGAGGGGACTGCTAATGAACGCACTGTGCGATTTTGGTTTAAACGCTTTCGTGATGGAAACTTCGATTTGAAGAACGAACCACGTGGAAGACCGCCCACACAGGTGAATAACAATGATTTGAAAGAGATTGTGGAAGCCGATCCGAGCCAAACTACCCAGGAATTAGCGGCATGGTTTAACGTTACCTTACCAACAATATTGACTCATTTGCGTCAAATCAATAAAATAAAAAAATATGAAAAATGGGTGCCTCGTGATTTGACTGATCTGCAGACTCTACAGGAACTGCAATTAGAAACCATTCGTCACCCTCCGTATTCGCCAGACCTTGCTCCAACGGACTACCATTTTTTTCGTGATTTGGACAATTTTCTGCGTGATAAAAAGTTTTCTTCTCAGGAGGCAGTGCAAAATGCTTTCACACAGTTTGTCGAATCTAGATCACCAGAGTTCTATCGCAAAGGCATAAATGAGCTTCCTATTAGATGGCAGCAATGTATAGATAATAATGGTAATTATTTTGATTAAATAAATATGTTAAATTAAAAAAAAAACGATTTTTTATTTTTCAGTACAAATCGGCAATTTCATACTTTAACCCCTAATATTAATAACAATAGTTGGTTTCGTTTGTATACAGAAAAGGGCTATTCGTGCCATCTACAAGCTCGGTCCCAGGGTCTCGCTAATAGATAAGTTTAGGGAAATAAATGTACTTACTGTAGCCTCACAATACATTTTTGAAAATCTTTTGTTTGCTCACAAAAATATTAGCACTTTCAGTAGAAATAGTGATGTTCATAGTTTGAATACTAGAAACAAGCATAGGCTTCAATTGCATAAAACTCGTCTTCACAAGGTTAGCAACTCTTATGGGACAATGTATACGCTTCTGCAACAGGCTTCCTGCTAATATACAACAATTATCTACGAATAAATTTAAAGTTTTTATTAAGAAAACCCTGTGCAAAAAGGGTAATTATAGAATATTAGATTATATAAATGATGAAAGTCCTTGGAGTTGAATATGGTGTTATATAGATTGCTAAGTATTGTTACATGTTGTTGTAAATTGATTGATTGATTTATGAAAAGAGCAACTAGGGGGTTTCTTGCCGAGTTCTTCCCCCTAGAAGCAGCTTTCCGAACCGGTGGTAGTTTGTAAATGTAAAATAATGTTGACGAGGGTAAATGTTTTGTAAAAAACTTACATCTAATAAATGATTTATTATTATTATTATTATTATACTGATGTAATTTTTTATCTCTTGTGGCGATTCTATTGTGGTGATCGTTAACTTTGGACGTTCGACCTTTTATCGCTATAATTATGTACAATACCTATCTACTTACTGATAATGCGACAAGGCTTGAGAGAGACTATCACGTGAAATGTACTGCCCTCTTTTTCATGTAGAATCAATACAAACTTTTGTACAATTTTGTGACTAATTCAATACAAGTGTCAGGGTACTCTGAGTTCCGCTGTCATTAATAGGCAACCCGTTTGACGGCAGAAACTGGACTAGCACGCCACTCGTGCTGTTGCGTTTCCGCGGATCACAATAAATCATATTGCATAAAAAGTTTAAACAAAGTTTTTTTCATTAGATAAAGCTTCATCTTAAATTCTAATATTTGATTCGGTAACTAAAAGTATTGGCCTAGTATCAGTAGTCCGATGATTTAGAGCATCGGACTACTGAGCCTTTTAGTCCGATGATAAAATATTTTTTCTAAATCAATTATCTTTTGAATACTTCTTCATACTAACAAGTACACTTGAAACTTCTTTAGACTATCGAGTGTTCCCAACCTTATTCCTCTCGAGTCATTTGTTTCTAAGGTTACAATATTAGGGTTTCTACTATTAGGGTGTTAGCCCTCTGAAACCTGAGAAGATAAACTAAAGTAGCAAACTTTTCAAAGAGGATACGGTTTTTGTGTGTCGAATTTCACTGTTTGCCTCCAGCTAGTTATATAGTGGATCCCGTAGTACAAGTCTAACGCTAGTGGGGTTTAATTTGGAACCATATATATAAAAGTTTTTATATTTTTATATATATAAAAGTTAAGTTGGTTTGTGTACGCTTCAAAAACTCGAAAAGTCGAAATCGGTACAGATTTAAATTCGGATTTTACTTCTAGAAAGAGGGATAAACAGTTAAGATTTATATATATAAAAATTGCACCCCGGGAAAAATCGCGGAAGCGGGTCGCTACTATTTTATATTATTTAATTTTCAGTTATTTCCATATTTAAGCATACTAGTAAACAGAAACAGGCATACAGGACGTTACCCCTCTTATCACTGCACAATCTTTAGAAAACAACTTCATCATGCACATACATTGTTCATATGTACAATGAGCAAACCAAATACATTATTCTGAAGTCATGAACTGGACAACCGTGACAGGTCTAAGTAACAATACTTAATAGAAAACCACTAAAGAGTATTTTTCAGTGGCTGAGTAAAAGTACCTAATCCCAGAGAATAACCCCAGGTTATCTGTTGCCCTTTCGCCTAACAGGTTTGGCAGTTGCATTCTATCCAAATCCATCTGCCTCTATCCCATGACAAACTGCAACAAGACACTTACTACTAAGGCGATGACTTAGCAGAAAAGCGTTATTTTCGTTGCCTAATTTGACTTCTTAGAGTAAAATTAAAATTTAGATAAAAATACTGTGCATATAATAGACTATATTTAAAATTATTTTAAATCGGGCAGAATTATACAAAAAAAAACGTATATCTGAAAAAATATTTGTTAATTACTATGCAAAATACCTTTTCGTGATACAATAATAAAAAATTTCAGCAATCTAAATTTGTTTTTAACCTTATTAATTAACTTAATTTCTGAGGTTAGTCCTTGTCTTAGGGGAAACGTCAACCTGCCTACCGACTTTTATCATACAAAAAGTTACTGTGTATTACTAGACTAGGCTAATGTGGTTTTTATTATTTTATCACATCTTATGTATCTGAAATTCCAATCCATCTAAAAGTTTAATCCACGCGGAGCATAAGTATTTTAAATTATTTGTTTTTGTTTCAGCTACGACGAAAAACCTGCGAAGCGAAAATGTTCTGCATTTGCTGGAAAACAATTATAGTAAAAACAGAAGTAGTATTAAACCGCAGATAGGTTTAACAATGGTTATCCACGACGGATAATACAAAAGCAAGATTCTTTATTCTTTTCATTCGTTCCTAAACCCTTCCACAAAATTCACTGGGCTTCCGTTTCTTTCCATTAAAAGCATTTACCGTAATACCTACTATGAAAGGCTAAACAAACAGTGCCTATACAAAATTCTCGCAATAATAATACTAAACTAAAATAACACAATAGACATATCTCATCGACAATATTCTTCGAAGAACGATGCTATTTAAAAGGAGAGTGCATATTATATGTATATAAGAAATAGTTATTTAAGCATAATCATATCAACTGTTCAGCTGCCTTATCATAGTGTCAAACATACAGTTAGTGCCAAAGATCATAAGCTCTGATAAAGATGTCGCACGGCATAGTAAAAAGTTCCAAAAATGGGAAGGCTGCGCAAGTACAGGACTCATCGCGGGAAGGTTCCGAAAGTCCGCCAATACCGCCGGACGGAGGCTGGGGCTGGGTCGTTGTCTTCGCCTCATTCATGATACACATTGTCAGTAAGTATTAAGTTTTACATATACATGAACATTTTATATTGAAATTTTATCTTCTAAATTATTTATTTTATTTATGTCAGACATCTGAAATTCATAATTCAAGACCACAGCACAACAAAATACAAAATAACAATCATAAACTCATAAATACTATAAGAACAATGAATAAATCATAAAATTTGGAAAAGTTTAAATTACATCACGGCATTTTAAAGCTTGTTTTGTGGGTTGGTTTTGTGACTGAAATTAGTATCAGGTGGCCTGAAGTGAGTTCCTGAAGAGACTGAAATAATAGTCACAAGATAAAGCCATATTATACCTTTTGAAACGATATCCAATTAATTAAGATTTTGTCTTATCTTTTCATATAATTTCTTTAACGGGTCTTTAGAGTTTAGGCCGTCGACACTGTGATGGTTGTTTAAGAAAAGCAGCTGTTATGAACCAAACTACCACTTGATTTCTGATCAATACATTTTAGGTCGCAACAGACCTCCTGTTATGTAGGTGGCTACAATCTCTTATGAACAGAAGCACTAAATGTGGTGCAGTGCAGTATGGCGTTCTTGTGTTCATACCATCAAGTGGGGTCGTCTGTCTGCCTGCAATCTTTGCATTTAAAAAAAAATATGACCTTTAACTTACTAGCACAAACATATGTAATTACCGGCTTATGATATAATTCTAGCAATCGTATCCTCAAACCTAACTCATTATATTGCCAATCGTTTAATCATACTACTACTACATTTACTTACTGCGTTCTATAATAATAAATAAATGTCGTGTTTCGCACGTGTAAATAGCACGCGTTATCGAACATTGTGTTTGTTAAGCTTCAATTATCCTCAAACATTGGCCACGTGGCTTTAAATTTTAATTCACATTTACAGTTAGGTAACATAGTTAATATTGAAGCTCTGAAAACGTATACTCGTATACTCGACAGCAGTCACAAGAACTTACCTGGTCAGATCTGCACCTCTTGATGTGTGAAATAGAAATAAGGATCCCTTTCTTTTAATAAGAATCCTTACTTCACTCATAAACTCGGTCGATTTTTTCATTCGCTTCAGTCATCAGAGAGTAAACAAAGTTTTCACAGACGGAGGCGCCGGGACGTCGACGCTGAAATTTAAGTTTTGTTAATCGATATTCGTTATAAATTCAATGTTCTTGATGCCCAACACTATTCAGCGTTACGCTGATTTTTATTATAATCACAATCACAACAGATCACAACGGAAAACTTTAAAAAAAATGACCACTTAAGTGCTGGATTCCTCATATCATTAGACATTGGCCAGAAGCCATAAGACCAGAAAGGATTCGTGTTGTTTAACACTATGTAGTCGGGCCTTATCCCGCCAAATCGCGGCGTAGCGCGGGCTGAACGAGTAAACTCGTCTCTCGTTTTTTACTGTATAAAAGGGTATGAGTTTACTCCCGAAAAGAATGTTTTAAGTTATAAGCGCTCAATCGCACTCGACAACGCTTCTTATTCTCGCACGGCCACCTAGACAGAAGCTTTTTTCCGATTCATGACTGGCTGGCTGGCTCTCAGCCCAGACTTAATGCTATGTGCATTCTAAGATGAAAAGTTTCTTTAAGCGGTTTAACCTTCCCAGAAACAGTAAAGAAAAACAGCTTTCATATTTCTTATTATTACTAGCTTTTCCCGCGACTTCGTGCGCGCATATTTTTCTGGAAGGCGTTGAAAATTGAAAAATTCAACGTCTAGCAAAAACATATAAGTTTTCATATATTCAATCCTTATTGTGGCTCATATATTCCTGTATCACTGACAACTTATACACCTACAAAATCTCATGAGTCATGATAATTGGTTGAGTAGTTAAGGTGTGAAACAAACTCACTTTCGCATTCATAATAGTAGTTCGGATTTGGGTTGTAATTAGATTACTTTGAAATTGAGTTTATGAGAAAAAATGTATTTATATTTATATAATTCTTTAATTTAATAATATATTGGGATAGAATAATAGAAAACACCAAGATCAAGACAATTTGACATATTCAAACATACAGGTGCTTTTATTTAGCGGATATCGACCTTGCTACCTCCGACATATCAGGCAGAGCCATTACCGCTGAGCCAATGGCTCGTCAAATGCTTCAAAACGTTCGAGTACATATTAATATCTTCAAATACTTCAAATAAAATTTCTGTCTAATTCTTACAATCAATAATTTAATATAATTACAAGTTGACTTGAATATATTGATCTATTTACCCTTAATTATTGTGTACCTGTCAAGGTCGATGATAATACCTGGCATATAAATGATAATGGTAAATGTAAATGTCCTATAATTCCTGTATTATTGTTTTGTTGTTCAGTTAGTATTAGTTCGTTAAAACACTGTCACACCCGTCTGTGTATCGGTGTATGTGTGTATCTGTGTGTCTGTCTGTGGAATCCGGGTTCAACTTCAAAATAAAAACTATCCTACCTTTTAAGTTGGAGCAAGTTACACATAGTTACGAAGTTTTGTCAAAATCGGTTCAGTAGATTAGGAGTTCATTGGCCTCAAACATGTGACACATAATTTTTATATAGAGAGAGAAGATTGATGTTTGATGTTTTAGATGTTTTAGATCATTACGTTTCAGAATGTCTGGTATCTCTAATTAAAATTCATTTACTATTAGCTCTCGCATTAATACAAAATTAATAAGACTACGTATAGAAGAAAATAAACATCGAAAGGAATAAATGAGACGAAATAGATTGTTCATTTGAAGTTATATATACGGCCATATTTAGATTTAAAATTATATTCCTACCTATATTAAAGCAGGTAACTGCAATGACTGTTAGGTAACTTTCTATCTGGCCCAATTTTAAATAATTATGGTGATGAAACTTGCCGCTCGAAATGAAAGACTAAAAAGATTTTCACGTATTCATTAGGCCTGTACAGTACAGCTCACACTCCGTATGATTTTAATGAACACGAAATATTGTAATTTTTTCGTCAAAAAAGAAATAAAGCCTTCCTTTTAAGAAAAATTTATTCTGTTCCAAAATGTTTATGAACGCCATGAATTTTTATTTTATTTTTTATTAGAGATAGGTTTGCTCTTGATCAACAACCAGCCGTGTAGCAAGGATGAGACCTATTTGCACATTTGAGTTATTCATAACTCAAATGGAAAGCCTTTCTAGTTACAGCATCAACTCTTTTAAAAAGTCTTTATAAAAAGAAATTGATTTTTTCTGATAAAATTTAAGTGAAAAAACGAAATCCATATTTTCATGTTTATTATTGTAATTGCTTTATTATGTATAATGAAAATTATTTATCTATTGACTATGGTTAAATTGTTGTTACAAAAAGTACAAACAACAAAAAACAGTTCTAAAAATAAAAATTATACTACTGGATCAATGTCATATTTTATTAAATATTATTATTGTAACTTAATAATAAATTAAGCATAATATAAAAATATACTAATTTAGTTGTCCGTCAACTTATTTATTATCATGACCTTATTATATCATAATAAATATAACTTTTCTATTCTAACCAAAAAATACTAAGTAACAATTTCGCCATATTCCATCTCTTCTTGAAATACCTAATTTTTTAAACATAAAAATGATTTTAGAACACCCCTAGATACTACATACTATAATATCTTATTCTAAAAGATAATATTCTTTATCTTATTCTTTACCACATAATTTATTAAAATGTCACTCAAAATTTCATATACTCTGTTTAACGTCGCATTAGTTGGATCCTTAAACACAACGGCATAAATAAATTCACGCGAAATTCCTATTTCTTTATCATTATTTGTACAGTGTCTGTTGAATATACAAGTCGCGTATTGTTACCCTGTACAAACATTGCACACGAGTTGCTTTTACACAAGAATTAATACTGTGTATTTTGTATCTCGTAGCTTACATATTGAAACTGTCTCAAAACATTATAATTAATTTTCTGTCCTTTCGTAATCTCTATTTATGCTTGAACTTTATAGACCTCGTCCTATCGTAGGATAGAGTGTTTATTTCCGGACCTCCGGTCTCATATGTCAGCATTAGAACGTAACTTGACTCGTCTCGACGTTAAACAGAAGTGATGGCTCTCAAGATCGCGAGAAACGGAAAACTTTCTCACTATCATTGAAATGAATGTGACTCATTTATTTACTCAAAACGTTTGCGCTTTTATTTGCCGCTTGAAGCGATAAATCATTGTCTGAATTGCCTTTCTAAATGGAAGGACATTTGAGGTTATCTAACCTCAAATATCCTTTCTCAGATGTCCTCATTACAGAAATTATAGGTAACATAATTTTGCGTTTTATATCTGTATATGTAATTTGGTTTTTAAAAATAATTCGTGAAGCATGTATTTAAAATAAAAACATGCATTTTATAAGCAAATAAAAATTACTTAACAGCCCATTATACGATGTGTCCGGTATAGACTAGCGATATATTTAATTGCAGTAATTTTTTTGAGTTTAATATTTTTTTTAAGTTACGAAAATATGAACCCATTGTTTCGTAATGTAACGGATAGTAGACAATACGGATAATAGATAATAGACAATGTAATAGACAATATTGTTGCCCTCCGAATAAGCCTATTTTAATCTCTGTAAAACTAAAACTGAGAATATCTCAAGAAAAAAAAATCAAAATGGCTGCCACGTAGAGGGGAAGTGGATTGGACCTCAGTATGTATGGTGTATTTGTGCATTAAAAAGTTTTAAAATTACGTATTTTATGAAAAAAATATTTCATACTTACATTTTTTTTTAATCTATATACATTATTGAATTGATATTTTGATAAATGATATTTGTTCTAAAACAATTAAGCGAGTCATTTCATTTTAATAGGCTTTCATCTAAATTTTAATTGTACAACATCTAATTTACATTCCATACCCAACTCTATCTATGATCTTAAGGGCCGGTTTCGGAGACGCGCCGCGCGAAGTTTAGGTTTTTAGCGTTACTCTCACAACGATCGAGGCTCGCGCATCGCACGCACACACGTACGTATGCATAGAGCAAGAGCCCACGACGGCCAGATCTTCGTTATCTTATAAAAGCTAAAAGTTTCTAGGTGCATGTCCTCAACACAGGTATTAAAAACCAGCGAGGACCAGCAGACTCAGCCGGGTAGTGCTTTGACGCCCCCCTCGGACCCCCCCGGCCGTAACTCGGAAACGACGCGACGCAGTGGGGTCGTGTTTGTGCTCATCGGAGACGTCTCCCCGAGATAAAAAATTTGACGCCCCCCTCGGACCCCCCCCGGCCGTAACTCGGAAACGACGCGACGCAGTGGGGTCGTGTTTGTGCTCATCGGAGACGTCTCCCCGAGATAAAAAATTTGACGCCCCCCTCGGACCCCCCCGGCCGTAACTCGGAAACGACGCGACGCAGTGGGGTCGTGTTTGTGCTCATCGGAGACGTCTCCCCGAGATAAAAAATTTGACGCCCCCCTCGGACCCCCCCGGCCGTAACTCAGAAATGACGCGGCGCAGTGGGGTCGTGTTTGTGCTCATCGGAGACGTCTCTCCGACATAAAAAATTTGACGCCCCCCTCGGACCCCCCGGCCGTAACTCGGAAACGGCGCAACGCAGCCAAGTCGTGTTTGGGCTCATCGGGGACATCTCGGAGACGAATTTTTTAGAGTAGACCAAATTTCAAATTTTGACAGTTGCGGTCTACTCAGTAGACCATGGTCAACGGTTTTAGACAAACGGTTGCGTGTTGGGTATTATTTGAAAGGTCTCAACGAGGGTGACCAATTTTACTCCCCCTTTTTACTTACCCCTAATTCTTCACGAATTACAAAAAAAGACCCAAAACCAAACCAAAACAATTAACTATGGCAAATGACAACACCTAACTCACAACCGCGCCCTCGCGGGCTGCTTGCAGACCGCGGTAACAAGCACGATCTAGTTAGTGTATAATTATTATTTTAGTTGCACAATACAAAATGAAATTGTTATTCCCAATTACAAAAATAATATATTGTACTGAAAACGTTTGTAAGCATTTTTAATTTTCAAACTGGAGTCAATTATATGATCCTGAACATGAGTTTGTATAAATCAGAATAGATATGGTTATGCACAGAATAAGTTAAAATGTCGTTTAGGGGTATAAGAACACGATTTACTTTCCAATAAAACCGTAAAACTTGCCAAAAGTCACTAATTGGACGCTTGTATAATTTGCCGTAAAATCATTATACGCTTTGCATCTTCAAAGTGCGGACGTGTGTAGAACTTTCCTTGCGCCCAGAGCTACGCTCGGGGCTTTCGAGAACGTTCCATATGTAGTAAATTTATCATGATGATTATGTAAAAAAATCTGACTCCTAGAAAACTTAGGATCTCCTTAGATTAGAACTTATGGCATACTGTTCCTTACAAACCTTCTATTCATCAGTTGCATTCGGTTCCAAATCTTTCGACGCGCTTTGCACCCTTGCTTTCCTCTCTTCCATTGATTTAATAATATAAGGCGGATCTCGTATTTGCATGCACCGAGAATGCCGTGGGTTTTTGGCCTGATAGAAATCTTTCTGTAAAGTTTCTAGCTGCGGAGATAAATAGTTCCGAGGAGTAATTTTTTAGTTGCGCAGTTTACATCATAATTTCAAGATCAAAGACGACATAGGTATTTGAAATTTGGCGTGATCTTTTAACACTAATGATATTAGGTTTGACAGATGCGCCATCATGCGTTTCGTTATATGCAAATAGGATTTGGTCATTTTTATTATTTAGTGTTCAAAATACTATTTAGTGCTTTGTCTCCTCATAATTTATAAATAAGAGCATGTTGTTTAGTTCTACGCTATTTAAATACTAGATCGTGCGTGCTGCTGCGGTCTGCAAGTAGTCCGTGGGGGCGCGGTTGTGAGTTGGGTGTTGTCATTTGCTATAGTTAATTGTTTTGGTTTGGTTTAGGGTCTTTGTTTTGTAATTCGTAAAGAATTGGGGGTAGGAGACTTTTACTTAAAAGGGGGAGGGAGAGGGGATTAGTTTCAATTGATCACCCTCGTTGAGACCTTTCAAATGATACCCAACACGGGAGTCTACCTGTAACCGTTGACCATGGTCCTACGAGTAGACCGCAACTGCCAAAATTTGAAATTTGGTCTACTCTAAAAAATTCGCCTTCCCGAGAGCCTCTTAGATGATTCCAAACACGACCCGGGTGCGTCGCGCTATTTCCAAGTTACGGCCGGAGAGGTTGGAGGGGGTGTCAAATTTTTTATCTCGCAGAGACGTCCCCGCTGAGCACAAACACGACCCCACTGCGTCGCGTCGTTCCCAAGTTACGGCCGGGGGGGTCCGAGGGGGTGTCAATTTTTTTATCTCGGAGAGACGTCCTCGATGAGCACAAACAGGACCCCACTGCGTCGCGTCGTTTCCGAGTTACGGCTGAGGGGGTCCGAGGGGGGGTTCAAATTTTTTATCTCGTCGAGACGTCTCCGATGAGCCCAAACACGACCCCACTGCGTCGCGTCGTTTCCGAGTTACGGCCGGGGGGGTCCGAGGGGGGCGTTAAATTTTTTATCTCATCGAGACGTCTCCGATGAGCCCAAACACGACCCGGCTGCGTCGCGCTGTTTCCGATTTACGGCTGAGGGGGTTAGAGGGGGGGTTCAAATTTTTTATCTCGTCGAGACGTCTCCGATGAGCCCAAACACGACCCCACTGCGTCGCGTCGTTTCCGAGTTACGGCTGAAGGGGTCCGAGGGGGGCGTCAATTTTTTTATCTCGGAGAGACGTCTCCGATGAGCCCAAACACGACCCCACTGCGTCGCGTCGTTTCCGAGTTACGGCTGAGGGGGTCCGAGGGGGGCGTCAAATTTTTTATCTCGTCGAGACGTCTCCGATGAGCCCAAACACGACCCCACTGCGTCGCGTCGTTTCCGAGTTACGGCCGGGGGGGTCCGAGGGGGGCGTTAAATTTTTTATCTCATCGAGACGTCTCCGATGAGCCCAAACACGACCCGGCTGCGTCGCGCCGTTTCCGAGTTACGGCTGAGGGGGTTAGAGGGGGGGTTCAAATTTTTTATCTCGTCGAGACGTCTCCGATGAGCCCAAACACGACCCCACTGCGTCGCGTCGTTTCCGAGTTACGGCTGAAGGGGTCCGAGGGGGGCGTCAATTTTTTTATCTCGGAGAGACGTCTCCGATGAGCCCAAACACGACCCCACTGCGTCGCGTCGTTTCCGAGTTACGGCTGAGGGGGTCCGGGGGGGGCGTCAAATTTTTTATCTCGTCGAGACGTCTCCGATGAGCCCAAACACGACTCGGCTGAGTCGCGCCGGACAGACAGGGCGGTTTAAGGGAGGGGGGAAGGGTTTTTCCAAAATTTTTGTTTTTTCGTTGCCCCGGTAGACCTTTACCGTCGTCTCTTATGTGGGTGGAAATCCTGCCATATATGGTCACACTGAACGAAGGTCTGGCCTTGGGCTATAATTTCAACATCAAAGACGACATATTTGACATTTTTTGTGTAAGTACACGGTTTTATCACGAACTGTCAGTGCGGCGCAAAGCGACGTGCTCTCACTTCGGAGGCGCATGGCCGACTGAACCAGACTGAACCGTGGCCCGAGCGTGATTTCATAATAATAGCCTTCATAGTAATTTGTATGAAGATTTTGAGCGAAAAAATTGGGCAAGTTTGTGATTTTTTTACACAAAATAGGAATATGTTTATTAAGAAATGAAGATTGCATCTATTTTTTTATAGTTTTAACTTTATTATTTGATAAAATTCATTTAATAATTCTTGATACTTACCGACACAATTGTAACAAAACGGGAGTGCGATTTACACGTTTTTAGTGATTTTCTGGATTTTTTTTACACTTATCCATAAGCATTATCTTAAATTCGAATGTTTCAGCAAAAAGTAACATTCATTGGCTAGCTGTGTTATTTTTTTCAAGGTTGTGGAGCATCGTTTACTATATAATTCTTTTACAATCCCGACCCTCGATTGCCGTAAGGGACCCTTAATAGACCAACAGTTTGAAACAATTGTTTACGTAACAGCGTAGTACAATTCTTGTTTTAAGGTCAATAGTTAATGAGTTTTCAATTCTAAATAGTAAGATTTAGAAGAAACATCATAAAGTATTTAGTATGCTTTCTACTACGATCTATGGCTTTCTAGATATTTGCTTCTGCGGTTTTGACCGCGTTTCAAATGTACTTGAAATAGGTACTAAATAATTTGAATAAAAAAATAGTATTTGAATGATCGTATAATATTTTTTTTCTACTTATTACTACATGTCTTACATGTCTGGTCCGTAGCCAGACCTCGGCTTCGCACACATGCAATTTTTTTCTACAAATTATATACCTACACAACCCTTCCTTTCTCCTAATCACTCTTTCCCTCACTGAAAACCGCATAGCCGGCTTAGAAGAAGTTAGCAGAAGTGTGCAAAAGCGGTCAGCGATCTTATTTTATAATAATACTAGCGATCCGTTCCCGGCTTCGCACGGGTGCAATTTTTTTCTGCAAATTAAACGTAGAAACCTTCCTCGTTTAACGCTCTTCCCATTAATGAAAACAGTATAAAAATCCTTTCGGTAGTTTTTGAGAATCGCAAACATATAGACAGACAGACGCAGCGGGGGGACTTTGTTTTATAATATTAAAAAACGTAAATTTAATAATGTTGTCTTCGTGAGCGAATTGATTTTTGTTTAATTGTGCGTAACTTTGTCTTTTTCCTGTGTATATTAGTTCCACTGAGATAAGAGAACGCAGTTCGGCGAAATATGGGTATATTCTATCTCAAAACTTCGATGATGAATACTAAAGCTGTCTATCAAGCTGATAGTGATGATCGTTAGGCAGAAAAGATAAATGTTTCAACTTATTCGTGTACATAGACTTTTCGAGTTTAATGAGAATGATGCTTATGCATTAAGATAGCCTCACTCTACTTCCTTCGAAATAAATATAACAAATCACCCATCAGGTTTAACAAATTTTTAAATTTCTAAAAATTTTGACGATGTTCTGAAATTTCAAAAAATCTTATTAAATTATCTGAAAAAGTGAAGAAAGTTTTCATAGAATTTTCTAGAAACTTCTGGAATTTTCTAGAAACTTCTGAAAATTTTCGAGAAATTTCTAGAATTTTCTAAAAACTTCTAGAATTTTCTATAAACATCTAGAATTTTCTAGAATGTTAGCGAAAAAAAATCCGTTCCTATTAATAATACATAATGAGCGACTCAGCCAAAGAAAAGATATGCCGCAAGGAGAACTCATCGTATTGCATGAACCTTCGTTTCAGTTGTTAACAACAAATGCAATTGTTATGAACGAAAAAATTCTTTTTTTTTATTGTCACAGGGTTAGTAACTTTTTTTCAGTAAAAGAAAAAATATCGCGTTTGAAAAACTCGAATATATTGCATAGATCCCGTTTTTTATTGTTTATGACGCTTGGAGAACCCTCTGGAAACTAAAGGAAGGGCGAAGAATGGAAGCAAACAAACAATCTGTGCGAGCAAATTCTAGAACACCTTTTTTAACACGTGTACATAGACTTTTCGAGTTTAATGAGAATGATGCTTATGCATTAAGATAGCCTTACTCTACTTCCTTCGAAATAAATATAATAAATCACCCATCAGGTTTAACAAATTTTTAAATTTCTAAAAATTTTGACGATGTTCTGTAATTTCAAAAAATCTTATTAAATTATCTGAAAAAGTGAAGAAAGTTTTCATATATGCGAGAATTATCTAGAAACTTCTGAAATTTTCGAGAAACTTCTAGAATTTTCGAGAAACTTCTAGAATTTTCTAAAAACTTCTAGAATTTTCTATAAAATTTACATAAACAAAAAGTAGCCTATGTTACTCCTGACGACCCCCTCTTCATGTCTGCAAAGTTTCATCGAAATCGCTTCAGCCGTTTCTGAGATTACCCCGAACAGACAGACAGACAGACAACAATTCTAAAAAAAGTTATTTACGTTTTAACAGCATGCGAATGACTCTCTAAGCTTAGTTTGAGGCAGTTTTTCGCAAATCACAGACAGACACTCTGATTTTATTTATATAGATTAATAGAAACGGATTTTTTTTCGCGAACATTCTAGAAAATTCTAGATGTTTATAGAAAATTCTAGAAGTTTTTAGAAAATTCTAGAAGTTTCTCGAAAATTTCAGAAATTTCTAGAAAATTCCAGAAGTTTCTAGGAAATTCTCGCATATATGAAAACTATCTTCACTTTTTCAGATAATTTAATAAGATTTTTTGAAATTTCAGAACCTGATGGGTGATTTGTTATATTTATTTCGAAGGAAGTAGAGTGAGGCTATCTTAATGCATAAGCATCATTCTCATTAAACTCGAAAAGTCTATGTACACGAATGCACCCGGGCGAAGCCGGGAACGAGTCGCTAGTCTAAAATAAACGTAGCCTAAGTTACTCCTTATTACATCAGCTACCTGCCAATAAAAGTCCCGTCAAAATCGGTCTAGCTATTTCAGAGATTAGCCGGAACAAACAGACAGACAGACAAAAATTGTAAAAAATGTTATTTTGGTGTATGTACCGCAATTTACATAAACAAAAAGTAGCCTATGTTACTCCTGACGACCCCCTCTTCATGTCTGCAAAGTTTCATCGAAATCGCTTCAGCCGTTTCTGAGATTACCCCGGACAGACAGACAGACAGACAGACAGACAGACAGACAGACAAAAATTCTAAAAAAAGTTATTTACGTTTTAACAGCATGCGAATGACTCTCTAAGCTTAGTTTGAGGCAGTTTTTCGCAAATCACAGACAGACACTCCGATTTTATTTATATAGATATGTATCAAAATTCAAAATTCAAAATATTTTTATTTCAAAATTGGAACATAACATATCGATATAGATTGTCATATTGTTTAGTGTATGTAGTAGTCATATAGTCATTTAGTAAAAAACAATCTCTAATTTATATCGTTTAACTTTAGTATACCTACCTATTTACATTAGTTGCTCCTTTAATAAAGAAATTGCTCTGTAGACTAGACAATAAAAGTCATGACTAAAGCGTGACGAACGATCGTTACATCAATGTAAGATTTTCGTGACAAAGTAAGTACATGATGGGGTCAACTTCATATTAACACCGTGCTCCACTTGAATTCAGGATGGCAAAGATAATGAGGTGTTATCGTAGATAGGACGCTTATCTGCACGCATCTGGTTCTCACCAGCTTGTCAACTGTCGCATGCCCATTTCTATTGCGAACTATTGTACCGACGAATAAATACTTGAATTAAAAGGCTGGTGTATCCAGCGGTTGCTTCTGACCGGTTCTAGTGGAAAATTTTAAAAGATGCCTATACTATATCCAGCAGTGGAAGTCTTTCAACTGAAATGATAAAAGCGGCTAATCTATCTATAACTTAGTGGGTAATTATCACTAAGTTATAGATATATTAGATCGTAAAAATATAATGAGAGATGAAAAGGGAAGTGTGTCAAACGTCCGTCTCGTCTGAGCTTTCAAAGAATGCGACCGAACAATAAGAGCGTCATAATAATTCTCCAACAAATTCTGTCGTGGTTGGTATCTTTAAATATGTCCATCCAGGACTTATTAAGTTTCTAATAAATTATTATATTATAATTATATTTGTTGACATTTCTTAAGAACTCGTAATGAAATTCCCATACGGATGAAGATCGATAATTTTAGAAGAATTTATTCATTAACCTTTAGTTAATTGTTTGAAATACTTCGGGATTCAATAATCACACGATTCTTCAAATGCCCTATTTATATCAATATATATAAATAGGACATTTGAAGAATCGTGTGCTTTAGTAATTAATCTTTCTTAATAAGACGCTCAATCTTGTATGAAACTCTCGCAGTGGCCGTGCCGTATTATTCTAAAAAAAGAGAGTATTATATCAGATTGTGCTTTTCGGTATTGTAAGTTACATTGTATATATTATGTTATGGAACCCCAAGTTATTTTATATAATTTGTAAATAATTAAAATTATTAATGAAAAAAAAATTGTACTCGATCTTTCAAATAAAATATAATATGAATTCAATATTAATTCATGTTATCTCCAAATAGTATAAAATAAAGTCGCTGTCCACCTTCTGCGCTTATTTCTACTAAAACATGGAATGGATTTTAATAGTTTTCACTAATTGAAAATACGAAAACGAGGAGAGCAAAGTATTGGCAATTTAGTGCACTTAATAACTAATAAGATATCTTTTACTATACACCTACTTCTTAGTGGCCAAAATGATCGAAAACTAAAAACAACTGAAAACATCCATTATTTTAGAAAATTTGCAAACCTTTGCATAGCCGTATCTTTAAAACTATTTCGCCTACCAAGACTAAGTTATTCTCATTCATTTGCAAATTTAATCTATTTAAAAAGTGTGCATAGTAACTTTTGCCATCACACAGGTCCTTGGTAGTAAAAATCGACAAAAACTGAAACAAAGTCCTACATTTTAATGAATTTAACAATGATCCGGAAGGCTTTCGATGTGGAAAAATTGGATTTGTCATTACCATTTCATCAGTACCAACATATAAAAAAATCAGAACTACCTTATTTGATGTAAGGCCACATCTTATTTCCATGGACTCACATATTAATTAAATTGAATTTAGAATGTACACATCTTGAACTTTTTCACCATTAACTCTCATTTATGATTAATATTTATTATAGGAAAACATGTTTTAACATATGTAGGCACATACGAGTGTTTTCGTACAATATGATACAATATATTTATTATACAGAACAAAGTTATAAATATTAATGATAAAACATTTTATCTCACAGACCACACATAGTTTTCAAAACATACCTACTACTTATAATGTTCGTGTCATAAACTTGTTATTATTAGTAATACATCGTTTATTTTTAGAAATATTATATACGCCTGTAGATAAACACAACTAAGGTTTAGTTGTGTTTATCTACAGGCGTATATCCGGGACATGGCTTTTCACATCACTGAATGTCCAAATGGTTTGAATGTGTAGGTGTCAAAATGTACAAAGTTAATGGTTAAAATCACATTAAAATGTTACAGTGACAAAATGACAAAATTTCACATTGCATTTATGTTACGTCGTGCTTGTATCAGAATGTCAACATTTTAGAAGTTGTTTATAATAGATGCCATAAACATCAAGGGTCAAATAATTAATTGACGACAGAAAATTAAATACTCTTATTAAATTAAATTAATTGGATGAGCCCATTGGTCGAGTCCTTAAGGTACGCTTACTCTGTCTTCGTCGTCCCGGGTTCGTTTCTCGGCATTTCTAAATTTGGAAATGAACTTTTCTGGATGGATCTGGTCTGGGTTTTGCATGCAATGGCAGGCCACATTTGGGGAGACCGTCTGGCAGCAGTAACCACACAATTGTAGAAGGCGTGAAATAACAGCATGTTTACTGTTGAGTTTCGGTGAGTGATTAAGGGATGTCAAAGTCCATTTTCCTATCCGTTCCTAATATCTTATCATTATTATACTTTAGTCGGCAGCACCTATGCGTTACTGTTATAATAGTAGCAATTTACTTGGATCGTCTTTCTGACGACCTTTACATAGAAACAAAAACTATTAATATTTTTTGTTCATGTAACAAAAGGGAAAGCTTTCAAGGGAAAGTATTCTTGGGTTGATATTTACGACGTTACCCGTAATGAATTCTATGTATGATCTAAGCATGCAATATTTTCTAACTTAAGTACAAATTCATAAACATACATACTTTGTATTATAATTTGCGTGATTGAGAACGATTCATTAAAGATTCACGAATTTTCCCTTAATGATACCTTTTACCGAGCTCACGAAGTCGACTCCGATGAAAGGGATCGTTTCGATTTAAGACATAACAAATTAATGTCAAGGTTGGCTCAGGCTTTGTTCTGTATTCAATAAATTTTAATAACAATGTAGGTTTCATATATATGTATAAATTACGTCATTACTGAAAACGTGCCAACGCTTTTCATCGTGTTTTAAATTAATCTCTCAAAATGCGTTCTATGAAATTCTTGCACTAGTACTCTTTACGTGTGTACAAAGAAACATCTTCTTTATCAAGTCTGTCAGTCTGTATAGCCGCTAACTCCTCCTAAACCACACACGGATTTCGAGGCGGATAATGAAACCTATGAAAATAGAAAAAAAAATGCAACATAGTCGCAGAAAAATATATTACATGGCTTACGTAGGGCTAAACCTTAAGAGATACATAAAATAATCTACTAAAGAATTGTAGTTCTTCTAAAATCCTAAAGAAAAGTCTGTTATGATATAATTATCACTATCTGCAGTTATTGATTTTCATTTTTATTATGTATACAATAATACAACCATCGAAATAATATACATTTCTTGTACAACAAAGAATACAAGTAAAATGTCTATTCCAATGACGCAAATTGCCAGGACTGATTATGACAACTGTATTATGACGTCATACCTGTCATACCTAAATTATGACGACAATGGGGCGTTTCTCTGTTTAAATGAATACAAATATTTAAATGAAAATTAATTAAAATATTACCCACTGTGCCCGCGACTTCGTACGTTGGTTTTTGTATTTTTTGTTTGTAAACCGATTGAAATTAAACAAACCCTAAATGTTACAGGAAGATTGCTACAATTCATCAGTGAAAAACCACATTCAGATCGGTTAGGCCCCTTCTGAGATTAACATGCACAAACGCACAGACAAAGAAACAAAAATTCTAAAAACATTTCTTATCTAGGTATTTAGGTAGTAGCATAGTACAAATTGTACAAATTGTTCTGTAAAAATATTTAATGTACTTACACTGCTATTTTACGATTTCATTATATGTATTTTCTTTTTTTTATTAACATTTTTATATAGGTAGTTAGTTATATAATAGAAAAGTTTAAAAGAGGCAGTTTGATTAAAGTATTGTCCAATGACTGTATGGAAACAGTGGTAAAGAAAGCAATTACTCATTCTATTAATAAAATATTCATTTATCTTTTAGATAAAAATACACATTATAATTATTATCTACCCATTAATGTAACTAGATACTTAATGTTTACAAAACTTATCAAGTAATTATTTATGTTAATGCTAATCGATGATTTGTAGGTAATCAAACTAGTGGCTTCGCACGGATGCAATTTTTTCTGCAAATTATACAAACCTTTCTCGTCCGTCTATTACCAACCGACAAACCACGCTGTTGTGCACTTGGTTGATTCGCTCTTTCCATATTTGTGAAATTCCGTTGGGTGGTTTAGAAGTACAGTCAGCAGAGAAACAGACATACGCGGACGGTTTCGGCGATTTGGTTGCAAAACATTTTTTTTCCTATTTACTTTAAAAAATAATTGAGTTTTATTATACATAGTATATATATAAACTATCCGTACAAAATTATCTAACCAATCATGAAAACCGCATCAAAATCCGTTGCGTGGTACAGACAAACAGACGCGCAAAATAATATTATAAAACATTGTTTTGATTGCTCTACTCATATAATTTGCATTATTTTGCTTGTTGTTGTTGAGTTAACTACGATCACTGTTTATTGAAAAAAATCTAAAAAGTGTTTTTCCGTGCTACCGATATAACAAATAACAAAAACAAAATAAACTACAACAATAATAAAATAAGAGATAAAGTAAAATAAAAATAAGAACAAAGAAAACAAATAAAATAAGTCGGGGTCTTGATATAGACATTGACAATTACGTCATTGATATAGACTGATCGTGACAGTTGGGCCAGGTATCAGCAGTCCTTCAGTCAAGGCTAATTGTACTATAACCTCCATTCCAGCACTCCATTCGAGCATAATATGATCCGGACAAGATTTGATCATACCCGTTTCGTGAGACCTGTAAGTGGTAATTGTGATCTGCCAGGCCATAAGTTTTCTACCTTTTAAAACGGCCAAAACTTGGCCAACTGTCAAATGTTACTGATTTTATGTCAAATGATGCGTCTTTTAATTATAATTTAATTTTACCGCTTAAAAATACTACTTACTGTCAAACTCCAATTCAGACGGTAGCTAATATTATTAGGTCGTCTCAGCACCATTGAACAAATCTAGCTCGTACAATATTTGTGCAAAGGACTGCTGGTACACAGCCTTGGAATCTTTACGATTCGTAAAGACGTCAATAAATAAAAAAGTAAAAGAAGAAAATGTATTATTTTTTTTTTTGTTCAAAGCAACAAATATCAAATAGAACATAATGCCAACTAAGAAACCATATGACGAAAGGAAAGGTGTGGCTGCAGCAATGCGGCAAACGAAATCTTTTTATACGCATACAACTAAGGACGATAGTAGAGTTGGTTGATTACCGGCGATAAATTCAAGCAGTTTGTTTAACAAACTATCAAATCTGAAGGGGGGGGTCGCGACCCATGCAAAGAAACACTCCTATTTATTACTATTAGTTTTGAACAGTTTAACCTTGATCGATTTTGGCGTAACAATGTTTACCATATATGATTGTGTCTCAGTAATTTGTATGAACGAAAACGTACGAAGAATTTAAAAACATACCTAGTACATAGAGTAATAGTTCCATAAATGACAAATCGTTTAAACATTGACCCATTTAAATTACATGGTTATAATCAAAGTTCAGCTTACATTGGTCCACAACAAGTTTCCAATGTAGCTTAACATTACAAAGTTATTAACATAGTTTCTCAGATAAGAGGTTGCTGCATACATACATATTAGGTAACTTCATTTCATAACTCAACAGGGGAATTACACAGTAGCTACAGTAAAATATTGTGACATATTATCATTTTTAACTTATCTTAATTGAATTGTTTGTCTTATTTCACGCAATCATGAAACTGTTTATATTTGCTTTATTATTTTTAAAAATGAGACATATCATTAATTAAATATTGTTTCCTTTTATCAATTTTAAATAATGCATAATTAAAAAATATAAAGTACTAACCTAGTAAACCAACAGGTTTTTCAATTATGATCAGAATTTAATTTGATTATAATACCTATTCTTATTGCCAAATAAATATTTACTTGACTGTGGTTAATTTCTTATGAAGTCCACACTTGTATAGAAGTGTGACGTCATGACCGATGGCTCTACCCACCATAACGTATATTTGCACAGCGGAACACAAGTAAATAATGATAACAATCGGAATTGACTCGCTCGTGTAATTAAAGAGTATGATATAATTCTAAATTAATCATTATTATTTATTTATCTAAATTAATCACAACCACATCATAAATTAAAGAGTATGAAAATACTACTCACGGTAACGCTAAAAACAGAAATAATAAAAATAAATAATATACATAATAACCAAAACATAAACAGTACATATATCATGTAAACAAGAATACAATTTTACTAAGCAAAGTTAACTCTTACATTACCCAGTGACCAAATGTCAAGCGCTATATCGACGTCATTCATGCATCAACTTTACATATTTTAACTTATCTGCACGGACGAACCTCTAAAATTGGATTTAATCCTTTTTATTTGCAAACTGGACTGCCATTTGCGTCGTGTCTTAGATTAATTTCCTTTTTATCTGCTATAATCTATTGACTTGTTTTTATACTGTACCTACTATAGTAATCTATCATGTGATGCATAAAACAAACGAATACTAGCAGATATATTATATACTAGCTGAACCGGATTAGGCTTATTATATTTTTCTGAAATAAAAGTAGCCTTATATTATTATATTATATTATAAATAGTTACTCCTTATATTATCTATCTGTCAGTGAAAGTGCCGTCACAATCGGTCCATCCATTTCGGAGATTAGCCGGTACAAACAGACAGGTTTTTTGTTTTATAACACTAACATACCGTATAAGTATACGGTGTGCTGTGTGAATATGTGCTCATTTATAAAAAATGACAGCTGAGAAACCTGTAGAAGTAAAATCACCAACATGTATTTAGCAGGGTGAAGTTATACTGGGTGGACTACATAGCTCGTAGAACCGACAAACCACGATGTATGTAATCATCATCAGGCACTAAACAATTTAATACATAATACGAGGGTTCATTATTTATAATGTATTAGAGGAGCTCATTGATGTAGCCTTAACGCTCTTCTTACTCAGGGGTCAACTTATTAAATAAATTTTATTGTGATATATGTATCTATGTTACATATATGTATCTATATATCATGCTCGAACACAACTAACATAATAAATCTGCAGAGCTAGCAGGATACATTAGCTTCCTTAGATAGATGAGAAGCTAACCAGAAAGGCTAATACAGTATTTGTACTGACAAATTGTTGCCTTTCCCATTGCTCGTCCGAGAGTTGTATATTAAATTTTTTCGTCATACTGGACACAATCTAGATAACAATATACCCACTATCTTAACAATATACAATATCTATCTAATAGTTCAATCTATATTACTATCTGCGAATAATCAAACCAAAATCCGACATCATAAAAAATGTCGGTTTGATAAATTATCTTTGATCGATCGTCGTGATTCGCATCTAGTATAGCTTGTATTGTACAACAGTTATTGATAATACTATGATATAAGTGATTTACTTATCAGCAATATGACTTCTGGTATGTTATAAATAGGGAGTAAGTATAAAAAAAATTCAAGAAATCGGAGATTGACATGACACACCTCCAATTTAGTATTGTAGAAAATTTCGTTTCTAATTTTTCGACTGAGGTAAGTCTGAAGACTAAAATATTATGCATGGTATGTGATGAATTAATTATTCATAAGTAATAAAGTATAAGGGTTAAACCGGCCAAGAGAGCGAGTAAGATTCTTCTATTACGACCGATGAAGTAGATGACCGAATAAAATAAAATATCATTAAAGACATCATTAAATTTATTGATGTGGTTACTTCAACACTATTGAAAGTAATTTAAATCCCTGTGTAGTATCATGAAATGAACCCAATATACAGCCGAAAGCAGAGAAAGCTATGCCATACCACTCGTTTTTGGTACCAGGTGCGTTTGAAAAGTGCAGGAAAAGAAAGGCTATAATTTTTTAATTCATTAATTTTTAACATATTCTTCTTCATATTTCGATACACTTTTTCCACCGGCCTGTGATGCTTCTACCAGCATTAAAAAAAATCTTCATTTAAGCCCTCAATTGAATCGACAGCAGCTTTGACTACTTCATTTGTGGAAAAATTTTGATCTCTGTTATCCCCTTTCTCTAATTGCTTTCGCATTTAGTAGATCCGCCTAACGCGGACAAGTGTTGACTGCCCGATTTAAGTCTTAACTAAAGTATCCACTGCACAGACTTTGCGAAGAGTGGCCTCAACAACCTCCTAAGTTTTTAAGTTTTGGAAATATTTAAAAGTCTAATGGAGCTAGATCAGGTGAATACGGTGCGTGGGATAACAATTCCCTTAACCTACATCGAACTTAATAATTATACTTTACTACTTTATTGTCATTTCAAAATAACTTTTTTAATATGTTCCCTTTATGCAGTTCGTTCACATAATAAATATGCAAACGCTTCTTCTCAACGCTCTCAATTCGTTCAATAACCACTTGAATACCAATTTATATAATACACAGACGTGATAAATTATTGTTTAGTAGAACTAATAAATAATATAGCTGTCTTAACACTAACTTTTGTAATAGACGAGTTTTGGTATACGATTCGTTCTGCGGATCTAACTTCATTATAACAACTTCGATATTGTGCTGAGATTATCTCCGAACGAACTTAATATTAGATTAATGAAGACTGTTGTAGGGCTATAAATCTGTATATGTAGGTATATACAGGTGAATCATAGTCGTTGCTTTAAAAAAAATTAAAATTAGACTTTATTAAAGTATCGTTTTTACAATATTTTTAATTATTGTTAATTTATTAAATTTATATATTAAGGCACTACATAAAGAAGAACACCATTTTTGGACCATGGCCAGGAGTCAATTGTACAAAAATCTCCTTTTGTTTTTTGGTTAACCCTGTCTAAAAAACGACCTCATTAACAAAATGGCCAAATGCAGAAAATACGTGATTTTTGTTTATACTGTTTTCACGAAAACACTTTGCTGTGCTCTGTGTTTTGGAGTATGATAAAACAGTGCTCTCTAAATATATAATACCTTTCTTGTGTGTTTGATTCCACAGAAAACTATAATAGGTACTCTTGCATAAATCGACTTGTCATTAGGTTAAATGGAATCCAAGTGAGCCGATGAGTTCATTATTACTTTCCTACTAGTATTTTTTACGTCATTTTACAACTTTTTCACAACTTTTACATTTATAAGAATAATTACTAGAGAAGAGATAAAATTAGTTATTGCAATAGTTGTTCATAGACGTAATAAACTATATAAATAAAAGTAATATAAAAGCGAGAAGAGTGATAAAACTTGTAATAATTGTTCACTTCAAATGATTCACTGTAATGAGAAATAGGTCGATTGACCCTCAATTGAACAAAGCGAACTGAATGTGGGGTCAACAAAAGTTGATCCTTTGTTTTCTTCGTAACAAATCGATTATGTGTATTTAAATTCAATTATTTTAAAACTATTTTTTTATAATATATCTCTCTATATACGTATAACACGGCGGATTAGTAAGTTGCGGTCGTAAGTTCCCCCGAGATGGCCGGCGTACCTCCACTTCCGGGTACGCCAGGCCTCTCCGCACTGGATACCCATGGCGGGGCACCGAAATCATGTCATAAGGTCCCCGCGACCCCGCCCATCAACGGCCGCGCTGGGTTTTAGCCGGTAGGAATCCGGCATAACCCCGCAGTGTCTACACTGCCGGGTATCCAAGAGGATTTCCCAACATTAAAAAAAATGGAGTCGGAAGGTTTTCGAGTGGAGGCCACGGACTGGCAAACGCAGCGTAGGACGTCCACCCACACGGTGGACAGACGTAAAACACTTACACAAAGGAACATTACAAGTGTGAATTTAAATTATAGGAAAGCACAATATTATTAAAGATTAATTAAATTATATTATATTATAAATAAATCAACAAGTATTAATGAGATCAAAAATACCTAGAACAACTTACACATTATTATAAATCAATCAATCAATAAATTAATCAAATTATAAAGCTAAAGTTTGTTTGTTTGTTTGTTTGTTTGGTTGAACGCGTTAATCTCAGGAACTACTTGGTTCGAATTGAAAAATTCTTTTTGTGTTGGATAGTCCATTTATTGAGGAAGGCATTAGGCTATATAATGTCACGGTTAACCTCTATCTGTTTCTCCGCTAACTCTTCTAAAGTAACGAACAGATTTTAATGTGGTATAGATATAAAGGAAAGGAAAAGTCTTACTTGGTACACGAGCCAACATGGCTAATATTAGATTGTTTACCGTGTCAAATGAATTTACTATCCATGATGATGACTATATATATATATATATATATAAATAAGCTTTAACAACATTTATTTTATACTAGCGGTCCGCTCCCGGCTTCGCCCGGGGTACATTTTTTTTTACGTAAAAACATTTAGTGATTCATTTTTATATTATAGATTATCATCAGTAAAACATTTACGTATTTATTTATGTAGTATTTAGAAGAAGATCAATGTTGTAACCAACAAAGACGTGATTTTCCATACCAACTAGTAGAAACATTCTGCTATTATTTGACATAGTATACTAGTGTTTTTGCCCGCGACTTCGTCCGCGTCCGATCGCTACCAAACTT
This sequence comes from Synanthedon andrenaeformis, assembly GCA_936446665.2. Lineage (NCBI taxonomy): Eukaryota > Metazoa > Arthropoda > Insecta > Lepidoptera > Sesiidae > Synanthedon > Synanthedon andrenaeformis. The sequence goes on along the minus strand of OW387777.2, from coordinate 11,853,141 downwards.
CACAGGAACACCCACCGCACTAATCTGAAGATTGTGTGAAACTCATCAAAATCGGTTCAGCGGTTTTGGAGTCTATAGGACACATCGTCTTTTATATATAAGATTTATTACAAGTCCTGCGAGTCCGATCGCATTATTTATTAACTTTCTTATGGAAAGTTTTAGGTAAATATTAACTTTGTTATGGAGGCATTGAAAAGTGTTTCCTATATCTTACTTTAAGATATAATGTTAGAAACCAAATTGATAACAAAAATATAGCTGGAATAGCTCTCCTCTGTATAAGAAACTATGGGAAGCTAACATCACCTAATGGACTCTAGAATATATCTTAAAGCCAAGCTAAGTTCCACTGCGAACTTAATGTGTCTTCGAAGTCATTTATGACGTGTAGGTTTTCTTAAGTTGCTTTTAAATTCCTAGGTTTTTCTTATTATTAAAACTGAAAATTGTTTGTAATCCACACATGTAAAAGAATGGACTCCTAAGTGCAGTTAAAACCGCAATTTGAACGTTAATCTGCTTAGCTACATCGCTTTTGTTTATTATGGTTGTATAGCTCACAACTGCTTTATTATTAACTAGCGGCCCGCTCCCGGCTTCGCCCGGGGTGTATTTTTTCTAATAAAAGAATTTTTCTAAAATAAACGTAGCCTAAGTTACTCCTTATTACATCAGCTACCTGCCAATAAAAGTCCCGTCAAAATCGGTCCAGCCATTTCAGAGATTAGCCGGAACAAACAGACAGACAGACAGACAAAAATTGTAAAAAATGTTATTTTGGTGTATGTACCGTATATATATTCATATGCATGTAGTAAAAAACGGTTATTTCAATATTACAAACAGACACTCCAATTTTATTTATATGTATAGATTACTATTCAATTTCTGTATCCTTTCATAATAAACCTATACTAATATTACAAAGAGAGAGAAGATTTTTAATTTTCAACCACTGCACTTATTTCAAAAGTTCCATATATTATTCCATTATATGTTACAAAGGCTATATACCTACTACGTATACTAATCATACTAATTGCGCATGCTCGAGCCAGAACCCTGTTAGTCTGTTAGTCAGTCTGTTACTCTGAATAGTATAGTAAATGAAGCGTCAAAATGCATTGCATAATTTACAAGAACTACATAGGTACATACTCGTAGATAGGTACTTTGTTTTATATAGCGATGGAGGTATCTATGGCGAAGTAGGTACCGCTTTACAATAGCAAACGATACAGCTGTCTATACCATGAGTTGAAATGAAAAGGCTAGACGTTTCATAGTTCTTTGTTCAAACAGTCGGAGCCAGTTGTTTGAATCAAGTGTGGAAGCTTTCTCGACAAGTTTTCCGCTTCAATATTGTTCTCTACTGAGAGTATCTAGATGTTTGAATAATTGACAGGGCTTTGTCGAACATTATAATTCATTCACTTTCATTTTAAAGTTTTTAACTTTATACTTTGTTTCAAATATCTTACATAATTTAGATATAACTTTTATAGCTGTTCCCCAAAGAATCATAACCAAGAAAAAGCAATTTTAAAATTTCCCATAATCAGATCAACTGATAATAATAAAATAATTATCACAACCAAGAAACTTTTAATAATCTATTATATCGATATAAAAATGTACCATTTTAATAATGAAGATTTTTATATATAAAAAAGCATCCCGGAGCTGAGCCGAAGCAAGGCTCTTTTAAAACAACTTCTTTAATTGTCTCCATCGTATCTATTTATCTGTAAATTTATGTATTCCATTTCATTGTATTGTTTGTATAACAGCTATGATGTCTTTATGTATATTCCAAGTACGAACTATTTTTATTATGTTTTCGTAATATATTCATTATTCAATTTTATAATATCAAGTTTATGCCTGGTCCTACGTTTTATTTGTCTGTTCAGCAACTTCGCATTTAATAAATTTCATGTTTAATCATATATGATATACTCATATTAATAATGTAATAACATGCAAATTGCATTATTTTCCTTACAGCCGATGGCATGACATACTCGTTCGGCGTGTTCTACGCAGAATTCCTGACCTACTTCAATGAGGGCAAAGGCAAAACTGCTTGGATCGTCTCCATCCTTGTCGGGGTCACACTTAGTTCAGGTAATAATACTACCGATCGTTACATTATATGCTTGCGTAACGTTTCCACATTTAAATTTATCATAAAACTCTATGCAACATTGCTGCTACAACTTTTCTGTAATTTTTTTAAGTAAATTATGCATTGTCTTGACTTTTTATGGCTTTAACATGTACCTACTCTATTTCTGGGTTACAACAACCCAGAATGCACAAATGTATGAATTTGTGCATTGTGTTTTATTTTTATACTTAAAAGTAAGGAAATATTATGTTTCACGCTAACTATTGCCGATTATAGTAAGATTTTCAGCAAAGAGAAAAGTCTCGGTTTATATTTGTTAAATTGTAATGATATCATATTTCTTAAGTAATGTTTTTTAGTTCAGCGAAATTTAATGCTTAAACCCAACGAGTTTAATCTATAATCTTGCTTTGGAAAGGAACGCAAAAGTTGCAATTAATTTTCTTGTTTAAATTAAAATTATGTTAAATTTATTCTCTTATATTTTATACTATCAATATCGACAGTAACCTACACCGGCTACCCCAATTATGTACCGCCATCAAGTGGGCAGTAAGTCTGCTTGCCAACCTTTAGATAAATAAAGGTACTAATTTAATATTAAGTTAGGTAACAAATTTAGGTCAATGATAAAAAATTTACCTATTATAAACATCAAGTGGTAGTTGTATTGTCGTATTGATTGTTGATAGGTAGTATATATATATTAAATGTCTTTGATTGTTGATAAAAGCGTTTCATGAATGAAGCAGCGCAGCGAGCTGATTGAATTTCACTTTCTGTATTGGAGTTGTATTGTGTAGGTTTCGCTTTCATAACGTAACACAAAATTGTAAGGTTCAATGGAGAAGCTAATAATTGTGTTTTAATATAAATTATTTGAGTAATAAAACTAATAATATAATTTTTAATATTTAAAGTAAAATTATGTATACATTGAAAGCTTATCTATACTAATATTTGTAAAGAGAGAAGATTTGTATATTTGTAATGATGAAACTGAAAAACTACTGGACCGATTGTAAAAATTCATTCACGAATAATTCATTAGCGAATAACATAGGCTATATTTTATAAAGTTAAGCGGGCGAAGTCGTGTGCAACAGCTAGTATCTTATATATCTATTTGTAGAAAAGGAATTAGGAATCTTGTATAAATGATTTCAGGTCCAATATCAAGTTCATTTGTAAACCGGTGGGGTTGCCGCGCTGTGACTGTTGCTGGTGCTTTACTCTCGTCCGCTTGTGTGGTGGCGTCAGCATTTGCAGACGACGTACTCACTCTTATCTTCACAATTGGAGTTGGAGCCGGCTTTGGATTCGGTCTCATATATTTACCAGCTATAGTGAGCGTCACCGTTTGGTTTGAACGCTATAGAAGCCTTGCTACAGGTATGCATAACGAAAATCTTAATTTTAACAGTGTTAGTTGACTGGCCTTCAAATATCTTATTTATATGATATATGTAATTACATTTCTAGTAATAATATTTATACATTTTATTTTTAACAATAACATTAATAATTTTAGAAGCCGACATCACTGATTAATAATATACGAATTGGTTTTCAGGAATTGCAGTATGTGGATCAGGTCTCGGAACATTCCTCTTTGCGCCAATAACCTCAAGTTTAATTGCTAATTACGGGTGGCGTGGAGCTATGGCAATCATTGGTGCCTTTATTCTAAATTGTGTGCCGTTGGGCCTTATGTTCAAACCAGTGCCTGAGCCTCCTAGAACTCCAGTCACAGAACCGATGTTACCTAAATCTAATAAGTCCCCACTGAAAAGATCTCAAAGCACTGAACATGTGATAGGTGCAAATGGAAAAGTGGAAGAGAGTGATGTCTCAAGACTAACCTTATCCCAGCCAGCTTTAAACAAACCTCACGAACCTACGCTTTCAAAGCAATCACACTCACGCCATGGTAGTGGAATCATGCAGAGACCTGACATATTGTATCAAGGAAGCATGACTAGTCTAGCGAAATTCAGAGCTCCGTCACCAGAGAGACAAATGCGGGCACATTCAATAGAGGAACGCGTAGAAACTTGTGGATGGCTGCCATGTTCAATTGAGTCAAAATTGGCCCTATCAGAAATGCTTGATCTATCACTCCTCGTAGACCCTGTCTTTATTCTATTTTCTTTATCGAACTTTTTAACTAGTATAGGATTTTACATACCATACGTCTATACAGTGCCTATGAGCGAAAAATTGGGGGTAGAAAACTCCGCTTATTTAATTTCTATAATCGGAGGATCCAATTTGATTGGCAGGATTATTCTTGGATATATCAGCGATAAACCTTGGGTGAATCGACTGTTGGCTTATAACATTTGCCTTACAATTTCTGGAATTAGTGAGTATAAAGAAATATTTTACTAAAAATACACGATATTTGATATTAATTTTATTAATAAAATTTATTGTTTGTATTTTCAGGCACTGCGTTGGCGATGTCGTGCTGGGAATTCTGGGGATTAGCTTTATATGCGACTACGTTTGGATTTACTATCGGGGCTTATGTTGGCCTTACTTCTGTAGTTCTGGTTGATCTGCTAGGCATCGAGAAACTGACTAATGCTTTTGGACTCCTGCTTTTGTTTCAAGGCATCGCATCACTTATTGGACCACCTTTTGCAGGTAACATTTTAACTTTTAATAGAATCGTCGATGAAAAGCAACAAGAAACATGTAACAAAATCAATGTTTACATTTTCCAGGATGGCTCTACGACGAATTGCAATCGTATGCGCCGGGCTTCTACGTAGCTGGTGGGACTATAGCGTTGAGTGGAATAATTCTGTTCCTAATTCCTGTGCTGGAAAGACGGAACAGCAAGAGCAGATGGAACCAAGAGATGGTAATGGAACAAATTTAGCAGGATGCCTTCGGACGGCGGTGGCGCGAGTTTCCGGTGATCGTGCTCCACAGTCCCTCCACGCCGTCGTCCACGGACTCCACGGAGTACACGTACAGCAACAGGGTATATACGACTACAATAATAGATGAGAATAATACTTACTATAACAATGAAGATAGATACGAACTTGTAAATAACTACTATGGAGGGATGGATGAACGCGTTGAATTAAACGATGATCGTTAAGCTCATTCCAGAAGCGGTGTGTAAAGTGAGTGCGGTTAATCTTGTAATGATAGTGCTAGAAAACAAAGGTGCAATATATAATATTAGTCGTATACACTGATCTAATTATAATGTATATAGAAATGATCTAACTCTTGTTTTCTATGAACTGCAACAAATTTATTCTTAGTCATAGTGTTTTATGATATATATACATAATATTTACGGTGTCTAAATATTTCATAAAGGATGTCAGAGTGAATGGAGTTACTTCGCAAATAGCCTTATTGTGGACCAATCGTGGTTAGAGTGGCTGTTAATAAGGTCCAATATACCTTAAAAAGCATGTTCTACTGTGTACATGTGATGATGTTAAGGAAATGTTTTAATTTTACTGATTAAATCTGCTATTGGTTTCGCGTAGTTCATAACATTTTTCCACGTTGTGTTCAGTAGTGGGTATAGTCAATATTTTCGAACGCAAAAATTCACTGCGAATTTCTATTGTTTCTTTTCTGTAAAAAGAAAACAAAATTTGTACATTTTATTCGATTGTAGGTAAGTTTCATTAAAAAAATCTTCTTTATCAACATGTAAGTAATATACATGTCAGTAAAATCAAACATGTAGGTAATATACATGTCTAATCGACTGAATTTAATAAGAATTACACGTTTCGACTGCTCTGGTATACTATTGCCTACTTCATACAAATTACTTTGTCTATGTTTTTTGTAAAATATAATATTTTTAACTCTTCGTATCTGATACGATTATATTGTTAAGGTAATATTAAACAATTTAAAAACTAAATAACTTAGTAATATTTTTTATTTCTCACCATATTTTTGTTCGGGTATCTAATCATCCTTATCTTTGTCCTCTTCAGTACTGTTGTTGGGCGCGCAAAGAGAAAACATAGTTTGACGTATTTGCTCGTCAACCAAAAATAAGTTGATAACAGTGAGAGCTGGAGAAACCTTCAATGATAAAAAGAAGATGTTGTAAAAATAAGTCGATGAAGCTTAAGCGGTCATAATAAATAAAAATAGATTATAAATTAAATTTAATTTAAATTAAATTGTCAGCAGGTTTGGAAATGATGAATTCTATATTGTATTTGTATTATCATTTTCATAATTGTATCGCTTTAATTGCATTGTTAGAATAGATCACTGTTGCTAAGGGCACGAAAATTAATTGTCTTTTCATTTGATTTACAAAAGAACTAAGGGTAGCCATTATGGCGGAAAAATCCCGTGTCTGAACAGATATTAGTATCACACTGGGACTGCTGGGACCACTTAACCGCTCTTAACTGTTAGTTACCTTAGTTCTACTTAAATCCACCATTTAACAGTTGCACCTACCAACTACTCAATGACTACTTTTCTTACCCAATGCAACCACATCGCCCACTTCACATAAGAAGCAGCTGGTTTCCAGACTTCACCACTATTGAAGAGTTGAGACATCACAGCGCACGCTCTTATGATTGCAATAGGCGTCCAGCATAGCATATTTAAACATGTCATTGAAATGGTTGTCTGTAAATAAAACAATAGAAAACAAGATAAATGCTTACATTAGTCAACAGCAGACGATAACAATATTTTTTCGCTGAGTCCTCAACACATGAAGACAGCACCATGACCGCGCCGCCACGTCTTAATTCTGAGTATACGCAACGCAGCGCTGCCGCGCCATATACCCGCCAATATTTATGTTTATTTCATATACATACAAATACTTATTTTCAACCCATATTCTTTTAATTATTTTCTTACTCTCCTGTCCCACCAGGACTCGTTAAGTGATGCGGTATCAGCGCGGCCGTGGTGTCGTTTACGTAAAGCAGAAGTTATGTACCGTCTACACATAGAAAAAAAATTGTCACATACCCGTGTGAAATTAATTTCACTCAAGTGAGATTTGTGTTTGTATTTCTTTTCCAGCGACCGACACCAAATAAGCATCATAGACCTAAAAAAATATATTTTATTTAAACATATAGGAAAGAAGCGCAAGTGGCAGCTTGCACTCTTACTCACGTCGCTAAAAACAGTATAGCATTAGCAAGCGGAGTTCAGGACATTACCAACCCTGTAAGAATTTGTTTACAGTAGCTAGGAAGAGGCCTCCGTTCCGTTGGTGGGTTCAGCAGCAGTACCCCCCCCCCCCCCCCCCAACACGTTAAAAAAATATTATTATTTTTTAGTCATTTCCTCCCGATTGAAAATTTGTCATATTCCTTATAGTTAACTTAATATCTTGAAGAAAAAAAAGTCAGCTGACTATAGAGTGGTGGATTATACGTCAGCCGATCACATGAACTTGAAAAAATATATATCATCGAGATAAACCAGCTGACATTTTTATTTATTCATAATAATTCAATCTGGAGGAAATCGTCAGATATTTGACAGAGTTGTATCATGAAGCCCTGTGAATGTCAGCTGCCGCTCCGTTGGTGTGTTCAGCAGCAGTACAACCCCAAGCACGTTTATCTCGATGATATATTTTTTTTCGCATGTGTACGTCGACAATTTATCTCGCGACTGCGTATAGTCCACACTAAACAACTATCGACCTCCAAAGTTGTCGCAATAGGTAAAAACAAGTATCAGCCAATCAGCGGGAGTTTGTTTGTACTTCAGAGGCCGATAGTTGTTTGGTGCGGACTATACGCGGTCGCGAGATAAATTGTCGACGTACACATGTGAACCGTATCCAGATGCTCCTGTTCCAAGAATACTGGCTCATGTAGTGAGTAAGAATTTTATATTCCTTCCCATACCAATTCACCATTCTCCGAAGGTGCTTTCTTAGTATTGCTTTTCATTTCTAGGCGATGTTGTCTACCTGACACTAATGACGATGGTCATCAGATGGCAATCTGATGACCAACGTTATTCACTAAAAAATTATATTGGACCGACATGATTGCGTATATACAGGGTGGAAAGATAAGTCGGGCCCTGGAGGGAAACTACCTTAAATCCTTAAGTTAGCTCATTTTACATAAAGGAAACATTCCTTTATTTTTAAAAAGAAACAAAACTGCATTCAAAGATTTTCTAAAACTCGCTTGGCTCGCCCGGGACTCGAACCAACTAAAATTAAAAAAAAACAAACACTCACTATTTTATTATACTAATCGATAGGATTATTATTTAGGATAAAATTTCTCTAACGAACATTTGGTCTTACTCTCGTCTGTCGTACAAGATATCCATAAAGAATACCTATTTAGTACAAAAATGTTATTTATGAAACCTGTTATGACACCGTGCAAGAGCTAAGGGTTGTAGAAAATGTGACATGTAATGTGACATTTTTATTATTATTTATTTCAATTATTTCAAATTATTTTTTTTTAATTATCATTAGTATTATAGTTTAGATTAGATTAGATTTAGGTTTAGTACATGGGATGTTGCTTGGAGCTCTTACTGGTGCATGTTGAGCCTCCTATAATTGCGGCAGCATCCGCCTAGTGCCAATTATTCTGAACAACGTGTTTTAATTTGATGCCTGCCTCGTTGGGGGCCTTGTTTAAAAAAAAATGTTATTAGGGGCATACACCACAACACTTTGCTGAAGGCTACAAGAAATGAATTTCAACGGAGACTAAATTTGTGTATCCGGAACGAGGGGGCTCATTTCGAACAATTTATCAGTTAAATAATTTAGGTATAACAAATTGTTAACAAAATAAAGTTAATGTTAGATTTTACGATCATTTTTATTTTTAAGACCAAATGTTTGTTAGAGAAATTTTATCCTGAATAATAATCCTATCGATTAGTATAATAAAATAGTGAGTGTTTGTTTTTTTTAATTTTAGTTGGTTCGAGTCCCGGGCGAGCCAAGCGAGTTTTAGAAAATCTTTGAATGCAGTTTTGTTTCTTTTTAAAAATAAAGGAATGTCTCCTTTATGTAAAATGAGCTAACTTAAGGATTTAAGGCAGTTTCTCTCCAGGGCCCGACTTATTTTTCCACCCTGTATAGTGTATAAAGTCTTGGACAACCTGGACTAATTAAGTTATTAAAATAAAAGTTAAGTATAGGATGTTTACGTATAAAAGTATAAATACGCAGTAGGTATATGCGATTTTATGCTGAGTTATTTCGAAAGTATACAGGAATCTCAATTTCTAATTTAATAATTGTATTAAATTTACTTACATAACAACCGCCGGCTTAACGCTCCGCAGAAGAAAGATGATTATGACCAAAGCTCTCTTCCAGTTATTCGGTAAGATCATGTCAAATGTGCAACAACTACACGTGAAGTCGTACCCATACTGACCGATTCCAAACAATGGTGGGTATGAATACAATGTAGAAAAGAAGAAGCACAAGCAGAGGTACAGTGTGTAATGTCGCTTTTGCATCGGCCAACCTGAAATATAAGTTTTACATTTTATGATATTTTGTTTCTCAGTTGCTCTAACAGGACTGTTGCAATGACCCATTTTTTTAAATATTTTTGATGATCCGTCGGTAAAAGTAATTTTTTCTGGATTAAAGAATTTTTCTATGTTCTTTTCTTTATGCCTGACGTGTATTTATTTTTTTCAAGTTATGTTCAGACTGAAAATGGATTTAAAAAACTTCTACAAAGTTTTGGATTAATGAAGTCATTAAATGCATTATTGTGAGCCATTTGCATAAACAAATTATGCTTTCAACTAGAATTGTTGAAGAAATTCTTTGTTCCTTTTATACGATTTTAATGTGCCCGATCACAACTTGCGGTTTATTTTCAATTTGTGGGTAAAAATTGTAATACCTGGTCTGGCACGTAAAGAAAATACAATACTACTAAATCAATCCATCCAAAATATAACTAAATATAATCATTATATATTAACATAACATAGGTACGTTATTATAATTAAATATCAGAGATATTTACCTAATAACTTACTTACCATTAGTATTGTATTTGGCGAGAACATATCTTTCGATGCACACGTGAGTCAGGCATTCGATTTCTAACACAGCCAAAAATGTTTCCCAAAAGCCAAAAAAATCGCACTTAAAGTTTTGAAAGCGTTGCCAACTGAAAATAAAAAATGAAGTAATATTAAAAATTATCAAAAGTAGTTTAGAATAAATATCGTAGTATACTTAGTAGGGCCCTCTTTCAGCAACAACAAGTAAAGTTTTGATTAGTTACTTTTCAAGTAACGCTAATTGGCGAGTAAATGTTACGAGTATCTTGTTTCAATTTCATTGAAATTACCCTTGAGTAATGCTACTCGAAGATGGTGAAACTCGTACGCTTTCTTACCAGTGACTTTAAATGGCGGTTAGCCTACTTGACACTTCACTCAGAGATGGTGAAAGAGGCCCTTAGGGGTATAAAAAATAGTTTGACCTATTCTCAGACCTACCGAATATACACATAAAATGTCATAAAAATCGGTCAAGCCATTTCGGAGGAGTTTGGTTACAAACACTGTGACACGAGAATCTTAATATATAAAAGGCGATGTATGTGTGTATGGACTCCAAAACCGCTGAACCGATTTTGATGAAACTTTCAGAGAATCTTCAGATTAGTCCAGCGGATAATCCTGTGAAGTTTGGTAGCGATCGGACGCGGGCGAAGCCGGGAGCGGGTCGCTAGTTTTATATATATAGAAGAAAGATATTACAAAGAGGCTCAACTATTGAGTAAAAATCTCATTATTAGATAAAATATATCAACAACATATACTCGCTTACGAGTATAGATATAAATATAAATAAGTAGATAATATACAAGGACTACGTTATTTGTTCATCAATATTGACTCAATATTTCATATGAAAGTTAAATATTTTTTTATTAGTCTAACGACTCGTATCTTAAGTTCCAATCAGATGTTATGATAAGAGTTGGTAGGTACGAGTACCTACTAATAATGTAAGATTCGTAAAATATTTTATTCACATACCTTTTTTAAATGGTTCCTTTTTCTGAATAATAAAACAAATTTTACACTCACCTTTCCATGTATTTAATGAAAGTTAATTGAGAAAATACGGGAACCACACGCCGAATGCAGGAGGTCAAAGTAAAATTCGCCAAATTATTATAACTGTGGTCGAGTTTCAGATTGGATGTGAACAAAGCAAAATTTAACCATGAACCGAGCACTACCGATATTAATCCTGAAAATTATAATAAATATTACATTAACCTTACAGTCAGTTTGGGTAACTAAATACTATTTAAATATTTTTATGCTTACAGACATAAAATGTGGACATACCCGTCAAATAGGCTGCCCAATTTGCAAGTGTCTCGCAGTTTACTTTGCCACTACAATACTTGTTTATCGAAATATATCCAATTTGTATGATCCCTATATCCTACTTTTTTATTAGTCTTTATTTAACTAAGGAGAAGTCTGTGCGATATCGCTAATACAAAATCTCTAGATCTAAACAAGTTTCTAAGAAACAGTAAAAACTGTACAGAATCTATGTCTCGAACTGTAGTCTGGAGTCTGGACAAATAAAATCCAATCAAAAACATAAAATGAAAAAATGCCAACTTTCGCAACGCAGTTCTTCCACTACAAAAAGTTATGTGATAATGTAGAACCAAGACTGAATTATTTTAGTTAGTGTAGGAAGACTTTGTTATAAATTGTCATCTAATCAATTACCTATCAAAATTTATAGTGACCGTATCGACATTAGACATTTTATTTCTATAATGATTATAATGACTCGGCAAATATAAATATATCTCATCACCAAAATGATTGATTAAATAAAAATCTTAGGTAAAATTTCTTTACGAAATTTTTCATAATACGTCTCTTCTGAATTTATAATACACCTCACAATATTTATAATTCATTAATAAAAAAATCAATTTGACAAATATAAATAGTAAGATTCCTTATTACAAGGAAATATAAAAAGTACCTGTCAATAAAAATCCTTCCTGTACCGCCTCTCTTTCGTCTATGTCAAATATGTCACTCCAAGCACACTCCTTGTACATTTTATTAATGGCCATCTCAAATTGATTTTCTCTTTTGTAATTAATCAGATTAACATAGATATATTTTTGCACCGAGCTGATATATTTTAAAAATTGTTTATGTTTACAAAGCTCTTCAATTGTTTATTGATAATTTTTCAGGCAGCGACCCATATTGACTGTGTGTCGACTTGCAGCGAATGATGAAAATAATAAGATAATTCCAGTCCAGTACTTGGCAGAGTTGGGTACCTCCCGTGTCCACTTGTAACACTCGACCTAACGCTTATCATATTACACGTATCTAGATTCATCTAATACGCCGTACGTTACGCCAAGTTACGCTCTGTTTGTCAATGTATTATTCTCTAATAGTTGTTTTTCAAATAATATTGTAAGAGAAAAAATATAATAAAAAAATAATAGAGATAAAAATAATAAATACACCTGCATAATTGCAATTACTCGTAAATCAAAACTGAAGTCTTTAGGTTAAGATATTAAAATCAGATTACTAAAACGCCCAGTTAGTCAATAGTTAGTCATAAAATTAAATTTTCAAAATTAATCCATCAATCATAATCATTATCCATTATAATCACTGAAGAGCCAAAAAGGCTAGTAAGTAATAGAAGCGGATAGAACAGTAAGGCTGCACAGCATTTATATATGTTTAAACAAAAGATTCTTTATGCAACTCATGCAGTTCCTGAGCACATCTCTCGAAGTACACGTTATAGAAGACTCACAGACCGGCGATTTTGCTTCTATGTATGGTCTATGTGCCAAGCTATGCAGCTTAGTTACTAAAAGCGTACTACCACTAATGAGCCTTCTAGCTCTGCGATCCACCTTACGATATGTGATATACGAGTATAATATTATTTGCTTTGGAATCTCCACAATATGGAGTTCACTATCCTGCTACTAATAGGACGTCCAACTTTCATGGTCGGATCAAGTACTCATTATTTGAAATTCACTGCATTCGAAAACCTGTTCTGTATTTATAACGTAAAATTCCATTTTTTTTCTGGACAGTCTCGAACCTTTTTAAAAATCTAAGATCATATCTTGCTTAACTTCTGACATTATCTTATGATTTACTTTTGCCAGCCAGTATTTTTATTGACGAGTTAGGTATAACTATTTATTGACCACTTGTTACAAACTTTCCCATTATAACATTAGTAGGATAAATATAGTTGCTACTCCGACAGCCTGTCGAACACTCAAACAAAAATAAATTTTAAAAGTAATTTTCAAACTGTATAATTTATTTTAAAAAAAATAACCTGCTTTACACCATTTTTCCAAGGAATAAATACAAAACTAAAGTAATATAAAAAATCAATTTATTAATTCAAATAAATTATTTAGACATTTTTCTCAAAATCTCAGATGAAGTTAACTTTCTCAGTAACTCCATTTCTCTTCGTCCTCACCTAACGTGTTGATCTTCGACTTCTTTTCTTTCCTTTTCATTTAAACATTTAACATGTCTACTTGAAACCTTTTCTTGTGTGAGATTTTTTCGTCCATTTTATCCCTTTTTTGCTATTCCTGGTTGTACCTTTTAGCAACAAGAGGGTGTAACAGGGCGTAATTCTTCTGCACACGACCAAGCAAAGCCGCCCGCAAACGTTCGTCGCCTACCAGGTAACATAATACCGGTACGCTAGTTGCAGCCTAAAAATAAATTTTCAAATTATATCGATCGCTTCGCACCTGTTTGGGAGAGTCTTAAATCTGTGTTATTATAGTACCAGCTGCTGCTGCCGACGATTTCGTCCGCGTTAAAAAATAAAAAATAAAAACATACGCAATATAACGCCTGACATCTTTATTGCTATTGCACTTTTTCCAGGCGTTTGTTTTCTTAATTTTAGATGATCCCTCGGGAACAGTACTTTTTCTGGATGATTGGTATCCTATGTACTTTCCGGTGTCCCTGACAACGTGTATGCAAATTTTCATGAGGATCGGTCGAGTAGTTAAGGCGTGAAAAGGTAACAGACAGATATACAGTTTAGTATATAATACGGAGTATGGATATACATATAAGTTGTACTTCAATAAAATAACTTAACAACATGTCTGTTGCCCAAAACAGATAAAAAGTTCGTCATATTTTTTTTATGTTAAGATCGATATACAGGCTGACGGTTCACTTGATGCTAGGTGGCTACCGTCGCCTATAACACAAGCAACGCCACATGTGCTGCAAGTGGGCTGCCGATTAAGTAGGATTAAGGATAAGGGATAAGGAAGGGATAGGGTAATGCTTTGGCATTCCTTACTCACTCACAATAGTACATATGCTGTTATTTCACGGGGTGGTTACTGCCGCCAGACGGGCTGCGCAAATGAATGCGAAATGGGCTACGCAATACTATACAGTACAATCTACGTAGTAGTAAAGTTTGTTATCGAACCCGATCAAAGGAACCTAGGTTATTTCTAAAAGTAGCATGCTCTTTGACAGATTTCTATTAGGAGACTGGGATTCATCATTCTTTGCATCACTGCTACGAACTTCCTATCAAATAGATTTGCTTATTCCGTCTTATGTATCTATACGTCGTAATTTTAATATTCAAATAGTAATAGTAATTGTTAATGTCATCTTCAAAGTTAAAAATTATTTTATAAACGAAATAGTATTGAAATAATAGAAAGCTTTACCTCTGAAGCAATAGGCGCTAACAACGCAAGAACTGGGGGCACATGAGGCTTGTAACCGTATAATAACAACGGTATCCACTGCCAACCGGCTTCAATAGCAGCTGGTATCCAGAGAGCTAATGTGATAATACTGGATGCGTAGACACTCTGAAAAGTGAACAAAATATTTTAATACTATATGGTGTTCGAAAATGGTACTTCGAAAATGGAAATGAAATCTGTTCATTTTTTTTTTCATTGATTTACATAACAAAAAGTACACAAACAAAATTGAGAAAAAGTATTGAACTGTTTTGTCTTTTCATATGCCTGTATTTATATTTTTTAGGTAGCTTAAGTTTTTGACATTTATTTAATATAAACACTAGTAATCACTAACACCTTTAGTATATTTTGTTACAAATGATTTTCTTTGTTCATTCATTTTTACATAAACCATTCAAGTTCTTCTAAAATGGTTCTAAACAATGATTTTCTAAAATGAATTGAAACTGCTTCAATTTCTTTAAATCCATTCTCACATATATTTAACAAAATCAATCTTATGGGCTAGGTATAGATAGTTTACCCTTGTAAGACGTTTATGTTCACGTAGTTCTTCACCTCTGTAGTATATCCTTTCCAATCGCACAGCTTTTCCAGCGAAGTAAAATCTAAAAATGTACAAATTTGTTTATTCGAGTTAAATAAATTGTTGTTTGAAAATTAAAGCAAACTTACATAGCAACAATAGGAATTGCTCCGCAAACGATAACGTACGGAACATTGAAGCCAAGATGTTTGGTGCTTGATAAGAAGGACGGCCAGGAGAGCGTACAAATAGTTCCAGTGGTATCACAAGAATATACACCAGTCCCGAACAACGGTGGGATAGCAAATAATATAGCATTACCCCAACACACAATTATAAGTATCCAATAAAGTTTTAAGCTTGGCCTTCTTTCTGAAATATTTCAAAGTATATTAAAAAAAACTTTCCTATTCTTTTACTCTTATAAAACTGTACTGGTAATACTAACCACGTCTGTAATACTTCGCTAATATGTATCTTTCTAAGACTTGTACAGACAATGCTGTCATTTGTAAAATTCCAAAAAATTGATTTAAAAATGCAAAAAATTGGCAGCATGCAGTACCAAACAACCATCTGTAATATAAATTATAACGTTATTACAATTATATTATATAATTTAAAGTACAGTAAATATTTAAACATAATATACTTTTTTGCTATCGCTGACGATCCCGAAAATGGAAATCCGAGCAAGTTTCTACCAAACGACGCCGTGCAAAGATTAAGCACGAGTATGTGACTCTTGAATATGATTAGGTGACTATGAATGAAGGTGACGAAAAGCCAACCGTTCAGGATAACCCCGAATATACCTGCCGACAAATATATAAGCTGTATCACCAGTTATGGACCAGCAGCAATTCTATTATGGGTAACACATGACCTCTACGAAAGAAACTTTAAAAAACCCATGCACTCACCAAACACAATAAGACAAGCCCCCAATAATAACTTATAAGAACCGTCAAAATAATACCAAGGACACTCGTTTTCATTGTAATCTAAATAAGCTTGCATTGTTCGTGTAGGTACTAAGTACTTTCTCTGATTAATCTAATTACTGGCACCGATAGTAAATTTCACAAGAAATACGATATCCTTACTAACTTAAACGTCCACCTTGTACAAGAGGTTACAGAGACTGCTCAGGTTGACGAACCAGCATATACTTAGTAGACAAAAGAATCAGATCATGTTTCTAGTCCTGCTAACACCATAGAGTAACTTTTTATAGCTAACACTTTGTATGACACATCACAGGCTCAAACATGTTCCTGTCTTCATTCCCGAATCCCTTGTTAGAAAAACCTTGTTAGAAAGTTTCATTTATTGCTTATCCCTTTTTCCGATATTTACATATAAATGAATCATTATTTCATTGTTATTACAATGACTATAGATTACTAGTATTTTTAATCCGTAAAGAAAACAGTTTGTCGGCGTTTATTGAAACCACATTGTGTACAAATATGTATGCTACGAATTAGTTTCTATGGTAAATTTAAATTTGCATTCACAAAATGTTCTTATGTCTGTGCACAATCTTACACTACCGTGACCGAGATATAATACGTCACAGCTATATTATGATGTGACCCTCAAGTATCCTTATTCGCATAAGAATCCAAAACAACTTCAAAATTCAATTAAAAAAAATAATTCAAAATTAAAAAATGCATAATGTTCACTGGTATTATCAATCATATGTCCTATTGTTATCTATATCTATCTGCACATATTATAAAATAAGTCGCTCTGTAACCGACCGCCTCTGTAAGTTTCTCTGCTAATTTCTTCTGAACCATCCAAAAGTTTTCACTATTAAAAAGAACGAGAAATATTTGTGTTCATAATTTGCAGTAAAAAAATCCATTTGTGCAAAGCGGATTAATAGTATTAAATAAAAAATAAAAAAATGCAAATATAAATGTAATCAAGCCCATTCAAGGTAAAGGTTTTTGAAATTTTAAATAATAATAGATCAAGATATTTCCTTTTTGTACTCGCTGAATATTGTTAATTTTAAAGAGAAAATTGGTTGCAAAATATATGGAAAACTAAACGCACTGTTCCACGATTTTTCGGTTTTCCCAGTGAATTTACAAATTCGCATTCTATATATAATTCCGTTTTAACCTAAGCAACCACCAAATAGTGTAACATACACAAGTTTAAAAATAACTTTCCATCATCGAACTCGACTACCTGTGCAATTTTCTTATACAAACGTAATCTATGAATTAAATGCATCATCTTTGGATTAAATGGAAAGTGGGATTAATATTCTTATGCCATGATTATAATTTATGTATAAATATAAAATGATGATTGTAATCAAACCATTCGATGCAACACGGTCTTGGCAACGTGAGTGAAAATTGTCAGGTGTATCACTTACCACAGGCAGTCGGCGCACGCCGATCGGACTTACATAGTTAATTGCGGAGAAGATCACACAAGTTTTGGCGTTATAATAATAAATCACTGCCCAGTCGCGTTACTGACGATTTATCTATTAGGTATATTTTCATTGAGTGCGCGTGCAGTGTTAACACCGAGCGGGTCGTAGCAGGATGTTGTCGGTGGACCAATTGACGCAATTGTTGAAAAAACACCTGGGACTCTATAATCCTATAGATGGTATATCACACGCAACCAAATGGGTAGTTGCAGAATCTCCTCTAGGTGGACGAGGGCTTGTTGCAACCGAAGACATAAAACCTGGTGAAGTACTCTTCGTAGACCATCCACTCATTTATGGGCCGCGTTCAGCAAATAACATCCAACGAGGATGCATTGTGTGCGGAACATTGAACAGTGATAAATTTTTCAATTGTCACTTATGCGCCTTGTTATTGTGTTCAGAAAAATGTCAGGATAATGATATACATTATAGCGATTGTGCCATTATTTCGCGATGGAACACCAAAGTGCCTTTAGAGGAAGTAGATGACACCTTATTGTCGCAAGCGTTAGCTGCGATAAGAGCACTTGAATTAAACGAGGAACAAAGACGACTTATGACTTCCCTTGCAGCCCATTTCCTGCCTCAACATGGAGCAGAAGTGAGAAAGTTAAAAGAATATTTCGATATACAAGACGAAGCAGAGGAAATTATGTTACATGCTTGCTGTGTCCTTGACGCTAACGCATACCAAATTGCTACTCCTTATGGAATAAAGGAGATGAGTCAGAGAGGTCTGTATCCTGTCTCTGCATTGATGAATCACAACTGTGTTCCAAATACGCGCCATAGTTATAATCGAGATTTACAAATGATAGTAAAAGCTGTGAAGTCGATACCGATCGGAACAGAATTATTTACAAGTTACTCTGGATTATTGTGGGGCACATCTGCCCGTCGCACGCATTTATATAAAACTAAACATTTCTTGTGTATGTGTGAACGTTGTGCAGATCCAACAGAAAATGGAACGAATTTAGCAGCCCTCAAATGTTTCTCCTCTGAATGTCCAGGTTCCCTTCTTCCAATCGACCCGTTAAATTTATCTTGTTCATGGCGATGTTTGGATTGCGGCATACGAGTCCCCTCCAAGAATATAGCAGCGATTCAAGTTGCCCTTGGAAGTCTAATGGGAAGTTTAGACTTTAAAAGTATCGATGAATTGGAAAATTTCCTCATAAATCGAATGGAAAAATTTATTCCTAGAACCAATCAAATTTTTGTTGATCTTCAATGTCAAATGATCTGGGAAATTGGTGAAGTTGATGGACTTCGTTGGCAAGGTGAGGTACATTTTTTCTGGTTTTTTTTTTCGTATTCAAATTGTTTAAAATATCACAGCAGAAAAAGCAAACGCAATCAAAAAGATTTCCATATATAATACTTTAAAACAACTATAGTTTTTAATTAAAAAAAATAGTTTCAGTAACGTATTAAAAGTTTTATAAGAAGATTTACATAATCAAAATATTTGTCAGTTGTGAGTTACATATATGAATTTGATATATCTATTACGCTCAAGCATTAATAAATTTATACTATATTTTTCAATATTTTAACCCAGTTACTACATTTGTACGTAGTGCACGAAGCAATCAAATATTAACACACCGTTCAGCACGTCCACCATTGTGGCAGACACACAAGACGTGTTTGATTTGACAAAACATATGCAAGGACAGTTGTGTACTTTTAACTAGTAATTCTCTTCCGTTATCAATTAGGTATGCGGAAAAATATTTTTTTTTAACAAATATAAAGCCGAACACCCACTCAACGATCACGTACGCATTAATTGCATTTATATTATACATATCATGCATAATGTAGTTGTTCTACCTTCTCAACGCTTTGTGATTTTACCTACTAACTTATTTGATAACGAGATTCGTTTTTTAAATCGATGACTAAAAAGCCGATTACAAACTTTTTCATAATATATGTATTTAGTTTCGTAATTAAGAACTCTTTACTTTTACTACTGGCGTTTCATTACATTTTTAGAAAAAAAAAATTATAGATACACAAAAAGTTAAGACAGTTCGAAATATTATTTGAAAATAGTAAGGTGCAAAAAATACGAAATAAAAAAAATCATTTCCCTTAGCAATTTTGTGCGCAATTGTACACATGCGCCGATTGCCCCCACTAGTTTCGCAGTACGATCTTAATAGAACGCGCGACCTATACTGAACCCATTTTAATCAAATTTTGCACACTGTGTGCAGTTTGATCCAATTTAAGAAATACGCGGACGAAGTCGGATGCAACAGCTAGTATATATTATTTCTTTACTAACTGAGCCAGACCACGTATCGCTGTGGCTCATTTTTTCTCGTTTCTGTTGGAACCTTGAAATAAAACGTATATTTTTATCTTAAAATGTTATGTTAAAATTTCAAGATAATTTATCGGTTAGTTTTAGAGTTTTGTGGACATTAACGTAGGGATCCTAAATTTTTATATACAAATATCAACCTGTTTAATAATTCACAAATCACTTCACTCAAACTATCTGAGGTGCATCCGTACCTGTGGCAAGCGATCTTGAGCTTCTTGTGGTCAAACCTCAACTTCGGCATTTCTATCGAGTCCAAAACCCAAACAACGGCCAAAAATCTGGGCATCCTAAATCCTTGCACCTATACATACATGTATATCTTTATTCCTGAAAAGTCGCTGTGATAAAGTTATTGCCTATCACAGGTTCTGTGATGAACTTCTGAAAACGTCATCTATCCATGAACACGTCATCCATCCATTGAAAACGTCTGTCTGTGGGCCAGACTAATTCCAGATGATCGGAATTCGTCTGGATTGTCCCGACAATTCATTTGCTGTTCAGAATCCCGAATCCCGACAGAATACAAAATGTCCCGAGAAACAGCTTCTAGTAAATTTTAATTAAACAAATTTAAAAATTACGGCACTTTTACAAAATCACTTCCTAAGCAATGCTTACTATGAAGTGTTTAGTCTCTTAAATAACTAAAGAGAGAAATAATTTGATCATTGATTTAATAAACACCGGGTTTTCATTTGTTATATTTTTCTTGATAATAATACCAAAATCCTGACTGCCTATCAGTTATATCACATCGGACAAGCCTTTTATTAGTGACTTTTTGAGTCCCGCTTATACCGTGGATTAAAATAGCTATAAATATACGTTCACCCAAAATAATAAGATGCCAAATTATTACATCTATACAATTACATATTTTTTTAACACGATACGTAGAATATGCGATTACAATTTCCATCTTATAAGGCAAAAAATTACCACAAAATCGTAAATTTTAAAGATCCGACATCGTAATTCCTACGTAGAAAAGACTATATTTATTTGACACGCGAGTTCTTTTATGATTTATTTCAGAAATCTATTTTAGTAACTACTTTCATAACTACATTACTAGATCGTTAGTTTTCGTCAGTGAAGCGCGGAACTTGCCCCCAACACCTGTAAACGCGATACTTCTGACATCTATTGATAAATTTAAATTCCAGCATGCCACACCTGCTTGACGCTCTCCAAAAACACCTGCAGCAAGATCCTGAAAACGAAACGATTTCTAATTGGGTGATTAAAGACTCACAACTTAGTGGGAGAGGATTATTTGCACGGAAGCGAATAAAACGGGGAACCTTGATCTTTGTCCATAGACCTCTTATTGTTGGTGCCCGCGGTGACAGTGTTGGGAAGAAATTTTGCACTAAATGTTACAAAATAAGTGATGAATTGTTCAGTTGCAAAAAGTGCTTATTGTTAATATGCTCCGAATGGTGTAACACATCAACAGATCATTTAAAGGAATGTTCTTTCATAACTCAAAATTGGCGAGCGACGAAGAATTGTTTAGAAAACTCTTCGCTACTTGTTGGTAACCTGACATATTTGCGTGCTTTATTGTTGAACGACGAAGAGAAATTGTTGCTAACAATGCTTCAAAAGCATGAACAAGATACAACTGATAATATAATAGAGGCATTATCTTCAAAATATAAAATACCCCCAAAGGACATACAATTAATGAAGCTAACCTGTTCCATTTTAAATACAAACGCGTTTAGAATTTCTCAAAAAAGCAATGAGAACAAAATTCCTTTAAGAGGACTGTACCCATTGTCATCTCTTCTCAATCACAGCTGCGTACCTAACACCAGAAATGTGATGAGGGAGGATTACGCAATGAAAGTTTATGCCACTAAAGACATAGAAACCGGAGAAGAGATAGTGACCTGCTATACCGGTTTACTGTGGTGCACTCCAGCCAGACGCTGTCATCTTTACAAAACTAAACACTTTTGGTGTACCTGTCACAGGTGTGTAGACCCAAGTGAGATGGGCACAAAATTATCGGCCCTAAAGTGCACTAACAAGAAATGCGTTGGAGTTTTATTACCCTTAAATCCCTTAGACTTAAAAACTGAATGGCATTGTGATATCTGTAAAGTTATTGTGTTGCCTGCACAAGTGAGTGTCATGCAGAGTGTGCTGGGAAGCCTTGTGGGGACCCTCAACCTAGATGACCAGATTCGGCTAGAGACTTTCATGTTAGAAAAATTAGTCACATTCATACCTCCTTCGAGTCATATATTTGTTGATTTACAATTGAGATTAGCAATCAGAACGGGATTTGCAGGTGCATTTCAGAGATTCATATTTTTTTTACCGTGAAAGTAACAATTAACAACACGCGTTGCTTTTTTAATTAATTTAATCTAATCTAACATCTAAACGAACATGGCAATTATTAATCTTATAACAAGTGAGGACCCCCCGCTATGGGTTAATTAATGTTATTTAATAATTAGCATGATTCTGAAGTAATAACTTCGTATGTATAGATTTTTAACAAATGCAATTGACTAACTAATTTATTCATTAACATTTTTAAGAAGGAATACGAGCAACAAGGAAGAGAATACAATTGCCCTACCAACACTAGGAAAAAGTGCAAAGTATTAAAGTTTACATTATTCGGTTTTTATATATCATGGATATATTAAATGAACTTTACTTGTACCTGCTATTTTTGAAGTGAAAACTTCTTAGGCGCGCATTTTTGTGATGGGAAAAAACCAATAAACTCGCGACCTGTTACCGTAACGTAACCGTGTAACCGTGTAATCGACGCCTCTGTATATTTTCAGATATTGCGCCATATACACAATACCACTGAAACTAGAATATGTTACGTAATAATACATCCTTGCGAAAACTAATTGAATTGAAATAATATATCAATGCGAACAGAAATGGCGTTGATATTAGGTAATGTAAAAAGAACAATTTTTGAGATGAGAATAAACCACTGAACTCGCGACACTTTTACCGTAACCGACACCTCTGTATATAAGTACAGACACCTGTGTACTTTCCTGATGATTCAAAAAATACACATGTAATTGTTCAAGTTTGCACTTCTGTCCGGCACTCCCGGAGTGCCACTGCTTTTTTTTGTTTTTGTTTTTTTAATATAAAAGTCGGCAAGTATGTTGGTGATCCATTGGTGGTTCGCGGCTACTGTAACAAAATAAACAATACATGCAAAACCAGAATAGGGGGAGAGGATAGGTTTATAGACACCTATCATCGAATACACCATTACCCAACGTCAAATCAACAATTATTAATATAAACATCAAATAGATTATCTCCTTTTCATGATAAAAATAATAAATTATTAATAACTTATGAAAGGTTTATATGTAAAAGCCGTTAGACGGTAACACAAACAAAGCCTATATGCCGTCTTTGTTGAAACGGTATATACCTCCGTAACCTAACATTTTTTCAGTATAAAAAGTATCATTCTATATGTTAATCCAATTAATATACTATCTGTGTGCCGAATTTCATCCAAATCCGTTCAGTAGTTTTTACGAGAGAGAGTCAACAAAAATCCATACATACCTGCATCCATCCTTCCTCTCACACTTTCGCATTTATAATATTAGTAGAATTTACATATTATATATTATTTTTTTACTAAAAGGTACTTAGTTCATTTGTGTTTAGAAATTTCAACACGACATTAATGTATATTAATATTTTGTGAAATGAGTGATACATAGTATCCACAAATTCGCAATATAATTCGATTTGACATTTGATACAAATCGTGTTTTCACGTTGGTATAATTTAAAGCCACCTCAAAATCCAATGTAGGTATAATGTTTCTAGGACATTGCATTGCGGCTTTATTGTAATTCTGTGTCAAGGTTTTGTGAAAACTAATTATAAAGTTGTTCTTAATGAATTTTGCAACAAAAAAAAACCGATAAGTATTTATTTTATAGTCTGTCTTATACATCTACAAAGATAAAAAAATTTGAGTCTTTATACCACTGAGTTAATACCTATATAATATCTCAACGTTCAAAACAGACTTTTTAGTGTTTTTGTCTGCAATTTCGTATGTCCGAGTTAATCTCCGAAACGGTTGTAACGATTTTTCACGGAGCTGCCTATATTTTGCCTTAGAACTATATTTATTTGTTACAAAACGTCTTTCTGTTAGTAAAATCCGTATCAAAATCCGTTAGTTGGTTTAGATTTAGAAGAAGTCAGGCGAGAAACAGAGGCGAACGGCGACTTTATTTTATAGTACCTAATAAATTACCTATAGAACTTCCAATGAATAATTTTTAACGTTGCTGGTTTACAAGTACTATCCATAAGTAGGATTCGCGGATTGATAGATGACTTAGGTACCTAATCTCCGCATCGTCATTCGAATATTTACCCGACCGAGCGTTTTGTAGCAAGTTATGTAAGTATAAGTTAAGTAATTTCTTTGCTTATTCCTAATACGTGTGCAAATTGAGTAAGAAATAAATTTTATGTGGCGTTTCCATTTAACTACGTCACGATCACACGGTCACTACAAAAATAATTCTATGTTAAAATTAAATACGTGTTTATAGAAATAATTTATATTATAGTAATACTTATATTTTGCCCGCGATTTAGTGTTTCTTAGGCATTGAAACATGTATTCAATCTATATTGCTCGTCAATTTGACAGATATTACCTAATTTTTTATTATTAGGTGATTCCTCGGGTACTTTTTATGGGTGAAAAAGTACCCTACAACGTACCCTAGTACCACTGGCCACACGTATGCAAAATTTTCATAGGTACTTACTATAGGAGATTTGCTGTTTTGATAAAAAACAGATGCTTATACATGTAGATATATAATACTAGACCACTTAAGATGAAATCTAAGTTGCAATTAAACATTGACATCAATTTGCACAGCTAGCTTAGTGGCTCCACAGTCACTGTCAAGCCTATAGGAAAACAAACGCTTTACAAATATAGAGCCATAAAGGTGGAATAAATTATGTTTTAACACTTCAAAAAGAAAAGTCGCGAGCAAAAGCTCGTGTGTTAATAAGTTGACTGCAAATTGCTTTTCATTCATTAAGAAACTGAGTATGAGCTAAAGTATTAATAGACGAAAGTCACAATTTTAGTCAATGGAAATGTGTCTGGCAACCGGCAACAATGCATTTAAACGATACACACAGTTGCGCATGTGGGTCGCGTGTCGCGAGCATACATAACGTGATAACAGTCAAATTCCTGCACCTGTAGAGCTCAGTTTAGGTAGGTAGGTACAATTTCCAAAGACGCATAGCCCATTTTTCAATTCCCATCTCCTAATCCCCTCAGAGTAAATATAAGCAAGCTACTAATCCCTCATTCAATAAGTTGAATTAAGATTCAGATTTGATTGACGTCATGTACTCATAAACTATACACGCGATGATTGAGGATTAAATAAAATAATTAAAAAAAAATTGTGGGCTTAACAGCAAAATGTCGACTTTTTATAATAATTTTAATTTTATTTGCACTAAAATTTACATTGTCTAAATCAGGGATTCCCAAAGTGGTCGATATCGACCCCTTGGGGTCGATATCGGTTTCCTAGGGGTCGACATAAACGAAAAGTGATTTTGGGGGTCGACGAGGTCTAAAAATCGACCCCTATTATATTAACACAAGTTCTTATTTAAAACTTTCAAGATAGGTAAGTAGGTAGTTACTGTATTGTTTATGTTGTGTTACGTGTACTAAGAATAATTAATATTTTTGTAGGAAATAATGTTCCAGGAATGTAAAGTTTCAAGTTCGTACAAGATGAAAAACTCGGCAAGTCTATGTGGACAAGTTTGTGCAAGATTGAGTTGGAGCGTACGTCTTTCAGCGGCGTTTTGACTTGCTCTCTATTTGACGATAAAGTGCTTATCACACTATTCAATTTGAACGATTCCTATTTAGGAATCTAAGTAGTGAGCTCGTGATCACACTACGCTAAATTGATTTCTAAATCGAAGATATAGAGTTGAAAATGGATAAACTCTTAATTGAATCCAATCTGTTCTAACTGCGATCACACCTTCCGATTTCCTAAATTGGAATCGTTCAAATTGAATAGTGTGATAGCGGCTTTACGCGAATTAAGACGAACGAATTCATGATCAAGTCCAAACATGTTCCTGATATTTTACTATTTAACGAGCTTGCATTTAGGTTGAAAGTTCATTTGCGTTTTGAAATTCGTTGGAGCTTGAACGATAAAAACTCATATAGCTAAGTACTCATTTATTTCAAGAGATTACAAACTTATTACAAAGCTAAATTAAGTGAAGTAAAGTGACTGAAAAAGTGTTAAACACAACATACAACATATTTTAAATAGGTATGTATAATTGTATTTGTAAAAATTACTAACACTTAAGTCTTTGGTTTTCGTTCTTATTCTACCTAATTACCTAATACGAAGTTTCTATACCTAATTACCTACTGTAGTTACTTCCCAATATAGGTATCAAAGTTTATCAAAGAGTAAGTCAGTAATACTTAACAAGAATCCATTAACTGAGTGTGATAAAAATAAGATAGTGTGCAAATTTAACAGTTTATTATTGTTTTTTATTTAGGTTCCTTATTTTTTTGTTTGCAGAATTACTGAAAGTTTTATGATGGCGGACACGAAAAAAAAATGCAGACAATACAGTTTGGACTACTTGAAGTTCGGATTTATTGCATCTCCATCAAATCAACACTTCCCGATGTGTCTCATATGTGAAAAAGTATTTAGTAACGATGCCATGAAGCCTTCAAAAATGGATGACCACTTATCAAGAGTACATGCTAACAAAAAAAGTAAGCCCTTGTCATATTTTCAAGCACTGAAAGAAAAACTAGACAAAAGGCCATCCATAGGATCGATGTTTGCGTCATCATCTATTCGAGACAATGATGGTTTACGAGCGTCCTATAATATATCTTTACTAATAGCGAAGTCGGGGAAACCCCATACAATTGGAGAGCAGCTTATCTTACCAGCCATTGCGGAGGTCCTTAACAATGTATTGCACAAACCCGCACATGATATTTTAAAGAGAATACCTTTGAGCAACAACACCGTTCAGAGACGCATAGATGAGATGGGACGCGATGTGGAAAACATTTTATGCAAGTTCTTACAGACCCGCAGATTCTCTCTCCAGTTGGACGAGTCTACATTACCCGGCAATGAAGCTCTATTGTTAGGATATGTTCGATTTATCAAAGATGAAAATATGTGCCAAGAACTGATTTTTGCTGCATATTTAGAGACTGATACTAGAGGAGAATCGATTTTTCAGGCCGTGGAACATTTTTTTACTGATAAAGCTATTCCATGGAAGAATATTGTTTCTGTTGCGACTGATGGTGCACCGTCTATGGTTGGTCGTCATCGTGGCTTTATAGCTCACTTAAAGCGACAACTGCCTGATGTACTGGTTATTCACTGTGTGATTCACAGGCAGCATTTAGCAGCAAAAAAGCTGAGTCCTAGATTGCATAAGTCTTTACAATATGTAATAAATGCTATCAACAAGATTCGAAGCAATTCTTTGAACTCTCGGTTATTTGCTCAACTATGTGACGAAAACGACGAAGTCTTTACTCGGTTACTTCTGCACACTGAAGTTCGCTGGCTATCAAGAGGCTCTTGCTTAGAAAGATTTTCAGCCCTTTTTGAATCTGTGTTGGAGTTTTTACAAGAAAAAGATCCGAATTTGAAAGAAAATCTGAACAATTGTAAAACAGATATTTATTACTTGACTGATATCTTTGGAATGTTCAACAAAGTTAATTTGCAACTACAGGGTGATGATCTTAACTTGATTAAAACAAAATCAATAATATCGGCCTTCGTGGGTAAACTAGTTCTTTATAAACAAAATTTAGGCAGAAAAGAATATTCGCAGTTTCCGCATTTGTCAAAATTACCAAAAATGCTTCAAGATGATGACATTTTATTATATGTTACTCACTTGGACGCATTACACAAGGATTTTACGGAGAGGTTTGATGATCTTTTAAATTTACAAATTCCTCAATGGATAATAAATCCGTATAACACCACAGCCATAGAAGAAGCCAATGTGATAATGCAAGAAGAGTTGATTACCATCAGCACAGACGAAGAGCTTAAGCAAAAGTTCAACCAAGGCTATCAGAAGTTCTGGTTGCAACGCAAAATTGAAACACAGTATCCTACATTGTGGAACATTGCTGAAAAATACCTTATCGCTTTTCCATCATCATATCTAGTTGAAAAAAGCTTCAGTGTGGTAACAAACATTTTGACAAAACAAAGAAACCGTTTGAAAATCAACGAACGTGGAGATTTAAGGCTGCAACTCACTAATATTGAACCGGATGTAGCTAGATTGGTAGATAGTCACCAGGTTCATCCATCGCACTGAATGTTTTATTTTCTCTTTGCGAATTAATAGTTTTTAAAATATAATTTCCTACCAACTTAAGATGCTTTATGTATTAATTTGTAATAATTATAAATTAAACTTGATATTTACTGAATTGGATTGTCTTTTTATTTTGTTAAATTTTGACGAGAAAATGAAATCAACTTCACTCACTTAACCAAGTGCAAAGTTTTCTAATTGGCACCTTAGTACCTAGGTATTTTGTACCAATAGGAAAAAACTAAAGATAGACTAAGATAGATAGCTGCTTTAAGTTAGCGGACCATTATGAATAAGGGGGTTGGTCTTAAAAGTAGGTAATTTGACCATGGGGGTCTGAGGTAACAGTTCATTGTTGAAAAGGGGTCACTTGTCCAAAATAGTTTGGGGAACCCTGGTCTAAATTATAGTAGAAACCGTATCATAAAGAGAAAAAGGCCCCACTTAAGAAGCACGTAGCAAAAAATATTAAAAGTCAAGTGACTCGACATCGACATAACGGACATTTATGTATAGCGACCGACTATTTAAAATGATTATAGAATTCACCTGTGGATTTATTTTATAGGTAATAGGTACCAACGACATACCCTGTCTTTGCATGGATGCAATAATTTTTCTTGCAAATTATACACACCCATTCCTCGTTTACCGCTAGGCATAGCATAGCAAGCATATTATGTTAGTCCCACTTTTGGGTCAGTCTTCTTCTTAAGTTACAATCTTTCACGTTAGGTCCTGCTAGCTTTCAGGTTTAGCACGCTCTAATCCCAGCAATATTTTTATTCCACAAATACCAATTTAACAAGTATTTTCCCTATATATTTTTTTTCTACAAATTATATAGGTACACAAACCTTACCCGTTTGTCGCTCTTTCCATTAGTGAAAACCGTATCGAAACCCGTTGGGTGCTTTAGAAGTTAAACAGGCAAAGGCGTACAATGACTTTATTTTATAATTTGTATAAATATAAATATACTTAGAGCATTGAGTTGCGGTTATTATTGGTAACAAACATATAAACATTTCTTTGTCTCTTTTGCACTCACTAAAATAGATGACTCTGGAACAACGACACTACAACGACGCCATTTCCATAATAATAATGTTGTGAATGCGTAAAACAGCGGCATTTAAAGACTTGTATAAAATTTAAATATAGTCAATATTTTTGCTAGCGTTCAGAATAGCGTGTCCCGCATACAACGGGTACTTGCCACACAACGAGACAATAAAATCAGGGGCGATAACATCGCGAGGGGCAGTTGTCTAATTGACCGCCGCGTTGACATGGGTGCCGCCGCGAAAAATCCACGACCACACATCGCTACCAGGTGGATCTGCGTACCAGTTCCGTCAGTACATTTCGCTTATCAATTTATCAAGCAACAGTACCTACCTAAAATAAAATATACCACTCATCATTGGCAGAGTATCGTGTTAATTGGGTCAATTTTAAATATGATCGAATGATAAATGGAATCAGTAAACGCATTAGTTCATCGGTGATCGAGTGATAAATTTATAAAATTAATTTGATTAATTCTCGAATGATATATTTAAGTTGTGTATAGAGCTGTAGATGTTAATATTTATTTACTAACATCTGTTTTCTTTTATTAGACAATTTATTATTCCTCGCCCCATATTCGACAAATATATTCACAAGTTGAAAAATGTGTTTCTTGATTCTTGTTACTGCTACTTAGTAAAAAAATATGTGCGATAGCTCATTTGATTCGTAATGACTTCTAAAAAAATGTGCATAAGTTCCATACCCGCGGATAAACAATTGCAAAAAAATAATAAACAAGATTTAAAAAAAAAAGAGTGGTTAAAATTATAACAGTCGCATTAAATTTATAAGACACTAGTCGGTGCCCATGACTTCGTCCGCGTTGAAAAATATTAAGTAGCCTATCCTGTCTCCCGTACGTCCAAATGTTTATCTACCAAGTTTCATGAAAATAAGTTAATTCGTTTCAGAGTTATGGAGGAATATACATACATACATATATGCATACAGAAAAAAATTCTAAAAATCGTCTATTTAGTTTCAGTATCATGTATAGAGCCTATAAACACGATATCTCTGAAAACTTACTCCATACAAAGTAACTTACTCCATGATCGACCCTTACAGATTTATTATTAGTATTGAATTATTTTCTATATGAAATTGTTTGACAAAGAGAGATGAGAGATTGATGGCTCTTAAGTAATCATTAGTTAAAGAGAGTTGGCGTGTTGCCTTTATCAATCTATAGTTGAAGGTCTCTGTTTCCAATACTGCCAAGTATTTCTATTTCTCTTGAGCCAAACAAAAATTATGTAAGACTTGATGAAGCGGAAATTATAAGTAACAGATTAGATTACAATCACAAGCATACGCATAAGTCAAGATCTACGCTTAGGTCAAGATTAAAGTAAGCGTGACATGCAGTTTTAACTGGTTTTAACTTGCCACATTATCATTAGATACTTTGTTCGAGCTATTTCACCAATGTAATAGGCTCTAGTATATGTTTACTTTTATAGTAGAGCCTATTACATTTTTTCTCTGTTTTAAGTGGGCCTCTTACAAAATAGTACAGTGATCATCTAATATAATCTTATATGTATTACCGAGGTAGTATTAAAAGTTTGTTAATTTTTCCTAAAGAGCTGTCGGAGTCGCGACTGACACTGAAAGAAGGCCTGTGTCGCGGCATTCTGCGCATAATGTCGGCACTAGGCATGGGCGACTGTCACCTGCGAGGCCTGCTTTTATATCACCTGCACGCCGTGGTGGCAGAGCGCGCCAGGCGCTTTCCTCAACTCTATGAAGTGAGTATTTCGTCCAAATAATTTTCAAATACAACGCAAAATTATTTCCAGCTATACCTAGCTCAAGTTCCGTTTTGTATACAAAAATGCATACATACCCGTATAAATAGATATAGTGTTTACACAAATGGTAAAAAAAGTCAAAAGCAAGTCGAAAAAATAATAATTCACAGTCTTAGTCTTAAATTGTAATAAAAAATTCTTTATTTCCTTTATTCTTTATTCCTAAAATTAAAATTATAAACTACTTAAACCCCGATTTTCTATTAAGCCCAAACACGCTATATCTGCTGAGGAGTAGGGGTCCCGCAGACTATCCTTTAATTACTTTTGCTTTATTATGACATTATTCGTGCTATATTTGCCCAAAAACTATCATAATATCTGGAGATAGTTACTCGCCATTTTAGGATTCTAAAAATAGGTAGCTCGCATAAAAGTAAAATTAAACTAAACGATATTCACAATAACATGTGACGTAATACGGCCATGACTTATCAATATCATAATACAGCAGAACACTATATCCTGTGCAATAATATACACATAATTATACTATATCGTGCAATAATCTATGCAACTGTGCATAGCTATAATTATGCACATATATAAAAATATGTAATAATATAATACCTACTGTTCATATATGTGTGTAATGTGTAATATAATTATACTATGCAATAAAATCTATGCAAACATGTGAGTTTTTTTTGTTGGTTTCAGTACATGGGATGGCATGATGTTTGATTTGTGTATCAAATATTTGACCATTTCTATTTCATAAATACGCCACGCCAAGTGAGGTGCCGTTTTTACTAGTTTACTAAGTACAATATATTACATAAGTATATCCCGTATAGTATGTAGTACATGGTAGTACCTAGGTATAAAATATTCCTAGTTTATCAAATAAATTTTATTTTTCCAGGAGCTCAGATCCGAAATTGAGAGCACTATAGAGCAAGCCTACAGCATACTCCAAGGCGATATATCCTCGCCACCAGACCTTGAACTGCGACACCGATACCTCGGCCCGGGCTGTGATAATACCCACCAAGAAAAATTTGTTATTCTGAACGCTTGACAGAACATTTCTTATATGAGCGGAAAAACCCACTCCAAGTGTACACATTTATTTTAAATTAATGAAACTAATAGAATTTATTTCATGTATACTATACTATTGTGTATAAATGACTGTAGACTTTATATTTTATTATGTATTTTATACTTATTTAGGTATAAGTAACAGGGCGTAAGGTATGGAAGGTAAAGTAAAAAAATGATGCTGGTCGTTAAGTGAAAGAATTTTTTTGTTTGTAGGTATTGTGCTACTTTAAGGTATTTGACAAAGCTATTTTCGTGGTATAAGATTGAAAAATAAAATTTGTATTATCTATTTTCTTCCCTGTTTTTCTTTTTACAAAATTATCATTTTTTACCAACTAATATTAATTCCGGGATGGTAGTAAGTTAAAGTGTGTTTGATAATGGATTGATGAAGCTTACTACCACGTAAACACTGAATAGATGAAAATAGATACGAATTTCTTGCATTATTTTACTGAGCCGCAGATAATTGAAAATTCATGTGCAATTCATGGAAATTCTACTCTAATTTAAGCGAAACGTGACAATATTTTTAAGGGCAAAATTTTCATAATTAAACTTCAATTCCCAGGGTGCCTATCAATGTTAACGACACAATATACGCAGATGTGTTTTTCCTATCGCTTTCTTGGCAGTAATTTCCTGCAAAGGAACGGAAGTGTGTTACAGGACGCAGAGGAAACGCGAGCTATTTGATTTGACCAGTGGACGCACCATCCTAAAGTGAACTCAGTCGATGAAGTAGTAATGTACCGCTATATTACGTGAGCATTAAAGTCCATAAAAATTAATTTGTTCTTAAATGCGCCATCTAGTCCAATATTTTGGAAACCGTGGGTTCCAAAATATTGGACTAGATGGCGCATTAGACTAGATGGCAATTAGAACTAATGTAATCATGATCTTCATAGTCACGTGACAATTTAATTTAATTCTAATAGATGGCACCACTAATTAAAGCTTGAATATGGGTAGAATGCATGTAGCAATATGGCAGCGATGAATAAATTTACTACGACCGCTTGTCCACTGAGCTCCGTCATCCGTCGGGCCAAGATTGTGAGGGGTTGATGATGCAATAACAATATTATATTTTTATATTAATACTAGATCTACGACTTCGTATGTCTTATGTAGACTAACTGATATTTAAAGAATGTCTTTCCAGCAAGCTTTACTTTTAACTTTCTCTAATTTTTATGGATATTCCACACTAGAGTTCGCTAAAGAAGAAATATGCTCATTCTTGAAAAGGTGTGTGTACCTTACCTACCTATGCATTTCATCAAACAATAAAATGTTAAAAATACTAACTAAAATAAAAAAAATTCTCATAAGGTGCCTATTATTTTTATTAAACTGCAAATCAATATAACATGCGTTACATAGTCACCCACCTTAGCGAGATAGAAATTAACTATCCTAGTTAATATAATAGAAATAGTATAATTAGCTTTACTTCTAATAAATGAATATCCTCTATGACTTCAGGAAAGATGTAAAAGAACTCATTATCGTGCTTTATGCTCAAAACAATTTAAATAATTATACAGCAAAGATAAAAGAGATCATAGATACCTGAGGGTTTAATGTAACAGGTTACAGAAGTACCCTGACCCAGCAAATGCTTGTCAATTCAGCAAAAGCATTATTCGTTGGTGGTAGAAAACACTTTGTTACTTCTATGAAAGGTAGAGGTAAGGAGAACTAAAGTGGTCCAGTAAATTAAGATGGCGCTAGTGCAGCATTGAGAAGTAAATTAGACAAAGACAGATAGATAGAAAATATGCTACACTAGCGCCATTCTGGCCACTTGTTTTATTGTTAGAGGACCATTTTTTCA
This sequence comes from Synanthedon andrenaeformis, assembly GCA_936446665.2. Classification (NCBI taxonomy): domain Eukaryota; kingdom Metazoa; phylum Arthropoda; class Insecta; order Lepidoptera; family Sesiidae; genus Synanthedon; species Synanthedon andrenaeformis. The sequence continues at coordinate 11,818,637 of OW387777.2, read as the reverse complement.
GTTTGATTGTCATGAGTCGGTACTCCTTAACTAAACCCTCTATATAGTTACTTTTAAAAACTTTATTAATATAATTTAGTACACTTAATAAGGAAACAAGTGGACAGAGAAAACTTATTGTATATTGGTAAGTAGTGCAGGAACAAATGTGGCTACAAAGAGCATTCATACAACAAATGACAAGCCAATTATATATCCACCCTCATGACCATCATTTGACGCCATTCAATATAAATCCTCATTACATTGACAATGTGGAAAACTACACATAAGGGAGAGACTAGGGATCAAAGGTTATCTGAATATCTGGAAATGCCTTATGCTGGACCAGTTCTGGGTCTAAGAGAAGGGGCTATATTGCATTTCGAAGGGAATACTTTGTTTTTGAAATGAGTCAATGGTGGTGTTTATTCAAAAAGTAGTTATGTTTAACACTTATTAAAATTGTTGTTCTTATTAAAATACATGTATGTGAGATACTATGTGCTAGACTAGAGGAAATGTTTTGTTAATAAAATATGTTTACATCCAGTTTCACTGCTACCACTCCAAGAGCAAAAATTTATATGTAAAATTTTTTTTACAAGGTTTGTCTTGTATTCACTTTCCCTTTAAAGGAATTGCAATTTTCCTTTTTTTTTTTAAAGATTCCAAAACACATTCTGTGGGAGAGAACATGTATTTCTTAATCAGTGATTCTCATGATAGTAACGCGTCTTACTGCTTCAAAAGACCTCTATGGTGTATTTTTATAAAATTATTAAAACTACTATAAAAATATTTCAAACCGCATCAGTCTATTAAAGTACAGTAGTACACACTTGATAAGGCGCGTCTGAATCTTCCTTCACGCAGAAAAGAAAGTCGGCTCCGACAATTAACGAAACTTACAATTAACTTTAGATACAATATCTATAAGGTTGTTAGTCTGCCGCCACGCTAACATGGCGGCAGCTGGCGCCCAATAGCGGTACTGGAAAAATCCGCGAAGTGTGTGGATTGGTCGATAGAATTTCTCACGCTTTAAAAATTCGTCTTCTGCGCAGTTACATCGGTAAGCCATATCAGTTGGGTACTACTGTACCTAAAAAAAATTTAGTTCAAAATAAAATTTTCAAATGTTTGACTTGTTACACTTATTATTGAATAAAATTACACAAATTTCAATGTTGTTAAAAGGCAGTCTAAATGCTGTACGCCACGTCAAAATATTCACAGATAATTTAAAAACACTTTTTGTGTCTGTTGAATCCACTACACTTTCAAACAACAGCCAATTCTCATAACACCTGTATTGCACTTCAATGTGCTAATAGTATCTGTAGTCCCGAGAGGAAAGCCTTTGTCAGCCAGTGACTGGCGCTTGCATGAGCAAGGCCCGCGCCGTGTGGAACAGCGAAGGTTGCGGCGTAACGCGCGGCTGTCCGCTGCGTTCAGCCGCTGGGAGATGGCAAAGATATCGACGCAGAGCGAGGTCACGTCGCGCGCTTAACGCCCGCGTAATCTCGCAGCCCGACCCAAACAGCACCGCACGCTGACGCTTCCTCTTCTCGATGGCCACCTGAACAATCAATCCATCTTATTAATGTCCAATACAAACCATTTTTGCTGTGTGGAGTCACTATAAATGAAAACTTTATTTATAGTATTGTTAGGAGAAAAGATCTAGTCTAGGGGGACTTATGTAATGATATAAAAATATATGTAGTATATGCATTGAATGTCTGGCAGTTAAACATTTATCCCACAGTTAACATTGTAACAATTTTATTGCTTTTTTAATTTGGATTATCACTCACAATCACCAGCTCTAACAGATAAAGAAAACATCGTGAGTAAAGAAAAACTTCTTGCTTTTGCATAAAAAATTAAATTAAAAAAGCAAATTTTATGTGACCAACCAATACTTTCGACATTCATGACCACCACAAAATACTAGACGTATTTTCAATAGTGATTAACTAATTCACTATTGAAGCAATTCCTTTTAATTAAAAAACATTTACTATTTCATTACAATACCTGAATGGCAGCAACTGGATGCAAAGAATTAACATCCAATTGTGGTTTGTGTTTATCTTCATCGTGATTTCCGTTCTGTCCCACAATTTTGTTTTCATCAGAATTAATTTTGTCCCTTGTCTTAGTTATATCACCTTCGGCATTTTTATTCAATATGTCCTGAATGGTCTCTTTGCCAGCCATATCTAAGGAGACCCCGATGCGAGTGAGGACACGTTCTGGTTTCCAGCGGTCCAGAGCTCCACCAGCTGGTGGAACAGACTGTTCTCTTCTTCGAACATCTGCCACTAAACTTGCCCAGTCAACACCTAATGCATCTCCCAATCCAGCTGAAAGATTAAAACCAAATATAAAAACAATAATGAGAATATACATAAATAAATATTCCGCATGTACACAACATGTAAAAAGTGAACACCATCTTTACAAATAAATAAATTGTATATTCATTTGCCAAAAGAAAAATTTCAATCATTTGAAACATGTGACCAGCCTGTTTTAAAAGTGGAGTTGTGAATAAAAAAGTAAATTCAATATTCATATTTTCAATTGATGTTGCTAATTAAAGCAACTTTTTTGCAACTTATTACTACATTTTGTGACGCTAATTCCTCAAAGTTAATATGGACCTATATCATATATCATATCCTATATCATTCGTTTCCTTCGAGGATCAAACTACCCCAAAATCATCAAACAAACTAATAGTAACACTAGTATTGATTCTTTGTTTAAGTGCCCTTTTTTTTCTTACAAATGAGTTTACTATAATACCTAACTCTTCCTCACCTCTTGTACGTTCCTCTTCGAGTTCCCCATCAGATATTTCTTCAAAATCTAAGTTTCCATCCTCATCATCTTTGTTATCTTGCGATTCTTTATCCTCGGCTACCCCACTCGTGTCCTGCAAATTAAATAAATTGGTAAGTTGTACGATGTAAAAATCGTCTGTGTAATCATGAATATGGGCATAATTCAACTCCAGTTACTTATACAATATGAATGTATATGAATACAATATTAATTGTGTAATCTATAATATAAAAATGAATCCCTAAATGTGTTGCTAAGCGCAAAACTCGAGAACGGCTGGACCGATTTTAATTCTGTCTTCACTCATGGACAGAGGGATAATCAGGGAAGGTTTTTACGTAAAAAAATGCACCTCGGGCGAAGCCGGGAGCGGCCCGCTAGTATAAAATAAAATCTTTACACTTCTAAGACCATGAAAACAATGTTTTAAAATTGAAAAAATATATAAACAATTTGTTCACCTGTGTTGATTCTCTTTCGGAACCTTCCACCTTTGATGTTGTTTCCTCTGCTAAAGGTGTAGTGTGACTGTCCTCCTCATTTATATCTAATGTCTAAAACATAATTACCATGATTATGAATTTCAATAATACTAACTAACACATATTGCAGACAGTCATGTTAATAATTCAACGTCCATAATACCAACATACTATACAAGGTATAGGATAGGACATGGTTAAATCAGAGCATGATACATTTTAACATAATTTTACAATATTAATTCACATTGCTTAAAAACAGGGCAAATAAAAATTTACTGTTTAAATGGGGCTAATTCCTGAATATAGACAGAATATTAGACTAATTGTGTATAGTTCTGACTTTCCATTGTTGTTGAGAATACTGATAATTTACTGACATTTAATAATTTTAAATGTGTGTAAATAAATACATCATTGTAGAATAAATTTCATAGTAATAATATATGCAAGAAAACGCATGGGGAAAACGAAAAGAAAAACATGGGGATGATTTCGGTGTATCATCCCAGAGACAACCGAACAGACCTGTGATGAATGTGAGTCTAATGTCGACACTAATACCGCACGGATATATTTATATTATATCCATACTTCTATACTAATATTATAAAGAGAAAAAATTTGTATGTTTGTAATGAATAAACTTAAAAACTACTGGACCGATTTTGAAAATTCTTTCACTTATAGAAAGCTACATTTTCAGCGAGTAACAAAAGCTTTATTTTATAAAGATGTCGCGTCGTACAACAGCTAGTCAAATATTACATAAATTTATGGTATGGGCCCCGACATATTATGTGGGGGGACCCCGACTGTAAGTAATATAAAAAAATTCAGAAAGCTTTTCGTCCGTCAGTGTAAACGCCATGGTTATTTTAACAAAGAGCCAGTCTACTTACATCCTCCCTGTTGAGAATGTCATCGGCATCGTCACTGATTTCACTGAGGTCATCGGGTATGGGTTTTTCTTCTTGGTCGGGTTCCGGCCTAGGTTGGGCCTGTGGGACTGCTGCTGGCTGCGGTGGTGGTGGGGTCTTTTTAGGAGCTGGCTCAGGTTCATTCCGTACCGCACCACCACGCCTTTTGTTACCATGATCCATACGCATTCCTCGACCGTAATCATCTGTAATTTATACTATTGTATCACTTATTTCTTTCCCGAGGCATTACGTTTTTTGTGAGAGCCTTAGTGGCGTCATGGCGCACTGAGTGTCACAGTAATTATTCTGCCCCTCATACAAAAAGACACAGCGATTTAAAAGCATGTGTGCTGTTGTTTTTCAGTGAGTATGAAAAACAACAGCACCTCAATTTTCCAGACTCAATTTTCCTATCCCGTCCACATCCCTTGTGCTTTATCCTAAGGTCAGCAGTGCACTTTCAACAACTATGACGTTACTTGTGTTAGTAGCCACGTAAGTTAAAATGGACTATCTGCCTATCATCAACCTTAACAAGTTAACATAAAAAAAAAATTCATGTGTCTGCAGATTAGAAATCTTCTCAGAAATTTTTTATTTTCACAAAATGTTTACGTTTGAAATGAATTCAAACTGATATTGCGTTCCAAATAATTCACATTGTTCCAAACAAGTTCAGTAATTAATCCACAGCTGACAAACCATTTTAACTCTTTCTTAAGATATCAACAATGAACTAAAGAAAAAAAAGACTTTTAAAAGGTAGATAATTACTGTAAATAATACTTTGTTTGAATAGAAAGTAAAATCTTACTGTGTCCTCTACCACGGTGAGGTCCTGGGTGACCACGATGATGCCAGTTCTCCATTTCTGTCTCTTTGTCACCCCATTCATTCATCTAAAAATTGTAAAACTTGCATTTTAAGAGAGCATACACAAAAAAACTATTAGTAAAATTCAACTGTTAGCTAGCAGTACATCACTCATTCTAAGTTTAAGAGGAAATTATTACAAAAAATACAATATGAATCGAAAGAAACATACCTAAATGTGGAAAAGGACATCCAAGGAATAAGTGGGATAATATAAAACAGGACTTTTTATATTGTTTTTTATAGTCAATCGGTTCATTCATATATAACATGTGATAATTCACCTAAGGGTAAAAATATGGTGAAGAATAAATGAAAGTAATAGAAGTCATGAAGCAATTTATTAATAGAATTCCATAGTATAATTAAAAAATATACCTGATCATGCATAGGCCAATGCCGTTCTCTTCCCCAGTCACCTTGACGATAATCATCGTTCTCCCACTCTTTATGGTGTAAATAGCCACGCTCTCTATCCATGGAGCCTGAACGACCTTCCCAAGACCGATCACGATGGGGGCGACGATCGTCATATCCTACAAATAAAATATAATAAGTAACATAAAAAAAAACAAAGGCATTAATTTTTAAGAAAACATCTTTGAACTAGAGGTGCCGCGAATACTCGCGATTATTCAGTGTTAGGAATATGTACTAGAATTTTTTTTGTTATTATTCGAATACCAAATAATAGTGTCTATTATTCGTCATTTATGTAACAAGTCTTTTACTAACAGTTTAATGCCAATACACATATTAGAAGGACTGTCATGAAGGTAAATCTAACTTTAATATCAATTTGTTTAGTAGAAGCTTGGAATTTAGGGAATTCAAAAATTCTTCTGTTTAGGTCATGGTTAATTCAATATAGTGACAGTAACAATATTAGAGGTATTTGGTATTTTAAGTACAATTATAAACTTACCAATATCCCTATGATCACCCATATGTTCCCCATACATTCTATCATCATCTTCAGGGTATCCTCTCGGTGGGCCTGGCATATCATATGTACCATCATAATGCCTGTCTCGCCCTTGCACACCATACCCTGGAGATCTATCTCCATCTCCAGGACCATCGTCGTATCTCTCATCTGCTCTGTCATAATGATCTATGCCATGATTGTGATCATATTGTCTTTTTAAATTCATTTCATAATCACCTTGGTCTCGTTCAATGCTGTCCATTCTTTCCCTTTTGCCAGACCTATCTTTCTCTAACCTGTCTTGCTTGCGTCCACCTCTTTCATTGTGGGTTTCTTGTCTGTTTTTAGAAGTTGAAGAGTTTTTATCTGTATCTAAATTCCTGTTGGAGATGGCTGCAAGAGCAGCCAGTCGCTCCTCTGGTCTTGGTAGAAGTCTCTCCATGGGTTTACTAGGTTTCTCCAAGCCTTTATCAGAGCCACCCCTACCTAAACCACGGTCACGACCTCTCCTTTTACTGTCATCTCTTTTATCTTTTCTATCACGGCCACGGTCCTTTCTATCGTGTCTATCTTTGTCATCATGTTTTTCTTTTCTTCTTTCAAGAGATTTATGATCACGGATCCTATCGCGATCCCTACTAGCAGATCTCTTCCTATGCCTCTCTGGACTAGTTTCCCTTCGCATTTGTTTCTTTGGAGATACTGGCCTACTTCTTTCTGAACTGTCACGACGTCTGGGATCTTTAGGACGAGATTCATTGCGGCGAGGCGACTTTGAACGCCCTTTTTTGGGAGTTCTACTACGACCTATGGCTTTATCTTTTTCACGATCCTTATCTCTATCTTTATTCCGATCCTTGTCTTTACTAGAGTGAGGAGAAACACTTTTGTTTCGTTCTTTCCTCAATGGTGACTTCACATGTCTTATGGGGCCCTTATTGAGTCCTTTAGTAGTAATAGGTGGTGTCCCTCCTGATTTCTTACCAGGCGAGAGTGATTTTTTACCCAAGGCAGCTTTTGCAAGTCCTTTTTTCTTATTATTACTGTCAGGTTTCTTTAAAAGTCTGTCATCTTTCTTCAAGTTTGTTTTTTTAGTGTCATTCTTGTCCCTTTTTAAAGAATCATTTTTTAAAAACTTCTTCTTCAGGGGAATGTCACCTTCTGAAGAAGAACTTGAGTTTCTTTTCAATTTTCCCTTCTTTCCTTTTCTTCTAGCGTCTCTGGAGAAGATTAACATAAAAATCGAATTAGTATAAATGGTCTCCTTGCTAATTTAAAACATAGCTACTAAACTTTTTACTATAACTTCGTTTAACGTTAATCGCGCGGTAACGGCGTTATATAGACACGAACAACATTTTGTTAAATAAACCCTTTGTACCTACTACTCAAAATGTGAGGGTGACTTTTTTTCTCTTAAAATGTGAAGTGTTTTCACTACTATACCACTGAACCAGATTTCATGATTTCTAGTGAAATAATAAAAAAGGTTTTCTAAACTTAACTGAGATGGCAATTGAAAACACTGGGGTAAACTGAGATATAATTACTTATGAAATAAAAGATTGTAAGTGCTTTATATAAAGCCTATTAATCCTTCAATATACCCATTTCTTATACAAGTATTTTATTTCTTGCTTAATTTCCAATAAAAATTACAAAGGACTTGAATAATAATTTTAACTGAAAAATCTGACTAATAAGCACATATTTCTACAAATTATACACACAAACCTTCCTCATTCAAGTGGACAGAAATTATATTTTATATGTATGTTACATTAGATACAAATTACACATTTTTTGAATAAATAAAATTAGTATTAGTGTTTCAGTAGCATTTTTATTTATATTGTAAATCATGCATTTCAAAAGCTAATGGTATAGAACTTTCCAGTCAACCATTTGAAGATTTTTTCAAAATTTCATTTTTAAAGATTATGACATCACTTTAGTAGAAAAAAATTACCATTGATATTAATTATTAGTATAAATGAACCATGACCTATTAATTGTTTTGAGATTTTCCTCTGTGAATTGGGATCATCTGAGTTCAGTGACCTGTCAGTCCATCATTTATTAGGTTAATTTTTTGAATCTGACTCAAAAAATTCTTACTACCAATATACGGGTTAGGGATTATGAATGTGTGATTAATGTCATAAAAAATTATAAGTCTTTAAATTTAATATAACTGAACATTATTTTCTATTACAATTTTCACAGTAGCGATAGCTTAAACAGCGAGAACATAGGCTTTCTCGAAAGGCAAGCTTTTTAACTTATATTGAGAGGTTATAAGTATAAGTGAGGTCATAGCTAGTAACCTGCTAGATGAAGATGAAGATGAACTGCCATCCGATGAAGACGAAGAAACACTTGAGGAACTAGAACTCCTTGATGAAGAGGAACTAGAAACGGTTTTCTTCTTATCTTTGCGCATATCTTTGCCAGAGTCCATTTTCATTTGTAACTCTAATTCACGCTGCAGTTGCTGTCTCCTCTTTTCAAGGACGTCTGTGTCTGCATATTCTAAGTCATTTTGATCCCAATTGTCAATTTCACCATCGGGACTACGACCCGACCTTACAACAACGGCCGAGAGAAGTCTATTTTTACTATCATCTTTTATCAATCGCTTTTGTTCACTGTCCTTATTCGCGGCTCGTTTCGATGGGCTAATTAATGTGTGAGTGGCAGCAAATTTACAAGTTTTACCGTAAGCACAACTTCCGTGCTGTGCCCACTGCCTGCAGTGTTCAGTTGTTTTTTTAACACTAGATGCTTTCTTAGTACCTAGACGCTCGAAAACACTGGGTCTATTCGATAAGTCTTTCGTTTTTGGCAATTCCACAGTAATTTTTCTTTTTCCTTGCTTTGACATTATAGTAAAGAAACATTTGTCACACTTAAATAAGTTAAAAATTATAAATATCAAATTATTTACGGTTTTGACCGCAGTTCTGAGTTCGCCATTTTTATTTATTACCTTTTTTTGTTGGTAAAGTTATATATTACTATACTCTTTGGTAAAATTTCATCAGACCACAGGACGAGATAGTTTCCACAGACCACTGTTTTTATATATTCAATGGTTATCCTCCCTCTACGATTCAATGCATATTCAATGTGAAGATAGATCACTACATAGGTACGTTTACCTTTAATTTCAAGGCCGCTGTACACATTGGGCCAACGCGTTGGCCCAACGCATTGGACCAATGTGTACAGGGCTATAAGTGTCGCAGTGGTTTATGAGCGCTGACCTTGAATGCGCAGTATTCATTTTTTGGATCTGTTTGGCGGGAGTAGAGTGTACACCTGCGCAGACATCCCCGCCAGTTTTGCCGAGCGCTCATAAACCGTTGCGACACTTATACATTTGTGACAAATCGTAGTAGGCGCGAACGTTGGCCGGCAAACCGAATTGTGTCGGTTTTTTGTGCACAAATCAAAGGATCTTGGCGCGCTCCGCAAACTGCGTTCACACGTTGGTGCCTGAATCAATTCGTTACTACTCGTCGACGGAGAAAGTAGTGCCGTGCGTTGACGTAAAAATGGCGGCAGGCTGGTCAAGTAGCGAGATAATGGAGTTTATTGAAATATATAGATAATGAGTTTTTTCTTTGCTCCCAGACCAGCATGGAAGCATATTATTTAGTTTTGCATATTGATTACTTATGTAGGTATGTAGTTAATTTTTGTAATATAATTTACATAACATAAGCAAAAAGGGACAGGAAATCTCTCCCTCAGCTCCTCCAAATTAAAATCCTGGATCCGCCCCCGGTGGTATTTATGAAAGAAAATATAGCTTATAAGATGCTCACCTCGTCCTATTTCTGTGTACAGTTAGCATCCACCATCTTCTTCTTCGCCATTTCTTTTTAGTCACTCTATTATGATACACCTTTACATAATAAATAAATAATAAACGTGCAATATAAATAAATTGTGGCCGCAGCTAGAGTCTCAACCTCCATTGTCAAAGCGCCAATGCCCAATGAGCAATACGCAAACGTGTGAACAGCTACACACCGCGAACGCCAACGTATTGGCCCAATGCGTTGGGCCAATGTGTACAGGACCCAAAACTTACAAATAGCTTCAAATTTAAACATATCAAACATCAATTCTTGTGATTTTACATGTAAAAAGTCACCTGTCGCCTTTTAAAACTTAATTAATAAAATAAATACTGCATAATAAACCATTTAGGGTTATTATGCAGCTAACTAAAAAACTAAAAATTTTTTTTAGTTATTCGTATAATATATACTTATAACGGACTTATACGAAGTAACTATTATCTAATCTGATCTTATAGTAAACAAAAAATGAATTACTTAATGTTGATTTATATTGCTTTTTTTCTTATTAGTTTTTATAACCAATATGCCAGTAACTATTTTTTTAATCTATTTGTGAAAATATAAAAAAGACAAAATGGAACATTTAACAAATATTAGTCTGTCGCTCTGTCTCGGTCCACTGCGACTGTGGTTCCAATGTTTACACATTTAATTTTTGCACGAAGACAATAGAAGATTCTCACTTTGCTTTGCGCCGAAGATATAGAAAAGTATTGGCAGATTTTGACGACTGAATCCAGCTGATGGAAATTTGTTATATCCACATTTATCTAAATTTATTACGTCATTGTTAAGTTTGCCACATTCTAGTGCAGCTGAGGGGAGAATTTTCTCAGCTATTAATATAAAAACCAAAAAACGAAACCAATAGAGGGACTACTATATACTAAATAGGTACTTGTTTGGTAACACTGCCTAACAAGTATCTATTGCACTATTGTTTTGATTTCGATGTTAATTTATCAATTATTGAAAAAATCAAGACAAAAACAAATTCATTTATTAAAACTATTTAAAATCATATATTATCAATTTAATTTTTAATAAATGAAGCCTATGAAAACTGTTGTTTTTTTTTGCAATTGCTTTTTTCACAATACACTTGCGGATTTAGTAGGACCCAGGTCCGGATATTACTTCATATGAGGTTGGCAACACTGCGCCTTCGCTTTTTTGCTAGCCACAAAGTTTATATTTCCTTAAAGTTTATACTTTATAATTAAACAATTAAAATTCAATAATTACCTATTATTGAAATAATATTAGTAAATTCGGATTTAAGAGTAGTAAGATTACTTCGATTAACAATGCCTTTGCTTGATGGAAAAGAAATAAATATATTTTTTGTAAGTTCCATTTACATATTTTGTTCAAAATGCATTAATGATGATGTTATTATTTACCACATAATAATATAAGAACCATGTATGTACCCATTTCAAAGTAAATATATTTTTTGCTGCAATTGTTTAAAATCTGTTCGGCTATATTAAAGTGGTATTTTAAGTTTTTAACCTAAAATAAATAGCAACTTTTATATTCAAATTAAACTTAATACTAATTTTTATTTTCAGAGTGAGGAAGATTTACCATATGAGGAAGAGATACTAAGAAATCCTTTTTCAGTTAAACATTGGATTAGGTATATTGAACACAAAAAGGGTGCCTCAAAACGTGAAATAAATGTTATATATGAAAGAGCACTTAAAGAGTTGCCTGGATCTTTTAAATTATGGTATAACTATTTAAAACTAAGAAGAAAACAAATTCGAGGTAGGTGCATTACTGACCCCTGTTATGAAGATGTGAATAACTGTTTTGAAAGGTCATTAGTATTCATGCACAAAATGCCTAGAATTTGGATGGATTACTGCACATTCCTTACTGATCAATATAAAATAACAACAACTAGAAAAGCGTTTGACAGTGCTTTGCGCGCTCTACCTATTACACAACATCACAGAATTTGGCCAATATACTTAAATTTCCTAAAGAAACATGATATACCGGAAACAGCAGTAAGAGTTTTTAGAAGGTATTTGAAGTTATCCCCTGAAGATACTGAAGAATATATCGATTATTTAATTTCAATAAATAAACTAGATGAAGCCGCCCTTAAACTGGCACAAATTGTTAATAATGAGAATTTTCAATCAAAACATGGTAAATCAAATCATCAATTATGGAATGAGTTGTGTGAACTTATATCGAAAAACCCTGATCAAATTCACTCCCTAAACGTTGATGCTATTATCAGAGGTGGTCTTAGGCGTTATACTGATCAATTAGGTCATCTATGGAATTCTTTAGCCGATTATTATGTGAGAAGCGGTCTCTTTGAAAGGGCTAGAGATATTTATGAAGAAGCTATTCAAACAGTAACTACTGTTAGAGATTTTACTCAAGTTTTTGATGCATATGCACAATTTGAAGAGCTGAGCTTGAGTAAAAAAATGGAGGAAGTTGCAAAAAAATCTAATCAACATGAAGACGATGATATTGATCTTGAACTTAGACTTGCTAGATTTGAATATCTTATGGAGAGACGGTTATTACTTCTTAATTCTGTGCTTTTAAGACAAAATCCTCATAATGTTGCTGAATGGCATAAGAGAGTTAAACTGTATGAAAGTAAACCCCATGAAATTATTGATACTTATACAGAAGCTGTACAAACAGTAGATCCAAAGTTAGCAGTGGGAAAATTATACACACTGTGGGTTGGATTTGCTAAGTTTTACGAGGAAAACGATCAAATTGATGATGCAAGGTTAATTTTCGAAAAAGCAACACAGGTTAGTTATGCTAAGGTTGATGATTTAGCGTCTGTGTGGTGTGAATGGGCAGAAATGGAAATAAGGCATGAAAACTATGAAGAAGCTTTAAAATTAATGCAAAAGGCTACAGTCCTGCCTTCAAGGAAAGTAGCTTACCACGATGACACAGAAACTGTTCAAATGCGTTTGTACAAGTCGTTAAAAGTGTGGTCAATGTATGCTGATCTTGAAGAAAGCTTTGGCACTTATAAGTCCTGTAAAGCTGTTTATGATCATATCTTAGATTTGAAAATAGCCACCCCACAAATAATAATAAACTATGGACTGTTTTTAGAGGAACACAATTACTTTGAAGAGGCTTTTAGGGCTTACGAAAAAGGTATAGCACTTTTTAAATGGCCCAATGTGTATGATATATGGAACACATATTTGACAAAATTTTTAAAAAGATATGGGGGGTCTAAACTTGAAAGAGCTAGGGATCTATTTGAACAATGCCTTGAAAATTGTCCTCCTGAGTTTGCAAAACATATTTTTCTTTTGTATGCAAAACTAGAAGAAGACCATGGTCTCGCAAGGCATGCTATGTCTGTATATGAGCGTGCTACTACAGCCGTGCTGCCGGAGGAAATGTTTGAAATGTTTAATATCTACATTAAAAAAGCTGCAGAAATTTATGGCGTACCAAAGACACGTCAAATATATGAGAAAGCTATTGAAACTTTACCTGAGGAAAAGGCAAGAGAAATGTGTATTCGCTTTTCTGAAATGGAAACACGTTTGGGTGAAATTGATAGGGCGCGAGCAATTTACGCTCATTGCAGTCAGATGTGTGACCCAAGAATTACAAGTGAGTTTTGGAACACTTGGAAGGAATTTGAAGTCAGACATGGCAATGAAGATACAATGCGAGAAATGTTAAGGATCAAGCGAAGTGTGCAGGCTACATACAACACTCAAGTGAACATGATGTCTGCTCAAATGTTAAGTTCTGCTGCACAAGCAGCTGGTACTGTTTCTGATCTGGCTCCTGGAATGAAGGATGGAATGAGAATGCTAGAAGCTAAAGCAGCAGAAATGGCTGTGCAAAATAAGGGTAATATTCTCTTTGTGAGAGGTGAAACACAGGGTCTCAAGGAAGGAGCAGATAAGGTCAACAATCCTGATGAAATTGATATTGATGATGATGAGTCCAACAACAGTAATGACGATGATGATGATGAGTCCAACAACAGTAACGACGATGATAACATTGCATCAATTCCAATTCAGCAAAAGGAGATTCCAGCTGCAGTTTTTGGTGGTCTTGTACCCAATACAACAAAAAACGATGAGTAAAAAATACTAATTGTAATCTACCATGTCAACTTGGTAACCCATTTTTCATAAATAAATATAACATTGACATTGAAAGATTCTTATTTTCTTATCTTCTAGCTAGATCTAGTAAAAGGAGAAATAAAATTTCCACACCATAAACAAAATATTAGTTTATTTAGTTTGCCTCATTATTTGAAATACATACATCAGGAAGTAGTTACTATTACACAATTACAACAAATAATATTTGCATTGCCTTCGATGAAATAACTGGTGGATGCACTAATCTGCGAGCTTCTATTTTTGAAAGAGTGTAACTTCTATTATTGACCCAATGGACTTAAATACATATTCTTATTCAGCATAAAATGACATTTTCGTTTTTGTAACTTTGTAGAATGAATTTAAAAAAAGAATTTTTTTTTAATCTAATGGAAGACTCAATTGCCTTTCAAAACTTCTATTTGACAATGAAAAGTCCTGATTTTTAAACAAAGGTTTTTCATTTTAAAAATATATATGTATGTACTTATTGCTTAAATTAAAAGAGCATAATTTTGTTTTAAGTCTTCAGACAAGTAAAATCTCAATCCATGGTTTAGTATCATACAATACAATGAGAAGCCCTGAGCTTAGGTTTTTTTTTTGCAAGCATTTTAAAAGTCATGCAAGGTGTGTTGACTATTTACGCCTGAGCGACCTCTAAACGTTTCCGCGCAACCAATTTTTATTGAAATCGACAAGTAATTGGTTATTAAATTAGTTAAAGTAGTGTCTTATAAGAAACCGTTAGTTGAAAAGGAGTTATTACATTTACTTATTTCGAATCATGACAAAACACTCATCTAACAATTAAGGCTTGCGGTACTCTACCAGGCGTGCGTTGCCCAACTTCCACTGAGCGATAGAGCCATCCGAGAGAATCTGTGACCCGCGCCGGTCTTCGTGCGCAGAATAGACCTATACCTCTCCGACGCACAAAGACCGGGAGTGTCGTCTCTCACTGGCCAACGTCCACGTGGGAGCCCCACAACCGATACTCAAACGGACAACACTTTTACAAAACCTTGATTGAGAATCAGTATAAATTCACGTCATAGTTAAAATTTGATGGAAATTAAATAGGATGGCATTTGTGCATGTATCAATTTATTTCATCGAAGAATATTTGTGTATTAACAATTTTCCACAAACTAAACTATACATCTTGTGCAATGCGATTGTCACATATTTTAAGTAAACTACTCAGCAAAAGTTACAAAAACTTAACAAGCAAATAAAAACAAAATGTACCTAATTAATTTCCCTATACTCTTGGAACAACACAAGCTATGTTTATAAAATTATATAACATACAAATTCGATATGGTTTTATTTTATAAAATAAATAAATATTATATTACTATGTTGCGAGAGAAATTTAGAGAGTTAAGTTTTGAATTAATTTAGGAATCTAACACAGATTGATAATTTTGATAGGTAATAACTATATTACATCTCGGGGTGGAGAAAGAAAATGTAAAGCGTTTGAATACATATGTTGTTGATCAGAGTAATCTGATAATGTAAGGTCATTGCTGACACCTCCAAACATAATAAGTTCACCATTACCTTTCACTAATGAATACATAACTAATTCTTCGGGTGCTCGATTCATTTCACCTAAACGTGGACACAACCATGAGACATAATTAAGTGAATTACCATTGACAATCGTCGCTATATCTAATACATGCATAGTTAATGTGTTTCTCTTAACTTTTTTAGTTGCTGGTTGCCTTTGTTGATGATCATTTTGTGGTGGTTCAGGTTCACATCTATTTTCTAAATGAGCAATTTGTCTTTGATTAATGAGATCATTTTCTGGAGGTATAATTTGCTGTGGAGTATCACATGCAAACGCAGCCATCCTATACCTATTCGCTTCCTGTAATTGACGGACAATTTTCATTCCACGGCTCTGAAAAAAAAATCATTAATATGTCATATTATATATTAATTGAGTAGTGGAGTGGCAGCGCTCAATTAATATAACGCAGTCATTGGGCAGCCCGCCTGGCGACAGTAACCACCTCCTTACAGAACACCACACTCCTTACAGTGAAATAGCATGACTGCTGTTGTGTTTTGGTAAATGAGTAAGGAATGCAAGAGTGTCTATCCCTATTTCCCTAACCCGTTTGTGTTATAGAAAATACTAGCGGCCCGCTCCCGGCTTCGCCCGGGGTGTATTTTTTCTAATAAAAGAATTTTTCTAAAATAAACGTAGCCTAAGTTACTCCTTATTACATCAGCTACCTGCCAATAAAAGTCCCGTCAAAATCGGTCCAGCCATTTCAGAGATTAGCCGGAACAAACAGACAGACAGACAAAAATTGTAAAAAATGTTATTTTGGTGTATGTACCGTATAATATATATTCATATGCATGTAGTAAAAAACGGTTATTTCAATATTACAAACAGACACTCCAATTTTATTTATATGTATAGATAACACTTGCCTAATGCCTGACATCTTTATCCTGATTTTGCTATATTTTTAGATGATCCCTCGGAAACCTAACATTTTTTTCAGATAAAAAGTATCCTATATGTTAATCCAGATAATAAACTATCTGCATGGCAAATTTCATTCAAATCCGTTCAGCCATTTTTGCATGAAAGAGTAAAGTAATCGCAAACAGTTGAATTTATAATATCAGTAGGATCTTACCTTATGTTTGTTTCTTCTCACATCTAAACTATTACTGGGTCTCAGAAATTCATTACTAGGACCCGCAATTGCATTATTACATCTATTTATATTTTGAATATTTTGGTTTTTGTCCTGTCCATTACTAGGTCCAGCTAAGGGATTGTTTTGAGAACTATCTTGGACTTGTCTTGCATTATTTAAAGAATTCTGTCGCGGTAATACACCTCGTCGACCATTTACATTTTGATCTCTATCTAGGGGCCTTTGCAGGTTTTGTTCTATTCTGACTGAAACCGGCGCTCCCTCGCGTCTATTAAGTGATGATATTCGAATGGCCGAAGTAACTAAAGGCTTGGCACTGTTCCAACCGTTTCTGCTTCTACTCAAACTGACAACCTTGTCTCCAACTTTACAAGCAGGATTGCACCATATATTAGCTGATGCCCATTCGTTGTTTTTAACAGCTAACTCCTTCCAAGTCCATATTGGACCTTTCATTGTTAACACCCAACAATCATTATACACAAAGCGACTTTGCAAAATCTGTACTCCACCCAGGAGTAATAGTCTATCGGAATCCAATTCTAAAAGAGAGTGAGCATATCTAGGTGATGGTCGCGGCTTGGTCGTTGGCTGCTTCCTCCAAGTTTGAGAAGGTATATTAAAAACCCAAACGTCATTTGTGCACTGTATCAATTGATTATGAATAGGGGCCATAATTAACCCACCAAATAATACCATTTCATCTCCTTTAATACAGCAAGCATGTCCAGCGATAGGTGGTGGACCAGCATTTGTGGGATTTATCAACATCCACTTGTTACTATTAACATAATAAAAATGCATATCATTATACATTGTAACATTTTGATAATATTGAGTAAGGGAAGGGTATGTCCATCCACCAAATACAATTAAGAAATCATTGTATATCACCATTGAAGTGTATGCCTTTGGAACAGGGTATGTACCAGTGGCTAAGGGCCTTACCCACTGCCTGTTGGAAAGATTAAATTTCCAGATATCATTGAATGAAGTCGCATTTGTTGTACAACCACCAAATATATACATATTGTTTTGATAAACGCAGGCTGCATGAGAGAATCTTTTTGTTATTGTTGGAACCACATCTGTAGATGGCATATTCTTCCAAATCACATTAAATTCTCCAACTGCTTTAATCAGTTTTATCGAAGTTTTCCTCATAACATCTACAACAACAAAACTTTTGTATTTACATTTAAAAAAATCATAAATAATTAGGAACAAAATATAAACAGCAAGTATATTGAAACAAAATGTAAACAATATTCATGTTTAATGATATAAAATAATTAAATTAAAAGTTTTGATCATTTAAAGGCTACATAACAAAGTATATTAGGCAAATATATATAAGATAAACTTTGTCGTACTTACTTTGAGCACAGTTATACCATCGCTTACTAACAGCCATGCAATTTTCCAAATCTTTGTATGGATACAGAAAACTTAACACAAACTCCAATACTTCGTCTGGAAGATCGTCTACAGAACTTTGGAGCGATTGTTGCTGCATAGATTGATGTATTACTTCCATCTTGCATAACTTTTGTTAGACAAACAGATTACGGAAGACGATTTTTATAAAATTTTTGATGATTTTATCCATGTTTAATATCTATTCCATTTATTCGTGATTTATCGTATAGACCACAGACTATTCATAAATAATTTACTGAACACAGAACATCTGAATGTTAAGAGATCAACAGCTTTTATTTTTATATTATGGTCTGGTTGCCAACAGTTTGAAATAATTATCTAATGACTATAGTACCATATCCTATGCTACATACATTTAAAAATGGGGATGCAGGTACGGAAGTCAGTAACTAATTGATTATAGAATGGTTTCAGACAGATATTTTCTTTCAAATTCAATTTAAATACAAATATTTGCATGTCCTTGTTGGGGTACCTAATTCTTTGTACTTCAACTGCAGTGAATAAATTTAAATCCTATTGACATATTATTCATATCAAGTCGCACACTCTTGTCAGAGTGGTCGTGGTCGTGCGGATGATCTACAAGGAGGATGGGGATGGTCGTGTTCTTGGTGCGTATTGCCACCCCTGCGAAGCTTCTCCACTTTCTCCTATTTGTGGCGTCACGAGCACACTGTTCCAAAATAGAATGGGTTGCGCATTTTATCACGTCTGTCCAGCGGGTAGGCAATCTACCTCTTGGGCGTTTGCCCTCCACCCGACCCTGAACCACAAGCCGTTCCATTGAATTTTCCTTCCTAGAGATGTGGCCAAAGAACTTCAGTATTCGTGATAGCACAATCGAAGAAAGCCTGTCCTTAACTTTAAGTTCTGCTAATATTGAATTATTGGTTGTCCATGGAATATTTAGGAGGCGTCTCCAGCCCAGCACCACATCTCCAGTGCGTCAATCTTTCGACCGTCTTAAAGTCTTGGGGACCAGGTTTCAGGTTTAAAGAAAAATGGGAAATACAAGGCATCTCATAAGACGGACCTTGGTCATTTTCGTAATTCTGTTATCACTCCAAACCCTTCTCAACCGCTCAACCGCAGATCTAGTGATGGAACATCGTCTTCTTGTTTGAAATCGTAGAGCCTAGGTAAATGTAGCACTGCACCACCTCACAGTTTACGATGTTTTGAACTTTCACTTCTTCATTACCAGACCGATCTACGATCATCATCTTTGTTTTATCCCTGTTTAAGACAAGTCCAAAGTCAAGACTGGTTACTTCCAAACGTATCAAGAGACCCTCTATATATTTTTTCTAGTTTGAGCGACAAGCGTGGTATCATCAGCGTATCTCAAGTTATTTATAACGCGGTTACCTATACACACCTCTGTCCCATTCCTCCAAAACAATCCGCATTATACATATGTTCTGTGTTCTTATCCAAAATCGTCTGTATTGTTGTCAGAAATCAGTCTGTAGTTGTTGCATTTTTTCGTTGATCCCTTTTTA
The DNA here is from genome assembly GCA_936446665.2 of Synanthedon andrenaeformis. Classification (NCBI taxonomy): domain Eukaryota; kingdom Metazoa; phylum Arthropoda; class Insecta; order Lepidoptera; family Sesiidae; genus Synanthedon; species Synanthedon andrenaeformis. The sequence continues at coordinate 11,798,941 of OW387777.2, read as the reverse complement.
TGCAAAGGAATAAATAGGGAACGTGACCAGTCATCCGGCTATTCACCACTTTCCCAAATTTTGCAATAGATGGTATTGCAGAAACATCATCTCCAAATTCTCCCATGGCTTTTAATATCTCTATTGGTATGTCATCCATTCCTACAGCTTTATTTCCTATCAAATGTCGGATTGCAGCTCTCACTTCATCACGCAGGATATATGGTTCTCGATCAGTCCCACAGTTAAGAGTACATATGGTATATGCATCGCTGAATGTGCAACCGTTATCGGAGGAGAGCGATTCGCAGTTTCTCGCAGTAGTCTGTCCAAACAGCCACTATGTCTTTTATATCCGTTACGACACCAGTCGAGTCTTTTATTGCCCATGTTTTGGATTTAAATTGGCGTGTTATATATCGAACCTTATCATGTAGGTCTTTGGCCTGAGTCTTTCAGAATGCTTCAAGTCTTCAAAAAAAATTTTTTTGTTAGCCTTCCTGGCGCTCTATAACATCAGGTCGTAACAGCCAAAATTTTTTTTGGACTTAATTTTTTATCTACTAGTCCAGCCAATAGTTTTAAAAAAGGAGTTTGACATTATATTTTTTGACATCAATCAATGTAGTCAAACAATTTGACTGTCATTCTTTCTAACCGGGAATTTTCAATTTAGTTGTTTGTTACAGTGTACATAACTAGCTTTGTTTTTCAAAAAAAATGGGCGAAAAGTTTTAATAATATTTTTACAGAAAATCGTCATTAATTGTGTTCAGTATTATTTATTGTTTTACTTTTATCTCTTTTAACATAACCTAAAACTTCATTTTTTATAAACTATTATTTGTTTTAAAGTATAACTGTGTGAAATAAAATCTATAATGCAGCATTTATTACAAGCCAGTGCGGTCACGGATAAGTTTAAATATTGGCAGTCTTTATCATTTTCGCAAATTCAACTAACAACTTCTCAAAAGGTATTTTTATGAGGGTTCTGAATTTATGCAAAATATTGTTAAAGAACTTTTTTAAATATCAATTACTTATTAAGTCACATGTATTTATTATACTATTTTCGTAAAAATATGTTACAATTTTGCCACTACTACAAATTATATCTCATTTTTCCAAAATGCTGTTGCAGGTTGTATTATGGAGTATTGGTGTGGTAGGCACAAGCGCCATTGTTGTTGGAGTTCTCTCCAAATACCTTGCCAGGAGACGAGCTAAACCTATAATGAATCCAAGAATCCAAAGAGCATTAAATAAAAGATTGTCTAGAATGAGGAGTCCCAATGGAGGTACCTACTAATAGCTTTAATTGAAATAAACTAACTAAGGAACCCCTGACTTTCAGTAGAGCCCAAACGCAACACACTCTATCTGCTGTATTTAGATGTCCTGCAGACTACTTAATGCTGCAGCATCAGATCAAGGTCACCACACCAAATAATAGAACTACCGCCAAAGTAACAGTATACCATATTTCACATGAATTGAAACTTGTGGAAGTTAGTGAAATCCATTCGTCAACTAGGAAATGGGTTGATGATTTTCAAACGCCCGAACATATATCTTCATGAACTATAGATAAGAACCATCTTGCTCATGTCAGCGTTCAAACCAAAAAAAAAGATCAAATTCAGTTTATCCGTTTGGGAGCTACGATTCCATAGACAGACACACAGATACACATAATGTACACACATACATAGAAAAACACGTCCCGTTTATAACACCCCGTTTTTGCGTCGGGCGTCGGTGGCTAAAAAGATGCACGCTTCTATTATTACTTTTATAATGTCTGTACAGGGATGGGATCAGTAACTAGTAGTGGCGGTCGCAGTAGCCCCTTGGCATTTAGTGAGCGTCTGTCTCTTGCATCGGGATCCATTGGAGGCGGTGATGCTGCACCACTCTCCCCCCAGCAACTTGGAGTAATGGGTAAGTTTTTAATATATCTTTCATTTAACCTTTAAATTTATAAGTTGGAAGCTGTACACCTTGCTTTATCTATTGCTATTGTATAACATACAAAATGATATAACATGCTTTGTAAACAAAGTGTATTCTTATCAAGAAATTAACTACATACATATTACATATTGGATAAATAAAATATAAACTTCTCTAGTGTGACCAAATAATACTAAAGTTTCTTGCTGTTTAGTGATTTTGTTTGTTATAAATTTTTCTGTTTAATGTATCATTGTGAAAAATGTTTTGTCATGAAAAATAGAGAATTAATAGTTTAATGGGAAGGGAATTTGGGTGGAAAGAAGTAGTAATCTCTAAAATCCGTTATTTTCCCATATAATTTTATACAAGAACGTTAGAAGCGTCATCTTTGGTCTAGTAGCAATATGATTTTAATTGTTTTGTACAAGAATTAAAAAAGCGCCATCTTTGGTCAAGTAGCAGTATTACGTTGATAGTTAATTTATTAACATATGAAATAGTTTTATATGATTATTGAAGATGGCGCGATAGTTAACAGAAAGTACTTTTTTGCTAACGGGTGCTTACTTAGGGTGGGTTGCACCATCTTACTTTAACTTTAACAAAAGTCGCAAATTCAGTTAAAGTAACGGTTAGGCCGAAAATGAGTTGCACCAGATCAAGTGACGTCATAACTTTAACCGTAACCTTAAACGCACATTCTTCGCTGGTCAAAGTTATTGTTAAAGTTATTGTCAAAGTTATATGAACGCGTCGAATTATATCGGCTTTATATTAATTATATTTATATTAATTACACTATCTTTATTCAGTATACATGTTGTTAATTTAAAACGTAATACATTATATATAAAACAGTTTTTCCAATTCGAAGAATATGAATGCTACAATAAGGGCTACTTCAAGCGGAGGGTAAACAAATTCCTACAGGATAGGCAGCGCACTAGCACTCCCCTTGGTGTTGCTTGTGTCCTTAGGCGACGGTACCCACCTACCATCAAGTGAGCCGCAAGCCTGTCTACCACCTTTATATTATAAACTAGATCGCGCGTGCTGCCGCGGACTGCAAGCAGCCCGCGGGGGCGCGGTTGTGAGTCGCGGTGTTGGTCTTTTGCCATGTCTAATTGTTTTGGTTTGGTTTTGGGTCTTTGTTTTGTAATTCGAATTGGGGGTAAGTAAGTAGGTGAGGTAAGGTTAGGGGGGAGGGGAGGGGGCCGGGTTGGTGGCAATAGATCACCCTCGTTGAGACCTTTCAAATGATACCCAACACGGGGGGTTTATCTGTAACCGTTGACCATGGTCTACTGAGTAGACCCCAACTGTCAAAATTTTAAATTTGGTCTACTCTAAAAAATTCGTCTACCCGAGACGTTTCCGTTGACCCCAAACAGGACCCGGCTGCGTCTAGCCGTTTACGAGTTACGGTCGGGGGGGTTAGAGGGGGGGGGGGGGGGGAGGAATTAATGCTATTAGTGTTTATTCGTGCGACTGTGCTCTTATAATTGTTTTGGTTTGGTTTTGGGGTCTTTGTTTTGTATTTCGGAAGGATTTTTAGTAGAGGGGGGTCAGGGGAGAGGGGGGAGGGGTGGTGCCAATAGATCACCCTCGTTGAGACCTTTCAAATGATACCCAACACGAGTGGTCTACTTGTAACCGTTGGCCATGGTCTACTGAGTAGACCGGAATTGTCAAATTTTGAAATTTGGTCTACTGTAAAAAATTCGTCTTCCCGAGACGTCTCCGATGAGCCCAAACACGACCGGTTTGCGTCTCGCCGTTTCCGAGTTACGGCTGAGGGGGTTGGAGGGGGGGGGGGGGGGTGTCAAAATTCGGGGCCCCGGTAGACCCTTCCCGCCGCTCCGTTTTGCTCCGCGACGGATCTACCGCCGTCTCTTATGTGGGTGGAAAAAAATCCCTTTTAGGTGTGATTTTGTATGGAGAGGGGACTGAAGGGGTGGGCAAGTGCGCAATGCCGGATTTCAATCGAACCCCTTGGAATACCCGCGATGATCCCGATCGAATGAGCCCAAACACGGGAGGTATCGGTCGCACCGTTTCCGAGTTGGCACCGGGATGGAGGATGGGATGGGGTGGATTGGGGTCATTGAGTCTTGGCTGTGTCTAAATAGCCAAAAGGGATGGACTTCCGCGGCTCTCTGGTCACCGTTGCCGCCGCTGCGGCCCTCGAGTCCGGGGTCGCGAATTCCTCGGAGGGGGGCCGGGGTTCGGGTCGCGCTGCGCGCTCCCCTATCCCCCCTACCCCCCTCCTCGTCATTCGCCCCCCCGGCCTCGAGATCCTTAGCGGCGGGTCGACCGTCCTCCTCTAAATGTGCAAAATCGCCATCGAGGTGTGATTTTGTATGAAGTTGTATGGAGTTTAAAAAAAATGTATGAGCGGGACGGGGATGAGTGATCCGGTGGTAACTACCGATGACCCTCTATGACATTCCGCAAACGCCACCCTTCTATCCCTCGTAGTTTCCGAGGACCTCTCACCATCTTTGTACCAGGTCGGTGGACCGAGGACCGAGGAATTTTTTAGGGTGCGCTACGCCACCCTCCATACGATCGGGTAGAAAAGACCGCCCCACGTTGCCGCGTTCCAGGTGAAATGATTGCATTTCCGAAAAATAAAAATTTGTATGGAAACGGGATGAAGGGATGGAAATCCCGAAAATCGGGATGGCCAATAAGAAGGAACCCACCGAGGGATGGAAACGCGCCATGGCCATTGATCACCTATCCCAAATGGTTTTGAAGATATTCCCATCCCTTTCGCCGAAAATGCCACTTTTGTATGGAGACGGGATGAAGGGATGGGATACCCGAAAATCGGGATGGCCCTTAAGAAGCATCCCATTGGGGGATGAAAACGCGCCATGGCGACCGACCACCTATCCCGTAAAGTTTTGGAGATATTCCCATCCCTTTCGCCGAAAATGCCACTTTTGTATGGAGACGGGATGAAGGGGGCGGGATTGGAGGATAAAGTTTATCCGAGAAGTTGGACCTCGAGGAACGATGCCTATCCCCCGAAGACTCCGCCCCTCTATCCCCGGTGGTTTTGGAGGTATCCCACTTCGAAAAATCCAAAAAGTTGTATGGAGTTTAAAAAAATGTATGAACGGGATGGGGATGGGTCTCGGTTTGGTAACCGCCGATGACCCTCTATGACATTCCGCAAACGCCACCCTTCTATCCCTCGTGGTCTCCGAGGACCTCTCACCAACTTTGTACCAGGTAGGTGGACCGAGATCGGGATGGTCCCTTGGAAGCATCCCACCTAGGGATGAAAATTCGCCATAGCGACCACGTCCCTGTCCCCGACGGTTTTGACGATATTCCCATCCCTGTCGCCGAAAATCACATCCTTGTATGGAGCCGGGATAGACGGGGCGGGATAGGGGGATGAAGTTTATCCGAGAAGTTGGACCACCCCGATAGTCGATCGCTCCCGAAGAAACCGCCCCTCCATCCCCGGTGGTTTCGGAGATATCCCACTTTGAAAATTTCGAAAAAAGTTGTATGGAGTTTAAAAAAAATGTATGAACGGGATGGGGATGGGTCTCGATTTGGTAACCGCCGATGACCCCCTATGACATTCCGCAAACGCCATCCCTCTGTGCCTCGTAGTCTCCGAGGACCTCTCATCCACTTTTTACCAGGTCGGTGGACCGAGGTTAGCAAAAGTGCCTGGATCTCGGAACGTCACTTTCTATCCGACGGGATAGGATAGACCGCCCCGCGTTGCCCCTTTCCAGGTGAAAAGGTTGCTTTTCCGAAAAAATAAAAATTTGTATGGAGGCGGGATGAAGGGATAGAAATCCCGAAAAACGGGATAGCCCCCTGAAAGCATCCCAGCGAGGGATGGAAACGCGCCATTGCGACCACCCACCTATCCGCGATGGTTTTGGAGATATTCCCATCCCTTTCGGTGAAAATGCCACTTTTGTATGGAGGCGGGATGAAGGGGGCGGAATGGGGGGATGAAACCTATCCCGGCACTTGGACCATCACGAGAGATGATCATCCTCCAAAGACGCCACCCCGCTATCTCCGGGGGTTTCGGAGATAACCCCCTTGGAATATTTCAAAAAAGTTGTATGGAGTTTAAAAAAAATGTATGAACGGGATGGGGATGAGTCTTTCTATGGTAACTACCGATGACCCCCTATGACATTCCGCAAACGCCATCCCTCTATCCCTCGTAGTCTCCGAGGACCTCTCACCGACTTTGTACCGGGTCGGTGGACAGAGGGTGGCAAAAGTGCCTGGAGCTTGGAACGTCACTCTCTATCCGACGGGACGGGATAGACCGCCCCGCGTTGCGCCGTTCCAGGTGAAAAGAAGGCTTTTCCGAAAAAATAAAAATTTGTATGGAGGCGGGATGAAGGGATGGAAATCCCGAAAAACGGGATAGACCCCTGGAAGCATCCCACCGAGGGATAGAAACGCGCCGTTGCGACCACCCACCTATCCCGGATGGTTTCGGAGATATTCCCATCCCTTTCGGTGAAAATGCTACTTTTGTATGGAGGCGGGATGATGGAGGCGGGATGGGGGGATACAGTTTATCCCAGAAGTTGGACCACCACGATTGATGGTCATCCGCAGAAGACGCCGCCCCGCTATCTCCGGTGGTTTTGGAGATGTGCCACTTGGAAAATTTCAAAAAAGTTGTATGGAGTTTAAAAAAAATGTATGAACGGGATGGGGATGAGCGGTCCGGTGGCAATTGCCGATGACCCCCTATGACTATCCGCAAACGCCACCCTTCTATCCCTCACACTTTCCGAGATCCCGTCGCCAACTTTTTACCAGGTCGGTGTACCGAGGTCTTCGATTTAATTTCTCGACAACTTTTCTTCCTCTCCACGACGAGCCCCAAGGGTAAATCCCCCCACCCCTCCTTCCCGGAGAACTTTGTCAATAGTTCGGTCAGTGGGTGTTCGGCTTTATATTTGTTAAAACTAGTAGGTTGCTCGATGCCGCGGGCTTGCAGCCCGCGGGGGGGTTTTTGTGTTTCATTTTTTGTTGTCTTTTTGCCATGTCTAATTGTTTTGGTTTGGTTTTGGGTCTTTGTTTTGTAATTGGTGAAAATTTGGGGGTAAGTAAGGGGGGAGGGGGTAGGGGGTGGTGGCAATAAATCACCCTCGTTGAGACCTTTCAAATGATACCCAACTCGGGGGTTTATCTGTAACCGTTGACCATAGTCTACTGAGTAGGCCGCAACTGTCAAAATTTGAAATTTTATCTACTCTAAAAAATTTGTGTTCCCAAGACGTCTCTGATGAGCCCAAACACGCGCGACGTTTTCGAGTTTTCGATGGTCGGGGGGGGGGGGGGGGGTGTTAGAGAGTGGGGGGAGTTGATGAGTTTAGTGTTTATTCGTGCGACTGAGCGCTTACAATTGTTTTGGTTTGGTTCTGGGGTCTTTGTTTTGTATTTCGGAAGTATTTTAAGTAGAGGGGGTCTAAGGGAGGGTGGGGGAAGGGGTGCCAATATATCACCCTCGTTGAGACCTTTTAAATGATACCCAACACGAGGGGTTTATCTTTTACCGTTTACCGTGGTCCAACGAGTAGACCGCAACTGTCAAAATTTGAAATTTGGTCTCTAAAAAATTCGTCTTCCCGAAACGTCTCAGATGACTCCAAACACGACCCGGCTGTGACGTACCATTTCCGAGTTACGGTCGGGGGGGTCCGAGGGAGACGTCAAATTTTTTATCTCGGTGAGACGTCTCCGATGACCCCAAACACGACCCGGCTGTGACGTACCGTTTCCGAGTTACGGCCGGGGGGGGGGGTCCGAGGGGCGCGTCAAATTTTTTATCTCGAGGAGACGTCTCCGATGAGCCCAAACACGACCCGGCTGCGTTGCGCCGTTCCCGAATTACGACTGAGGGGGTCCGAGGGGGGCGTCAAATTTTTTATCTCGGGGAGACGTCTCCAATGAGCCCAAACACGACCCGGCTGCGTCGCGCCGTTTCCCAGTTACGGCCGGGGGGGTCCGAGGGGGACGTCAAATTTTTTATCTCTGGGAGACGTCTCCGATGACCCCAAACACGGCCCGGTTGTGACGCGCCGTTTCCGAGATACGGCTGAGGGGGTTGGAGGGGGGTTCAATTTTTTTTATCTCGGGGAGACGTCTCCAATGAGCCCAAACACGACCCGTCTGCGTCACGCCGTTTCCGAGTTACGACCGGGGGGGTCCGAGGGGGGCGTCAAATTTTTTATCTCTGGGAGACGTCTCCGATGACCCCAAACACGGCCCGGTTGTGACGCGTCGTTTCCGAGATACGGCTGAGGGGGTTGGAGGGGGGTTCAATTTTTTTTATCTCGGGGAGACGTCTCCGATGACCCGAAACACGACGCGGTTGAGTCGCGCCGTTTCCGAGTTACGGCCGGGGGTGTTGGAGGGGGGCGGCAAATTTTTTATCTCGGGGAGACGTCTCCGAAGACCCCAAACACGACCTGGCTGCGCCGGGCCGTTTCCGAGTTACGGCTGAGGGGGTTGGAGAGGGGATCAATTTTTTTATCTCGGGGAGACGTCTCCGATGAGTCCAAACACGACCCGGCTGTGACGTGCCGTTTCCGAGTTACGGCCTGGGGGGTCCGAGGGGGGCGTCAAATTTTTTATCTCGAGGAGACGTCTCCGATGACCCCAAACACGACCCGGCTGTGACGCGCCGTTTCCGTGTTACGACTGAGGGGGTGCGAAGGGAGGGGGTGTCGAAATCTCTCCTTTTTTTGGTGCCCCGGTAGACCATTGCCGTCGCTCCGCTTCGCTCCGCGACGGGTCGACCGCAGTCTCTTGTGTGGGTGGAAAAATCCCTTTTAGTTGTGATTTTGTATGGAGTGTAGGAGGGAGGGGGTGGGCGAGTGCGTAATGCCAAAATTCGGTCCGACTCCATGGACTACCCGCGACGATCCCGATCGAATGAGCCCAAACACGGGGGGTATCGGTCGAACCGTTTCCGAGTTCGCACCGGGATGGACGGATGGGATGGGGAGGATCGGGGTCATTGGGTCTTGGCTGTGTCTAAATGGCCGATGGGGGTGGACTTTCGCGGCTCTCCGGTCACCGTTGCCGCCGCTGCGGCCCTCGAGTCCGGGGTCGCGAATTCCTCGGAGGGGGGCCGGGGGGGCGGGTCGCGCTGCGCGCTCCCCTATCCCCCCCTATCCCCCCTCCTCGTCATTCGCCCCCCCGGCCTCGAGACCCTTCGCGGCGGGTCGACCTAAATGTGCAAAATCGTCATTCTGGTGTGATTTTGTATGAAAGGGAGGTAAAGGGGGGGAGGGTGAGGGTCCTTGGGGGTGGATCTCGCGAGGTGACGATTATCCGCCAAATTGACCACCCACCTATCCCCGATGGTTTTGGAGATATTCCCATCCTTCCGAAATGAAATGCCACTTTTGTATGGAGGGGGGGCGAAGGGGGTGAGGTCGGGGGAAGTAGACCGCCCCGGCCAATGGGCCTCGGGGAGATACCGCTATCCCCCGAAGGGACCCCACGGGTAGCTGCCACCGTTGAGGAGCTACGGGGATCGTAAAGTCCACACAGGTTGTATGGAGTGTAAAAAAAATGTATGAACGGGATGGGGATGACTCTCTCCCTGGTCACTACCGATGACCCTCTATGACATTCCGCAAACGCCACCCTTCCATCCCTCTTACTTTCCGAGTACCAGTCGCCATCTTTGTACCAGGTCGGTGGACCGAGCACTGAAGAATTTCCCGGGACGCGCTACGCCGCCCTCCATACGATGGGATGAGATATACCGCTCCAGAAAATCTCCTTCCGGTTGAAATAAATCGCTTTTCCGAAAATCCATAAATTTGTATGGAGACGGGATGAAGGGATGGAAATCCCGAAAATCGGGATGGCCCCTAAGAAGGATCGCACCGAGGGATGGAAACGCGCTATGGAGACCGACTTCCCATCCTCGATGGTTTTGGAGATATTCCCATCCCTTTCGCCGAAAATGCCACTTTTGTATGGAGACGGGATGAAGGGGGCGGGATGGGGGGATAAAGTTTATCCGAGAAGTTGGACCACCACTATGGGTTATCATCCCCCTAAGACGCCGCCCACCTATCTCCGGCGGTTTCGGAGATGTTCCACTTTGAAAATTTCAAAAAGTTGTATGGAGTTTAAAAAAAATGTATGAACGGGATAGGGATGACATTTTCCCTGGTAACTACCGATGACCCTCTATGACATTCCGCAAACGCCACCCTTCTATCCCCCGTGGTTTCCGAAGACCACTCACCAACTTTTTACCAGGTAGGTGGACCGAGGATCGAATAATTTCCTGGGGCGCGCTACGCCACCCTCCATACGACGGGATAGGATACACCGCCCCACGGTGTCTCCTTGTGGGTGAAAAAAATCGCTTTTTAGAAAATTCAGAAAAAACCCAATATTGGCATGAAACGGGATGAAGGGATGGAAATCCCATAAATCGGGATAGCTTTTAAGAAGCATCCCACCGAGGGACGGAAACGCGCCATTGAGACCGACTTCCTATCCTCGATAGTTTCGGAGATATTTTTATCCTTCCAAAAAAATGGCCACTTTTTGTATGGAGACGGGATGAAGGGGGCGGGATGGGGGGATAAAGTTTATCCGAGAAGTTGGACCACCACTATAGGTGATCATCCCCCAAAGACGCCGCCCCTCTATCTCCCGTGGTTCAGGAGGTGTTCCACTTGGAAAAGTCCAAAAAAGTTGTATGGAGTTTAAAAAAAATGTATGAACGGGATGGGGATGACACTTTCCCTGGTGACCACCGATGACCCTCTATGACATTCCGCAAACGCCACCCTTCTATCCCTCATAGTTTCCGAGGACCACTAACCAACTTTTTACCAGAACGGTGTACCGAGGATATGGGATTTTTCTGGAGGTCACCGGGGAATTCCCTACGCGACCACCTATAGCGGGGAAACCCCCGACCGCTCCTTCTAGGAGAACAAATCGATGAGTGAGTCATTGGGTATGTGAGTGGTATTTCGGCTTTATAGTTTATTAACTAGTAGGTTGCTCGATGCCGCGGGCTTGCAGCCCGCGGGGGGGTTTTTGTGTTTCGTTTTTTGTTGTCTTTTTGCCATGTCTAATTGTTTTGGTTTGGTTTTGGGTCTTTGTTTTGTAAATCGTCATTAATTGTATAATTTTAAATGGGGGTGGTAAGTAAGGGGGAAGCGGAGGGGGGCTGGTAGGATGGTGTTGATAGATTACTCTTATTGAGACCTTTCAAATAACACCTAACATGGGGGGTCTACTTGTAACCGTTGACCATGGTCTACTGAGTAGCTTGGAATTGACAAATTTTGAAATTTGGTCTACTTTAAAAAATTTGTCTTTCCGAGACGTCTCCGATGAGCCCAAACACGACCTGGCTGCGTTGCGCCGTTTCTGAGTTACGGCTGAGGGGGTTGGAGGGGGGTTAAATTTTATTACCTCGGGGAGACGTCTCCAATGAGCCCAAACACGACTCCACTGCGTGGTGTTGTTTTCGAGTTACGGCCAGGGGGTCAGAGGGGGGTTCAAAATTTTTATCTCCTCGAGACCTCTCTGATGAGCACAAACACGACCCGGCTATGACGTGCCGTTTCCGAGTTACGACCGGGGGGGTCCGAGGGGGGCGTCAATTTTTTTATCTCGGTGAGACGTCCCCGATGAGCCCAAACACGACGTGGCTGCGTCGGGCCGTTTCCGAGTTACGGCCGGGGGGGTTGGAGGGGGGCGTCAAATTTTTCATCTCGGAGAGACGTCCCCGATGAGCCCAAACACAACTTGGCTGCGTTGCGCCGTTTCCGAGTTACGGCCGGGGGGATTGCAGGGGGCGTCAAATTTTTTATCTCGGTGTGACTTCCCCGATGAGCCCAAACACGACCTGGCTGCGTTGCGCCGTTTCCGAGTTACGGCCGGGGGGGTCAGAGGGGGGCGTCAAATTTTTTATCTCGTCGAGACGTCTCCGATGAGCCCAAACACGAGCTGGCTGCGTCGCGTCGTTTCCGAGTTACGGCTGAGAGGGTTGGAGGGGGGTTCAATTTTATTATCTCGGAGAGACGTCTCCGATGATCCCAAACACGACCCGGCTGTGACGTGCCGTTTTCGAGTTATGGCCGGGGGGGTTCGAGGGGGGCGTCAAATTTTATATCTCGTCGAGACGTCTCCGATGAGCCCAAACACGACCTGGCTGCGTCGCGCCGTTTCCGAGTTACGTCTGAGGGGGTCTGGGGGGGGGCGTCAAATTTTTTAACTCGGGGAGATGTCTCCTATGAGCTCAAACACGACACGGCTGCGTCGCGCCGTTTCCGAGTTACGGCTGAGGGGTTGGAGGGGGAGGGGGTCAAAATTTTCGCTTTTTTTTTTAGTGCCCCGGTAGACCCTTGCCGTCGCTCCGCTTCGCTCCGCGACGAGTCTACCGCCGTCTCTTGTGTGGGTGTCGGTCGAACCGTTTCCGAGTTCCTACCGGGATGGACGGATGGGATGGGGAGGATCGGGGTCATAGGGTCTCGGCTGTGTCTAAATAGCCGATGGGGGTGGACTTTCGCGGCTCTCCGGCCACCGTTGCCGCCGCTGCGGCCCTCGAGTCCGGGGGAGCGAATGACGAGGAGGGGGGCGGGGGGGGCGGGTCGCGCTGCGCGCTCCCCTAGCCCCCCTATCCCCCCTCCTCGTCATTCGCTCCCCCGGCCTCGAGACCCTTCGCGGCGGGTCGACCTAAATGTGCTAAATCGCCATTCCGGTGTGATTTTGTATGAAAGGGGGGTAAAGGGGGGGACGTGGGGGGAAGGTGACGTTCCCTGAGGTGGATCTCGCGGGGTGACGGTTATCCGCCAAAGTGACCACCCACCCATCCGCGATGGTTTTGGAGATATTCCCATCCTTCCGAAAAGAAATGCCACTTTTGTATGGAGAGGGGGCGAAGGGGGGGAGGTGGGGGGAAGTAAACCGTCCCGGCCGATGGGCCTCGGGGAGAAACCGTTATCCCTTAAAGAGACCGCACGGGCAGCTGCCATCGTTGAGGAGCTACGGGGATCGTAAAGTCCATGCAGGTTGTATGGAGTGTAAAAAAAATGTATGAACGGGATGGGGATGACATTTTCCCTGGTGACTACCGATGACCCTCTATGACATTCCGCAAACGCCACCCTTCCATCCCTCTTACTTTCCGAGTACCAGTCGCCATCTTTGTACCAGGTCGGTGGACCGAGCACTGAAGAATTTCCCGGGACGCGCTACGCCACCCTCCATACGACGCGATGAGATATACTGCTCCAGAAAATTTCCTTGTGGGTGAAATAAATCGCTTTTCCGAAAATCCATAAATTTGTATGGAGACGGGATGAAGGGATGGAAATCCCGAAAATCGGGATGGCCCTTAAGAAGGATCCCACCGAGGGATGGAAACGCGCCATTGCGACCGACCACCTATCCCGCACGGTTTTAGAGATTTTCCCATCCCTTTCGCCGAAAATGCCACTTTTGTATGGAGGGGGGGCGAAGGTGGGGAGGTGGGGGGAAGTAGACCACCCCGGCCAATGGGCCTCGGGGAGAAACCGTTATCCCCCAAAGACGCCGCCCACCTATCTGGCGGTTTCGGAGATGTTCCACTTTGAAAAATCCAAAAAGTTGTATGGAGTGTAAAAAAAATGTATGAACGGGATGGGGATGACTCTCTCCCTGGTCACTACCGATGACCCTCTATGACATTCCGCAAACGCCACCCTTCCATCCCTCTCAGTTTCCGAGGACCTCTCGCCATCTTTGTACCAGATCGGTGGACCGAGGATCGAAGAATTTCCTGGGGCGCGCTACGCCACCCTCCATACGACGGGATAGGATACACCGCCCCACGGTGTCTCCTTGTGGGTGAAAAAAATCGCTTTTTAGAAAATTCAGAAAAAACCCAATATTGGCATGAAACGGGATGAAGGGATGGAAATCCCATAAATCGGGATAGCTTTTAAGAAGCATCCCACCGAGGGACGGAAACGCGCCATTGAGACCGACTTCCTATCCTCGATAGTTTCGGAGATATTTTTATCCTTCCAAAAAAATGGCCACTTTTTGTATGGAGACGGGATGAAGGGGGCGGGATGGGGGGATAAAGTTTATCCGAGAAGTTGGACCACCACTATAGGTTATCATCCCCCAAAGACGCCGCCCACCTATCTCCGGTGGTTTAGAGGGTACTCCACTTTGAAAAGTCCAAAAAAGTTGTATGGAGTTTAAAAAAAATGTATGAACGGGATGGGGATGACACTTTCCCTGGTGACCACCGATGACCCTCTATGACATTCCGCAAACGCCACCCTTCCATCCCTCATAGTTTCCGAGATCCCGTCGCCAACTTTTTACCAGGTCGGTTTACCGAGGATATGAGATTTTTCTGGAGGTCACCGGGAAATCCCCTATCCGACCACCTGCAACAGGGAAACCCCCGACCGCTCCTTCTAGGAGAACAAATCGATGAGTGAGTCATTGGGTATGTGAGTGGGATTTCGGCTTTATAGTTTATTAACTAGTAGGTTGCTCGATGCCGCGGGCTTGCAGCCCGCGGGGGGGTTTTTGTGTTGTAGTTTGTCTTGTCTTTTGCCATGTCTAATTGTTTTGGTTTGGTTTTGGGTCTTTGTTTTGTAAATCGTCCCATCCGTTTCGCCGAAAATTCCACTTTTGTGTATGTGTGTATGGGGGGGGAGGAGAGGGGGAGTTCATGAGTTTAGTGTATATTCGTGCGACTGTGATTTGGTTTGCTTTTGGGTCTTTGTTTTGTAATTCGTGAAGAATTGGGGGTAAGCAAGGGGGGAGGGGGGAGGCGGGCGGGGCAATAGATCACCATCGTTGAGACCTTTCAAATGATACCCAACACGAGGGGTCTACCTGTAACCGTTGACCATGGTCTACTGAGTAGACCGAAATTCTCAAATTTTTAAATTTGGTCTTCTCTAAAAAATTTGTCTTTCTGAGACGTCTCTGATGACCCCAAACACGACCCGGTTGTGACGCGCCGTTTCCGAATTACAGCCGGGGGGTCCGAGGGGGGCGTCAATTTTTTTATTTCTGGGAGACGTCTCCGATGACCCCAAACACGACCCGGTTGTGACGCGCCGTTTCCGAGTTACGGCCGGGGGGGTCCGAGGGGGGCGTCAATTTTTTTATTTCTGGGAGACGTCTCCGATGACCCCAAACACGACCCGGTTGTGACGCGCCGTTTCCGAGTTACGGCCGGGGGGTCCGAGGGGGGCGTCAATTTTTTTATTTCTGGGAGACGTCTCCGATGACCCCAAACACGACCCGGTTGTGACGCGCCGTTTCCGAGTTACGGCCGGGGGGCCCGGGGGGGGGCGTGAAATTTTTTATCTCTGGGAGACGTCTCCGATGACCCCAAACACGACCCCACTACGTCGCGTCGTTTCCAAGTTACGGCCTGGGGGGTCCGAGGGGGGTTCAAATTTTTTATTTCGTCGAGACGTCTCCGGTGAGCCCAAACACGACCTGGCTGCGTCGCGCCGTTTCCGAGTTACGGCTGAGGGGTGTGGAGGGGGGTTCAATTTTATTATCTCGGGGAGACGTCTCCGATGAGCCCAAACACGATCTGGTTGCGTTGCGCCGTTTCCGAGTTACGACTGAGGGGGTCCGAGAGGGGTTCAAATTTTTCTTGTCAAAAATCTCGCTTTTTTTCGTGCCCCGGTAGACCCTTGCCGTCGCTCCGCTTCGCTCCGCGACGGGTCGACCGCCGTCTCTCGTGTCTGGGTGGAAAAATCTCTTTTAGTTGTGATTTTGTATGGAGTGGGGGAGGGAGGGGGAGGGCGAGTGCGCAATGCCAAAATTCGGTCGGACCCCTTGAACTACCCGCGACGAGCCCGATCGTTTGAGTCCAAACACGGGGGGTATCGGTCGCACCGTTATCGAGTTCGTATCGGGATGGACGGATGGGATGGGGAGGATCGGGGTCATTGGGTCTTGGCTGTGTCTAAATGGCCGATGGGCGTGGACTTTCGCGGCTCTCCGGTCACCGTTGCCGCCGCTGCGGCCCTCGAGTCCGGGGTCGCGAATTCCTCGGAGGGGGGCCGGGGGGGCGGGTCGCGCTGCGCGCTCCCCTAGCCCCCCCCTATCCCCCCTCCTCGTCATTCGCCCCCCCGGCCTCGAGACCCTTCGCGGCGGGTCAACCGCCCTCCTCTAAATGTGTAAAATCGCAATCGAGGTGTGATTTTGTATGAAAGGGGGGGAGGTGGGGGGAAGATGACGTTCCCTGGGGGTGGACCTCGCGGAGTGATGGTTATCCGCCGAACTGATCACCCACCCATCCTCGATGGTTTTGGAGATATTCCCATCCTTCCGAAAAGAAATGCCACTTTTGTATGGAGGGGGGGCGAAGAGGGGGAGGTGGGGGGAAGTAGACCGTCCCGGCCGATGGGTCTCGGGGAGTAACCGTTATCCCCCGAAGGGACCGCACGGGCAGCTGCCACCGTTGAGGAGCTACGGGGATCGTAGTGTCCATACAGGTTGTATGGAGTGTAAAAAAAATGTATGAACGGGATGGGGATGACTCTCTCCCTGGTGACTACCGATGACCCTCTATGACATTCCGCAAACGCCACCCTTCCATCCCTCTTACTTTCCTAGGACCACACCCCAACTTTTTACCAGAACGGTGGACCGAGCACCGAAGAATTTCCTACGGTGCGCTACGCCGCCCTCCATACGATGGGATGAGATATACCGCTCCAGAAAATCTCCTTCCGGTTGAAATAAATCGCTTTTCCGAAAATCCATAAATTTGTATGGAGACGGGATGAAGGGATGGAAATCCCGAAAATCGGGATGGCCCTTAAGAAGGATCGCACCGAGGGATGGAAACGCGCTATGGAGACCGACTTCCCATCCTATATGGTTTTGGAGATATTCCCATCCCTTTCGCCGAAAATGCCACTTTTGTATGGAGACGGGATGAAGGGGGCGGGATGGGGGGATAAAGTTTATCCGAGAAGTTGGACCACCACTATGGGTTATCATCCCCCTAAGACGCCGCCCACCTATCTCCGGCGGTTTCGGAGATGTTCCACTTTGAAAAATCCAAAAAGTTGTATGGAGTGTAAAAAAAATGTATGAACGGGATGGGGATGACTCTCTCCCTGGTGACTACCGATGACCCTCTATGACATTCCGCAAACGCCACCCTTCCATCCCTCTTACTTTCCGAGTACCAGTCGCCATCTTTGTACCAGGTCGGTGGACCGAGCACCGAAGAATTTCCTACGGTGCGCTACGCCGCCCTCCATACGATGGGATGAGATATACCGCTCCAGAAAATCTCCTTCCGGTTGAAATAAATAGCTTTTCCGAAAAACCATAAATTTGTATGGAGACGGGATGAAGGGATGGAAATCCCGAAAATCGGGATGGCCCTTGAGAAGCATCCCACCGAGAAATGGAAACGCGCCATAGCCACCGACCACCTATCCCGCACTGTTTTGGAGATATTCCCATCCCTTTCGCCGAAAATGCCACTTTTGTATGGAGACGGGATGAAGGGGGCGGGATGGGGGGATAAAGTTTATCCGAGAAGTTGGACCACCACTATGGGTTATCATCCCCCTAAGACGCCGCCCACCTATCTCCGGCGGTTTCGGAGATGTTCCACTTTGAAAAATCCAAAAAGTTGTATGGAGTTTAAAAAAAATGTATGAACGGGATGGGGATGACTCTTTCCCTGGTGACTACCGATGACCCTCTATGACATTCCGTAAACGCCACCCTTCCATCCCTCTCAGTTTCCGAGGACCGCTCACCATCTTTGTACCAGGTAGGTGGATCAAGTATGGAGAAAATTCCTGGGGCGCGCTACGCCACCGTCCATACGATGGGATGAGATTTACCGCTCCAGAAAATCTCCTTCCGGTTGAAATAAATCGCTTTTCTGAAAAACCAAAATGTTGTACGGCGGCGGGATGAAGGGATGGGATAGTCGAAACGCGGGATGGCTTTTAAGAAGCGTCCCACCGAGGGACGGATACGCGCCATGGAGACCGACTTCCCATCCTCGATGGTTACGGAGATATTTCCATCCTTCAAAGAAATTGCCACTTTTTGTATGAAGGGGGGGCGAAGGGGGGGAGATGGGGGGAAGTAGACCGTCCCGGCCGATGGGCCTCGGGGAGAAACCGTTATCCCCCAAAGACGCCGCCAACCTATCTCCGGCGGTTGAGGAGGTAGTCCACTTTGAAAAGTCCAAAAAAGTTGTATGGAGTTTAAAAAAAATGTATGAACGGGATGGGGATGACACTTTCCCTGGTGACCACCGATGACCCTCTATGACATTCCGCAAACGCCACCCTTCTATCCCTCATAGTTTCCGAGGACCACTAACCAACTTTTTACCAGGTCGGTTTACCGAGGATATGAGATTTTTCTGGAGGTCACCGGGGAATCCCCTATCCGACCACCTATAATAGGGAAACCCCCGACCGCTCCTTCTGGGAGAACAAATCGATGAGTGAGTCATTAGTTGGGTACGTGAGTGGTATTTCGGCTTTATAGTTTATTAATTAACTAGTAGGTTGCTCGATGCCGCGGGCTTGCAGCCCGCGGGGGGGTTTTTGTGTTTTCGTTTTGTCTTGTCTTTTGCCATGTCTAATTGTTTTGGTTTGGTTTTGGGTCTTTGTTTTGTAATTCGTCCTATCCAATTCGCCGAAAATTCCACTTTTGTGTGGAGAGGGGGCGAAGGGGAGGAGGAGTGGAGAGGGAGTTGGTGAGTTTAGTGTTAATTCGTGCGACTGTGCTCTTATAATTGTTTTGGTTTGGTTTTGGAGTCTTTGTTTTGTAATTCGTGAAAAATTGGGGGTAAGTAAGGGGGGAGGGGGGAGGAAGGTTGTGTCAATAAATCACCCTCTTTGAGACCTTTCAAATGATACCCAACTCGGGGGGTTTATCTGTAACCATTGACGATGGTCTACTGAGTAGACCGCAACTGTCAAAATTTAAAATTTGGTCTACTCTAAAAAATTCGTCTTTCCGAGACGTCTCCGATGAGCCCAAACACGACCCGGCTGCGTCGCGCCGTTTCCGAGTTACGACTGAGGGGGTCCGAGGGGGGTTCAATTTTTTTATCTCGTCGAGACGTCTCCGATGAGCCCAACCACGATTTGGCTGCGTTGCGCTGTTTCTGAGATACGGCCGAGGGGTTTGGAGGGGGGTTCAATTTTTATTATCTCGGGGAGACGTCTCCAATGACCCCAAACACGACCTGGCTGCGTTGCGCCGTTTCCGAGTTACGGCTGAGGGGTTTGGAGGGGGGTTCAATTTTATTATCTCGGGGTGACGTCTCCAATGACCCCAAACACGACCCCACTGCGTCGCGTCGCTTCCGAGTTACGGCCGGAGGGGGTCCGAGGGGGGTTCAAATTTTTTATCTCGTCGAGACGTCTCCGATGACCCCAAACACGGCCCGGTTGTGACGCGCCGTTTCCGAGTTACGGCCGGGGGGGTCCGAGGGGGGCGCCAATTTTTTTATCTAGGTGAGACGTCTCCGATGAGCCCAAACACGACCCGGCTGTGTTGCGCCGTTTTCGAGTTACGGCCGGGGGGGTCCGAGGGGGGCGTCAATTTTTTTATCTCGTCGAGACGTCTCCGATGAGCCCAAACACGACCCGGCTGTGTTGCGCCGTTTTCGAGTTACGGCCGGGGGGGTCCGAGGGGGCGTCAAATTTTTTATCTCGGTGAGACGTCCCCGATGAGCCCAAACACGACCTGGCTGCGTCGGGCCGTTTCCGAGTTACGGCTGAGGGGGTTGGAGGGGGAGAGGAGGTCAAAAATCTCGCTTTTTTTGGTGCCCCGGTAGACCCTTGCCGTCGCTCCGCTTCGTTTCGCGACGGGTCAACCACCGTCTCTTATGTCGGTGCAAAAATCCCTTTTAGTTGTGATTTTGTATGGCGTGGGGGAGTGAGGGGGGGGGGTGAATGCGCAATGCCAAAATTCGGTCCGACCCCTTGGACTACCGCGACAAGCCCGATCGAATGAGTCCAAGCACTGGGGGTATCGGTCGAACCGTTTCCGAGTTCCTACCGGGATGGACGGATGGGATGGGGAGGATCGGGGTCATAGGGTCTCGGCTGTGTCTAAATGGCCGATGGGGGTGGACTTTCGCGGCTCTCCGGCCACCGTTGCCGCCGCTGCGGCCCTCGAGTCCGGGGGAGCGAATGACGAGGAGGGGGGCGGGGGGGGCGGGTCGCGCTGCGCGCTCCCCTAGCCCCCCTATCCCCCCTCCTCGTCATTCGCTCCCCCGGCCTCGAGACCCTTCGCGGCGGGTCGACCTAAATGTGCTAAATCGCCATTGTGGTGTGATTTTGTATGAAAGGGGGGTTAAGGGGAAGGTGGGGGGAAGGTGACGGTCCCTGGGGGTGGATCTCGCGGGGTGACGATTATCCGCCAAAGTGCCCACCCACCCATCCTCGATGGTTTTGAAGATATTCCCATCCTTCCGAGAAGAAATGCCACTTTTGTATGGAGGGGGGGCGAAGGGGGGGAGGCGAGGGGAAGTAAACCGTACCGGCCGATGGGCCCCGGGGAGATACCGTTATCCCTCAAAGAGACCGCACGGGCAGCTGCCACCGCTGAGGAGCTACGGGGATCGGAAAGTCCGTACAGGTTGTACGGAGTGTAAAAAAAATGTATGAACGGGATGGGGATGACACTTTCCCTGGTGACTACCGATGACCCTCTATGACATTCCGCAAACGCCACCCTTCCATCCCTCTCAGTTTCCGAGGACCTCTCGCCATCTTTGTACCAGATCGGTGAACCGAGCACCGAGGAAATTCCTGGGGCGCGCTACGCCACCGTCCATACGATGGGATAGGATTGACTACCCGACTTTGCCCCCTTCCCGGTGAAATAAATAGCTTTTCCGAAAAACCATAAATTTGTATGGAGACGGGATGAAGGGATGGAAATCCCGAAAATCGGGATGGCCCTTGAGAAGCATCCCACCGAGGAATAGAAACGCGCCATAGCCACCGACCACCTATCCCGCACGGTTTTGGAGATTTTCCCATCCCTTTCGCCGAAAATGCCACTTTTGTATGGAGACGGGATGAAGGGGGCGGGATGAGGGGATAAAGTTTATCCGAGAAGTTGGACCACCACTATGGGTTATCATCCCCCTAAGACGCCGCCCACCTATCTCTGGCGGTTTCGGAGATGTTCCACTTTGAAAAATCCAAAAAGTTGTATGGAGTGTAAAAAAAATGTATGAACGGGATGGGGATGACATTTTCTTTGGTGACTACCGATGACCCTCTATGACATTCCGCAAACGCCACCCTTCTATCCCCCGTGGTTTCCGAAGACCACTCACCAACTTTTTACCAGGTAGGTGGACCGAGGATCGAATAATTTCCTGGGGCGCGCTACGCCACCCTCCATACGACGGGATAGGATACACCGCCCCACGGTGTCTCCTTGTGGGTGAAAAAAATAGCTTTTTAGAAAATTCAGAAAAAACCCAATATTGGCATGAAACGGGATGAAGGGATGGAAATCCCATAAATCGGGATAGCTTTTAAGAAGCATCCCACCGAGGGACGGAAACGCGCCATTGAGACCGACTTCCTATCCTCGATAGTTTCGGAGATATTTTCATCCTTCCAAAAAAATGGCCACTTTTTGTATGGAGACGGGATGAAGGGGGCGGGATGGGGGGATAAAGTTTATCCGAGAAGTTGGACCACCACTATAGGTGATCATCCCCCAAAGACGCCGCCCACCTATCTCCGGTGGTTTAGAGGGTACTCCACTTTGAAAAGTCCAAAAAAGTTGTATGGAGTTTAAAAAAAATGTATGAACGGGATGGGGATGACACTTTCCCTGGTCACCACCGATGACCCTCTATGACATTCCGCAAACGCCACCCTTCTATCCCTCATAGTTTCCGAGGACCACTAACCAACTTTTTACCAGGTCGGTTTACCGAGGATATGAGATTTTTCTGGAGGTCACCGGGGAATTACCTATCCGACCACCTATAGCGGGGAAACCCCCGACCGCTCCTTCTAGGAGAACAAATCGATGAGTGAGTCATTAGTTGGGTACGTGAGTGGTATTTCGGCTTTATAGTTTATTAATTAACTAGTAGGTTGCTCGATGCCGCGGGCTTGCAGCCCGCGGGGGGGTTTTTGTGTTTTCGTTTTGTCTTGTCTTTTGCCATGTCTAATTGTTTTGGTTTGGTTTTGGGTCTTTGTTTTGTAATTCGTCCTATCCAATTCGCCGAAAATTCCACTTTTGTGTGGAGAGGGGGCGAAGGGGAGGAGGAGTGGAGAGGGAGTTGGTGAGTTTAGTGTTAATTCGTGCGACTGTGCTCTTATAATTGTTTTGGTTTGGTTTTGGAGTCTTTGTTTTGTAATTCGTGAAAAATTGGGGGTAAGTAAGGGGGGAGGGGGGAGGAAGGTTGTGTCAATAAATCACCCTCTTTGAGACCTTTCAAATGATACCCAACTCGGGGGGTTTATCTGTAACCATTGACGATGGTCTACTGAGTAGACCGCAACTGTCAAAATTTAAAATTTGGTCTACTCTAAAAAATTCGTCTTTCCGAGACGTCTCCGATGAGCCCAAACACGACCCGGCTGCGTCGCGCCGTTTCCGAGTTACGACTGAGGGGGTCCGAGGGGGGTTCAATTTTTTTATCTCGTCGAGACGTCTCCGATGAGCCCAACCACGATTTGGCTGCGTTGCGCTGTTTCTGAGATACGGCCGAGGGGTTTGGAGGGGGGTTCAATTTTTATTATCTCGGGGAGACGTCTCCAATGACCCCAAACACGACCTGGCTGCGTTGCGCCGTTTCCGAGTTACGGCTGAGGGGTTTGGAGGGGGGTTCAATTTTATTATCTCGGGGTGACGTCTCCAATGACCCCAAACACGACCCCACTGCGTCGCGTCGCTTCCGAGTTACGGCCGGAGGGGGTCCGAGGGGGGTTCAAATTTTTTATCTCGTCGAGACGTCTCCGATGACCCCAAACACGGCCCGGTTGTGACGCGCCGTTTCCGAGTTACGGCCGGGGGGGTCCGAGGGGGGCGCCAATTTTTTTATCTAGGTGAGACGTCTCCGATGAGCCCAAACACGACCCGGCTGTGTTGCGCCGTTTTCGAGTTACGGCCGGGGGGGTCCGAGGGGGGCGTCAATTTTTTTATCTCGTCGAGACGTCTCCGATGAGCCCAAACACGACCCGGCTGTGTTGCGCCGTTTTCGAGTTACGGCCGGGGGGGTCCGAGGGGGCGTCAAATTTTTTATCTCGGTGAGACGTCCCCGATGAGCCCAAACACGACCTGGCTGCGTCGGGCCGTTTCCGAGTTACGGCTGAGGGGGTTGGAGGGGGAGAGGAGGTCAAAAATCTCGCTTTTTTTGGTGCCCCGGTAGACCCTTGCCGTCGCTCCGCTTCGTTTCGCGACGGGTCAACCACCGTCTCTTATGTCGGTGCAAAAATCCCTTTTAGTTGTGATTTTGTATGGCGTGGGGGAGTGAGGGGGGGGGGGGTGAATGCGCAATGCCAAAATTCGGTCCGACCCCTTGGACTACCGCGACAAGCCCGATCGAATGAGTCCAAGCACTGGGGGTATCGGTCGAACCGTTTCCGAGTTCCTACCGGGATGGACGGATGGGATGGGGAGGATCGGGGTCATAGGGTCTCGGCTGTGTCTAAATGGCCGATGGGGGTGGACTTTCGCGGCTCTCCGGCCACCGTTGCCGCCGCTGCGGCCCTCGAGTCCGGGGGAGCGAATGACGAGGAGGGGGGCGGGGGGGGCGGGTCGCGCTGCGCGCTCCCCTAGCCCCCCTATCCCCCCTCCTCGTCATTCGCTCCCCCGGCCTCGAGACCCTTCGCGGCGGGTCGACCTAAATGTGCTAAATCGCCATTGTGGTGTGATTTTGTATGAAAGGGGGGTTAAGGGGAAGGTGGGGGGAAGGTGACGGTCCCTGGGGGTGGATCTCGCGGGGTGACGATTATCCGCCAAAGTGCCCACCCACCCATCCTCGATGGTTTTGAAGATATTCCCATCCTTCCGAGAAGAAATGCCACTTTTGTATGGAGGGGGGGCGAAGGGGGGGAGGCGAGGGGAAGTAAACCGTACCGGCCGATGGGCCCCGGGGAGATACCGTTATCCCTCAAAGAGACCGCACGGGCAGCTGCCACCGCTGAGGAGCTACGGGGATCGGAAAGTCCGTACAGGTTGTACGGAGTGTAAAAAAAATGTATGAACGGGATGGGGATGACACTTTCCCTGGTGACTACCGATGACCCTCTATGACATTCCGCAAACGCCACCCTTCCATCCCTCTCAGTTTCCGAGGACCTCTCGCCATCTTTGTACCAGATCGGTGAACCGAGCACCGAGGAAATTCCTGGGGCGCGCTACGCCACCGTCCATACGATGGGATAGGATTGACTACCCGACTTTGCCCCCTTCCCGGTGAAATAAATAGCTTTTCCGAAAAACCATAAATTTGTATGGAGACGGGATGAAGGGATGGAAATCCCGAAAATCGGGATGGCCCTTGAGAAGCATCCCACCGAGGAATAGAAACGCGCCATAGCCACCGACCACCTATCCCGCACGGTTTTGGAGATTTTCCCATCCCTTTCGCCGAAAATGCCACTTTTGTATGGAGACGGGATGAAGGGGGCGGGATGAGGGGATAAAGTTTATCCGAGAAGTTGGACCACCACTATGGGTTATCATCCCCCTAAGACGCCGCCCACCTATCTCTGGCGGTTTCGGAGATGTTCCACTTTGAAAAATCCAAAAAGTTGTATGGAGTGTAAAAAAAATGTATGAACGGGATGGGGATGACATTTTCTTTGGTGACTACCGATGACCCTCTATGACATTCCGCAAACGCCACCCTTCTATCCCCCGTGGTTTCCGAAGACCACTCACCAACTTTTTACCAGGTAGGTGGACCGAGGATCGAATAATTTCCTGGGGCGCGCTACGCCACCCTCCATACGACGGGATAGGATACACCGCCCCACGGTGTCTCCTTGTGGGTGAAAAAAATAGCTTTTTAGAAAATTCAGAAAAAACCCAATATTGGCATGAAACGGGATGAAGGGATGGAAATCCCATAAATCGGGATAGCTTTTAAGAAGCATCCCACCGAGGGACGGAAACGCGCCATTGAGACCGACTTCCTATCCTCGATAGTTTCGGAGATATTTTCATCCTTCCAAAAAAATGGCCACTTTTTGTATGGAGACGGGATGAAGGGGGCGGGATGGGGGGATAAAGTTTATCCGAGAAGTTGGACCACCACTATAGGTGATCATCCCCCAAAGACGCCGCCCACCTATCTCCGGTGGTTTAGAGGGTAC
Organism: Synanthedon andrenaeformis; assembly: GCA_936446665.2. Taxonomy (NCBI): domain Eukaryota; kingdom Metazoa; phylum Arthropoda; class Insecta; order Lepidoptera; family Sesiidae; genus Synanthedon; species Synanthedon andrenaeformis. The sequence continues at coordinate 11,773,625 of OW387777.2, read as the reverse complement.
TCCACTTTGAAAAGTCCAAAAAAGTTGTATGGAGTTTAAAAAAAATGTATGAACGGGATGGGGATGACACTTTCCCTGGTCACCACCGATGACCCTCTATGACATTCCGCAAACGCCACCCTTCTATCCCTCATAGTTTCCGAGGACCACTAACCAACTTTTTACCAGGTCGGTTTACCGAGGATATGAGATTTTTCTGGAGGTCACCGGGGAATTACCTATACGACCACCTATAACAGGGAAACCCCCGACCGCTCCTTCTAGGAGAACAAATCGATGAGTGAGTCATTGGGTATGTGAGTGGTATTTCGGCTTTATATTGTATTAACTAGTAGGTTGCTCGATGCCGCGGGCTTGCAGCCCGCGGGGGGGTTTTTATGTTGTAGTTTGTCTTGTCTTTTGCCATGTCTAATTGTTTTGGTTTGGTTTTGGGTCTTTGTTTTGTAATTCGTGAAAAATTGGGGGTAAGTAACTAAGGTTGTGTTAGGTTAGGTAAGATAAAGGATGAGGGGGGAGGTGGGTGGTGGCAATAGATCACCCTCGTTGAGACCTTTCAAATGATACCCAACTCGGGGGGTTTATCTGTAACCGTTGACTATGGTCTACTGAGTAGAACGCAACTGTAAAAATTTGAAATATGGTCTACTCTAAAAAATTCGTCTTTCCGAGACGTCTCCGATGACCCCAAACACGACCCGGCTGTGACGCACCGTTTCCGAGTTACGGCCGGGGGGGTCCGAGGGGGACGTCAAATTTTTCATCTCGGGGAGACGTCTCCGATGAGCCCAAACACGACCCGGTTGTGACGCGCCGTTTCTTAGTTACGGCTGGGGGGGTCCGAGGGGGGCGTAAAATTTTTTATCTCGGGGAGACGTCTCCGATGACCCCAAACACGACCCGGCTGCGTTGCGCCGTTTTCGAGTTACGGCCGGGGGGGTCCGAGGGGGGCGTCAAATTTTTTATCTCGTCAAGACATCTCCGAAGAGCCCAAACACGACCCGGCTGCGTCGCGTCGTTTCCGAGTTACGGCCGGGGGGGTTGGAGGGGGGCGTCAAATTTTTTATCTCGGGGAGACGTCTCCGATGACCCCAAACACGACCCCACTACGTCGCGTCGTTTCCGAGTTACTACTGAGGGGGTTGGAGGGGGTTTCAATTTTATTATCTCGGGGAGACGTCTCCGATGACCCCAAACACGACCCGGCTGCGTTGCGCCGTTTTCGAGTTTCGGCCGGGGGGGTCCGAGGGGGGCGTCAAATTTTTTATCTCGTCGAGACGTCCCCTATGAACCCAAACACGACCCGGCTGTGACGCGCCGTTTTCGAGTTACGGCCGGGGGGTTCCGAGGGGGGCGTCAAATTTTTTATCTCGGCGAGACATCTGCGATGAGCCCAAACACGACCCGGCTGTGACGCCCCGTTTCCGAGTTACGATGGAGAGGGTCTGGGGGGGGGGGGGACAAAAATCTCGCTTTTATGGTGCCCCGGTAGGCCCTTGCCGTCGCTCCGCGACGGGTCGACTGCCGTCTCTTATGTCGGTGCAAAAATTCCTTTCAGTTGTGATTTTGTATGGAGTGTAGGAGGGAGGGGGAGGGCCAGTGCGCAATGCCAAAATTCGGTCCGACCCCATGGACTACCCGCGACGAGCCCGATCGAATGAGCCCAAACACGGGGGGTATCGGTCGAACCGTTTCCGAGTTAGTACCGGGATGGACGGATGGGATGAGGAGGATCGGGGTCATTGGGTCTCGGCTGTGTCTAAATGGACGAAGGGGACGGACTTTCGCGGCTCTCCGGCCACAGTTGCCGCCGCTGCGGCCCTCGAGTCCGGGGGGGCGAATTCCTCGGAGGAGGGCCGGGGGGGCGGGTCGCGCTGCGCGCTCCCCTATCCCCCCCTACCCCCCCCCTCCTCGTCATTCGCCCCCCCGGCCTCGAGGCCCTTCGCGGCGGGTCGACCGCCCTCCTCTAAATGTGCAAGAGGTGTGATTTTGTATGAAAGGGGATGAAGGGGGTGAGGTGGGGGGAAGGTGACGGTCCCGGAGGGTGGATCTCGCGGGGTGACGGTTATCCGCCAAAGTGTCCACCCACCCATCCGCGATGGTTTTGGAGATATTTCCTATCCTTCCGAAAAGAAATGCCACTTTTGTATGGAGGGGGGGCGAAGGGGGGGAGGTGAGGGGAAGTAGACCGTCTCGGCCGATGGTCCTCGGGGAGAAACCCCTATCCCCCAAAGAGACCGCACGGGCAGCTGCCACCGTTGAGGAGCTACGGGGATCGTAAAGTCCGTACAGGTTGTATGGAGTGTAAAAAAAATGTATGAACGGGATGGGGATGACTCTCTCCCTGGTGACTACCGATGACCCTCTATGACATTCCGCAAACGCCACCCTTCCATCCCTCTTACTTTCCGAGTACCAGTCGCCATCTTTGTACCAGGTCGGTGGACCGACCACTGAAGAATTTCCCGGGACGCGCTACGCCACCCTCCATACGATGGGATAGGATTGACTACCCGACTTTGCCCCCTTCCCGGTGAAATAAATAGCTTTTCCGAAAAACCATAAATTTGTATGGAGACGGGATGAAGGGATGGAAATCCCGAAAATCGGGATGGCCCTTGAGAAGGATCCCACCGAGAGATGGAAACGCGCCATTGCGACCGACCACCTATCCCGCACGGTTTTAGAGATTTTCCCATCCCTTTCGCCGAAAATGCCACTTTTGTATGGAGACGGGATGAAGGGGGCGGGATGGGGGGATAAAGTTTATCCGAGAAGTTGGACCACCACTAAGGGTTATCATCCCCCTAAGACGCCGCCCACCTATCTCCGGCGGTTTCGGAGATGTTCCACTTTGAAAAATCCAAAAAGTTGTATGGAGTTTAAAAAAAATGTATGAACGGGATGGGGATGACATTTTCTTTGGTGACTATCGATGACCCTCTATGACATTCCGCAAACGCCACCCTTCTATCCCCCGTGGTTTCCGAAGACCACTCACCAACTTTTTACCAGGTAAGTGGACCGAGGCTCGAATAATTTCCTGGGGCGCGCTACGCCACCCTCCATACGACGGGATAGGATACACCGCCCCACGGTGTCTCCTTGTGGGTGAAAAAAATAGCTTTTTAGAAAATTCAGAAAAAACCCAATATTGGCATGAAACGGGATGAAGGGATGGAAATCCCATAAATCGGGATAGCTTTTAAGAAGCATCCCACCGAGGGACGGAAACGCGCCATTGAGACCGACTTCCTATCCTCGGTGGTTTCGGAGATATTTTTATCCTTCCAAAAAAATGGCCACTTTTTGTATGGAGACGGGATGAAGGGGGCGGGATGGGGGGATAAAGTTTATCCGAGAAGTTGGACCACCACTATAGGTGATCATCCCCCAAAGACGCCACCCACCTATCCCCGGTGGTTAAGGAGGTAGTCCACTTTGAAAAGTCCAAAAAAGTTGTATGGAGTTTAAAAAAAATGTATGAACGGGATGGGGATGACACTTTCCCTGGTGACCACCGACGACCCTCTATGACATTCCGCAAACCCCGTCCCTCTGCGACTAATACTTTCCCAGATCCCGTCACCAACTTTTTACCAGAACGGTGTACCGAGGATATGAGATTTTTCTGGAGGTCACCGGGGAATCCCCTATCCGACCACCTACAACAGGGAAACCCCCGACCGCTCCTTCTGGGAGAACAAATCGATGAGTCAGTCATTAGTTGAGTACGTGAGTGGGATTTCGGCTTTATAGTTTATTAACTAGTAGGTTGCTCGATGCCGCGGGCTTGCAGCCCGCGGGGGGTTTTTTGTGTTGTAGTTTGTCTTGTCTTTTGCCATGTCTAATTGTTTTGGTTTGGTTTTGGGTCTTTGTTTTGTAATTCGTCCCATCCAATTCGCCGAAAATTCCACTTTTGTGTGTGTGTGTGTGTGGGGGGGGGGGGGGCGAAGGGGAAGAGTTTAGTGTTTATTCGTGCGACTGAGCGCTTACAATTGTTTTGGTTTGGTTCTGGGGTCTTTGTTTTGTATTTCGGAAGTATTTTAAGTAGAGGGGGTCTAAGGGAGGGTGGGGGAAGGGGTGCCAATATATCACCCTCGTTGAGACCTTTTAAATGATACCCAACACGAGGGGTTTATCTTTTACCGTTTACCGTGGTCCAACGAGTAGACCGCAACTGTCAAAATTTGAAATTTGGTCTTCTCTAAAAAATTCGTCTTCCCGAAACGTCTCAGATGACTCCAAACACGACCCGGCTGTGACGTACCATTTCCGAGTTACGGTCGGGGGGGTCCGAGGGAGACGTCAAATTTTTTATCTCGGTGAGACGTCTCCGATGACCCCAAACACGACCCGGCTGTGACGTACCGTTTCCGAGTTACGGCCGGGGGGGGGGGGGTCCGAGGGGCGCGTCAAATTTTTTATCTCGAGGAGACGTCTCCGATGAGCCCAAACACGACCCGGCTGCGTTGCGCCGTTCCCGAATTACGACTGAGGGGGTCCGAGGGGGGCGTCAAATTTTTTATCTCGGGGAGACGTCTCCAATGAGCCCAAACACGACCCGGCTGCGTCGCGCCGTTTCCCAGTTACGGCCGGGGGGGTCCGAGGGGGGTTCAAATTTTTCATTTCGGGGAGACGTCTCCGATGACCCCAAACACGACCCCACTACGTCGCATCGTTTCCAAGTTACGGCTTGGGGGGTCTGAGGGGGGCGTCAAATTTTTCATCTCTGGGAGACGTCTCCGATGACCCCAAACACGACCCCGTTGTGACGCGCCGTTTCCGAGTTACGGCCGGGGGGTCCGTGAAATTTTTTATCTCTGTGAGACGTCTCCGATGACCCCAAACACGACCCGGTTGTGACGCGCCGTTTCCGAGTTACGGCCGGGGGGGTCCGAGGGGGGCGTCAAATTTTTAATCTCTGGGAGACGTCTCCGATGACCCCAAACACGACCCGGCTGTGACGTACCGTTTCCGAGTTACGGCCGGGGGGGGGGGGGGGGTCCGAGGGGCGCGTCAAATTTTTTATCTCGAGGAGACGTCTCCGATGAGCCCAAACACGACCCGGCTGCGTTGCGCCGTTCCCGAGTTACGACTGAGGGGGTCCGAGGGGGGTTCAAATTTTTCTTGTCAAAAATCTCGCTTTTTTTGGTGCCCCGGTAGACCCTTGCCGTCGCTCCGCTTCGCTCCGCGACGGGTCGACCGCCGTCTCTTGTGTGGGTGGAAAAATCCCTTTTAGTTGTGATTTTGTATGGAGTGGGGGAGGGAGGGGGAGGGCGAGTGCGCAATGCCAAAATTCGGTCCGACCCCATGGACTACCCGCGACGATCCCGATCGAATGAGCCCAAACACGGGGGGTATCGGTCGAACCGTTTCCGAGTTCGCACCGGGATGGACGGATGGGATGGGGAGGATCGGGGTCATTGGGTCTTGGCTGTGTCTAAATGGCCGATGGAGGTGGACTTTCGCGGCTCTCCGGTCACCGTTGCCGCCTCGAGACCCTTCGCGGCGGGTCGACCGCCCTCCTCTAAATGTGCAAAATCGCCATCGAGGTGTGATTTTGTATGAAAGGGGAGAGGTGAGGGGAAGGTGATGGTCCCTGGGGGTGGACCTCGCGGGGTGACGGTTATCCGCCAAAGTGTCCACCCACCCATCCTCGATGGTTTTAGAGATATTCCCATCCTTCCGAAAAGAAATGCCACTTTTGTATGGAGGGGGGGCAAAGGGGGGCAGGCGGGGGGAAGTAGACCGTCCCGGCCGATGGGTCTCGGGGAGAAACCGTTATCCCCCAAAGCGACCGCACGGGCAGGTGCCACCGCTGAGGAGCTACGGGGATCGGATAGTCCACACAGGTTGTATGGAGTGTAAATAAAATGTATGAACGGGATGGGGATGACTCTCTCCCTGGTGACTACCGATGACCCTCTATGACATTCCGCAAACGCCACCCTTCCATCCCTCTTACTTTCCGAGGACCACACCCCAACTTTTAACCAGAACGGTGGACCGAGCACCGAAGAATTTCCTACGGTGCGCTACGCCGCCCTCCATACGATGGGATGAGATATACCGCTCCAGAAAATCTCCTTCCGGTTGAAATAAATAGCTTTTCCGAAAAACCATAAATTTGTATGGAGACGGGATGAAGGGATGGAAATCCCGAAAATTGGGATAGCCCCTGAGAGGCATCCCACCAAGGGACGGAAACGCGCCATAGTGACCGCCCACCTATTCGCAATGGTTTCGAAGATATTCCCATCCTTCCAAAAAGAAATGCCACTTTTGTATGGAGGGAGGGGGAAGGAGGGAGAGGTGGGGGAAGTAGACCATCTCGGCTGATGGGCCTCGGGGAGAAACCGTTATCCCCCAAAGAGACCGCACAGACAGCTGCCACAGCTGAGGAGCTACGGGGATCGGAAAGTCCATCCAGGTTGTATGGAGTGTAAAAAAAATGTATGAACGGGATGGGGATGACATTTTCCCTGGTGACTACCGATGACCCTCTATGACATTCCGCAAACGCCACCCTTCCATCCCTCTTACTTTCCGAGTACCAGTCGCCATCTTTGTACCAGGTCAGTGGACCGAGCACTGAAGAATTTCCCGGGACGCGCTACGCCACCCTCCATACGACGGGATGAGATATACCGCTCCAGAAAATCTCCTTGTGGGTGAAATAAATCGCTTTTCCGAAAAACCATAAATTTGTATGGTGGCGGGATGAAGGGATGGAAATCCCGAAAATCGGGATGACTTTTAAGAAGCATCCCACCGAGGGATGGAAACGCGCCATTGCGACCGACCACCTATCCCGCACGGTTTTAGAGATTTTCCCATCCCTTTCGCCGAAAATGCCACTTTTGTATGGAGACGGGATGAAGGGGGCGGGATGGGGGGATAAAGTTTATCCGAGAAGTTGGACCACCACTATGGGTTATCATCCCCCAAAGACGCCGACCACCTATCTCCGGCGGTTTCGGAGATGTTCCACTTTGAAAAATCCAAAAAGTTGTATGGAGTGTAAAAAAAATGTATGAACGGGATGGGGATGACATTTTCCCTGGTGACTACCGATGACCCTCTATGACATTCCGCAAACGCCACCCTTCTATCCCCCGTGGTTTCCGAAGACCACTCACCAACTTTTTACCAGGTAGGTGGACCGAGGATCGAATAATTTCCTGGGGCGCGCTACGCCACCCTCCATACGACGGGATAGGATACACCGCCCCACGGTGTCTCCTTGTGGGTGAAAAAAATCGCTTTTTAGAAAATTCAGAAAAAACCCAATATTGGCATGAAACGGGATGAAGGGATGGAAATCCCATAAATCGGGATAGCTTTTAAGAAGCATCCCACCGAGGGACGGAAACGCGCCATTGAGACCGACTTCCTATCCTCGATAGTTTCGGAGATATTTTTATCCTTCCAAAAAAATGGCCACTTTTTGTATGGAGACGGGATGAAGGGGGCGGGAGGGGGGGATAGAGTTTATCCGAGAAGTTGGACCACCACTATAGGTGGTCATCCCCCAAAGACGCCACCCACCTATCCCCGGTGGTTTGGGAGGTAGTCCACTTTGAAAAGTCCAAAAAAGTTGTATGGAGTTTAAAAAAAATGTATGAACGGGATGGGGATGACACTTTCCCTGGTGACCACCGATGACCCTCTATGACAATCCGCAAACGCCACCCTCCTATCCCTCATAGTTTCCGAGGACCACTAACCAACTTTTTACCAGGTCGGTTTACCGAGGATATGAGATTTTTCTGGAGGTCACCGGGGAATTCCCTATCCGACCACATACAACAGGGAAACCCCCGACCGCTCCTTCTAGGAGAACAAAAAGATGAGTCATTAGGTCGTTGAGTGGGAATCCGGCTTTATAGTTTATTAACTAGTAGGTTGCTCGATGCCGCGGGCTTGCAGCCCGCGGGGGGGTTTTTGTGTTTTGTTTTTTGATGTCTTTTTGCCATGTCTAATTGTTTTGGTTTGGTTTTGGGTCTTTGTTTTGTAATTCATCAAAAATTGGGGGTAAGTAAGTAAGGTTGTGTTAGGTTAGGTAAGATAAAGGGGGAGGGGGGAGGTGGGTGGTGGCAATAGATCACCCTCGTTGAGACCTTTCAAATGATACCCAACATGGGGGGGTCTACTTGTAACCTTTGACTAAGTAGACCGCAACTGTCAAAATTTGAAATTTTGGTCTACTCTAAAAAATTCGTCGTTGCGAGACGTCTCCGATGAGCCCAAACACGACCCGGCTGCGTAGCACCGTTTCCGAGTTACGGTCGAGGGGGTCCGAGGGGGGCGTGAAATTTTTTATCTCTGGGAGACGTCTCCGATGACCCCAAACACGACCCAACTACGTCGCGTCGTTTCCAAGTTACGGCCTGGGGGGTCCGAGGCGGGTTTAAATTTTTTATCTCGGGGAGACGTCTCCGATGAGTCCAAACACGACCTGGCTGCGTCGCGCCGTTTCCGAGATACGTCTGAGGGGGTTGGAGGAGGGTTCAAATTTTTTATCTCGGGGAGACGTCTCCGATGACCCCAAACACGACCCGGTTGTGACGCGCCGTTTCCGGGTTACGGCCGGGGGGGTCCGAGGGGGGCGTCAAATTTTTTATCTCTGGGAGACGTCTCCGATGACCCCAAACACGACCCGGTTGTGACGCGCCGTTTCCGAGTTACGGCCGGGGGGGTCCGAGGGGGGCGTCAAATTTTTTATCTCTGGGAGACGTCTCCGATGACCCCAAACACGACCCGGTTGTGACGCGCCGTTTCCGAGTTACGGCCGGGGGGGTCCGAGGGGGGCGTCAAATTTTTTATCTCTGGGAGACGTCTCCGATGACCCCAAACACGACCCGGTTGTGACGCGCCGTTTCCGAGTTACGGCCGGAGGGGGTCCGAGGGGGGCGTCAAATTTTTTAGCTCTGGGAGACGTCTCCGATGAACCCAAACATGAGCCGGCTGCGTCGCGCCGTTCCCGAGTTACAACTGAGGGGGTTGGAGGGGGGTTCAATTTTATTATCTCGGGGAGACGTCTCCGATGACCCCAAACACGACCCGGATGTGACGCGTCGTTTCTGAGTTACGACTGGGGGGGTTGGAGGGGGGCGTCAAATTTTTTATCTCTGGGAGACGTCTCCGATGACCCCAAACACGACCCGGTTGTGACGCGCCGTTTCCGAGTTACGGCCGGGGGGGTCCGAGGGGGGCGTCAAATTTTTTATCTCTGGGAGACGTCTCCGATGAGCCCAAACACGACCCCACTACGTCGCGTCGTTTCCAAGTTACGGCCTGGGGGGTCCGAAGGGGGTTCAAATTTTTTATTTCGTCGAGACGTCACCGGTGAGCCCAAACACGAGCCGGCTGCGTCGCGCCGTTTCCGAGTTACGGCTGAGGGGTGTGGAGGGGGGTTCAATTTTATTATCTCGGGGAGACGTCTCCGATGAGCCCAAACACGATCTGGTTGCGTTGCGCCGTTTCCGAGTTACGACTGAGGTGGTCCGAGGGGGGTTCAAATTTTTCTTGTCAAAAATCTCTTTTTTTTTGGTGCCCCGGTAGACCCTTGCCGTCTCTTATGTGGGTGAAAAAATTCCTTTTAGGTGTGGTTTTGTATGGAGCGTAGGAGGGAGGGGGAGGGCGAGTGCGCAATGCCAAAATTCGGTCCGACCCCATGGACTACCCGCGACGAGCCCGATCGAATGAGCCCAAACACGGGGGGTATCGGTCGAACCGTTTCCGAGTTAGTACCGGGATGGACGGGTGGGATGGGGAGAATCGGGGTCATTGGGTCTTGGCTGTGTCTAAATGGCCGAAGGGGACGGACTTTCGCGGCTCTCCGGCCACAGTTGCCGCCGCTGCGGCCCTCGAGTCCGGGGGGGCGAATTCCTCGGAGGGGGGCCGGGGGGGCGGGTCGCGCTGCGCGCTCCCCTAACCCCCCCTATCCCTCCTCCTCGTCATTCGCCCCCCCGGCCTCGAGACCCTTCGCGGCGGATCGACCGCCCTCCTGTAAATGTGCAAAATCGCCATCGAGGTGTGATTTTGTATGAAAGGGGGGTAAAGGGGGGAGGGCGATGGTCTCGGAGGGTGGACCACGCGGGGTGACGGTTATCCGCCAAAGTGTCCACCCACCCATCCTCGATGGTTTTGGAGATATTCCCATCCTTCCGAAAAGAAATGCCACTTTTGTATGGAGGGGGGGCGAAGGGGGGCAGGCGGGGGGAAGTAGACCGTCCCGGCCGATGGGTCTCGGGGAGAAACCGTTATCCCCCAAAGCGACCGCACGGGCAGGTGCCACCGCTGAGGAGCTACGGGGATCGTAAAGTCCGTACAGGTTGTATGGAGTGTAAAAAAAATGTATGAACGGGATGGGGATGACTCTCTCCCTGGTGACTACCGATGACCCTCTATGACATTCCGCAAACGCCATCCTTCCATCCCTCTTACTTTCCGAGGACCACACCCCAACTTTTTACCAGAACGGTGGACCGAGCACCGAAGAATATCCTACGGTGCGCTACGCCGCCCTCCATACGATGGGATAGGATTGACTACCCGACTTTGCCCCCTTCCCGGTGAAATAAATAGCTTTTCCGAAAAACCATAAATTTGTATGGAGACGGGATGAAGGGATGGAAATCCCGAAAATCGGGATGGCCCTTGAGAAGCATCCCACCGAGGAATAGAAACGCGCCATAGCCACCGACCACCTATCCCGCACGGTTTTGGAGATTTTCCCATCCCTTTCGCCGAAAATGCCACTTTTGTATGGAGACGGGATGAAGGGGGCGGGATGGGGGGATAAAGTTTATCCGAGAAGTTGGACCACCACTATGGGTTATCATCCCCCTAAGACGCCGACCACCTATCTCCGGCGGTTTCGGAGATGTTCCACTTTGAAAAATCCAAAAAGTTGTATGGAGTGTAAAAAAAATGTATGAACGGGATGGGGATGACTCTCTCCCTGGTGACTACCGATGACCCTCTATGACATTCCGCAAACGCCACCCTTCTATCCCCCGTGGTTTCCGAAGACCACTCACCAACTTTTTACCAGGTAGGTGGACCGAGGATCGAATAAATTCCTGGGGCGCGCTACGCCACCCTCCATACGACGGGATAGGATACGCCGCCCCACGGTGTCTCCTTGTGGGTGAAAAAAATCGCCTTTTAGAAAATTCAGAAAAAACCCAATTTTGGCATGAAACGGGATGAAGGGATGGAAATCCCATAAATCGGGATAGCTTTTAAGAAGCATCCCACCGAGGGACGGAAACGCGCCATTGAGACCGACTTCCCATCCTCGATAGTTTCGGAGATATTTTTATCCTTCCAAAAAAATGGCCACTTTTTGTACGGAGACGGGATGAAGGAGGCGGGATGGGGGGATAAAGTTTATCCGAGAAGTTGGACCACCACTATGGGTGATCATCCCCCAAAGACGCCGCCAACCTATCTCCGGCGATTGAGGAGGTAGTCCACTTTGAAAAGTCCAAAAAAGTTGTATGGAGTTTAAAAAAAATGTATGAACGGGATGGGGATGACACTTTCCCTGGTGACCACCGATGACGTTCTATGACATTCCGCAAACGCCACCCTTCCATCCCTCATAGTTTCCGAGGACCACTAACCAACTTTTTACCAGAACGGTGTACCGAGGATATGAGATTTTTCTGGAGGTCACCGGGGAATCCCCTATCCGACCATATATAATAGGGAAATCCCCGACCGCTCCTTCTAGGAGAACAAATCGATGAGTGAGTCATTGGGTATGTGAGTGGGATTTCGGCTTTATAGTTTATTAACTAGTAGGTTGCTCGATGCCGCGGGCTTGCAGCCCGCGGGGGGGTTTTTGTGTTTCGTTTTTTGTTGTCTTTTTGCCATGTCTAATTGTTTTGGTTTGGTTTTGGGTCTTTGTTTTGTAATTCGTCCCATCCGTTTCGCCGAAAATTCCACTTTTGTGTGGAGAGGGGGCGAAGGGGAGGAGGAGGGGAGAGGGCGTTGATGAGTTTAGTGTTAATTCGTGCGACTGTGCTCTTATAATTGTTTTGGTTTGGTTTTGGAGTCTTTGTTTTGTAATTAGTGAAAAATTGGGGGTAAGTAAGGGGGGAGGGGGGAAGGGGGTTGTGTCAATAAATCACCCTCTTTGAGACCTTTCAAATGATACCCAACTCGGGGGGTTTATCTGTAACCGTTGACCATGGTCTACTGAGTAGACCGCAACTGTCAAAATTTAAAATTTGGTCTACTCTAAAAAATTCGTCTTTCCGAGACGTCTCCGATGAGGCCAAACACGACCTAGCTGCGTCGCGCCGTTTCCGAGTTACGACTGAGGGGGTCCGAGGGGGGTTCAATTTTTTTATCTCTTCGAGACGTCTCCGATGAGCCCAAACACGACTTGGCTGCGTTGCGCTGTTTCTGAGATACGGCCGAGGGGTTTGGAGGGGGGTTCAATTTTTATTATCTCGGGGAGACGTCTCCAATGACCCCAAACACGACCTGGCTGCGTTGCGCCGTTTCCGAGTTACGGCTGAGGGGGTTGGAGGGGGGTTCAATTTTATTATCTCGGGGTGACGTCTCCAATGACCCCAAACACGACCCCACTGCGTCGCGTCGCTTCCGAGTTACGGCCGGAGGGGGTCCGAGGGGGTTCAAATTTTTTATCTCGTCGAGACGTCTCCGATGAGCCCAAACATGACCCGGCTGCGTCGCGCCGTTCCCGAGTTATAACTGAGGGGGTCTGAGGGGGGTTCAATTTTTTTATCTAGTCGAAACGTCTCCGATGACCAAAAACACGACCCGGTTGTGACGCGCCGTTTCCGAGTTACGGCCGGAGGGGGTCCGAGGGGGGCGTCAAATTTTTTAGCTCTCGGAGACGTCTCCGATGAACCCAAACATGAGCCGGCTGCGTCGCGCCGTTCCCGAGTTACAACTGAGGGGGTTGGAGGGGGGTTCAATTTTATTATCTCGGGGAGACGTCTCCGATGACCCCAAACACGACCCGGATGTGACGCGCCGTTTCTGAGTTACGACTGAGGGGGTCTGAGGGGGCGTCAAATTTTTTATCTCGGGGAAACGTCTCCGATGACCCTAAACACGACCCGGCTGTGACGCCCCGTTTCTGAGTTACGACTGAGGGTGTCCGAGGGGCGTCAAATTTTTTATCTCTGGGAGACGTCTCCGATGACCCCAAACATGACCCGGTTGTGACGCGCCGTTTCCGAGTTACAGCCGGGGGGGTCCGAGGGGGCCTCAAATTTTTTATCTCTGGGATACGTCCCCGATGAGCCCAAACACGACCCCACTACGTCGCGTCGTTTCCAAGTTACGACCTGGGGGGTCCGAGGGGGGTTCAAATTTTTTATTTCGTCGAGACGTCTCCGGTGAGCCCAAACACGACCTGGCTGCGTCGCGCCGTTTCCGAGTTACGGCTGAGGGGTGTGGAGGGGGGTTCAATTTTATTATCTCGGGGAGACGTCTCCGATGAGCCCAAACACGATCTGGTTGCGTTGCGCCGTTTCCGAGTTACGACTGAGGGGGTCCGAGGGGGGTTCAAATTTTTCTTGTCAAAAATCTCTTTTTTTTTTTGGTGCCCCGGTAGACCCTTGCCGTCTCTTATGTGGGTGAAAAAATTCCTTTTAGGTGTGGTTTTGTATGGAGCGTAGGAGGGAGGGGGAGGGCGAGTGCGCAATGCCAAAATTCGGTCCGACCCCTTGGACTACCCGCGACGAGCCCGATCGAATGAGCCCAAACACGGGGGGTATCGGTCGCACCGTTATCGAGTTCGTATCGGGATGGACGGATGGGATGGGGAGGATCGGGGTCATTGGGTCTTGGCTGTGTCTAAATGGCCCACCGGGATAGTCTTTCGCAGCTCTCCGGTCAACGTTGCCGCCGCTGCGGCCCTCGAGTCCGGGGTCGCGAATTCCTCGGAGGTGGGCCGGGGGGGCGGGTCGCGCTGCGCGCTCCCCTAGTCCCCCCTATCCCCCCTCCTCGTCATTCGCCCCCCCCGGCCTCGAGACCCTTCGCGGCGGGTCAACCGCCCTCCTCTAAATGTGTAAAATCGCAATCGAGGTGTGAAAGGTTTGTATGAAAGGGGGGGAGGTGGGGGGAAGGTGACGGTCCCGGAGGGTGGACCACGCGGGGTGACGGTTATCCGCCAAAGTGTCCACCCACCCATCCTCGATGGTTTTGGAGATATTCCCATCCTTCCGAAAAGAAATGCCACTTTTGTATGGAGGGGGGGCGAAGGGGGGCAGGCGGGGGGAAGTAGACCGTCCCGGCCGATGGGTCTCGGGGAGAAACCGTTATCCCCCAAAGCGACCGCACGGGCAGGTGCCACCGCTGAGGAGCTACGGGGATCGTAGTCCGTACAGGTTGTATGGAGTGTAAAAAAAATGTATGAACGGGATGGGGATGACATTTTCTTTGGTGACTATCGATGACCCTCTATGACATTCCGCAAACGCAACCCTTCTATCCCCCGTAGTTTCCGAAGACCACTCACCAACTTTTTACCAGGTAGGTGGACCGAGGACCGAGAAATTTCCTGGGGCGCGCTACGCCACCGTCCATACGATGGGATGAGATATACCGCTCCAGAAAATCTCCTTCCGGTTGAAATAAATCACTTTTCCGAAAAACCATAACTTTGTACGGTGGCGGGATGAAGGGATGGGATACTCGAAACGCGGGATGGCTTTTAAGAAGCATCCCACCGAGGGACGGAAACGCGCCATTGAGACCGACTTCCTATCCTCGATGGTTTCGGAGATATTTCCATCCTTCAAAGAAATTGCCACTTTTTGTATGAAGGGGGGGCGAAGGGGGGGACGTGGGGGGAAGTAGACCGTCCCGGCCGATGGGCCTCGGGGAGAAACCGTTATCCCCCAAAGACGCCGCCCACCTATCCCCGGTGGTTGAGGAGGTAGTCCACTTTGAAAAGTCCAAAAAATTTGTATGGAGTTTAAAAAAAATGTATGAACGGGATGGGGATGACACTTTCCCTGGTGACTACCGATGACCCTCTATGACATTCCGCAAACGCCACCCTTCCATCCCTCATAGTTTCCGAGGACCACTAACCAACTTTTTACCAGGTCGGTTTACCGAGGATATGAGATTTTTCTGGAGGTCACCGGGGAAACCCCTATCCGACCACCTATAGCGGGGAAACCCCCGACCGCTCCTTCTAGGAGAACAAATCGATGAGTGAGTCATTGGGTATGTGAGTGGGAATCCGGCTTTATAGTTTATTAATAATAATATTACAAGACAAAATACAAACGGAACAGTGACATGGAATTGTATTGTTGAAACCATAGAGAAAGCGGCACTCCAACATTTTGAAAAGGAAAAGGCATCGTTCTACAAAATAAGACCTCTGCGTGATCCCATCACTGATGGAGAGTTATTATATAACGAAAGTTAAAAACGTACCAGAAACGTAATAGAAAGGGTATTTGGATGTTGGAAAAGAAGATTTCTCACCCTGTCAATAAAAATAAGGACGAACTTAGAGAGAGTCCAGCCCCCCCATAGTGGCAACTGCCGTACTGCACAATATTTGTAAAAAAATTAAGGATCCTTTGCCGCCATTAGAGGCAAATAGGAATGAGGACCATATTACATCATCCAGTAATGAAGAAAATGTATTACATACAGTGGCAAGGAATGATGATCGCAACAGGTCACAACTGATAAATAATTATTTTAGTAGACTACGACAATAAGCATATGAGGAAATAATAAACAATATTATTTTAAATATACGTTTTTAATTTAATTAAACTAACTTACAGAAGACCACCATGAAATAACAGCATGTGTGCTGTTGTGTTTCAGTGATTGAATAAGTGATGCCAGAGCCCATTTCCCTTTCCCTTCCCAATCCCTTATCCTTAATCCTACTGTAGTCGGTAGCGCATTCAGCACCTGTGGTGTTGCTTGTGTTATAGGCGACGGTAGCCACATACCATCAAGTGGATCGTCAACCTGTTTGCCGACCTTAACATAAAAAAGAACTAGAAATCTAATTTTTTTAAATATTTTTGTCCAATTGCAATTTTTCCAATCTTTGCATGTGAAATACGTTTTTTTCCATGTTTATTCAAATCCGCAACAATATTTATCGAACGAAGTGATTATATTCCTCTTTGTATTTATCATTACGTTTTAATTCAAATTTGATTCAAATTAGAAAAGTGACAGCTCGAAAATATGACTTTATCTTTAGTGTTGCAATATCCAAAAATATTTCCCACAACGATTCTGAACGATTCTGAAGTAAATTACAACTCATTAGACTGGTAACCCTGGTAACTTTAACTTAGCTTACAAATATGCCGGTGCAACGCGTTTCGCAGAAACGGTTAAAGTCAGCGTTATTGTTAGTGACAAATTTGACGTCAACCTTTACTTTAACCAGTGGTATGGTGCACCCCACCCTTAGGGTGGGGTGCACCATACCACTGGTTAAAGTAAAGGTTGACGTAAGCTAAGTTAAAGTTACCAGGGTTACCAGTCTAATGAGTAATATGGTCCTCATTCCTATTTGGCACTAATGGCGGCAAAGGATCCTTAATTTTTTTACAAATATTGTGCAGTACGGCAGTTGCCACTATGGGGGGGCTGGACTCTCTCTAGGTTCGTCCTTATATTTATTGACAGGGCAGAAAATCTTCTTTTCCAACATCCAAACACCCTTTCTATTACGTTTCTGGTACGTATTTAACTTTCGTTATATAATATCTCTCCATCAGTAATGGGATCACGCAGAGGTCTTATTTTGTAGAACGATGCCTTTTCCTTTTCAAAATGTTGGAGTGCCGCTTTCTCTATGGTTTCAACAATTCAATTCCATGTCACTATTCCGTTTGTATTTTGTCTTGTCATATTATTATTTTTATAATATAAAGGTGGCAGACAGGCTGGCGGCTCACTTGATGGTAGGTGGTTACCGTCGCCTAAGGACACAACCAAGGGGAGTGCCTACCCTGTAGGAATTTGTTTACCCTCCGCTTGAAGTAGCCCATATTGTAGCATTCATATTCTTCCAATTGGAAAAACTGTTTTATATGTATAATGTATTACGTTTTAAATTAACAACATGTATACTGAATAAAGATAGTGTAATTAATATAAATATAATTAATATAAAGCCGATATAATTCGACGCGTTCATATAACTTTGACAATAACTTTAACAATAACTTTGACCAGCGAAGAATGAGCGTTTAAGGTTACGGTTAAAATTATGACGTCATTTGATCTGGTGCAACTCATTTTCGGCCTAACCGTTACTTTAACTGAATTTGCGACTTTTGTTAAAGTTAAAGTAAGATGGTGCAACCCACCCTTAGTTGCTTACCATGCATATAAAAATTAAACTGTTCTGTATATAATATTAGAAAGAACCTCTAATTTAGTTGTCGGTTAAAGTTGACTGGCAGGTGACAATGACCATTTTCCTATAAAATTTTTTCTAATGTGTTTCCATTGTTAAAAATACTATTAAAAACTTGCCACCAAGCGGGCGTGATTATATTCATTCTTCATTTGGAGACTAGAACATTTGTATTTGTATCACGTATGACGTATATTATTATCATTTCAAGAAGGGATTAATAAGTAATACCCAACATATAAAACACGTAATGTAGACTACTAAAACAACGATACAATCAATCGTTATTTAACGTGTTCTTAATGCTTAGAATACTTTAAATAGAATTTGCATCCAAGGGTTTTATTGGATAATGTCTCATTGGTGGGAAATGTTGCATTACGCCAGCGCAGCGCCGAGACAGTTGAAATTGGTCTAGATATTGCACTCTTCCGTTGTGTTGTGTCTCTGTCCACGTGCCACTGTTTTAAACTATAATCGTTTATTACCGCCACTCAATCAATCAATCTATTTCACTCGTAATTTTTTATTTCTTCTGTGAATATTATCGATTTATAGTAGATATAAAAGTACATGTACCTACTTACTCTCATACAAATATTACCTACATACTAACTAGTGGCCGCGACTTTGTCCGCGTTGAAAAATATGAAAAAACATAAGCAATGTAACGCTTGACACTATCTTTATTGCTATTACACTTTTGTCAGGCATTGGTTTTTTAATTTTCTATATTCCCTCGGAAACAGTCCTTTTTTTCTGGATGAAAGGTCCTTTCCGGTATCTATATTATAACGTGAATACAAAATTTCATGATGATCGGATGAATAGTATAGTAAGGCGTGATAAGGTGACAGACAGGCATAGTTACTTTAACATTTATAATATTAGTAGGTATGGATTTGATTAGAATATAAAAATACATCCTTTTTGTCAACCGCATAATCTAGCAGTAATTGTAAAATTGGCCTTTTAGGATCGTTTAGCTAGCAAATGGCTTAAGTAGGTACTTAATACACACAACACAGTAATAATCTGTACCTACACAAAACGTTAATTTTGAAAATTCGGCTGCTTGCGGAGAATTAAATTTATGCCACTGAAATGTTTTCTAAAACTCGAATGATGAGGTGAATGACATGCTGGCATTCAAACGATATAATTGTTGTAGTTTATATCCAGTCGCTTTGGAAGTAGCAAAGAATTTTCGTGCAGTCAAAATTGGGAAAATTTATATAGTGTCTATTCAGTTTCTTTTTTTTAAGTTTGTAAATTATATTTCATTATTTGTAATTGATCACAGAGACATCTTGTTCAGTGATTTCTTTAGCTTGTTAATATTTAATTATAACGAATAATTCACGCAGCAGACCCTGAAACTAACTTCAGATAGCCTCTCTTGCGCTTTCTTTGGAACGGAAACGTCATCTCTATGCGCAAAGTTCGCTGTAAATTAAATTTAGTTTTTTCGATTGAAGGTTAATTTACTAATTAATTTTTAATTTGAGACGGTCGTGTTTTCACTTTGGCCTTAATAATGACTGCGTATTCACCTTATAAATTGGTACATAAGAATAAGATTTAAGATTTTCTATCTACATTCTGCATGAAAATATTTCAATTGAATCTCCTTATACAAGTCACCATGGGAAAATTTTCATATTAGTCACTTGTATAATGATCACTAAAAGATAAATTCTAGACAAACAAAATAAAGCCATAGTTTATTTATAAAACGAAATTAAACTGTTTTTATAGTTAATATTAAAATTAGCATGTTGCAATCGCCTATGTTTTGAAGTCGATAATAAATTTGATTTTGTTTACAATTATTATTATCCGTTTTAGACGTGACATAATCCTCTTGCATTAACACAAGGTTGCTTTGTTGAAACTGCAGCTGTGACCCTGATGAAACCAGTGCCTGATCGCAAAACAAGGTCTCATGTTTGCTAGCAACCCAGGCGACGCGGAATTTTTGTACATAATTTAAAATATAAAACATTAGAATAAATCCACTCATTAATACTGCAGAGTTAATATTTGCATATACAAACCCACCTATCACCCATACTTCATCATAGAGCGCCTCATCTAAAAGATTTGGTCGGTTATCTATTTCAGTAATAGATACCAAAACGGAGGTCTGAATTAGATCACAGATTCCACCGAGCTCGGTTAAGATTGAGCCAGTTAATTTTGATTCGTCTATTTTCATTTGGCCTTCAGTTTTCCTATTCACATAGAAATCGTTTCCTTAAATATGCACTCTATAATTATTTTTGCTCCTGGTTAAATTCTTTGACAAATTTAAAAATCAAGTTTATTATGATGTGATTTTACTGTAATTAATCGTAGGGTTTCATGGTTATTCATTGAAATCTTACTGTGATATTTTCTAGTTTGTAAATTTTAATATGCTAGTATGTTTCATACTCGTTAAGAGTTAAGACTTAGGTATTGTTCGCACGGTGGATTTAGACTTCTCGTAAAAAGTAGAAGGGGCATGTGCAGTATTCAATTCGTAGGTCTGTTTGACGGGCAGAGGAGCGAGGGGGGCGGGAGCCCGTCGGCGCCGAAACGTTATTGGTAGACCAGCCGTCCCCTCCCGCACTGCGTTCGTGCGTTATTATCTAGACGTAAACTTAGGCATTTATCGTTATTATTGTTTTCTCTTATTATTGATTTACAATAGCCCTTGCATAACAAGAGTCTTTGTTCATCCTTTTTATAATTAACAATAGACTGTACAGAATCACCTATTGTGAGCGATTTGTTTGAGGAAATAACAGGTAAAAAACAAACATGACAACACGCGGGCTCACGCTAGTTAATTGCCGCCCGCGAGTAGTCTAGTAACTAGTTATATTTAGTTTAGTTTAGAACTTTGTTGGTCATCATTAAGTTAGGTACATGGCGCAATGTGCGGTTAGTGTGTCCGATTGTTCTGGAAAATCCGAGAGAAAGACATATAAGCTACTTTTTCAGTTTTACTTATAGGCGGCCAAAGTGTAGTCAAATTGAAGTACGCTGACTAAACCTTAATTACCTCGGACATTATGTCTTAAATTAAAATTATCTTTAGTAAATATCAATGGATAGAATATGGAATGATTAACTGGGTAGGTAAGTAAAAAAAGAGTAATTCAACTTGAACTTAAAATGCGTCCCAGTTACTTTTAAAATACTTAAGTAACTTCAAATGATTAAAAACATTTGATATAACCGTTGAATCATTGTGCTCTCTATTATATCTGAGGTCAGCTTATGTTAAAACCAGTTTGTTATTACAATTTTGCAATTGGATAGCAAGTTATTAACTTTTGAGGAGATTCAACTTGACCTTTATTAGATATTAAAGTAATAATTTACACATTTTAAAAGGGATTGTTGTGCTAGCTGTGACAGGTGACACAACCATACTATAAAAAAATAACAACCAACATTAGAAGTAGAGATAAATAACAAGTTTTAATAAAAGTGTGGCTATTATTTAACACAAGCCGGTGCCCTCGAGTTTGTCCGCCTGATAAAATATATGAGCAACATAACGCCCGACATCTTTATTTCTGTTGTACTTTTGCCAATCGTTGGATTTTTGTTTTTAGAGGATACCTCGAGAACAGTACTTTTTTTCTGGGTGAAAGGTTATGTCCTTTTCTGTATCCCTTACAATGTGCATGAAAAATTTCATGTAGATCGATTGAGTATTTAAGGCGTAAAAGGTAACAGACAGACAGATGGATCTCCTGTAAACAAATTGTTTGGCTTGATTTTTAAAATGTGAATTAGTAAAACAAGTAAATGTGGTAGTCAAAGAAAGATATCGTTTGGATGGTGAAGCTGTGATTATGGTTTCTGCCTAATTTATCGAGTGCCTAGTGACGTAATCATGACGCTCACACGCAGACGAAAGCCTGCGCGTCGCTATCGTAAGATTTGACGAGTTCATGCAAGGCTCGTTGGTCTAGGGGTATGATTCTCGCTTTGGGTGCGAGAGGTCCCGGGTTCAAATCCCGGACGAGCCCTCCTTTTTATATTTTATATTTTTACGTTTTGAAGAATACTAGCACCGTTTTATAATAAAATTTTATAGGCGACCTATATAAGAAATATTACGTAACGCTTAGACAGTCTTGTAGAGGGGTTCTTGTTCTTGATAGTCCTGGGGGAACACAAATTAGAATTCTCGACACGTTCCGCGAGCGACCCACTAACAGCTTGTTGTGGGAACGTAAGCTCTAAATGGTGGGGACTCGGGACCTAATTATTCTTCACAATACTAATCATATCTTTTATTTATATTAGAACTTAAGTATATTCTTTGGTAACTTATCGTTATTGAAGAATAAAACTGATACATTGATGTATGTTTTTGTATTATCAAAACACAAAGAAATTCATAACCATAAAACAAAAATATTAATATTTTAAAATACTGTTTTTTAATTAATTTTCAATTAAAAATTATTGGTTTTGAATTTTAAGGGAAGAAAAATGAATACGTAAAAATGTAAGTATTTATTTCTAATAAGTACTTAAGCCCGTCACACATGTAGCTACAATATATATTAATATAAGTTATAGCTACGTATGTGATGGGCTTTATTTGTAATTATTCTACTAAATTTTATAAAAATACAATAGTGTGTGAGGTGCATGTAGAATAGATGTTTGAATGTTTGTTCACTTTTTTATCCAATAACTAACGGATTTTGATGAAACCTTGTAGTAAACACGTTATTTATTCATAACAATTATTGCAAAAAATAAAACATACTATTGTTGCATTGGTAAGATAAAATGAAATTTGCTATTTCTATTGTTGCATTGGTTTTTCTACTGGTTGATAGATGGCGCTTTTAATATATTGTTTTTGAATGATTTATCTATTATATACGCACATAGTTATAATTCTTTTGCGTGGTTACGAGTGTTTTTTTAATGTATTGATAATAAATGCTATATATAATAAATGAATTCTTATATTTTTAAATTTAATGTAAGTAACATGTAATCAACAATTTCGTTAACTTTCATATCGGCTCGTTGGTCTAGGGGTATGATTTTCGCTTAGGGTGCGAGAGGTCCCGGGTTCAAATCCCGGACGAGCCCTGTTCTCTTCATATTTTTCCAAACCCTGATGTTCATATTTTTTCCAGTTCTTGGTATTTTTTATATAATTTAGGGTAACATGACCATGTAGGCACTCCTCCAATTTATTGGCACGCTAAAATTTTCTTTAAAAAATAAGAAAACTATTTCATAAACTGTGTTCCGACTTCCGACAAAAATTAAATAAATCTTAGGTTGATGGTCTATGAATTGCTAACTAACTAAACAGTCAGATGATTTAAACATTGTCAAACTTTCAAATTTTATTTGAGTCCCAACGAATTTTCTGTTACGCGGGCAGTTTCTTAAGATTTTGTTAAGGAACAGGCTCCTTGTTTCAATTGTTTATGTGATAAATTATTGTGATTTTCCATGATTGTTTATAGTTTATGGTTTTGTATAGTTGAAGCTACGAATTTTTGTTGTCATTTTGCAGCTTTGACTGTTAGTTTTTAATTTATTGCTATGCCAATAATTGGTTTGACAATAAAACCTGATTCTAATTTATTGGCGCAGTGCCAATAATTTGGATTCTGTTAATTTGGACCTTTCTTTTGCATTTTGCACCTTATTTGTTACATTTAGATATTTATAGAAATCATCCTTGATAAGATTTCCTATTGGCCTATTGAAAATATAATTATAGACAGTAATGCTATAGTTTAGTAATTAGTTTTACCTAATACTGTTAAAAATGCTGGAAACATTATATTCTATACCTTGCTGACAATACAATAATTAAGCCGAATGCATAATCAATATTATCTAAAGGATATATATAAAATTTATATGAGGTTTTTTTTATCGTATTGCTTAAAGTGCCAATAATTGGGTAGTTTCCCTATATGTTTTTATTTTAGAGTTAGATATATTTTTAAAGTAATTCTTAGCAAAAGAAGGGCATGATAACTTTTATCTTAGATGGCCTAAGATATTTTACCTTTACAGAATATACCTATATTCTGTTCAGCATACAGCATATATATTAGCTTTCCATTTACGTACAAACCGATAAAAAAGATATGAGAATAAATAAATAATACTTTAACTGAAATTTCGCTAAAGAAAAAGGGTTGGTTGGTGCTAGTATCGCGCCTCTGGCAGCGTTCTGAATAATTTAAGTGCCTCTAGCCTGCCTTTGAGCATGTCCCGTCTAAGCGTCGTCGCACGTCTTTAAAAGGACTAAGAATGTCACGCCGCCGTCAAACCCAATATTTACACTGTTCATATTTCTCTAGCCTATTTCCAGCAAAATATTTTTACGAAAATGCACCTTATATTTACTTACCTTAAATTATACCTGCAGTGGTATGTAGATATAATTTTTATATTACTTCTTCAGCTTACCTAAGAGATAGATTATTACTAATTTAAAGTTCTATTCCAATACATAATTTCTTTGTTTTCGGTGGGATCCCTTATCTTATAACACTATAGTGATTTTCCTCTGGAAGGATTTGGTATTGTAAAAATATATTTTTAAGAAAATAATAAATTCGCCAGCATTAGCATTGTAGAAAGACTAAACTTTACGTAACGAAATATTAATTAAGTAATGTTTAAATTAAAAAGTCATGAATACAGCATTAGTGGCACATTTGCGAAATTAATATTCAGTTTTCTATGTCGCTGTTTTTAACTAATTAATAAAAAAACATAGCCTTTGCCTACCCATTTTTTAATAATCTTTTGCCTATAGTGAGGCTATTTTTTAATTTACGCCAGAAATAAAGCCCGAATGTATAACCACATATATGAGCATTATGATCAAGTGAATAAACATTTGGTCCGCCTTCAATTCATTATAGGGCAGACTTTCAATCTATAAAAAATTTGTTACATAAGAATACAATACAAGTAAAAGAACTGGCTTATTTAGGTAAAAATCACTGGACGAATTTTGATTAAATTTTACAGTAATATAGCTTGAATACTTTATAATTAATTTATAGGCTATAGTTTATAAACCATATAGTTTATAGCAAATAATATTAAAACCTCTTAAGTGACCTGGATTATGAAGTTATGAAGATATTTAAAAAATCATATTATCAAAAACTATGGAGTAAGATTAATGGCCTATTTTATTTATCTTGTTTATGTAACTTTGAATTATGTATTATTTAGAAAACGTGCGAATTTTTGCTCTCTGAAATTATAACTGCGACCATAAATAGCTGTAAAAAGTTAAAAATTCTTTTTACTCTCGGTCACAGATTATTATGTTGCTCTCGGTATTGTTCGCTATACAACGCCTACTCTGTCGCCCGATCGTTTTCGTAAATTGCACGTTTGCAGCGAACTCCGTGGAATAGAGGAAATGCCAGCCGGCGGCGCTGCCCCGTCACCTTTCAGCTTCAGAACACTTACCGGCTCTAATGGATAACAAAACGTGTAGGTACATGAGGCGTGTACCTAAAATTTCGACAAATTAAAATACTTACATTCATTTGGTATTTTGAAGAATCTACAAACACGTTTTAAAATAAACGATAAATACAATAGGAGGAAGTAAACTGCCAATAAGTTAAACATTGATTTAGTACTTTTTTATTAAATAAATATTTTCAAATTTTTAATTTTAAACTAGCCTTTAAACAAAGCACGAGTAATGGCAGAGCACACTACGTTTCTCAGTCATCAATTGGGCCACCCGAGCGGATGAAGTAACCAGCCCTTAAAGAAGACCATGTGTATGTGCTGTTGTGTTTCGGCGAGTGAGTAGGGGATACCATAAGAGTTTCTTTTCCCTTTATATTCTCATAATTTCTTACCCACCCTCAAATTGCAGTACCTATGAAATTGCAGCACCTATGAAATTGCTTGTGGTAATAAGTGGTAGCCACCTACCATCAAATGGACCGTCAAACTCTGCTGACCATTACATAAAAAGTGTCTCGACTTGCGACTTGCTTGCTTAGTTGTAACCAACTATTTCACATATGAACCTATAATTTGTGATAATCTCATAAAAAAATATAGTGTTTAGTGTCAAATAAGTTTCCAAGGTACATTTTTATATACTTAATCTAAACATAGATCATTTTGACTCGTTAGTGTCTCCTAGAAATTGGAGGTCGGCGACACTAAAAAAAGACTGTTAATTAGTTCTCTAAACGTAAACACGGTGTAGTACGACATCACGTATGTATGTTTATAGCGTGTATGTAAAGAACGTGCCCATTTCATTACCTGCCTGTGTACCTAACTCAAGGTGGGCGAAACTGGTGATGATAAATGTGTCTTTAAGAGTCACGCACGTCACGAAAGGTCTCATCTGTGTTGTGTCATTTAGGCTTATTTAGTATGTAGACGACGCCGGTTTTAAATGACCTATATTGTCAATTAAAAAGGGATAGAAGTGAAAGCAGTGATGCCGTTATAAAGGGTCTTCGTTTATTGGTCGTGGAAGTGCCTAGAATCGCGGAAGCGTCTCGGTCCTAGAGTAGGCGATGACTGATCGCCTTCGTTGACTCTATTCGTGGGTTGTTATATCGTAATTATGGGAAATGAAGGTCTAACAGCATTATGGGAAGTGTTTATGTACCTACATTTTTTTCATTTTTAAAATAAGGACGCCAAGAATTAAAATAAGGACACTCGATAAATTATTAATACCTGACAATTAATACAAAAGGATTCCTGAAATTTTATTATATTATAAACTGTTTTTTGTTTTATGTAAAGTTTTGCTGACAGGCTTACGGTCCACTTGATGCCGGAGGACGGCCAGGTGGACAAAAAAATATCAAAGATAAATATATGTATAAATTTTTCACGGCTAGTGTATTTAAAAAAATACACTGGTGAAAATATTTACCTTTAAATTTTCTAAGGAACTTAGGGCTATAAATTTAAAGTTTTTTTTTATTTATATAGTTTATTACTTCACGTCTAAAGTTGTGCTTTTTGATCACAGTTCAACTTTATCTTCTTAACCCCAAATTTTCTATGTCTTTCGGAATAATCTCGAAAGGGATGATCAGATCGATAGGACTTTATTAGCAAAGTCTTCGTAAAAGTGGTAGATACTCTTATCCTCATTTTTTTAATATAATTTATGGCGTATCAAACTGCGAGTCATATCTTAGTAACCTGTAAATAAATAATTCCATTTTAATATGCGGCCACATACAAATGCCGCCTACATTTTGTTTGTTGTTCATCATGATTTGTATGAGAACGCCATGTAAGTATGTAAACAGTCTCGACTGCAAAATGTGTTGTTTACACCGGTAATACTTATGGCCATTTCAATGTTTTAACGCACCTATATTATCAAAACAAGGCACAGTCATAAATAAAACACTTAATGTTTAATCAATAAAGTTCTATACTTACCTAATGTTCGTTAGGTGAGAAAAATATATCTAAACTTCATCATTAGGTATAATTACGTCTCTATAATTTTAAACTAGGGCCGCTCAAAAGGGGCCTGGATCCAGCGTCGAGATGCGGGGTCTTTCTTTATTAGGTCGTGGAGTCGTGGGTTGACGTACTGAACTGCGCTTGCCGGTCCGTGGTCATCACTCAAGAACTTGTCTGCCCCGACGGCTATCGTCTCCTCGTACTGTGTGCTACTCCAAGTCATTTCAACTTACTAACCCGCCAAGTTTTTTCGGTGACATTCTTTTGTTTACGAATCTCTTCGCAGAGTAACCCTGAGCATAACCTTCTCCATAGCTCATTGAGCAATGTTGAGCTTTCTTACATTTAGCGTTCTATATAGTTAGAGTACCTACAGGCACATTTCAGCACTGCATAGGGGGTATGTCTTCATTGATAACACACTACGTATGTATTTTAAAAACAGATATCAATTATATTTAACTTCAATCGTCATCATTTAATTTTTAAAAATAAACATTGATAATCGCATCCTATATTATGCCAAAAGTTTAAAAAACTATATCTAAAATAATAATTAATTTTCGTTCCATTGTCTTCAATACATACTGAAAGTATAAGTGTCATCGATGGCACCTATATCTATAACCACCGATGATACATATTAGATTTATGTTTCTTGCAGCACAAAAATAAATCGAATATTTATCTGTTTAGTTTTTATGAGAAATTCTATATAGCCTAAAGTTCGACATGCATAGCTATATTATACAAGAATATACGGCCATAAAACCACCCCTGTTACATTGTGTATGAAACAATTTTACAAGGGGTCTTCAAACAACGATAAACCGTTATTATGTTTAGACATAGAGAAGCTATGCATGATAAAATGTATCATGCATGATTTTTTTTTTTTCAATCTAGTATACAAAACCTACAAGATATATTTACGTACCTACTGTATGTTATGTTTCCTATATTAAATTTTGGAAGTCATAGTTGTTAGTTATATATATTTTTTATAATGGCTACTCGTATTTACAACTATGAACAAAAACTGCACATTAGTTTTCTATTTAGACCAAATCGAATTAGTTAATAACAGCTTGAAGCTATGAAGTTTTTTTTTAAATCTTATAGTATTCTGTTTTTCCTATCCTTTATTTAGGTATGGTCGGCAGCGCAATTGCAGCACCTATATAGGCGACAATAGCCACCTACAATTAAATGGACCTCAGCCTGTCTGTCGAACTTAACTTTAAAAACATATATTTAATTTTTCCCATAAGCAATAATAAAATCGAACAAATAATTTTTTTAAATATCTAGATTTATATCAATTGTTTATGACTTGATTTAAAAAAAAAATTTGATATAACACTTGTGTAACTATTGTAATGGGTATGCGAAATAAAAAACAATTTTTTTATTATGCTTTAATGAATTTAAACAAATAAAACTTACATGGAACATCACAATCATGCTTCGCAAAATAACGTTGATGCCAAAGAGAATTTGTTTTTTTTTTTCCTAATCTACACGAATGTGGATCTTTCCTTCAGAGCACAACAATATAACATCTTAATTAAAGTTAAAATAAAAAATTAAATTAGATTTATTCAATTTAAATATTTGATTTTAAATATTTAATGCGACACAATGAGACCGTGGTTAGTGATCAGTAATACGTCTACGCCAAAATATTAAATCTAACATCGATATTTTAACATAAGATAGGAATGGTCACCAACAAATTAACAAATCAATATTTTTTATCTCTACAAGCTAAAAAAAACTTAAATGATAATGGTACACTAGGTGGGATATCGATATGAAGTTGTAAGAAGTAATAGTATGTATTTTAAGTTATCATCGTTTAGTAATATGTAGAATACTATGAAATATTTTATATATGAATATAATCATGGTCGCTAACATATAAATTGGTGACGAAAGGTTGGTGTTGTTAATAATGTTACTTATATTTAAGGCAAACACTTACAAATCGACTTCATATACCAATACAAAAATATCATCCATTTTCTTTATACATTGACACAACTTTACTAAAGCATTCTAATAAATGATAGACAGTACCTACCTATTTAGATTAGCTTTTATTAATCATTTCTAAGTTTGTCAAAGTGAAGTTTAATTGTCTAGCGGAGGGTTGGTTGTGTGGGGTTAATAAATCGTTTCAATCTATATAAGATTTAGTGGTATTACATTAACTTTGGCAACCATTTAACGATGTTATATTTATTTCTTCAAGGTACCTAAATGTTGATAAAAATGTAGGCTCTTCACAAACTAAAATCTTCCTTAATAATACTTTAATGAAAACAAAAAATAAATTAAGTATTGTGAAACACTTAGTATTTAAAAGTAAAGTAGGTAATATCTCTTTATTCTGGATTTAAATTCTTACAGCTTAATAATAACAAAAAAGAGTAAAAAAAAGAAATCTACAAAATGAGGAGATACTTAGATATGTTTGTTTACAAGTGGCTACAAATCAGTAGACGGTTTAAAACATTGCTTAAAATTTAAGCAGACTAATTTATGTATCTATTTTTATATTAAATTTACCAAATAAAGCAACATGGAAACAATGACATAAAAATCTAATATTTTAATGAGTTTTAAACGTTACTTTTACACGAGTACTTTGCGTAAATGTTCACATGGAATTTTCTTTACAAAGCAGACTTCTCAACAAAACTTGAATTTTCACATACATAAGGAATCAATTAAGTAAATCTGGAACTAAATAAATAATTATAATAATTAAAAATTGTAAACTCTGATTTGTATTTTAGTTTTCATTTATTACTAAATAAATCAACGTATCACAAACGATGTGGTGTAAATCATAATAAGATTTAAATATGCGTTTTTCATTTTAGATTTTTTACCAATTGATATTTGCAATGAAACGAAAATTTTACAAGAAGTTACTCTCGCCACTGCCCAAAGATTTCCAAATATTAGAACCACTGATTTTTTTTAATAAGCAAAGTACGTAACTAGACTTCCCCCTTCTGTCGCTCTGCGACTTTCTTAAACATTAGGAATATATACAGAAATATTTACAGTTATGTGTCTCTTGTTATAATATAAATCACACAACAGGAATGTGAGAAAAACAATAAAATTATATCTATTTACAAATAACTTTAAGAATGTAAAACATTCTCTGTGCTATTTCCTCGTTAACAAGCTGAAGTCAAGCTTAGTTGCCAAATATTAACAATCAAGCGACTACTTCGAAACATAATATCTATATCTGTTTATTTACAAGAGAACTATTTTGTGTATGTTTTAATGTAAGTGCGCGAAAAACGATAAAACAATAAGTGTAAATGAAATTATTTCCGAATGCGCTGCGTTAGGTTTGCTGCCTAGTTCACCGACGCTAGCGCTTTTAATGTTATCTTCCTTGGCCGAAGGTGTTTTAGCTGCACCCTCACTGCTATCGCTTAACATATCGCTGCTATCAATTTCTGCGGATTCAGAGGATTTCTTCATCGGGCTAGCAACATCGTTTTCTTCAGGTGCCGGTGGTAAAGTTTCTGGTGCTGATGTTGTAGTGGTTGTTGTCGTCGTTGTAGTGGTCGTTGTTGTTGTTGGAACTAAGCTGTTGTTACCAATAAAATATATCTCACCGTATACGGCTTCCACTCTCACCGTATTCTCAATGCGCTCTCCTCTCATCTGTCGTGCCCGTGAATTATTGTCTGTATAAAACGTCTCCAGCTTAGCAGTATATTGCACATCAGTATCGGTATAGTTACCCCTGAACGTTACATTGCACGCAGTACCTGGTTCTAAATATTTTTCTAATTTGAATAGCTCCTTTCTTTCTTCGGAGAACGGATTAGCCCATTTGATCTGAGGCAGTGTTGTTCCATCCGCCAATTCGATAGTAGTATTTAAGCCTATAGCGATTCCGTGTCCATGTCCCCAAGATACGGTGTAATTGTATTTGTATTCTATTTCAGTAGTGACAGTAGCAGCGGCGTCGTCATCATTTTTTAACACACGTTCTTCGAACACAATCGGATCAGTTTGACGAATGTGCTCGGTGCTTAAATCCAGTTGTAAATTGTTTAACTTGTAACTAATTGGTTCCACCTCTATCAGTATTTGTCCATTATCTAATACCAATTCATTGCCTTCATCGTCGTAAGTTATCAAATGTCCAATAGTATTTTCATAAGATATTCTTCCGATATTGTTGACCGATCCACTATCAGCCTTCTTACGTCCAATAAAAACTGAATCGAGGGAATCCGCTAAGACAGCTCCACTAGGTTTTGCATGAAACTTTGACCAATCTTTCCAGATAATTAGAGAAGCGTTTTCGATATTGTCAAGTACTTCAAAGGTATCAAACTTTTTGCTTCCCGAGACAGTGCAAGAAGAATAATCTGGTCTTAATTGGCCTAACAACATATCTCCCTCGGATCGAGCTCTACAGAGATAAACAGGGCCTAGAACAAGGAAAAACACTGTTGTATTTGTTTGTTTAAAATATGAAATCATTTCTAAAGCAATTATAACGAATAACGCGTACCCTTTTCAGACACTGCTCCAGCGACGTAGTTATTCATAGCTTCTTTTTTGAGGTTTGTCCATTTAAGTGTATTTGACGTGATAACTTGCTTGAGTCGAGCGTTAAATAGCCCCACACCAGCCTCGCCGAGAACTGAAACTACTAGAGTTGCAGTTAGCAACACCACCCACCATCCAGTACTATAACTTCTACTTTTCTTCATTTTTCTTTCTGTAACAAAGATATAAAAAATTGTTACAATTATTCTTTGTTTGATGACCAAGTAGGAACATCTTATTAATGTAGCCGTGAAGAGATTTTGTGGGTTCAGAAGTTACTTTATGAGTAATAATTCATCGTTATACCCAGAATGAACGAAATAAATTCAAATTAATAAGTTCAATTGGGGATTGACATGAACAATTTTACCTACACAAATCCGGACCTACCAATTTGTTCATAATTTGATCAACTCCGTAACATACATAAAATACGGGTGTAACTATTCCATATTGACTCTTAATGTGAAGACAATAAAGTTTAATTTGACATGAATATTATTGTGAATTTAATTTTAATATTCTAAACTTATTAGCACACTCTTTGTATAAAGTCATTATATTTTTTACATACGAGTATATCTATAATGTTCATTATGGACTTTATTTTAGTACTAAAGATATTTTGATGTAAGAAACAAATTAGTAACATATCATTAATAGGTCAAGTTGTGAAGAAACTCGATGTCGTAAGGTTATCTTGATATTCGACATCGTCCAATATTTTATTCTAACATTGCATTGGTTCACTGTTTAAAAAACGTTGGAAACAACATTCACATTCCGTCAGGCAAAGAGTATACCAATGCTATTGTGTTGAACACGCTTCGTCGCTGACTGCAGCATTTGTTCCATCCAATACCACTATAATCATGTTTAAAATGTTAAGCGACATGTTTAAAAAGATAGCTGCTTTTGGAAAAATGCAAGAATATACACTAATTTGCAATAATAAATTATCGCTCTTAGACCGTTTTTGAGATATTACTCTATACATACATCATTTCCCCAGAGAAATTAGTAGCGATAACATGTACGTACAATCGAGGTTGTTAACACAGACAATGGCACAGCAGTAAGCTTTAATGAGTCGATCTAAACACCCCATACATTCATAACGTCACAATGCCTTCCTCGTACTTGTTTGAAACTCAATGTATAGAGGGGAGACACGTTTCAAATGAAAAGAGGAAATCCTTGTCTGAATTTCCTCACTTGTGTCTGCAATCACACTTAACGGTTGGTCGCAGTTTGAGCAATTTTTTTCGAACGTATTACCCCTTTATATCTATAAATAAAAAAGGAACCAGCTTGAATCTCAGTATTTACTCTTAAAAGATATAAAGATATTTTGGTTCCAAGATATAAAGTAAATAAGCAAAAGAAAACAAAACCTCAGTATTTACTGTTAAAGGTTCCAAGATAATAAGCAAAAGAAATAAGCAAAACAAAACAAAAGAGCTTTAGTAATGACACTATAAATACTGTAAGAATTCATCTAGTGAACATATATAAATATATACAGGGTGTGGCCTGTAATAAGAGCAATAAATTTAAATGATGATTCTATAG
Source organism: Synanthedon andrenaeformis (assembly GCA_936446665.2). Classification (NCBI taxonomy): domain Eukaryota; kingdom Metazoa; phylum Arthropoda; class Insecta; order Lepidoptera; family Sesiidae; genus Synanthedon; species Synanthedon andrenaeformis. The sequence goes on along the minus strand of OW387777.2, from coordinate 11,740,567 downwards.
AGTTTACGCAGTTACCTTAACCTAATCATAATGCTCCAAAGTGCTTATACTCAGAGATATAGCAATCCAAAGTTAAAATACATAATACATAATGAATTTCATGATCGCTAAATTGTCGGTTATCAGTCGTTAGATGTCTTGGTACAGGGTACTGGGGCGAGAACGATCGTAAATGTCATGTCAAGTACTCCGACTGGACACATTATGCCTGTAGTAGTACATTGCTGGCTCGATTAATTTTGTTAGAAAATAACAGTAAATTTGTTTTTCATTTTAATTAATTGAAACCATTTAGAATTAATTACTGATTCGTTAAAGGGTCTATATTTTAATTTATTGCTATTATTACAGGCCACATCCTGTATACAGACTCTCGTGTTGACACTTTAGCTATCTTTAGTTGACGGCGAAGGCGAAGGATAACTATTTATCATCCTTCGTCCGCTACCAGAACTTATTGGCATAAAGTTATTCGTATAAAGGAAATATAACTAAGTAACTATATTATGAGCTTCATAAGTGTTATTACATATTTATGAAAACTGTACACGATGATATTTTCCAACACAGCTGGCAAGAGGTTATCGATCATGTAAGTGTTTTATAGGGTGTTAAGCTTCTGAAGCAATTGCTTACACAGTAATCGCATTACCCACATGCAATCAATAGTGCCAGACCGGATTACTGTCGACCGTTCAACGTGTATTTGTTAGGACCTTTTTTTAATCAAATTTGAGCAAATGATAAAAAAATTAATATATATACGTTGCTCGTAAACAGTAAAGTATATTTATTTTCTTTCTTTCTTGTGTGATTTTGCTTTCTTATAAGAAAACATATACATAGAAATAAATCACATTTATTCATGTTTTTTGGTTGAACGATGGAAACTAAAAAGTAGAAGCTAAACAAAAACGAAGATCCCGTTAAGTGTTGAACGTGTGGTGTGGGCAATTACATTTGACCCAGGTTCACTTTATTTTCTCGTAACAAAACATTTTCCGTCTTGCGATGCGAGGTGAGATGGTCAGTTAGTGAATCATTACCGTAGAAGTGGTACCTGGTAGGTAGTTAAAGATTTTACACACCCTATATTGAAACTTGGAGTCGTGCTTACGCCTCGTTTCTGCCTTCTAATCATTTTACGATTCTGTTAGTTACACCATGGGAAGTAAAGTTAGATATGAATAAAAAATGCTCAATTTTTAAATGTGTGATATTACGAAAATTGGGCTTCACGGACGTTTGATCCTTAGCTGTTTAATTGTTGTTTAGTGCGCAGGGGTTGGTCCCATTTTTCACGTCAACGTGTCCTTAATCATTCCGGCCTTAAATAATAGCCTGATATTCGAGCGTGAAATGGGCGGCGCGGTCCGAAATGGGTTTTCATTGCCGTAATGGCTTTGTTATCAGACGTCTCTGTGTCGTCTCAGTGGCTAATGAAACTAAACACTGGATTTCACTGCACTTATTATAGGGTACACAAACGCTCAACTTCAAATCGCACCTATTAAGACAAAGCATCTTTGGAAAGTTCTCGGGCTTCTATTTCTGTACGAGTATTAGAAGGCTCTACAATCTTCGCTGTGGTTTCATTATACATTATTAAAATAATGTTTATAGGGTACAATTATTGACAATGACTAATAATTACATGTGTGTATGGAACATGCGTTTTGAAAAACTGTGGGCATAGTGAACCTGAATGGATTATATGAAGATTTCCTTTTAATTGATAACATTATTTTCTTAGTTTATTTGCAGATTTTAAGCGTTAAGGCGTTATTTAAATACATTTAGCGTTTTAAGATACATATTATATTATTTCTTATCGAGTTGATTGGGTTTTGTTTTGACAGTATTAGGGTAATATTTATAGATTATGGTTTCGTATTGTTCTTGTTTAATAAAGTTACCATATACCACGGGCAGTACACGTTAGGGGATAAAATAAAGAGAATAGTTTATCAGTGCGAAACTTCCTTGAATAGATAAATAAATAAACGAACTTATTTATTTTATTTTAACTAATTAATTAAAAGTGCTTATTTGTGATATCAAAAAATTATAAACCAGTTATTGAATACATATTATGTTGCAGTATTTTTTACCTGTAATAGAAAGTAATAAAGCGGTATTATTGACACAATAAGATGCGCTAGTCCAGTAAGTACCGTTCATGTTAGTTTTTGTGCCCGACTGAATTGCCGTCTGGGGCGCCATCATTCGAATACCGGTGCTAACTGTCAATAAATTATGATAGAGAAATTTATTGTTTCTCGCGCCTATTGCGTGTCGGATAAATTGATCACTTTTCGAAGTTTCTATTTAAGTCAAAATATTTCCCTATTTTTTTTTTCGTAATTGTCTCTATTTATCAAGATTATTTAAAATCATGTCATCAATTTGTAATAACTACTTAAATTAGTGAAATGTAGTTATATTTTCGGGTATTCCATTTGTACGAAAATGATATAAGAGATCATTATTAGTATCATTTAACAGTGACAGGGCACACTGCGTTCCGCAGTCATTTGGGCATCCCGTCTGACGGTATTAAGATTGGTAGGCCGTAGCACCCCCTTACAGAAAACCACAGTGAAATAACAGCATATGTGCTGTGATGGATTCCAGATGCCATTTCCTAATCCCCAACCCTTATCATTTTCCTTCCTAACCAGATCCTTCCTAACCCTTATCCTTTAATCCTAATATGGTCGGCAGCGCACATGCAATTCCTGTTATAGGCGACGATAGCCACCTACCATATGATATTTTTTAGCGTCTGGGTATTGTATATTGATTATGTAATGCAGTCATTCAATCGCATCCCCTCTTTGTTATACAAGTAATAGTAATTCCTGCATACTTATGAAGCCTGTGCAGTTTCGACATTAGCGGTAGTCGGGTGCTGGTAACGAGACTGTGTTGCGGGCCGCTGCGTCTGCGCACTGGCGCGTAAACCAGCTGATAGCGTGGGAATAACCTCATGCATGACAGCTATAGTTGTGCGCTATGGCTTTGATTCTTATCACCGCGTTTGAAGCGAGAATCTCTCGACCAAGCAGACTTAATATAGTCCGTCCATCGCATATGGGTTACTTTTACGTGTAATATGGTGCTCTACATATTGCCCTGAATAAGTCCCTACATAGAGTTATTTCATCGTCAGTATCTTATTCTTCCTCTTGCGGTGCCTCTCTAACGAGTGAAGGTTGGAAAAGTCCTTTTGTATTTTGTTCGTCGGTATAGCTCAACTGCGTTAACTATCCCGATTCACTTTCTGTTGTTCTTCAGCCACGACTTCTTTCTTCGCTCAACTTTTCTGTTTCTACTTTCCAGCGACTTTGTCCATCATCACCAGCTGAAGCAGGTCTAAGAATATAACCCAGGTAGGCAACTTTACGCCTTTTCATTGCGAGCATGAGGTTGCGTTTTTAGCCAATTAGTTACAGGATACCTGTCCAAAAAACCCCAGATAATCACCAAAATGCATTGCTTACTACTGAGTTCTTAGTGCATAGAAATATTAGATCGAAATTCAGTACTGGAACTCTCCATATATCGTCTTGTAAACATCGATCTTCGAATATCATCCTTCTTTTCTTTTCAAATGAACTCATCATTTATTACTCTCGTAATGAAGGTAGTGTGTGAAAGAAAATATAACGTGTCATGTTGTATGAAACAACATTATTGTCTTGAATGTCGCCATTGTTTATGTGACCGATGTAGACGTTGAGTGAGTCCGTACACTTAAAGTTTGTCTCGGTCTCGACTGGATTACAAAATAAAAAACAACGCATGAATTGTGCTTATATACATAAGTGTCTTGAAAGCTCTTTAAACAATAGTGAGAGGTGACTGACATGTGCCACTCATTGCTCAAGTGTGACTTGATATCTTCACTTATTTTTTATCAAAAATACGAATTTAGATGAATATTTTTATTAAAAATGAAAAAGCCGTTATGTTAAATTAAACAGTGTAATAATTGATTTAAATTAAAGATTATAATGTAAATCCGCTCTGTTGAACTCTATAATCGGCCATCAGCATACCGTCAGTCACATACCGTGACGGTCGGTGTCGCGAGATGCTATGTTCGAACAATAGTATGCAAGCGTCGGCTATTTCCGCTCCACACATACGGTTGACGAATTTTATCACTCTCGTGAATAACAGAACGTATGATAATTTTTAAAATTAAAATCTACACAATGTCATATTGAGTGCAGTGAGCTTTGTGCGGTGTTTGGGTGTTTGTGACCACAATTTACTTGTTGCGGTTATTATTGGCGATCGCTCTATCGGCTGTTGCATGCGCTTGCGTTGCATTTGAACGCGTCTGTGACCGCAATCTGCGTAATGATAAATTGTTACGGCTTATTCGAAAACTTAGTTAGATCATAAATCAAGCTGTAAGGGGCTAATTAACACCAGCTCAGATAGCACGCCTCGCTCGCCGCGCCGAACGCATCTAATCCGTTCTCCGTTAAACCGACGATGATCGGTGCACATTTTAATTCCTTATTTTTGAAATATGTACTTGCATCATCGACCACGGCAACAAGAAATACTAATTACTAAATTATATATCTAGCAATAATGCCTTTCTATGGCTACAATGTGTCATGTGTTAGTGGTGAACTTTATAGTGTACAGCAGGGATTCCCAAAGTGGTCGATATCGACCCCTTGGGGTCGATATCGGTTTCCTAGGGGTCGACATAAACGAAAAGTGATTTTGGGGGTCGACGAGGTCTAAAAATCGACCCCTATTATATTAACACAAGTTCTTATTTAAAACTTTCAAGATAGGTAAGTAGGTAGTTACTGTATTGTTTATGTTGTGTTACGTGTACTAAGAATAATTAATATTTTTGTAGGAAATAATGTTCCAGGAATGTAAAGTTTCAAGTTCGTACAAGATGAAAAACTCGGCAAGTCTATGTGGACAAGTTTGTGCAAGATTGAGTTGGAGCGTACGTCTTTCAGCGGCGTTTTGACTTGCTCTCTATTTGACGATAAAGTGCTTATCACACTATTCAATTTGAACGATTCCTATTTAGGAATCTAAGTAGTGAGCTCGTGATCACACTACGCTAAATTGATTTCTAAATCGAAGATATAGAGTTGAAAATGGATAAACTCTTAATTGAATCCAATCTGTTCTAACTGCGATCACACCTTCCGATTTCCTAAATTGGAATCGTTCAAATTGAATAGTGTGATAGCGGCTTTACGCGAATTAAGACGAACGAATTCATGATCAAGTCCAAACATGTTCCTGATATTTTACTATTTAACGAGCTTGCATTTAGGTTGAAAGTTCATTTGCGTTTTGAAATTCGTTGGAGCTTGAACGATAAAAACTCATATAGCTAAGTACTCATTTATTTCAAGAGATTACAAACTTATTACAAAGCTAAATTAAGTGAAGTAAAGTGACTGAAAAAGTGTTAAACACAACATACAACATATTTTAAATAGGTATGTATAATTGTATTTGTAAAAATTACTAACACTTAAGTCTTTGGTTTTCGTTCTTATTCTACCTAATTACCTAATACGAAGTTTCTATACCTAATTACCTACTGTAGTTACTTCCCAATATAGGTATCAAAGTTTATCAAAGAGTAAGTCAGTAATACTTAACAAGAATCCATTAACTGAGTGTGATAAAAATAAGATAGTGTGCAAATTTAACAGTTTATTATTGTTTTTTATTTAGGTTCCTTATTTTTTTGTTTGCAGAATTACTGAAAGTTTTATGATGGCGGACACGAAAAAAAAATGCAGACAATACAGTTTGGACTACTTGAAGTTCGGATTTATTGCATCTCCATCAAATCAACACTTCCCGATGTGTCTCATATGTGAAAAAGTATTTAGTAACGATGCCATGAAGCCTTCAAAAATGGATGACCACTTATCAAGAGTACATGCTAACAAAAAAAGTAAGCCCTTGTCATATTTTCAAGCACTGAAAGAAAAACTAGACAAAAGGCCATCCATAGGATCGATGTTTGCGTCATCATCTATTCGAGACAATGATGGTTTACGAGCGTCCTATAATATATCTTTACTAATAGCGAAGTCGGGGAAACCCCATACAATTGGAGAGCAGCTTATCTTACCAGCCATTGCGGAGGTCCTTAACAATGTATTGCACAAACCCGCACATGATATTTTAAAGAGAATACCTTTGAGCAACAACACCGTTCAGAGACGCATAGATGAGATGGGACGCGATGTGGAAAACATTTTATGCAAGTTCTTACAGACCCGCAGATTCTCTCTCCAGTTGGACGAGTCTACATTACCCGGCAATGAAGCTCTATTGTTAGGATATGTTCGATTTATCAAAGATGAAAATATGTGCCAAGAACTGATTTTTGCTGCATATTTAGAGACTGATACTAGAGGAGAATCGATTTTTCAGGCCGTGGAACATTTTTTTACTGATAAAGCTATTCCATGGAAGAATATTGTTTCTGTTGCGACTGATGGTGCACCGTCTATGGTTGGTCGTCATCGTGGCTTTATAGCTCACTTAAAGCGACAACTGCCTGATGTACTGGTTATTCACTGTGTGATTCACAGGCAGCATTTAGCAGCAAAAAAGCTGAGTCCTAGATTGCATAAGTCTTTACAATATGTAATAAATGCTATCAACAAGATTCGAAGCAATTCTTTGAACTCTCGGTTATTTGCTCAACTATGTGACGAAAACGACGAAGTCTTTACTCGGTTACTTCTGCACACTGAAGTTCGCTGGCTATCAAGAGGCTCTTGCTTAGAAAGATTTTCAGCCCTTTTTGAATCTGTGTTGGAGTTTTTACAAGAAAAAGATCCGAATTTGAAAGAAAATCTGAACAATTGTAAAACAGATATTTATTACTTGACTGATATCTTTGGAATGTTCAACAAAGTTAATTTGCAACTACAGGGTGATGATCTTAACTTGATTAAAACAAAATCAATAATATCGGCCTTCGTGGGTAAACTAGTTCTTTATAAACAAAATTTAGGCAGAAAAGAATATTCGCAGTTTCCGCATTTGTCAAAATTACCAAAAATGCTTCAAGATGATGACATTTTATTATATGTTACTCACTTGGACGCATTACACAAGGATTTTACGGAGAGGTTTGATGATCTTTTAAATTTACAAATTCCTCAATGGATAATAAATCCGTATAACACCACAGCCATAGAAGAAGCCAATGTGATAATGCAAGAAGAGTTGATTACCATCAGCACAGACGAAGAGCTTAAGCAAAAGTTCAACCAAGGCTATCAGAAGTTCTGGTTGCAACGCAAAATTGAAACACAGTATCCTACATTGTGGAACATTGCTGAAAAATACCTTATCGCTTTTCCATCATCATATCTAGTTGAAAAAAGCTTCAGTGTGGTAACAAACATTTTGACAAAACAAAGAAACCGTTTGAAAATCAACGAACGTGGAGATTTAAGGCTGCAACTCACTAATATTGAACCGGATGTAGCTAGATTGGTAGATAGTCACCAGGTTCATCCATCGCACTGAATGTTTTATTTTCTCTTTGCGAATTAATAGTTTTTAAAATATAATTTCCTACCAACTTAAGATGCTTTATGTATTAATTTGTAATAATTATAAATTAAACTTGATATTTACTGAATTGGATTGTCTTTTTATTTTGTTAAATTTTGACGAGAAAATGAAATCAACTTCACTCACTTAACCAAGTGCAAAGTTTTCTAATTGGCACCTTAGTACCTAGGTATTTTGTACCAATAGGAAAAAACTAAAGATAGACTAAGATAGATAGCTGCTTTAAGTTAGCGGACCATTATGAATAAGGGGGTTGGTCTTAAAAGTAGGTAATTTGACCATGGGGGTCTGAGGTAACAGTTCATTGTTGAAAAGGGGTCACTTGTCCAAAATAGTTTGGGGAACCCTGGTGTACAGTAATGAAAGTATTGGTGGGAACGAAATTTTCCTTTTTCCTTTTGGTAGTAAAATTTGCAAACTAAATGAAAAACGTTTAAAAACATATAAAAAGAGGAGTCATTTTACATCATGTATAGCCTATTTTAATCTAGTCATCTAAAATAATGAACTTTCAAATATTTTCAGATTCCCTACAAATAACTGAAGTCAACTTATAAAATTACAATAAACTTACAAAATTCGTTCTCCCTCTCGTTAAATTTTAGTTGGAAGTAGATAGTATTGATTATAACATATTCTTTATAGAAAGAGATTTTCTAGAAGCAACTGTTACCTAATAGGATCAATTATGATCTAAGTTTGTTTATAAAATAAAAACCTAGTAGGAACATGCCTACCTAAACCTAATCATAATAGTGAGTAGGTATTTAATTACATACTGAAAAAGAGATTAAAAAAATAAAAAGTAAAGGAGCCTTACAGTAGTCGCATATTATTATGATGTATAACATCTGACATCTCACCTTGGTAAAAAGTCATTGTTATGACTTCTCTATGTTCAGTTTCTATGTTTTTGACAATTTAAAAATCCCTGTTGAAATTACTTACTTGTTTTATTTCGAAAAAAATTCTTCCGATTTTTTACTGGCAACTTTACCGATCTTCAATATTTACTTTTGCAACACTGCAGTGACTTTCGCGCACGCTCAATGGTCAAATAAAATAGCGCGCGTTCTATAAATTCCGGTTTCCTGTAACACGTTTCCGTTGCATTTTCACGATTTTACTCCCACGAGTGGTAAGATGTTACACATCAAAAATACACAATTCTTATTTTAAACTTTTTGACGGGATAAGTAAAAATCACTAAATTGAACTCTTTAGTAGTTTAATTTAATACTTAACTATGTTTGAAAAATTGTTATAGAAATAGCTCAGGTATTCTAATGTTGCTATCATTAATCTCGTGTGCCTGACTCTCCAATTTACAATTGAATGAACCTCGATATTAAACAAACATTTATATATTGTCCGCTCTTCATTCATTTAAGAATGGACAATAATATAGTTCGATTGAATGCTAATGAAAACAAATGACAAAGACAATACAATGTCAATAAAAACAAACATACGTTAATAAATTCAGTTGTTCATTGTTTTGGAAGAAGGCTAATAGAAAAATAATATCTCTGCTGGAAAGCAAAATAGTCTTCTCTTATAATAAAATATATGAATTCATTACAGTACAAATTACAAAGGATGAAAATACATACACAAAATCAACTTACTAACTATGTCAGTAAGTATGTAGTAAGTATGTTAGCGATTTGAGATCAAACCAAATCCGCATATGTAACTCGTATTATGTAATGATGGTTAAATTAAATGTGTCCGATGGATGATGATAATCTGCGCCTCCCCACGATTCGAGCAACGAGCAGCAAGGCCGTCGTCTGATTGCCGATAATAGTTGCATTCGCACTTGCTCTGTTACCTACACTACGGTACATTGGCCCAATTTTAACCATCTAAATCAATTTTCCCCTATCGACTAATTAGTTCTTGTATTATATTCAATGAATCGGTGGCGATTAATGATTCCTTGACATCTCAGAATTAATTTAAAAAATATTTAACTGCTCCAGTCCTCAATAATATAAGAAGCTGTTGACCGCGAAAAGAAGCTTTTAAAGAATTGCTACTGATTAAAGTCTGCTTTATAATTTATCAAAGGTTTTTAGAGATTGTATAATATTTTTTTTATTTTGATACTATAGTTGAAGATTTAAGGAAGTATTGACATAGACTAAACAAAACGGTTCAAAAATGATAGCAGACAAAAATTTACAGTTTTTTGTATTTTTTAAATTTGAATTTGTATCTATCTCTTTTTATATTTTAAAAAATTAACGATTTTATTAAGTAAACCACCGAGAAAAATGGTTGGACAGACTTTCACTAAGTAATTAATAGTTACAGATCTGCAATGTCGCCGGCATAAATATTCTATGAGTGGAAAAATATCAGTCGTATATGTTCACTATTGCTAATGTCTACGTAGGTATACAGCGAGACGGCTTACTTTTGTTGGGATTGATTTATACTTTCTCACTAGATTGTATGCAATTTATTATTAAAAACTTAGAGGTATTCTTTTTCATACGTATAATGCACATAGATAATATGATGAAAAAACTACGACTTGCATTCTTCACGTAATTATAACTCGTATAGAGAGGACAATTTGTTCAACCCGTTTTGATGAGATGATGGTGCTCACCACACACACACACTCTTACGGACGTCCCTGTTGCGAAACCCTACTATTTTTAGAGTGTTGACGACAACTACCAAATATTCCATTCAATTCAATTGTTAATTTCGTTGTTTACACATGGTCGCCTTTTAGTGGGTTGTCTTTTTAAAACTATATACCTACACTTCTACGAACTGCACACTATATTTTCAAGTTTATAAGAAACCATACATTTTATGCCTACTGTTTAGAAGAAACCATACATTTTATTGCTGAAGTCCAGTTTTAATTGAATTACCTTGCTTGAAGGCGCTATAAAACTTCCAGTTTTACAAATAAATTTGTAGCTGCGTCGCAACTAATCTGTAACAAGTAACAAGAAATACTTTAATTAAATTACAGAGTGGATGTAGATAACGACTCTATACTCGTATCAACCTTGCCGAACGACAAAGGAGAAATATATGAGACTAGCTATGTCCCGCGGTTTCATCCGCCGCTTAATTAAAATTGAAAAGGGCATGCACATTTCGAGTGGCCGCCTTCGGCGTTCAGCGTGCTTCGGCCCGAGACCACAGATTAATAAGTAGTTACTACCGTAACAGATAAATCACTCCCTAACAAAAAGACCATCACAACTTTTTTAAATGCCTACCGTTTTGCCTCGCCAACTGCTTAGCGGAAAAATATACCTTATAGTTCAAACGTTGAGTTGTTATTGCTCTGCAGCCGCACGCGTCCGCGTGACATTGAAGTAATAGTAATAAAGTCAGGGCTACTACTACTGAGTTTTTCTAGGCCGTCCCAAAATACAAAGCTAATTAAGCCGCTAGTAACTATTTATTAAGTAATTATTAACTAGTAACTATAAGCTTACAACTTCTCAGTTCAAGTTGATCAGAATAACATGATTTTTAAGATGTAAATAAGTACTAGTAGGTAACGAGCAATGATAAAAAACCTTGTAGGTACCTAAAGGTTTTCATATTGGTAGGTACTTATTCCTATTTCTACTGACGAGACCAAATAAAAAAGCTTAAATTGTGTATATCATTAGTCCACAAATCCACACAACACAAAGTCGACCAAACATCGAGTTTTGATGAAATAGTCGGAGAGCTCGCTGCTAAATTGTTCTCGACATAAAATTATTTGGCGATACATTATTGTTCTATAGTGAAAAAAATTTAAATTCTCCGTATTATATTTTTTAGTTTTCACGGATTTACATCCTTCCACTGCACACGTATTACGAGGCATAATACCTATTATTCTTTCCGAAATGTAAATCAAAGACACGGAACACAATTACTCCTGGCGGAGATCAAAGAAGAAAAAAATAAATGTGAATGCGCTCGCTCGCGTCGGTGGCAACCGCGTGAATGTGTACCATGGAAAGTACAGCGGCGCGTAGGCACTTAGCGCGCGCAAGTACATGAAGTGAAAGAGGCCTGCCGAGACCCTCATCTCATGGCCGCGCTATTTATTACTTTGATTGCGCTTAGCGTTCTTTCTGACTTTTTTTACTATTTGCTTGATGTCTAAGACTATACACATTTGTGTAATTCTTACACAAATAGAACACAAAAGATTTCTTTTAATTTTCGAAGGCAAAAATATTTTTTAAATCCAACTGATAGTTCCAGAGGTTTACGCGTTCAACTAAACAAACAAACTCTTCAACTTTATTTTATTATATTACTTTACTAATGACATTATATATGACATTAGTTAGAGATACATAAATTCTGCAAACAAGTGTTTTAAATAAATTGTAAAAAAGTTCTGGGCTCATTTATTTTTACTCATCTTTAGGATTGTACAACAGCTTCCCGATGAAAGATAACTTCGCTCTATGTTCTTTCATCTTTACAATTGTAATTAATATTTTTTACACTTCGTATAGCTTTACTATTAGACCTTGGCCTTAATTTATTGTATTTTCGTGATGGAGATCTGTTCAATTGCGCAATAACAACTTTGAAGATTATCTCCCGTTGTCTTTGTTTAAGAATAACACGCTCGACGTGCTGGTTGACGAAATTGCCGTTCGTAATGCATTTAAAAGGCTTAGCTTAAAGGAAAATATACCGGTGTAATATGAAGAAACACACCCAAGATTCTTGAGATACCAAGATTCCAAGTTTTATGTAGGTAAAGAATTTTATTGGACCTCTGACTGCATCTGTTACACTACTGATTTATACGACAGCTAATCTATTAAGTTTTATACCTGAAATCAATTTAAAAAATGTATTTAAGGTTGTTTAGGTATAAAAAATCCATTAGCGATTCTTTCATGGACGCAGCATGTTTTGGCTGCACAATGAAAATTTTCCGCCAAGTTCTTGCTTTTATTATGCAACAATGCATCAAACTACAGTAGCAACTTGTTTAAAACACAAATGCGGTTGTTATGGAGCGATGAATCGGCCTTCGCCACGGCAACGGGTCTATTGTATATACCAAAGTGTGACAATGGACACTTAGAAACTGGATCCGTCTTATGTTTATCTTGTCTGTAAATTGCATACGGTAGGAAGCAATTACTCAACTAACGCATACCTAAGCTATTTAATGAGGAAATATCTTCTATTCCTTGTGCAAAAAATTTAATTATTTAAGTTTTTTAATTTGTAATATTGCATTAATTGGGATTTAATTTACAGTCCAAGTCAAAGGAAACAGTAACAACCATTCGTTTTATGAAAGAGTTTGCCGACATCCGGACCTTAGAACATTCATTAGTTAGTGAACCATTATCTTATGGAGCGTTTCCTTTTCTCTTCTCTGTAATCACAATTAAATTTCTACCGTTATTTTAGTTCTGGTCTTCAGAAGATGAAGAAAGGAAAACTCAAATTACTTTATCAAAATGATTATTGCTCAATTGATTGTTGATCTTCTATTGTATACAAATAGGAAAAAACCTATCTGTAATAACATTTTTTTTGCGGTAAAGATTCTCATCGATTTATGGCTACAGTAGCCGTTGTACGAAATTGCTCAGTTAACCACAAGTGTGTGAGGCAGGGATTTCCAATAACTACGGGGGTGTTCGATGGATAGGACATTATATATTGACAGGGGTCAAGTAACCAAGGGATGGGGCGTCAAGAGCGTTTTGTGACCTCTATTCCCTTGTCTTATTTAATGCAAACATGAAGTTACTTAGATTAAAAAATATATCTTTACTTATATTTATTATGTAGGTTATGTTATGTTAATATTCATCTTGCGTTTCATATAAATCTGTATTGTTCAAAGTCCTTCTGAATGCATCTTAGAGTGCCTAAGTATTAGATACGATTTTAAATGTCCTTATTATCTTCACAGTATGTGCTGTGTTGTACATTTATATTCTACAAAGATATCTTATTTTTATTAGGTACTAATTGTGTTTATAAAACACAAATTATAAGTATTGTATAATAACAAAATTGTGTATGTAAAATTTCGGATAATTTAACTTGGTACTTTTATAAATAAATCCCGTGATCCGAGATTCTTGTAACCCGCCCAAGTCGTATGTTCTTGTCATATAATGTCCCAAAAAGGGCACCCTTATATACCTACTAGGATTGCTGGGCAAAATCTGGAAACCCTTTGCCCAATAGAGTTATTATTACGGGTCGCTGATTTTATGAGAATAATATATCTATAATAAATTATATATCTAAAGTTACATATATGTATTTTGCGGTTTGAGACTATATAGGTATTAGATTCAATAAAACTAAAATATAATAATTGAAACTGGTTTACATTTTGAGTGGTTGAAATATTATCATTTTTTCAATTTTCAAAAACGACGAGGGACTAGACTGAATTTTAAAGTTGATTAAGGTCGAATCAACGGAGCCCGGTCTTGACTTTTTTACTTATTACCTATATGAAATTGGTTTTCTACCGTGTAGAAATTTAAAAATTAAATTGATGTTACAAAATGTTAGTCAATGAATAATGCATCTTATATTGGTACTGTTGCAGAACATTGAAAGCACTCAAAATATTTATGTTCCCCGTATTTGAAGAGGGGGGATACGATGTAGTTTCTACGTGTACGGTTGCCATGACTACACCCCGCGCGTGGACCTTCGTTTTCAGAAACAGTCTGCCTTCGCGCGTGTTTAGCAGACTGAAAGGCACAACTTCAAATTCATGGGTTTTATCCCTTTATGGTGGCTGATTACACCGAGAAGGGGGAGTGGCATCAAGTGTAATCGCTTGTAAAGGTACCTGTGCGGGTATGTTACACGCAAAGTGTGTAATTCGTCTGAATACAAAGTGTCTAGTAGCCGTTTACATAGTAATACATCTATCTAGTCCAGGTTTAATATTTTTGTTTCCTGTTGAAATTAAATCCCCCATTGCGATTGCGGTTACATTATCCAACTTCATAACAAAATTTACTTATTTTAAAATACGCTCAAAATAATTCCAGTGCTTGTATATAAACCATTTGTTCCTGTAAACCGCAACACTGTTTTATTTGCTAAACACGTTAAGCTTAGAGCACGAATTTGATACACAATATAGTTCAATTAATTTAAGCTTGTAATTTAACATTGTTAGAAGTTCTACCTAGAAACACGACCTGAGTGCTGTTTCTAAATAAATCGGCTCTAAGTTGTACTAAATATCACGCGCTTCTGTTTACACAGTAATACATACATACCTAATGTAGGTAATTTTTGCTTCACCAGAAGCAGAAAGCTCGTCCCTACTCTATAATGCAATCGATACTGGGTCGTCGACGGCGTACCTCCTTTATAGCAAGCAGAGGGTTCAGAATACATAGTTAAGTAAATAGGGGATGGATAGCACAAATTAAGTATTTTTTCCTTGCTAACGAAAGAAACCAAATCACTTTCTTGTGTATTTAAAATAACGTTATAAGTAAAAAGTTCGATTTTCCTCTCCATTACAATTTTAAAACAGAGTTTGCATTGTAATAGGAGGTTCTCACTTTCCCAGTTCGGGTGCCGGGTGGCTGTAAACGTTCCATTTATACAGACCGGAGTTTACTTCCGAATACCGCATTAATTATTGCCGAATAACTTTGCCCGCTGTGAATACACTGCCGTATTCCCTGCCCGCCACCGACCGGCGCGGCGCACAGTGGGACGAAAATCGGCTTTCATAGACATAGGAATGTTAATTCTTAAATATCGCTGTTTTTGTTGGATATGGCTTCTGTTTACAGTAACTAAGCCTAAATATGTAAAAAAAAGTAATTTGGTATTTATACGAATGTTTTATATTTTTTTTGAGAAAAAATTGTATGGAGTTCTCTAGATAAATCCGATTTTCTACGGACCTGCACGTCAAACCGTAATATCCTTCTAAAGAGTGTTACTACTAATTATTTGTCATTTTTTGACATACCACATATAACGGTTACTGCTGCAGAATTTTTTTTAAAAATCTTTAAGTATAATGGATATTTTTTATTTAGTTTAAAGCTTTATTTTTCGGCATCAACTCTAAATACTCTCTAAATAAGTGATAACAATTATGTATTATCATTTTGTAATAGCATGCAACCCAGACACGGTGTACAGTTAATAAGTTCTGAGAAGTGAGGAAAGTAAATAATTATGCTATTGTTCATTTAAAAATATCATATATTGTTGCTAGGTTATTAAATTATTTAAATGAGCATAAATATCAAATACTATGACAAAAAATAATCAAAAATATTATAAGTAACACTTGATTAAAAAAAATTAAAAAAATGTATACTATATAAAATATTTCTATACAACATTCAAATAAAGAATAAATAACTATTAATAAAAAATCAAACACTGCTACTACACACTACTTATGTATGATAATACTATACAAAACAATACAAGAAATAAATAAATAAAAATTTTATCTACACAAACAAGGCCTCTTAAAGATTAGTTACAAAAGAAAAAAATAACATTACTAAAGTTTGTGGGCGCTGATGAAAGTCAACAGACTCCGTGTTTTGTGATCAAAAAAATTAGTACAGTGCAATATAAAATGAGGACAATATAATGTACAGGAGACAGGAAAATATAAGGAGAAATGATAAAAAAATGTATAAAAAAAACACAACAAGCACTTATCTACTAATTAATCAAAATCGCTTTCATCTGATTCCAATTCAGAATCAGGTTCCAAATTGGACACATCTACAACTTCAAATGGAGATTCTGGAAACTTGATCAATTCTAAAGTTTCAGCAAAGAAATTCTTACCTTTTTTAGTTTCTAATTTCGGTCTTTGAGAAGAGATTAATGGATCAGACGAAAGAATCAGCATATTTAATATATCGGCATTTGAAGCTTGCCTGGACATTTTTCGCGAATTATGTTCCCGAAATCTCCTAAAGTCTTTGTTGCGGGCCTCTGAGGCTTCTTCTGAAAGGATACCTATCGGAACAATATCATTATTAGCGATTATGTCTGCACCATGTATCAGTAGCTTATGAACGGTCGATGACATGTGGTACCAATCATATAACTCCACGTATCTTTCAGCAGTTTTACGTGCATATTCTTTAAATTTTATAACCTCAATTACCTCTCCAGATGTTATTGCTTGAAGAATAACAGCAAATCTTCTGACTAGCTCTTCATCCAACCCAGTGATGGCTGCAGTTATATCGGGGAACTCGAAGAACCTTCTTGCTGTATTCCCATCATTTGTTGTCCCTGAGCCTTGTTTTTTACAATATCAATCAATAGATTGAGTTCGTCTTTGAATTTATTTTGAATTATTTTTTTTCGATTCTCTAGCAAAGCCTTGTGTTCTTCTCCTCGAGCAGCCCACTTTTTGAAGTCCAGTCTGTATGCAATATGTAAAAGGCATTCCATCGTATTTATACGAGCGTGTAACGATGATAGTCCAAATTCGTATACATCACTGTTCACTGATTTTGACGTTGCAATATCTAAGCGGTTCATCTCTGTAGGCTTAGCTAAGCAAAGATAGCACGATGCATTCGATCTAGCTTCCGAAAGATACGTACAAATTTTAGCATCAATCATTGTCATCTTAAGTTGATGGCTCACCTTGTTTCTGTTGTAATCAGTGGGGATAAGCAACTTAATTTCGTCATCCATTTGCTTTTTGTGATTGATGACCACTTTTTCACTTTCCTTAATAAATGTGAACTGCACTGGACGACAATATAAGGCAGAGCATGGCTTGGGATTCAACCACAAAATTTCGTCTCCATCAGTCAGGCTTAATGGCACCAAGGACGTCATAAATATGCTTGAATCTTCTTGTTGTCCATCCATTTTCTGTTTATAACGACTTTGGTTGGAAGCACCATCAAAGCCCCACTTAGATATTAACTTTAAGTCCTTATTTTGCACACTTTCAGGAAGACTTTCCAGGATCCTCTTCACTGTGATGTCAAGCAATGCTTGAAGCGTAATTCTTGCAGATGAATCCGTTACAGTCACTGATTGCTCATTAGAATAACACTGTTTTTTTACTTGTTGTAATTTATAATATGACGGGTAAATGTCAGTTGCACCCTCTCGGAAGGTAGTCTCTCTCAGCGTCATATATTGCCACTTTGATAATTTTAGCGAAAGAAGCAATCCTAGTGCTTTTTCTGGAGTAAAGATAACTCTTTTAACTGGTTTTTTAATCATTTCGTTAAATTTTGTTGCTGCTTCTGGGTTTTTCAACATATGTTCGATAACAGATGCGATATCCTCACGACCTTCTTCCTTTAAAAGAACTGCAGCGTAATATGCCAATTCATTTGGATCTTCATTTTTGTGATCATCAGACCTCCTCTTCTTTTGTTTTCTTCCAAGATCTTCAAATGCTTTCCTTGATGTTTTTGTCATTGTCCCAACAGATGATGTTGATGGTCCTGGACAGATTGAAAGTGCACTAGGTCCTGGCTGTTCTTCTTCACTGGATTGTGGCATGACCATACTGATTGGCACGCAACTTGGCCAATCGACATTAGACATAAGCCAATTTTCGTACTGCTTTCTGAATGTATCCAGAATGCGGTGAGATTTTTGCCATCTTTGTGATGCAGCACGTGTGAATCGTCGACAAAATTCCTTAAGTGTCACCCGATTCTCGTCCGAAATGTTATCACCAAGTTGATTTACAACTGCACTAAACAATACTTCGTGAATGAATGAAGTACCTTCACTTCTCAACAAAACGAACAAGTCTAAATTGGTACGCAGACTTTCCATTTTAAATATTTTAAAGTTCGGGATTTCAATTTAATGTTAACAGCACAAAAGTTTGAAATAAACTGAATTATGTGTTAAAAATATTGTTCATTTATAGTTGTTATAGGACTGATTTTAAGTGATCAGCAAATTGCCGATTTCTTAATTACTCTCTAATAATAGCTAATTGGTGCTCATATCTTTACTTCTTTATTATTACTAGAATTCATTCCTCATTAGCCAATCACTTTTCAGAACAAACTAATTACCTAATCACTTTTCAGAACAAACTAATTACTTAATCACTTTTCAGAATAAAATAACAATAACAATTGTTTTGGTATGTTCTATTAGAAAATATCATTGTTTATTTAGTTAATATCACTTATTCACACCAGAAAGGTAATAAAATGTAATTGGTACTTTGTGTTTAAAAAATTAAATTAAATTAAAAAAAATAACACAACTATTAATTTTTTTAAAAAATTCTGCAGCAATAACCGTTGTATGTAATATGTCAAAAAATGACAAATAATTAGTAGTAACACTATCTAGAAGGATATTACGGTTTGACTTGCAGGTCCGTAGAAAATGGGATTTTTCAAGAAAGCTCCATACGACTTATTCTCCAAAAAAAAAAAAATTCTTCGCAGAAATGCCCAATTACTTTTTTTTTACATATTTAGGCATAGTTACTGTAAACAAAAACCATATCCAACAAAAACAGCGATATTTAAGAATTAACATTCCTATGTCTATGAAAGCCGATTTTCGTCCCACTGTGCGGCGGCTCGAGTGATAAACAAACAAACACAACAAACATTATGCAATCTAGCCGCTGCCCGTGGTTCTATTTGTCCTATATCCATTGATAACAACTAAATAAACTGTTGTTAATATTTTAAACATTAACCTTGAATTTATTAACCCACAGGAACCTATGACTGGGATAAAATTATCCGAATTCATTGAAACATTTACGCAGAGAACTAGTTTTTGCCTAAAGCGTTGAGTGTTGAATTTTCATTTCTTTTTTTGATGATACCTCGGTAAAAATACTTTTTTTCTAGACCCCTTTTGTACCCCTTGAGTTTGATTAGTTGAGAAGTTCAATGGTGAAAGCATAACAAACAAACAGAGAAACACTTTCGCATTTATAACATTAATTAGGAAGTTTTTGAAAATTCTTACAGAACAGAAACTTTACACGTCAACCCGATGGATCTTGTTAACCTTAAATTACGAACATGGGCAAGTTTGAGCTCCCCCAGGAAAAAAGTTCGACACTTTGCAAACCTGCGCGGGCAGGTTCCCGTTTGCATACGAAATGCTGTTAGTGGACGCGCGGCTTTCAAATTAATCCCCATCCGTGGTACTCGCGCCATTATTGCGTTAGTACCAACGCAAAATAAAGTACCCCGTTTACCAGACTCATTAATGTGAATCATCTTTGTTGAAAAAAGTTTGCACCATTTAGCTGTGTTACTCTTTACTATAATTCGTTCAAGAGTACTACAGTTACTCACAACTTGGATGACGTCACTGCAACCGGCCTGTGACTCACTAAATCCAAAACGAGATGAATCAGTTCAGTAGTAAGAATTAACAACTTTGATTTAAATTAATTTCTACGTCTATTAGTCATAGGATATATATAGGCTTGTAACTAATTGTAAATTGAGATACATCATTCGTAAGAAAAGGTTACTCTCGTTGCTGTATTTGGGTTAAGTACGTAAAAAATGCTAAATATGGAGCCTTTAGAGTTCGACGAACTCTTTGCAAGTATGCAAAGCGCATATAGGTGCGATTTCGGAGGTAGGTAACGACTGAAAGTCATGTCATGGAGGCAGGTCGTTGAACGTGCGAGTGCATTGTTTGATGACTCAATATGCAAAGATTTCAAGTATATTTTATAAGATTATTATTGTTTATGCCAAGTACACCCAACCACCGACTGAAGAGGGATTTGTGTATTTAGCATTTTAACTGTGATGGAATCGGCACCTAACATTTGAATGCATTGTGAAATATATTATAATATCCACAAGTTTCGCCTTTGCGGAGGTGCATTAGAATTTGAGTATGTTGAATTATGGAAAGCAATGAAAGATATAATTTTTCATGATATTGTTTAATATTTTCTCTAGAAGAGAAAATTTAGTGCGTATGCGCTCTACTAGACAGCCAGCACAGAACTAAATATAGGTCTCAAAGAAATTAAATATGACGTTTGTATGAAACAAATGGCTATTGTAAAATTTGATATAAATTAATATAGGTGAAAGAGTTATACTCACAATCTACTTGATTTAACAACTAGTTTAAGAAGACGGATTTACTTTAATATACCTATTCCAAAAAACTAAAATACAATCTCGACAAACTTGAAATGTTCAAAATATTTAGGGATTTGCCAACTTAGGCGCCCGAAATATTATTTTAACAAGTTTATGACATAGATTTTCATTTAATTAAAATTAAGCTTATACATACATCCATAAATGTCGTAAATAATTGAATTATAGTGGACAGTAATTTTGTACTAATTTATATCTACTATTTCAAAAGAACGAAATTGATGGTTATTTCCGCATAGTTAGTTTGTTTTAAATCATTTATTGAATTTTATGAACAAATAAACCGCATTGTATTATGACTGACGCAGATAGAGAATTAAGGGCAAAAGGTGCATTATATGTATTTAAATAATATTATGGACTGAGAACGAGTGTTCAGAATGGACGTCAAATGAATTTCATATTATGTTACGAGGGCTAACACACGAGTTCGTATGGCGTTCCCTGTTCACTCATTTGCTAATGGAATATCCACTTAACACTGAATAAATTTACCGGAAAGCCTTAAGTTCAGGGCTAAAACAATTCAATTTGAAGCCTTCATTAACATATTGCTTGTTCAACCATTGTGACAAAAAAATACTTCTAGAATATCGTATAATTATTTTCTCAGTAAATTTTATTATTTATTTAAGTTTGCTGTTTCAATCAAACGCTATCGGAACTTAACCAATATATTACTGTTTCATTGGATGACAGCCAATCAATTATATATTTTTCCTCGCAATAACGTTTTGAATACTGATTGTATAGTTATTACGATGCAAGGTCGTGAAACAATTTCCATAGTCATTTGTTACTACGACACGTATAGTACCAGATGTAACAGTCGTTACTATTATATTACTTTGTACATTGTTATCGCAGATAATATTTCGTAACTATGGTGGCGTGGATTGTATTGTATTTTTTTTTGTCATTTAATTAGAAATCTCACAACGCAAACAAACCGTAGACCTGTGACACAGTCACAGCTTAAAAAGATATTTCCATGTAATAAGATATGGATGATTGGTGGAGCATGCATTAACAGGTGTTACACTGCAGGCGCATTGGTCACATGATATCATATGAAACGTAAAGAAATATCTTTAAGTATCAACGTTAATCTTATTACTCGGCGTTAAATTATATGAAATTATGCACTACTAGTACCGGTAGCGTGTTCTTTTTGCTTCGCTATTCAATCGCTTCTCTGCTCTTATAAGTGTAATCTAAAACGCTCGGATGTATTATTAACGACTTTTAAAATTTAATCTTCCTGTTCCGTAACTTCTAAGCAATAAATTCGTAGAGTTTATTGCAACAGCGGGTGGGTGGGTGCCCTCTCGAAACTCAAGTGGGGCATTTTATAACTGATTATTAAGAAGCTAGCTTTAGTCCGAGACTTGGTCCGTGTATGTTTGTAAATTATAGCGTTTTTGTTAGTCTTATGTTTAACCTATGTTATTGTAAAGTGTAAAATCCGTTTAGTAGTTTTTACGTTGAAGATTAACAAACATCTATACATTTACATCATTTACCCATTTAATACTAGCGAATAATACTAGCTTTGGTAAATTGTAGCGTTTATTCTCAAGTATAAACGATATTGATGCACAGTTTCATCAAAATTCGTTCAGTAGTTCAGTGGAAAAAGTAACAAACATCCACACTTTCGTTTTTTAATAACACTAGTTTTAAACTGCGACTTCGTTTTAACATCCGCACATTCATACATCTATTCTCATAAACTATTGAAACTTTTAAAATATTAATAGATCAAATATAGTAGTATAAATAAATCACCCTCCTCCTTCTAATAAGCTTTTATTTACTTCGATTTTAATACTATACGTATAATAAATCTATGTGGAATAAGTCTTTGTCGGCAAAGAGATGTTTGTATTGGGGCGGAGGCTGAAGAACTCTCATCCGTAGTTACTTTACGTGCGGTTGGCTCGAGGAGTTGAAGTGCTTGTTCAACATGTCGCACGTGAAACTGTCGGAGAACACTAGCTCTGAACTTTTGAGTATTTGTCTCAGTGCCTTCTTATCCTTTTGCCTTGCCTACCTTAAAACTTTTTGTCATGAAACTACGAGTACCAAGCTATTATAATAGTTGAGTTAGTTTTTATTATCGATAAATAAAATATGAAATTTGTTTATTTTCAACAGTACTTAATGCTCTTGCAATTTTCTATTTGATTAAGATAACTTTTTATATATGTAGTTCACGTTATTTTATTTACATTCGTCTCGTCACCTCAATAAATAAGTGCCTCGCTGTCAACAATGAAAGTACTTTTTTTAAAACAACTTCAACCGGCGGGCATAGTATTTGTACAAAGTCACGTAAATATTTATTTAAACCTAATAATAATATGTAATAAATTATATTTATTTATTATAATTTATCACATAAAATGACACATCGGCTCCAGTAAGCTGACTAATTTCAAATTACTTAAACATAATTATTGTAAATAATTATGATTAGGTACATTTATAAGTAATTTACTTGTTTTCAAATATGTATTGAAGCGCTCACAAACCACAATTATCAGTGAAATGCCTTTAGGCGTCCTATATAGGGTTCAATAAATTTACCTAACACACCACACCAGCCATTACTAGTTTTACTTACACAAGACGGTGATTATTCAGTAGCGTGTTTATGTAAAAACTAAATTACCGCTAATTGATAATTCTTGTTCTAAATGCTTATAGCCATAAATGGCTCTAACGGTTCGATTAGGTTCCTAAATAACGAAGGAGTTACGTAATTGAGTGAGGTAATGTAAATAAATTAACTCGTAGTACAATATAGTTTTTTATTTCAATAAGAAACCCAGTTTTGAAAGTTTTATATGAAAGTTCCTTGTTCTTGTAATTTAGTTTCCTGTTCTTGTTTTGAAGCCATAAATGGCACTAACGGTTTGATTAGGGTCCTAAATAACGAAGGCGTTCATAATTAAGTGAGGTAATATATTTATATACATATACATATAATTATTTTTATATGTAACAGAAGGTTTAAAAGGATCATTAGTTACAATTCTTGTAATTTAATTTCATGTCGTGTAATAAGTGCGTGAACTATTCTACTTCGTGACTAGTAATTGCAATGAACTCGTTAGAATTTCTAACATGTCCTTTATGGACGATTTGCTGTGTTTAATTCTAAACCTATCAATTAGTTTTAACCAAACGATTTCGTTGTAATGCACTTAAAAAGAATGCGATGGTACGAGGAGTACATTCCATCAATCTTGACTGTGTATAATTGATTATATGCGTGACGAGACCGATTCCATAGCATGCACCGTTAGAATAATCTTCTAGTAGGTCGACCGTCGACACCCGAAAACTGTTTGGGTTTTTTTATTAAAAAATACTGAGAATCTATTGTCAAATTTCTAAAAAACGTGAAAACAGCCTAGTTTCATGATTGAAAAATGTTATTTCTAAGTTGAAAATGGTTGAATGGTCTTTACATTTGACTTCTTATAGTGTTGTTTATTTCCGGGTGAGTCTCGTGGCTCAGCGGTGCATCGGGTAACGGAAGAGTACAGTTCACAATTAGTGCCTTGTCCCGTTGCCGGCATTGTCCGCTTCAATACTTAGCCAGTTGTGTGCCTTTGTGTAATTTTAATGGAAGGTTCCCAGATTGTTTGTTTTCCTTTTAACGTTTGCACTAGCGAACATCACCCTACTAAAATATTGTGAAAAGTCAAACCCCTATTTGCAAAGGCCAAATGAAGCAAAGAAAGGAATCACTATAATTTGACTATATTTCTACAATTACGCATTACAGTGGCTTTGTCTTTACTGTGTTTATACTTTCAAAATATATAAATCATAGTCACTTACTATAGACGCTTGTGTAGCTCTGCATTAATTTGTCATTAGCTCCCCATTCATTCTTTTATTAGAAAGTGTAATTCAATACGATTCATAACGGTTAGCAAACGGTACGACCTCAAAAAGGGACGTGTATCGACGGAAGTGTACTGTGAACTGCAACTGGCTTCCGGAATGCACAACATAACAAACCCGTTAAATTTTCTTAAAAAACATAATGTACTTAATGTAACAAGTTTTGTTTAGTATAATATTTGCTCTAATGATATTAAACTTGAATGTTACCTCCAGGGGTAGCTTCCATTTCTAAATATAGGCTAAAATGGTATGAGGTAAGGAGAGAATGGGAAGGCCAAGGACGCCGCCCACTGCGAGCTGGCGTGGCGAGCCCTCGTGCCAACCTTGCTTAAAATGGCGCCCATGTCCTTGAACACAAAGGCCCTGACATGCTAAAATAAGTTAAATTGCCATTTAGATGTACAGTAATTTTATTTTAAATACCTATTTCCAACAGCCAAATTACTTAATCGATTTGTTGCTTTTTTATATAACAATTTTGTGATAGGATGTAGGTGTAACATTGTTTTCAAGAACATCATTTAAATAATAATACGTGGTCCTCTTTGACTTTCGATTTGTCAACCAATTGTTAGATAATGTATTAAATGGATAGTAAGTACTTCGTATTTGGATTCACCGAGGAAATAAGGTTATTTTTGGGCGGATATTAAATTATAGCCGGTAAGACCGGACGGTGAGGTGCGGGCACCATTCCAAGCAGAGCTTAACGAGACGATTTTATACGGTTATTGTTAAATCTTGCCCTTGGATGAAAGTATGGCGTATTATATCAAGCAGAAGGCGTTAAATTATCTTTTATAGTATTCATAATAATACTTTTAACACACAACATATCTTATTCAATAAAATTAGTATGAATGTGTAGTGTGCTGTGCACTATCTTGCGGCCATAAAATTGACACACCTTGAAAGCCGCGCTGCGACCACTTCCTTTAGAGACGACTATCGTCAATCGTAACAGCACGTTTCTATTGAGTACACAGGGAATAGACCAAACCGCACATTCATATTCTAATGCTTTTTGACCCTTTTCGATTATTAACTTGTGCGAAACATATTATAAATGAAACAGTTTACAGTAAATTTTTATCACATATTAAACATTTCCTCTAAACTGTTTGTTGTAATAGCATTGTTAACAAACTGGCCATTAGATACATTAGAAGTGCTCGCATGCGCGCCGAAGTGAGCACGTGGTCGTAGAAGGGACGTGTCAATTAAATGAGATGCACGCGCGCCGGAAGCATCGTCCGATAACCAACTTGTGCGACATTGTTTCACCTGAATGAGGCCCGTGCTTAACACCTGCCGCGAACCGCGGCCAACCGTGGGCGTGGGTGGAATTTGAATAACGTATTTCCGAAGCCGGACCCTAATTTTTCATCGACAAGGTCAATTAGAGCCAATAAACATTCGATTAACAAGTTATTATAACGACGTGAATGCTTATCATATTAGGTATTGTCTCATTCATTTGTGTATATTGAAACAAGAAGAGTTTTCTAATTCACATAATGTAAGAAACGACATGCAGCGGGTGTTCATTTAATTTCCTCGCAGTGGTCATCGCGATAACCGTTTGTTGGTTTTATGTTAGTAATTAATTTCACTGAGCTATGAACGTTGTACATATTCATTCACTACGACTGTTATTAAGCCGCCTTTCTGGCCCGGAATTGATTATTTTTCATCACTAGAATGTTGTTGATGCAGTAAAAGCAGGGTTCTTGGAGTATTATCCAATTACTTCTGAATTTTGAACGTGTTGCACGTGAAAACTAATAAGTGTTATCTGACAATACACATTCGAGAATGAAAATAATTTTATTGAATTTTGACGTTGACAAATGTGTATACGGTTCCAGTATAGGTGCGTGGAGAATGTTCAAACGCGGCTGTGTATTTCTACATAACATTTATGATTTGCAGCAAAATGCAAATCATAAATTTTCCGTTAAGTAAATATTTACTTTTCTAGGTGCATTAATTTTCTTCCAAGTATTCTTTCATTTATTACATTTTAGATACTAATAGATATAATATGTATGACAATATAACGACAAAATATTGGTAAGTCATTTCAAGGTCAACATCTGAAGTTACGTTTAAGCTCAGTTTACGGGCAAAATCGCGTTGGCACGCTGCTCGGTGGCGGATTTTCAACAATCGATTATTCTAGTGAATGGCCATGAACTCGCACCACCTCTTTCTTCTCAACATTTGCCGGATGTTTTTCATAGTAAATAAGTATAGACATAAGTAAAGTTGGCAGTTGTTATAGAGTTTACAAAACCGCAATTAAAGCGAAGCAGTCACATGTAGTTGCTAGGAAACTAAAAGTACCTAGTAAATACTTAAATACTATTCATGAGTTAGAAACTTACTATCTCTCCCTGCCGTGACAGCTGTAAGTCGCAACCGTCTGGCGCCTTTGGAAAAAGTTGCATACCTACTCAGAATGGAAACCACATAGCGTTTCTCGACGTTTCACATTGCGTCATAATGTTAGACTCAGACGCATCTCGACCACTTTTTAAACTGGCTTGTTTCAAAAGAGACAACAATCTATTTCAATTTCATATATAGTTTACTAACGACTCGCCCCGGCCTTCGCACGGAGTTTCTCCGAAAAATCCTTTTACTTACTTTATAAAATGAACCTATGTTCCAAACTTCAGCTTTCTAGACTTAGTAGTTTTG
The DNA here is from genome assembly GCA_936446665.2 of Synanthedon andrenaeformis. NCBI lineage: Eukaryota > Metazoa > Arthropoda > Insecta > Lepidoptera > Sesiidae > Synanthedon > Synanthedon andrenaeformis. The sequence goes on along the minus strand of OW387777.2, from coordinate 11,713,196 downwards.
GCTTTTTTCATTTTTATTTTATAAGTATAGATTAAAAGAATACTCATAAACACGATTAGTATTTACCTGTTCCGTGCTCATAAAACAAACAAAAGGTTATAATTTAATACTTAAAGTATGTAATTTAAGATTTACAATTACTTACGCGATTTGTTGCAACCTAATTTTGCACCTAATAACTTCCTCTATTCGGACAAGAATGTTGGGATTAAAAAGAAAAAGAGCAGCTGCATCTTGCTCCCCTCGGTCTAATCATTGTTCATCCAAAGGGTCGTCCTAAACGGGGAGCAATGGCCGAGGCACATTGAAAAAAAAAAGAAGAACTTTAATAAGAGAATGCGTTCAGGTACCCACGCATGAATTTTATAGTTCGTCAGTTATCGATTCAATTAAAAAGTATAGGTAAAGTATAAAACATTATAAAGTTCCATTAAATACTTGAATGACAACAAAAACAACATGCAAAATTGTGTACCCCACCGCCTTTGGATACTAATATTCAGTGAGCAATTATAACTGTTCATTAGAATTTTTTTAATAAATCGATTATTCCAGTGGTCCAAGATGAATGATAATAGATGAATTGCAACACTGATAAATTGACGCTATAAATAATTCATACTACATATCAATGGGTATAGTGTGTATGCGGGTAGACAATGACCCGTTAACAACTTGCAATTGCAACGCGATGTTTGTTTGTGAATTGTGGCTTTATTTCACTGCGTATGACGCTTTCGCGGTTTCCTGGCGTTCATCAGTTAATTGAAATTCATTGATTAAATCGAAATCGTGTGTTAGCTTCCATCTTCTGCTAAAGTTTAAAGTGGAAACGATCATATTTGCAACTAGATACTTGGATTTAATTATGAACTCGCATTGGATATAAGTACTGTTACTTACACGCTTCAAGCGTGAGTTCAATGTAACACAGCGAGATTCTAATCAATATAATTCTATCAGGACACAGATCTAAGCAACGTGTCCCTTCTCTAACACAATGCTTCATAAATAGATCACTGTGGAACTACTATTAGGATATGTCGGAGAAATTATTATTACCCGTCATTAGTTAGTCTAGTATAAAATTTTATAATTAAAATATTTGCTCCCAAAAATTAAATTTGCTATGTATAGGTGAATATTGAGTCGGTGCAACGTTACGGAGTTGAGCTCGTTCACGGAGATACTCCCTACAATTATATCTCCCCCGATGTCCGTCAAACAGCCATTGGAAGTGCATTAAACTATTAGTAGTTAGTGCTTTTCATGCTTGTCGAGTGGATATTTAATAGGAGGGTAGCGAGTGGAGATGAAATTTCGAAATAGTTTGTTTAAAATAAATCTTAAACTTGTATGTGTTATTACTTATTACTGAATTTGTTAGCTAAATATGTGAATATTATATTACGGTCATTTTATATCACTAATATCAGCTAATATCGCTACTGGTCGTTCTGCGTTCGTTACTTCAACTTCAAGATCAGGGCCACACGGTCACCGGCCGAGCGATGTTACAAGCTCTCAGTACTTGTGTCAAAGTCGTTTTTTTTTTCTCTTTCCCCGGTCGTCGCAACGACGCCGCCGATGATGTCATCTCTATTCTTATTTTTAGTAGATACGTTCGTTCCGTATTACCGCTGCGTTGGTCTATAAAAATTTGCCAACTTTATCCAATAATGTATAATGAATTGATGTATCCTATTATTTCATTCATCTTTTCAAACGTTGTCATAGTTGTATAGAAAATAATAGAAACGCGTGCGTCTCATTAAACTTGCGTGAAAGCATTTCCTAGCTGTTTAATCTGGGTCATCTTCTTTTCCAACACAACGATGTGAGATTATGAATTTGATTCGTAAGTATATATAAGATATATGAAGAATTGTTCATTAATTGAGGCAAAATTGTAAATTTTGTATTTGTAAAATTGGCAATTTTGTAAATGATATTTAAATTTAGCTTTTGTTGGTCAATAAGCTGTAGCGAGTATTTGTCAAAGCAGACTTGTAAGGTGTAGTGTTGAGGGCGGTCGGCGGCGTCTCGCCGCGCGGGCGCGTATCGATCGCGTTCGCAGCACAACACCGCGCGGCCTGCATACGAATACGAGAATTCGCCCTCCGTTCAGTCCCTTATCTACTACTTCCACCAGCCTAGACCCCTAGCCCTTCGTTAGTGTCGTGACCTCACTGATTGTTACATCAACTCGTCGACGCGACGCCCATTGTGTCGCGCGTCTCGATAATTAACTAGAGAGATTCTTAACCTAAAAAGCTCCGTGCTTATAAACAATGCTACGAAACAATTCAATTAGATAGTTCTACATCAGTGAAATGAGATGGAGTTACATACAAGATTGGGTCATATATGCAGTTCGAAAGTCAAGATGCTTTCCCCGTTTTCCCTGAGCCGAAGGGTCGTGGCTCGTGACCTCGCTCCGAATAAATTTCAAGAGACAACATATTAGCCAGATACTTCCACACGATGAGGTCACGGCTGAGCCGTGACATAAACATAAAAATTATGCCGTCATTTCGTTTGACTTTTGTTTTGATGTTTTTGTATAATATGAAATCACAGTTTTAATTTTAAAATTTATAATAACACATATTTGTTGCTAATTATTACTTCTTTATTTCGTAACATTGGTTGGTGGCTTTACTTTTCCTCTCTTGATATTCTTACAAGATTTTCCTTGTGTAGCCTATTAGATGGGAGGACCCGCCCTGAAAATTGATGTAATTTTCCACCCGACAACGCACCTACTTATTGCGACTCGAAATGTCTTCGCGAAACTTGGGCCCTTAAAGTAGGCCAGAGAGGGTTCATTAGATTTATGTTGTAAACGTGCTGGAATGGAAAGATGGCGCGATATTAAATAAAAACCAATACCATGTTTATATATTATTTAAATCACACACCGTGAGTATTGGATATTTATTTTATTTTTATTTTAATTGTCAATATCCACCTACCTGAGTTATCAATATGTCTATGAACTGTTCTTATTGAAAATAATAATTAAATTTTGTTGTTTATGGAACCAAATTCAGATAAAAAGTTAAGTTTAACAATAATCGGTACTTATATATTTCTCAAATTGCTAGTACGCAAATTACCATTCGCATTAGCACAAGCGGAAATAGGCAACTAACAGTTCATTAATACTATGAGTTGGAACCAATATAACAAGTCCACAAGCGAACCGACTTTCTGATTAACTTCGATATACGCCAATCACTCTATGAGTATACAAAGTTACAAACTACTAACAAACCTTCTGAAATATTACATATATGGAAACAATCACATTCTTATTTATACACATGGCATAATATTGTGCACGTACGAAACGATTGAATTAGGATGCTTTGACGTTGGAAGGATTTGTTTGTGTATTGAGGTTTTCGCTCACTTACCCTGGAATTGAATTGGAATTGGTCAATGTCCCAATGACGTAGTTACCAGTCAGTATTCAGTAATGAGCTAACAAATCAATACAACGACGCCACATGGCCGGTGTCGCGACGAGTTGGCTTTAAACCAACAGGGGTGCAACAATTGGAATTATTGCACAGTTTTTCATCATTTTTTTTTACTGTTACACTTTTGCTATTATATTGTTTTCATGTTATGGAAGTCGAATCATTTTAAAAATTAGTCCTTGTGTCAAGCCATAAACTCGCTCCAACGATATCACAATACGTCCTAAACCTACATACGGACAAACTGTCACGTTTCAGAAAATGTATTCATTGAAACGTGGATAAATTTTATTAGGTGTAATAGTGAAGAAGACTTCTTCGATAAAAGTAAACAATAATGCCAGTTCACGTTTAAACACTTACATAAGAGGCGTCTGGCGAATTAAGTGACGATTGACACTGCAATGTCAGAATCATCAACAGAAAATGAGGTCAGAATTTAAAAAAATAGTGATACAGTTAGGCTGCTAAAAATCAAGCCACCTTGTCTTTTATGTTTATAAATACTTTAAATCTCAAGTGTGTTAAAACATCATTAAATAATATTATTGTTTGTACATGACGTCTTCGTATAAGTAGATATCCCATGAAAAACATTTGCATTGTGCGACTGATTTCCAATTAGTCTTTGAACTATAGCAATATATTATAGTTAATTTTTGATTTGTTTTTAGAGTAAATGTTTGGGTTATTACTTCCATAAAAGGTTTATGCAAGAATATGAATATTACCGAAAAAAAAACAACTTAATATATTTCCCACGTTATTGTGGTGGTGTTATGGTTTTAAGATGCTCCTTTTTTAAATATTCAAGTTGTTGCCAGAAGATTAAATCTGATTTTTTTTTTATTGAATGGGGTAGTTAACAAGCATTAACTAATGCTTTATACACGGGAGAGTAATCTACCTATTAGCTGAGAGACGCTGTATTGAATTTAAAAAAGATCATTTAACAATCCATTAGGTGATTGATGCCTTTAAGAATTTGACGCATTTACTAAAAGTTACAATAAACGATCAGATTAGATCAATTTACAATCAGAAGAGGTGGATTGTCGATTAGTATTCACGCAATAATGTTAGAGAATGTTCGAAAGGTTTCGAGAACCACAAAAGATACCTACATCCGATTACAAATTCATCACATGCCATAGGTTTACTCACTGATGGTTTTTTGTAAGCTGATATTTGCTTGGTACCACATAAATTGGACTTGACTCACTGGAATCACTTGCTACTGATTAAATTCCATTGGTATTATTGGTTCCAATGTCCCCTGTAATGGAGAATGGGGCTGTTTAATGTATGGTAATTATTATTATTTATTGTAAGCAACCTACCAAATTTTGGTTTTTTTTTTATTAGAAATTACATTTGTTTTTTCTGCTTAAGTTTAAATACGAGTAATTTAAAAAACTTATTGCCAAAGTAATTGGAAATAACAATAGCCAAAAGGGAAAAAAAATGACCTACATATCTGGTTTAAATTGGGTTGAATTTTATTGAATATATCGGCTATATCACAAAACATTTACTTTTATGCGGCTATTTTGCAACGCCATTATCCGGAATTCAACAATCGAATCGAATTCAGCCAGAATCACCTCGTAAAGCCGATTGTGCCACCCGATCGTATCTGCGTTTTTTTTTTCATATAATATATTTACTTTAATACATTGTATTCGGGGTACGGGAGTGCACAGCAGCTGCAATTTATGTCAAAGAATCACGCATACTCGCAATTCTTGCAGATGTTCCGTATGTTTGCGGTTGATGGATTTAAGTATTTGTTGTGATTTACACTGATAACCTTCTATACTTTTCCGTCAAATAGTGTAGGCACTATATAAGTGAATTCACTAAATGACCAAATACCTAAATAAAACACTTTGAATAAATAAAATAGGACTCCAAGAATATTATTTAAATAGTTTGTCTGCGGTCCGTGTATCTTTATGAATTCTTTAGAAAGCCTATAATATTATTCTAATTTGTAAACTGCAATATTACTGCAATAAACCGTACAGTAGTTTTTGCATGTAACAAACATATACATGCATTCTTTATAATATTAGTAAAATTTGCAAATTTTTTACCATAGCAAATAAATATTTAATAAAGTACCTAAATCTAATGTTGACTTAGTCTTACCCCTTGGACCATATCAGCCTCATAACGCTTGTTAAATTCGATTTACTATATTAATTGAATTGTATTTAACGCTATTGAATTATTCTCAACACTATAATTGTAGGTAGTTAGTACGTGATGTATAAAAAGTATGTTAATTTTGTCAGTCGATGTAATAACGTGATCATTGTTGACGGATGAAGAGCTGGTAATCCCGTCTACCTGTGTAGTGATCAATTCGAATCGGTCGGGTGGCGGTTCGATCTATTTGTCGATTGCATAAGCCTCGCCGGCGAAACATCATGTATTGAACCGGTTTCACAGAAACGTGTTAGGAGGTCCCTCCTGATACATGAATACTAAATAAAATTATTCTTTTCCTAAACATAAAATTATGTATATTACGACCATGCCTATAAATAATCCATATATATAATGGCCTATATGCCATTGCCTACAATCAAAGTCTATCTATATTAATTGTCACTTTAAATTATTTGTTGAAAATAAATAAATAATAAACAAAATTAATTAATCAGCATCAAATGAACCCATCAAAATTAATTTTTAAAATTGTGATTAAAATTATTTAAAAAATTAAAACAGAAAATAAGTTTACTAATAAATTAAACACAGAGAATAAAAACGAATATAGCAGTAACTGTATTTTCTAAACCTTACCTCTCATATACAAAAGAACTTTTAATATAATTAACATTATTCAATCTCGAATTTTGTTTTGATCTTACCTGTATTTAGATACGATTCGGCGTATAAACGCAAAACGTGCGGCGAAGCCTCTAAGAAAACTTCCAAAAAAAAAATACTTGGCTACTTAAAGCAAACACTCACAACACCGCCACACCTTATAGATATTATTGTCGAGTAAAATTCACAGTGTATTTTTGTGCAACAGAATTGCAAATATTATCGAGTAATTTGTTGGATAATTGCGGAGGAAGGCTGTATTCTACCGCCGCAGTGCGGTGTTTCCGTCGGACTGGCGAACTAGCGTGTGGCGCGGCGCTACGGCGTACAGTGGAAGCATCGGTCGGCGTGGGGAACTCAAAACTCAGTGTATTGTCGTGAGGTCTCTTTTAGTCCGATCAATTATTTAGACATTCAGTTACATATATTCCCAACAAGCTGAAAATGAGTAATATTGTTCAAAACATAATTAAAAACAATATTTCAAAATTCCCCATCGTTCCCGTACGTGGAAAAAAATTTACTCAAGGTCAAAGGTCAAAAAATGGGTTTTTTACGATTTTCACCGAAACGGTAAGTTTTATCATAAAATTACCTTAGACAGAAATTGTAACTCATAAAATTATCTATAAAAAAGGTATCAATAATTTTTTTCCTAGGAGCCACCGTTTCTGAGATATAACGATTCATAAAGATGTAATCGTCATAATATGCATAAGTACGTCACGTATAATATACATCTTTGAAGCTGTAATAAAGTAAAAATATTTTTCTATTGGTGATTGTAACTTACACTTTTATTTTATTTTATTTATTTCATTTTAGGGAAATTTACAGGTATAAATATATAATTACAGTTTGAGTAAATAGCTTAAACCTAATAAAAAATTTCCACTTATAGATAGCAAACTAGTCTAAAACAACGATAATAAGAGTATTATAATAAGCCATTGAAGAATTTATCGGCTATAATATTTTTAGTTTTAACTATCGAACTGTGGAACAGGTCGACATCTGTATCCTCTAATAAAACGAGACATGAATGTATTTTTCCTATAATTTGTCTTACTAAGAGCTACATGCAGCAAAGAGCGATTTCTCAAATTAGTATGAGGGACATTTAAATATAATTTGGATAATAGTTCAGATGAATCAATTAAACCCTTTGCAATTTTCATCAAATAGCACATGTCACTAATATTACGCCTATACTGAAGAGGTAGGAAATGATAGCACCTACATCTGTGAATGTAATCCTGCAACTTTTGATGACTTTTGTAATCAAGGTACCGAAGAAATTTCTTCTGTATCCTCTCAATACGTGAAACATATGTTGCGTATTGCGGATTCCATATTTGTGATGCATATTCTAGGTGGCTGCGCACAAAGGTACAGTATAAAATTTTAACGTTTTAATATTTCTAAAATTAGTACATACATCTTCGCATTATAAAGCCTAAGGCTTTATTGGCTTTAGATATAACCGAGTCTATGTGGCTATCAAAAATGATACGGTCGTCATATATAACACCTAAATCACGAACTGTGTTTACCCTGTGCAAGACCTGATCACACAATTTATATCCATATATAGACATATTTCTTTCTTGCGTACACAGCATATAATATTTAGTTCCAACTTATTTTACAGTAAGAGGAGAATCTGTTTAAATCCGACTAGAGGTCCTGTTGATAGTTGATATTATTAATTATTTTTAGTACTTTCATATCGTCGGCAAAAAGCAATATTTTAGAATTCAAAAAACATGAGCCTATGTCATTTATAAATATCACAAATAACAGTGGACCCAGTAGAGAACCCTGAGGCACGCCTGACGGAATAGTTATCCATCTAGACGCGTAACCTTGCAATACCACAGCCTGAGTATTTTTTATATTCTCTATTTTTTAATTTCCATCGCTTTTATCAACCCTTGCTAATATCTATTGTGTAATAGTGTCAAATTGAAAAGAATCACAACAGACCTGTGGAATAGACCTACTGGGGAAACCACGTTAAAAAAAACGCGCTAAGTACACTACCTCAGTGGTGGCGTGGAAACCTGTGCATATTATGACGATTACAACTTTATAAATCGTTATATTTCAGTAACAGTGGCTCCTAGGAAAAAAAGTATTCATACCTTTTTTATAGACAATTTTATGGTTTACAATTTTTGTCTGAGGTAATTTTATGATAAAACTTACCGTTTCGGTGAAAATCGTTAAAAACCCATTTTTTGACCTTTGACCTTGAGTAAATTTTTTTCCACGTACGGGAACGATGGGGAATTCTAATTATGTTTTGAACAATATTACTCATTTTTAGGCTTGTTGGGAATTTATGTAGCTTCACTCTCATTTTTTGGTCTAATTTGACCGGACTATTTCGTTCGCTCGGGATCAACTCATGATTTGACGGGCGGGCGGCGAACGTTCGAACCCGAAGAATACATTTTCGATTTCTGGGGTCGCCCAAGGGAAGCGCCGTTAATTTCAACTGCCTCCAAACAGCTTACGTTAGCTATAGAAACGGAGGTGGCCGTTAGGCAGAACTCTTATCATTCTGTCATGTAGGTATTTTTGGGTGGAATTTCTTTTTTTTTGCAATGTGAACTACAAATATCTAAAAAAATATTAAGAATGTTAGGTATATTATACTTAACTGCTTATAATATGTTTACTATAATCTTTACATAGTAAAGATCTGTCCCTCTCGTTATTTTTGAACTAGCTGGTGTCTGCGATTCGTTCGCGTTGAAAAATGAAAATATAACACATGAGAAAATATCTGACATCTGGCTGATCTGGCGGTTATTTTTTTATATTTTTAGACGATCCCTCGAAACCTAACATTAATCAATCCAAGTAATAAACTATATGTGTGCCAAATTTCACCCAAAACCGTTAAACCGTTTCTGAGTTCAAGAGTAACAAACAAACATCCATATATCCTCATAAACTTTTACATTTATAATATTAGTAGGGATGTTAAAGGCATGCTGATGTCCCACTTAATGGCAAGTGGTAACCATGAATCATCGTCTTATAAACAATAAGCAATATCAAGTAGTGATACAAGCCTATTGGGATAAGAACAAGGAACAAGGTGCCAATAGTGATATAAGCATTGAGCATACTTAAAGCACCGAACCATAATAGCAGGTGTTTAAAGGTGGTCTTCTGTAAGCAGAAGACCCCCCCCATATGTATTAAGTTAAATAAAAATAAATTTCTGTATTGCCTAACAACTTTTCGTTTAATCGCTTGAAGTCACGGAATCCAGGTTCTCTGCCGTCAGCGTTCCCTATAGAATTAACAAATAAAATTCCGAGTAAATTAATTATGTAAGGTGGGTGGCGTAAGCCGACACTTGGCCGCCGTCGCTCGATTTACCTAAATATGATGCTTTAAGCTACGTTTAAATTTCTAATTAATTAAATTGCTGTCACATGCCTACATCTACCTATATACTGTCTAATCGTCTGTCTGAACTAATATATTTTAAATAAGTTATTATTATTTTTTATTACAAGTTATCTAGTTACTTGTTTTTATTTAGCTGTCTCTGTATTTATTTTTTAAAACATAGGATTTTTACATATTATACTATAAATCGTATAAAATTGGTTCCGTTTCGATTTTTATAATCTATACTTATAAAATAGTTTGATATCAACGCAATCTGTAAGGTGAAATTTGAGGCATATTTTATAGGATTTTTGAAAATTTACCTGCGTGCAATGCCGGGGCGGGTCACTTGTATTAGGTCATTTTGTTTTAGTAGACAGTGTACAAAAGATTTTATCTTATCAGACTGGCAGCGACATCTTTGACGCGTCTGCTAATCAAGCTACTCGACGACAGATGTCGCGACCACATAATTTTACTTACCGTCGAGAACAGATGTCGCTTTATATGTATTTTATTAAATTGATTATAGCAGGTTGCAGATTGTTCATGTATTTTTCTTTCGTTCATTGAACTTTCTATAGGTTACTCGTTCATCGTTCGTTCATTGAATAAAGTAGCTGCTTCTGCTTCGAATGTGAATGTGAAACAAACAAACGCTGCGCTAAACGATACTACCCAAATACATATTCTGATAAAAGAGACTTATGAAAGAAATTACTAATGTCAAATTAGTCAAATAGCGCGGGTTTATTTGTATTCTTGGCTACATATTTTGACATCACGAATAAAGGTAAGATAAATAGATTTTATTACTGTGACTACAACGTTTCTGTAATTAAAAAAATGACATTTGTTTGTTTACAATGTTTATTTATTGTTTTAGATGGCTCCACCGCGGCGTATACTACGCCAGCAATTGGAGATTTTGATGGATTTCCTAGAAGAAAATAAGGATATGTCCAAAGGCCTCCCTCCAGGGACACCGGTTTCACACCAAGCGACAAGACAAAAATGGACTACTCTCGCCAAACAACTTAATTCTGTGTGTGGAGGTGCTTTGAAGACACCGGAGGGCTGGAAAAAGGTATGTAATACCCAATTATCCACAAATGAAAACATCAGTATTGCTGTTTTAGAAAATAAAGGCAGTAAAATGTATTCTTAATTTAAAAAGTGACAGAGTTAAAACTGTTTTGAATTTGTACCTATTTCAGTATTGGTTTGAATGGAGACACAAATGCAGAAGAAAAGCAGCCGATGTTCGAAGGTTTCAATCTGGTCCAGATGGAGCACCAAACAGATTTGTGCCTTTAAATGATTTAGAAGTTAGAGTTTTAGAGCTCAGTGGGAAAGGATCAGTGACCGGAACGGTGTCATCGTCCAAGCAGCTAGAAAACTTTTTGGCAGATGATTCGGATTCAGAGCAAGCTGATATAAAATCAAAGCCAGCTTCGGCCAGTGCTAAAATTAGAAAATCAATTTCTAGTCATGATAGGATATCTACAGGTAACAGTATTATTTTAATTTGTATTTTTAACCTATCTTGTAACATTATGATTTAAATAGTAAAAACAGCTCCCAAAAGCATGTATAATTTTAAAATTATTACGTTTTATCATTGATTATGAAATTAATATAAAATTCGTTTTAAATGTTAATAAAGAGAAGTATAACTAACAAACTATTGATTTCAATAAAATTCATACATAAGTATTCTTTATAGAAATGTACAAATCCAAAGCAACAGACAGGCTAACGGTCCACTTGATGGTAGGATGCTACCATCGCATATAATACAAGCACAGAAGGGATAGGTCTATATAAAATGATGTATTGTTTTAGATGAAGACACATGCACAGTAACACCACCACCAAAGTGGGCCCTAGATATCGAGGAGCGCAGAATAGCAGCTGAAGAAAGAATGGCAGATGCATTAGAATCGATGGCGTCCACGATCAGAATGCAGGAGGAGCGAAGAGGTGTCCTCGAAGACAGGATAGCCGATGCATTGACAGCTATAGCCGGTACAGTGCAGGACCTCAACAGTGGCATTCAGGAAGCAGTACAGCATTTACAGAGATTGCATCCAATGCAAATTAATGGTCCTGATATTAAAGATGTGTTTTTATAATTTTACTTTTTAAAGAGTGGTGATGCATTTACACAACTTTAAAGTGTTTTTTTTTTATATATATTCAAAGCTAGTCTCAATGTCAGCGAATTGTAAAACAATTCCAATAATTATATTATTTTGTTTAACACTAAAAAGGTTATGATTTAGTAACAGTAAAAAGTGGCCATATTTTATAAGTGAAATAAACAAGTTGCAGAAAATATTAATGTGTTTAATTGAAATTGTTATTTCTTTAGTTGATCCTCTTGACTGAAGGACTAGATGTAAGAAAGTTCTCTCATTTTTGTGAGTTTTGTAATATCAATCATACAAGTTTAGAGGAGAGCCACTGCATACCATTTTAGGTCAAGCTATTTGTCTATTTATTGTAGGTCTTTGTTTTGTCTTCTTAAAGTTCTCGAGGCCATCGTTTTTTTATTATTGCATACATTGTTTTCAAATAATATGTTTATCAAACCGTTACATTAGAGCACGCTGAAAAAGAAACCCACCTTTCTCATTTTTTTAATTTTTCTCTTACTTGATCTATGAATTCCTTGAGCCTTGGCAGAGGCCTACGTCCAGCAGTGGAAACACAGGCTGATGATCATTATGTATAAATTAATTACCTACAATAATGGCCTATAGGACTCTTCGATAATGTAATTTTCCATTAGTGAAAGAAATCGTATGAGCAGTTACATCCATACTACAAATTTTCTTCTCTATAATATTAGTGCAGTTAGATGAAGATAGAACGAGGCTAAGCAAAGTAACCATGGTTTCACAGGCATGGAAGCATTGGAGACAAGTATAAACTACTGGGAAGACGCTTTGGCGGCATTCTCTCTGGGCGCGCGCGGAGGCGTCTCAGGCACGCTCGCCCTCACGTCGCCCGAGGAAGCCGAGTTCTGCAGGGAGATACAGGAGCTGCTACAAAACGCCTATTCATTACAGGTGCTGACTAAATTACAATTCATTGCGGCATTATCGGTTTTGTGAAATGATAACTTGTTTTTTATAGCCTTTTGTTCTGTTTGTAATTCTGTTTTAATTTCACAATGAATGATACCTAATGCTCTGATCTTATATAAGTAGTCCAATGGATAAATATTATACATGACTTTATTTATAATATATTCAAAAATGTTCAAATTGTATTTGTTCTTAACTGACGAATAATCAAATACGGCTTATAGGAATTTCACAAGCGTCTTAATAGGTAATAGTCAATAATATTGATAATTTATTTCGGACATAAGTTAATATAAATATCTATTTAATTGCACATAGATACATACACAATGTCGGAATATAAAGGCGAGAAGTTGTCCTCTCTCCCATTAAACTAAATAATTTCCTTTTACGACATCCGTAACAGATAACGCTTCAGATTGCTCCTGTATTTTAGTAACGTACAAACATAAAACATTTACAATATTAAAGGAGCGGTGCGAGCTGCTGTTCCTAGACCAGAGGTCGGTGTTGTTCCGGTCGGAGAGCGGCGGAGGAGCGGGCGGGCCGATCGAACTTGGGGGCCCTCGCTCGCGGCTTCTCTCCACTCACACCACCTCTTCACACACCAGGCGCGAACACCACTCCAGCGCCGAATCCTTCGCCTCGGCCGAGGATCAGGTGATTATTATATCACACGAGTTATGGACTGAGCGTTCTCTTATCTACCTGTAAAGTAAATACAGGCAGAAAAGTGTGAGAGAGAGACGAAGCGATCGTGCGGCCAGTAGTTGTCTTTTTCTAGAATTTTGATTGGTTCTCGAAATTACTACAAACCTATAGGAAATATAGGTATTGTATTGTCCGCAAGATCGCTTTCTCTCTAGAGAGTGGTCAATTTCATGCGGGTTTTGCTCAATCCATTCTCTTTGTCTATGGTTATTGGTTATCTTTATGGTTTTCATTCATACGTTTACTGGAGCTTTGTGCCTTCATTTCAGGTGGCAGATCTTAGGGACTTCGATGACTTTGCGGAATTATTACCAGAAATAGAGAACTTGGAACTGTATCAGATGGCAGTGAAACAGTTAGAAAACGGTATACCTTACAGGTGAGATACTTGGCGAATGCTTCAGGATTGGTTACATTTCAAATGACGTCTTTAGAAAGTACCTATCTAGTTATTTTTTTATTATTTACACAAAAAAAAAAACATAATTGGTGGTACACAATTTAGGTGTAATATAAACTTAATTAAGTTTCTACCGTACACCTGAGTTGTTGAACAATAACAAAAAATATATTTAAAATAAACACACATAATTATTTTTTTAATATTATTTGTGGGTAGATACAATTTCTCTCCTTTAGTGCCAATAGATTGCAAATGCTGCTCAATTCATAGGTATCGCGTGAATTAATATTCTCTGTCTGCCATCGTGCTACCAACTCAATTAAAGTGATTAAAGTATTACGGTTGGACCAATAGCCGAATGGCCCCGTCTGTAATATATTTTGTTGCTTAGGCGGCTGCGCACGGAAGTGACGGGGTGCGCATCGGACACGGAGTTCGTGTGCAAGCTGCATTGCGTGCGACTGGCCTTCGCGCACCTCTTGAAGGACGCCGCCACGTGGGCTTGGTTCGTGGACGCCGGCCGCCAAGTGCTCACAGATCTGCTGCTCTTCGCCGACAAGGTTCCAACATTTTCATCTCAGTGAATACTTTTCACTGCCACTTATTTGTTGTAAAATATGCTATGTGCAGCAGCTAGAATATGTTACGTGTATTATCAAAATAATAAATAAAATTTTCAAGTTTAAAAAACCAATAAGTTTACGTAAAACAACCCTAAGTTTCAAATATAAAATACGTTTATTAAATAAAACTTCATACCTAAAACTTTTTGTCAATATCTTAAAGGTAGTTATACTAGTAACGACAATATGTTGCGACGTCGAAGCAGGTCTCTTACAGCGACATCTTTCCGTTTCCAGGAACCGAAGGAGTTTCTGGTCGCTTACGAGGAAATGGTCTCGTGGTCGACAGATCCGGCTAACTGGCCGGCAATAGAGAAGGAACTCGCAAGCAAAGGAGTTAAAGTGAGTTCGACCTCTGAATTGTTGGTCAGGTTCTGTGAGATTTACGATCTATCGAATCATCGTCAAGATAACATCAACTACTAAACATAGATTTGCTACAGTGGACTTAACGCCACTGAACCTTTCAAATGTTTTCCTCCTTTGTTAAAACAACACAACATTTTTATATATAGATTATAGAGATCTTAGCACGCTTGAAGTTTTTTGATTCAATAATTTTATCCGTAACCTTTGCGGTCCCTAGTGTAAATAAACAGAGGTCTTTTACTGAATAGTTATATATTGTAACTGCTCATTTCTCTATCCCTTATCCTTAATTCTACTATTATGAGCAGCGCAATTGCAGCACCTATGGCGCTGCTGGTGTTATAGGCGACGGTAGCCACCTACCATCAAGTGGACCGTCAGCCTGTCTGTCGACTATAACAAAAAAAGGAACTGCGGGTATTAAGTGAGTTGAGTGCAGGTGGTGTCGTTCTACGACGTGGTGCTGGACTTCATCCTGCTGGACGCGTTCGAAGACCTGGCGGCGCCGCCCGCCTCTGTCCTCGCCGTCGTGCGCAATCGTTGGCTCTCGGACGGTTTCAAGGAAAGCGTAAGTCTTCTCATTTGGGGCTTCAAATAAAATCCTTTATTTCTCAAAAATAGGATAACAAGATGACTTCTTTCAAGTCGATAAAACTACTACCGTTTCGGAAACAAAAAGGCGTTCTGGAAGAGAAGAAACACTCTAGGGCCCCTAGCCAAGTGTGCTTTCCAGTCGTTTACGCTAAGAGAAAACTATATGATTGGTTATTGTATTTCAAAATTTTAGTTTGACGTTACAATAACCAATCACAATAATTTCTCTTAGCGTGACTGTAAAAAACGCTCTTTAACCCCCGACGCGAAAACGGGGTGTTATAAGTGTCTGTGGAATCGTATCTCCTAAACGGTTGAACCGACTGAACAGTTTTTTTTTTTTGTAAAAAAAACCTGACGTGATCGGGATGGTTCTTGGCTATAATGAAGTTCTATTCAGACGCTTGAATACCCATTTCCTAGTTATAGAAAGGATTTCACTAACTCACAATTTTGATTGATGTGATATTTGATCTACCTACTTGTTACTTCTGTGGTATTTCCATGACATGGTAATCTTGACCTGATGCTCCAGCATCCAGTAGTCTGCGGGATACCCAACTCCTCAGCAACTTACATCTTATACAAATTACCCACAGATTTAGTGTGTTTGTGCTCAATAGTAAGTCGAGGGTTAGTTTATAATTTTTAATTATAGCCTGTTAAACCCATGTATTTTTATCTGTTGAATAAAATTTAATTGTATAATATGATTTTTTAACAAGTTCCCGTTTTACAAATGTTTTAAACTGTTTTTAATTTTAATTCCAAATGTTCTTCACTGGTAACCTGTCGTTTGAAAATTGCAATGCTGCGCAGGCGCTGACGACTGCGGTGTGGTCGGTGATAAAGGCGAAGCGACGCTGCCTGGAGTACCCGGAAGGCTTCATGGCCCATTTCTACTCGGTGTCGGAGGTGCTGCTACCGGTGCTCGTGTGGGGCTTCCTGGGCCCCCGCGAGCGGCTACGAGAGGTCTGTCAGATCTTCCAGGCCGAGACAGAGGCCTTCATCGCGGACGTGTTCAGCTTCCAGCGATGCCGCTACTCGGCGCTAGAGGACTTGGCCGCAGACGCGCTCCACAATGCGCGCGCGCGACTCGCCAACATCACCGACAAACTCGCCGACAGGAACTATTAGTCGGAACGTGGGCCTACTCAAGGAAGCTCGTCGATATACTATACTATCGATGAAAGTAACGTTCTTTGTTACTCTATGAACTGGGGATTCGCCAATATTTGAGTGCGATCAGCTCTATGCACAGAACAAAAAATCGCCTCGGCGCCCCCTCCTACTAGAGACGCTAGTAATAATAATATTCGTGGAGTCAACTCAGGGCGCATTTGGCCAACAGTTTCTTCTCCATTCGCACGTTGTGAAGTAACATCCAAAAAAGCTATATAAATGCTTCATAGTGCCGTGATTTCGTGTAATGTAAAAACGTGAATAAGAAAATTCGGGTGTAATTAAATGGAATTTTTAGCTTTAAAAAAAATGCGAGTCGAGGTTGTCACGGAACACAAAACCTAAATAGTACGGAAGCCATGCGTGTACTGATATTGAATAAATTGTCCCCCCTGACACGCTGGATTTGTATGGAAATCTTGATCCGTCTCTAGTAGGAGGCGGCGCGGCGATTCTTTGCTCTGTGGTTCTATGCATAAAAATACGACAGGCTTCTTTGGTTTGGATGAAAATCTTATTAGACTTACATTAATCGATGTTAACTGAGGATTATTACTGTTAACGGTTAACGATAGTGGGCGTAGCGTCAAAAGAGACTAGTGGTAGTGTTTATGCGTATAAGCTATAAGTATCAAACGTAACATTCCTAACATTATATTGTTGCTGAATAGAAAATTACATCTCAAAGATACCTAGGTTGTATCAAGCCGAACGCATTGGAACCTGACAAAAATAAATAAATAAACTAAGTTAACCCCCGGAAGAATATATCTATGAGATATAATATAAAGTACGATATGTCCGGGTTTTTTATACCTACCAACATTTCATTAAAATAGAGGGAAATTGTGCAACACTTTTTAATTCTAAAGCTTTTTCTTGTATAAGTAGGTGCTGCTCCTATTTATAGGAAATGTTTCTGCTAATGTAATAACACAGTAAATATTTTATCCGTTTATTGTAGGTAGTTCAAAAAAACTAACATTAAATCTCTTCCTCTTATGTACAATATTGGAGTACATGTTGCTTTATAATTAAGTGTACTATTGTATATCTACAAAAGTAGATATACAATAGTACACAAGCTGATTTAATTTTTAAGCGTTTTAAATCCTAACATACTAAGTACATCCGGTTTTAAAGTTATAGTCAAAGATCCATTATGTCATGGTTGATTCTTAAAATGTTAATTTCTCATTTGTAATGAGATTTTTTACTTTCCCATAATGTTGAGTTTCACAATGTCGAGTCTGATTTCAACAAATTCTTCCTGTCAGTCCTAAACCAACAACAGGTTAGGTTTTTGAAATACTACTTAATAACTTAGCTTCCCACGTCAAAAAATCATGTTTATACGGACTTAAGCTGTTTTTAATACTAAAATAATTTAATAATTGTTCGATTGGCTTAATAAATGTGCAAATTCTAACTTTGCAATGAATACTTCTCAGCCTTGTTGATTCACATCCAAAGAGCAACTTATCAACGGCATTTTAAAAACATACACGCATTCCATACTATATCTGACGCATTTTTAATATTAATATATTTTTATTTATTTTCATAATATGCAGTGAGCCATTATTGTAATTAAATTAGTTACTGAATTGTTGTATAGACCGAAAATATTTATTTTAATATAAGCTGGAAATCAATCTTTCTTTTATTTCTATTACACATGTACCTCTTATTTATTAAAATGACGCACTAAGTCCAATAGACAGAGTATTCACTATTGTCTGTGGCACTAAATCATTAGAAAAAAAGGTAACGGAAAAATAAAACGCAATTTATATTATTTTATTTTATAAAATTTAGTATATTATAACGTAGCATCTATGTGATTGAACAGAGGAGTAAAATTATTAAACAAAATAATTACCATACATACTTATTATATTAAGCACCAATAACTTTTTCATAGATTAATGTAATTATTTTTTAACCATATATTTTACTTTATATATAAAGTGATCATATAATTATATATTACTTGTGGCCCGCTCCCGGCTTCGCCCGGGGTGCTTTTTTGCAATCCAGCCGATAAATTACTTTAAACCGCCATCTGTGAGAACCTTATGGAACTCACAGATAAATAATTTCTGTATTGAATAAGTATCAACAGATGGCGCTATGTTAATAATATTATATAATTTAAAAAATAATAAACAAAATGAGATATAAACTATCCTATCTTTGAAGTTGGACCAAATAACAGATACTTATGAAGTTTGATCAAAGTCGGTTCTGTAGTTTCAGAGTTTATCGCGAACATACATCGTGACACGAGATTTATATATATATATATATAACAAAAAAACATTATATATTAAGCATATACATTTATATTCATATTTTTAGTATTTGGTTCTTGGCACAGCTTGTTGTTAAAATCAATAAAGTGTATTTTTATATCATTAAATTTCAGAATGTCAACAATCATAAATAATTATCTATGTTTTAACAGACTGAATGGCAGGCTTCCTTCAAATATGTATTTATTATATATAAAAAGCTTACGTTATAGTAAATCTACTTTCCAGGACTAGACACTAATTTTAAACAGAAATGAGTACACAGACACACGAAGAAATGCAAACATTCGTCTTAAGATAAATGGAATCACTCGTATGATAGATAAACGAAATTTATCAACCCGTCTTCTAGTTACGAGTAAGTGGTCGAAATGTCCGTTTACTAACAAACCATGTTTTGTTTCGTATAAAATATTAGCTACTTTTTAGCTGTCGTCGTTTTGGATAATATTGCTATTGAATTTACTAATGAATTCAAGAAATTGGGCCACATTCCAAAAAAAATCACAACTTTTTATATATTAAAACAAATACTATAGTAATGTGGGATGTACAGAGCACCGCCTCGTTAAAAAAATAAATAACATTAAGCATTTCTTCAGATGTCCTATATTTATTTATAAAAGTATAATATTTATTATTCAAGGAATATCAGAATTCAGATTCAACGAGAATCAGAAAAATCAGCCTTTTTGGTAGATTACAAAGAAAAAGGCTCCTCTGTATACCAGATATCAAGAAAATTAACTAGATAATTGTGATAGGTAAATATTTTGAGTGCATTTCGTGTGTGGTATTTAGAAAATAAGAGCAAAGGCTAAATACGTTAACCTTACAGTTTATAAATATTCTTGTATTCATTGGGAGATCATTCACAGACTGTAGAGACTATCGATTTTGTAATCCCCACAGTCATATTACAATATGAAATACAGGATTCCCTCATGAGGTAACCACAACTAAAATAAAAGTTTTGGTACGCTAATACTTTTAGTAAAAGTTATAAAGTAGTGTTAAAATGAAAAGAAAATATTTTCTAAAATATGCTGAAACAATTACCGCACACGGCGGTAGTCGATCAACAATAAAATAATAATTCTTCAAGACCTTGGTGTTGAATATATCTACCAAATATGATGTGCATTCAAACATTGTTTTCAGGAACATCTCAGAATCCCAAGTTTGGCGCTAAATTACTCATAAATACTATTAGAAAAACATCTAATACTTTGATTCGAGATAGTCATGCAAACAATAAAAAAATAATGGTGTTTTAATATGAAGAACGCTTATACATGGACGGTTTTTATAGCCGCTGCACTCAAGATACATATTATACAACACTCGAGCATAATATTATTTAACTTAGATCGAACGATATTTAAACAGAAGTTTACTTGTTGATTTGGAAGCACTCCTCGCACAAACCACACGCTTCCTTAAAAATAATGTCTCCATCGAAACCTCGTTTAAAATTCACTTATTTCGCGTGAATTATGCGACCAAGGTGTCTAGTATTTAAGTGACCTGTGAGCTATGCTTTTGAACTTATATTATCGGAACCTAGTATTAAGGTAAGGTAAGACAGGTGTTGAATCCAAACGTTCAAATGCTCCCTTATAAATGTATAATTACGTATA
Organism: Synanthedon andrenaeformis; assembly: GCA_936446665.2. Taxonomy (NCBI): domain Eukaryota; kingdom Metazoa; phylum Arthropoda; class Insecta; order Lepidoptera; family Sesiidae; genus Synanthedon; species Synanthedon andrenaeformis. Next base: position 11,692,533 of record OW387777.2, on the reverse strand, counting down.
TATTATATTGTACATGACTAAAACAAGTGATTTGGCGAGTAATGTCGAATTTCACTCAAACTAAAATTTTTTGAATTAATCGATGCCCAAGTGTATATACACTCACATATAAGCCGAGTTCGACTATTATACCGAGTGATCTATAAAAAGGTAATAAGAACTTCACCATAGAAAATTCTTATCTAACCCAAGTAATTGGTTTGCATATTAAACATTAACCACACCTTAATTATTATGTAGTACTTTTGACTTTTTTTAAAGAGATTATTTAAAAATAAACATTATACAAGTAACTAGAGGAGTTTGTCGTATATATACGGCTCTAATAATTGTCGGATCGGATAATGTGGCGGCTAAAGGATTAGGCAAATTTTCTTACGGAGTAATTGCGTTTATTCAGCTCGATTCAGCTTTTGTTCAACAGTTTTGTATGGACAAAAGATGAATTGAGCTGTATGTGAATCTGTGTGAGGTGAGCTTCCATGATGCGGTTATAATTGAGATGCGATTAGGCTATTCCGGTTCGGGTGAGTCCGGCGCGTCTTCGGCGACGGTTGTGGCGGCGGCTGCGCGCACCTTCTTCAAGTAAGTGGCGCTGTCGAACTCCAGGCAACTCTGCACAGGACATCCACCACTCTTACCACTCTTGCCACTCTTACCACTATTACCACTCTTATCACTATTACTATTCACCATCGCTTCACCAAATAGCCATTCCACACCAAATTGCAAGCAGTGCAGTGATTGCGTCTATTAAATCCTCAAATGACAACTCACGTGTCTTTATAAAAAAGAGTTTTTCAAATACACAAGGTTGTGTATCATTTTATACTTAGGAGCCCCCAGAAACAAACACCCGCTTCTAAAAGTTGTGAATAAAGAAATATTTTCAAATGTATATTTTTCAAAAAAAATATTTTATAATGACCTTTTATCCCCTTAGTAAACAAAAATTTTGATAAATTGTAAAAAAATTTTTTTTGAAGTTTAGAGATAAAAACAGTTATTTTTTAAATAGACGCCAGTTTCTTAAAACAAGTTGCTTTCTATAGCGAATTCATTTATTCATGACTCTTGTGTAAATTTGTTTATCTATCTAAGTAAAGACTTTACATTAAATAATGATGCATTATTGTTCCAAATCTCAAAATATTTTAAGAAATTTTATAACATAATGGAACGATAACGAATAATCGTCTTTGTGCTATAAATATATAGTCACATTAAAAAACATCATATTGGTAAGAAAATAATGTGCAAGTACTAGTTTTCTTTGAAGATATTTTTAGCACCTTACGTTAGATCTGACAAATAAACATTTTTTTAATAGGATATCCTCAAACACAAAGCCGACATACAGTCGATAGATAGCATGATTGAGCAGTTTATGCATTTTATGCAGTTAAACCTTGTTAATGGCGTCGTGACAAGATGGAAGCGTTTTAGTCATAGTTATGTTAATGAGGCATGCGAAGGAGAGAGAACACAGTGTACTTTTAGTATTTTTATATTTAAAATAAATTCCAATTTGACAATCATTATAAAGGAAACACAAGTAATTTGTTGAAACATTCAAATAAAACAAAACATATATAACAATATAATGAACAAACAATGGAATCAGTGAAAAGTGAAATGAACAGTCCGGAGTGTTGCGGTCGTGAGGCGAGCAACACTCTCTCTACCTGTAACGAACCCCTCTCGAGAGTCCGTCATGTCCGAGCTGCGTGAACAACCAACGTCACTATTACAATAAACACACTCTAAACTACATTCACCAATGTAAACAGCCAAGCATCAAAATTTATAACATTACACCCGGACAAATTAAACAAAATTTTCGTCAAAATTGTTCAAACGCGGGAAACGGGTAGCGGTCACCTCGCGACTGTTTCTACCCTAAACTAAACAATATTCAGTCTTATCGCTATCGATAATTAATATTAACGCTTAGAGCAATGAGATCAAAACACTTAAAGCGAATGAGATCAAAGTCTCCGTTCTCTTAGAATATCAAACGCCTACTAATCACTCTCAAACTTAAGCAGGTACATTTTACGCAGAGAGGTGACCGCGAATCACTAGATAACACTATATAATATACTTTTGTTTAACAACGACCGACTTAAACTAAAAACTTTAACAAAATGGGATTTGTTTTCCTATAGAACCCGATAAAACCACCGCACCGTAGTGAAATTTATATGTTAGTTTTGCATTAATGTATACAGGGCACAAAAGAAAGCAGAGCGTAGAACAGCACATTTTGGGTAACATTAGATGATGTACCTATCAAAACAAAGTAAATAATTACAAGAAAGATAGGAGCACCACAAGATTTATAAATTAATTATACTAGGTAATTTAATCGGCTGGTTAAGTAAAGAGTGTACCTTAGATGATTCATATAATAAACAATGGAATTAGACAAAAAACTCACTATTTCTTTCATCTGGACAAGCCTCCTTTAATCAGACAATAACCCTTGTTTTGACGTACAACATCATAATGTTACCCGAAACGGAAAGCTTGCGAGTGTGAATCGTGCGATTCAATGCAACATTCATTGAATGTATTGTCATTTTTGGCAAGGGCACGATGCTTTCACAGATCGTGCTTTAGAGGAGAAAGATTCGTGTCGGTGGCGCGGCGATCTAAACTGACGTACAGATATTGTGCAATACAAACTTTACATGCAATACGTCGATTGTCCCAGTGAGACGCTATAAACGTTACTTTTGAGGTTACAAAAATCATGACTTGCAATTTATTTATTTAGATAAACCAAAGATTAGGGCTCAACTCAAAACATTTTCATTGGTCGATATGCAGCTTGCGGGGTACGGGAAAACAACTCAGTGCAATCACAGACAGTTGTTTGAATTACGACTGTTAAAATTACTCTACACAATATTAATTGTTGATCTCGTATGCTTATTATCACTCTTTCAAAGCGAATGCCAAAATTGGAGATTTCCCGTACCCTGCGTGTGGGTGCTATCGAACAATTAATAAGAGTCCTAATGCCCGTTTTCTCCAAGTGACACCTAGATTTAGGGAACACATAACTGCCACTTAAACCGGCCGTTCACACCAGTCACATTGACAATCCTGCATGAAACGCGTAAATAGCCGGCTTAAAAAGTAGTTAGATTAGATGTGAAAAAGGGCATCAGTCTCGTAATGCAGGTAATGACCCGACGATGCCGCGTTGCACAATATCTACTGCGTGGGAGCGAGGTGCTAGTAGAAGTTGCGGCAGAGGAGCGCCGCGAGGTAGTTGGGGCGGTGGAGGGGCGCAGGGATCCAGGCGCGCGCAAGGGGGTGCTGAGGACGGTAGTGGGGGGAGGGGGAGGGGGGCTGCGGCGCGCGTCGCGCTGCCAGCGTTACCTTGCGCGCCAACTCCGGTGGGAACCCAGCCAGTCCGGCCGGCGGCAGCTTGCTCAGCGGCGAATCCGCGAGCTGCACCAGCGATTCGTACGAGTAAGTTTGCCGCACACCTCCGCCACCTGCGCACGCACAAAAACTCTATTAGTCTGTCGCAAGTCAACCGACGTAGCGGGCGCTGCAGTGCTTTTTCACGTAAAGCAAACTGTATCACATTAAATACAAGTTATCTATCTGACAATGTTTTCCTATTCATTGACATGCTCAAGATCTGAATTTGATGAAATAATTACATCTCGAAAAAGACCACTTTTCACGTCATAAAAAGTAATTTCACATTTAAGCCACGTCCGTTGACTTTTGCGACAGACTCCACTCACACGCAACGATCGCGTATTAGGTTCAAAAGCGTCTTTGGATTAGTTAAAGCAAAAAGAGCACCTTCAAAAACCACAATAATACATAAAAGGACATGAAGCATAAAAGTTTTAAGTTATAGCTCGGCGAGAACACGACGCGCGAAAATATTAAACGAAGCCAAACACACTCTTTGTTAAGAAGATTGGATCACAATTGACTGACATCTGCATACAGTTTGATCAAACGCATTTATTCTTTGTTACACAAAATGGGAATGCGTGTTAATTACATGACACTAAAATGTAATAAATTTATAATACAACAACCATAAATATTAACAAACATCCTTAAGAGCCTGTTCACGTAGGAACCAATTTGAAAATTATAGTTACACAAAAAACTATGCAGATTTTTGTTATTTAAAATAACTTGGGCCAAAAATCTTCATATCTGAATCTATTCAAAATAGACAACGAGCAATATTAATCAAGCACGTGAGTTTTGAAAAGGCTCTTAAATCATAATGGGACATACAACATATACACAAGGAACCACCTAAAAAAAGTCCAAAAAGTATTTATTTATTTAGCATTTAGAGTTTAAACAAGATGTCACTCCAGTAAAACTCGGCCAATCACTGTGACCGCACAGCCTGACAAAAAATGTTAAAAATTCAACAATCATATAAAAAGCATATCAATCGCCATATTATTTCTGATCTTAAGGTTCAAATTTGAACCTTTCAGGTTGTACCAGGTTGCAACCCCACTTGGGTTAAGGGTTTCTTAAACGTAAAGTTGTATCTGTTTAGCACTTGATTTGGGAGAAGTCCCAACATTAATTATGTAAATATTAACTAGTACAAATATGAGTTCAATAAAATATCAGGAAGTTAAATTTAAAAACATATGCGTTATAACAACAAAAAAATAAATTACTTAATTCGTTTAAAAGCCTCTCTGTTTCTTTTCACTGTTGTTAAATTGAAAGATTGATTAGTAAGATTTATCGATTTGAGATCTTGCGTGTTTAAATGTTTTATTGTTGTGTATAAAGGAGGCTGGCGGGATTTCTTACGAGACTTTAGCCTGGCAACCTTACTGATACTTATAATTTCTGCTAATAGCCTACCCCATTGGGACTCCATTAGAGTTTGTTCCTTTCAAGAAGGTTGTCAAGCGAGTATTTTTAGAACTAATTTTTTTAAATATTAATGTATTTGTGTTAATATAATCTGTGATATTACTTATGGGTGATATATATTAAACACATGTGAAGTGTAACAGGGTACGTGAATTGCTAAAACTTGTTTAAAGTTCTATAAAGGTTTCATTCAGCAAAAGTAATGTAAAAGTAAAAATACAGTTATTTTTCTAATGACTAGGAGCTCAGGCCGAAACTCGCCAGTCTCCTTTTTTGTTAGGGCATATTTTAGACTGTTGGTAATAATGGTCTAATATGAACGTAATTTTTTTTTTAATTGGCCATTGGCAGTTATTCCTATTTCCGCAATTCCCTTACAATCATCTTTGGGCTTATCATCGTAAACTATGCATTGTTTTATAATGATAATAATCAAATACCTACATAACTACCTCTACCTATTATTTAGTACTTTCTACTGCCAAATTTCACCTAGGTTATTATAGCATAAGAATTAATGGACACATCTTCTGTTAAACTGTTAATCCCGTGGCTGATTTGTATGTATGTTTGACGTGTTAAAATAAATTTAACAAATAATTAACAAGAAGTGTCATTTGTTGATAAGCCCAAAGAAGTTTTAAGAGAGTAGTGGTGACGTACTCCCTTAAGGTGGGCAGGGAATAGCGAATACGGCATGTGTACTCCACGTACCTTGGTTCTTGTCAGTGCTGGCGGCGCGCGAGAAACGCGGGCGACGCGACGCCACCTCGGTCTCAATCGACGCCGCTGCACACACACACACACGCGCACGTCACAGCGGAACGCACACCTCAACCCCCACACCTCGAGCCACGGTCGCCCCCTACCCCCTACCCCCTCCCTTCGACCCCCTTCACGAAACGCCATGGACGTAGGGGATATAACCATGATATAACCAGGACCGATCGCTTGAAAAAATTGCATTTACGAAAATGAACTGTATTACCAACAGTTAAAGTATATTTTTCATTGCGCCTTGTACAGAGGCTAATCCGAGCAGAGAGATAGCCAAGCGGAGGTCATGTGTCTCTTTCTTTCATCTTGCCAGACTAAAAAAAAGTATGATTTTAAAAATTTTGATTCAAAAATCTTAGTTGTATGTTAATTGTACTTCAATTATTTTAATAAATTTTAAGTCAACGTATTATAATCACATTGATTTCGTTATGTATTCCTAAATTACAAAAAGGTAATATAATAGAGTAAATAGTACTTTAACCAGTATAGAGAGTCAACGTCCGATTCCAATTGAAACCTTTTGTTTTATTTTCTCTCTGGCTCACTGGATGTCGCTAGTAATGTCGAATTTAATGTTACATGATATTTTCATATTGACACTATTTTTACTTTCTATCTGACTCACTAGATGTCGCCATATAACAATCAAAAACATCGATATATTATTTCGCATTAGAAAAGTTTGTCGGACTCATCGCAAAAAAGGCACTCACAAAGTTATACATTTGTATGTGTCAAAAAAATTTAAGTTCCTTGTACTGGCGACTATTCGTACAATGTAAGAATGTTTGCACGCATGTCAGTGACCAGGGTAAGATTTCAGCAGAAATGCTTGCTACGCCGCATTTATAGAACACTAAAAATATTCATTTTTGGACATTGAGCGTTATTTTTTTGGACTTGATTTTTAGTTATTTTACATTTATTTGCTCATTACAAATCTGAACTAAAAAAGACTAGCAAAAACTTTTCTAATCGTAAATTAAAACAAAATTTTGGGAAAATGTATTAATCTGTAATTTTTCTTAGAAATTGGAAAAATTGCTCTAGTTTCTACAAAAGCAAACTGATAAATAATAATAATAATAATTTATTAGCAGAATATAGGTAAATTACAATGGTTTTACACTAAATAAGGCTCGCTACATAAAAAATCCTTATTTTTAACATAGGAAAAACCAAAATTTCATATGCAGGTAGCCAGATCCAACAATCGTGTTCTGATGTAATCATGGACGTAGGATAATAACAGGACAGCTTACTTTTAAAAAAATGCATTTACGATAATTAACTGTAATAGTTAAACTACATTTATCATTGCGCCTTATACAGAGGCTAATCAATAACATTATGTACCTAATTATTGTTCTATTTATTTCTAGTTTGTGTTTAAGTCGTATATCTGTGACCAATCAGGCGAAGTTAAAGTACTCTTGCTCGTGTCCAGCGCATTTGTACTACAGTACTACAGATTGCTGTCTGATACGTTAGTATCCACATAGAGTAAATAGTACTCAACCAGCTACTATTTATTTTGTATTGTAATGTATTTTCCCTTATTTCTTGCTAAAATTTTTGCAGTTAGCAACACAGGTGTCCAGTTGCCGAAAGAATAGTCGAAGAATATTGTAATAATATCTAGAGTGGAATAGTGCCTCAGAGTATAAATTTTAACAAGTAGACTACATATTTTTACTCTATGTATAGTGTAATACCTGCTATCTCGCTCTGACCAGAACAACTGACAACCTGGTACCGATAACATTAGAAACTTCAGTTCTACGCCATCTATTGTACATGATACGAATTATGCTGATATTCGACTACAGCGACCTTTGACGGATTTTTAATGGCAACTTATAATCATCATCGATACAGGCGCCATCTAAATTTAAGCGACATTTTCGACCTTTTATGTGTCTACGTGTGTAACCCTCTATACTAAGTACTATTTTCTCTATGGTAATATTTATTGTTGCAGGCCTATTTTATATTTTATTTTCAACTAGTATCCCTTTAAAGTGACATGACGGTAAATGACAATAAATCTGTAGCGTTGGTGGATATGATTATGTACAATTGGTGCAAAACTATTATTAGCAATAAAATGAACAACATGAAAATTACAACTGGTAAAAGTGTTTGGCTAATTTATAAGAAACTACTACTATATGTATATTACAACATTTAAATTTGTCTCACATAACAAAAATCTAATTGTCACCCTATTAGAAAGGAACACACAGCCTTTCTATTACATATCCTGCTCGGCTCGCTTTTTAGTTGCAAATAATCGATCCTGCTTATTATATTAGATACATGCGCAACGCACACAACTAAAAACTAACGCAGTTTCAAAAACAACTTGAAAACATTTAATCATGTTTCAACTAAAACTTTCTTCGAATAGTAAACCAGCGACCCCCTCCCGGCTTCGCCCGGGATACAATTTTTTATATACAGATACCTTCATCGTTTATCTCTATTTTCATAAGTAAAAACCGAATTAAAATCCAATGGTGGCATTGGGCTGGAAAAATTATCTTTCAATTATTACTTCCTTTTAAATGCTTATACTCTATGCGGCTCAAATCATCTCTTCAACTCAGTTCTGCGGATTATTGTAAATTTCAGAAAAAAAACCGATAAGGTTATATATTTTACTGTTCAATAATTACTGACGATTCGGAATCTATAAAAATTATCACTAATAAAAGAAAGACGGTGGATTTTGTATGTTTTTATATGTGGGGGTAATCTCTGCAACCACTAACCTATTTGAAAAATTCTTTTACTATTCGAAAGATAAGCTACATTACTCCAGATGGACATAAGGTATATATTATGTATAATAATGCCCCAATTGCTCCCGGGCGGACGCAGGGCGCGTTAAGTCTAGTATATAATATAAAGAATGGAGGGGACACGGATTTAAACAATTAACGAAATATAACGAACATATTCAATTATCTTTCTTTTTGTAAGCGCGTGAATTTTTAAATCGTTCAATATGCCAAGGTTTAATATAAACTTGGTATTTAAGCTTAATAAAGTAAATATTTCAAGAATCAAAATAGTCATTATGATAAAGGAGTCATTTTACAGGAGGAGGGTAGAGGGCGTATTGACGTCACCGTTGCCGCAGATTTGTGATCGTTAATAAATGGGATGGTATTAGAACCAACAAAGCATACCAATGATGTGAAATTTTGAAAAAAATCCCGACCATGGATCGAAGTGGTACATTATAATAGATAAAAATAATACATAAAAACATTTCATTATTTATAGTAAATATGATATGTATACATATTGATAAAATGATCTCTATATCCAAAATATATGTATTATATGACAGTAATGATACATGGTTGGACTAATACGACAAAAATGGCAATGATTTTGAGATAAAACTATTTAAAGTCTATGCTTCTGTCAGTCGCAATCTTACTTGTAATTATAAATCACTCATAAAATACCTTACTCGACTTGGTTATTAATTTCATATCATGCTTCCTAAATTAATTATATCAATCATGCCATTGAAAATAGAAATGCAGTTTTGATTGATTTTCATTAAAGAAAAGCACACAAAATTAATATAGGTATAATAAATATAAAACAATATTATTACTATAACTAGGGAATGCAATATCAGAATTCCGGCACATTACCTGAAAATGCCGGGACTGGACGTCGCATGCAGTATGCGGGACAAAATATCTCACTCGTGACTTGAGCGCAATCTCTTTTAAGATCCCATAACGGACGGGCAGTTGAATATTTAAGGACGCCTCCAACTATCTTTAACTCAAGCTAAAACTCTTCAAATGGTGTACTATTTTATAATATTTGGGAAATCTTACAGAAACACTGAGGCATCTTACGGAATTGCATTCTCTAACAATAATAAAAATTGAAAACCGTTTCATAAACTTACTAAAGGACACACTTCATTGGCTTAGTATGTGGCCTGAGTGCCAGCGTATTTCGAAAGTGTTTGAAGCTGTCCTTAATGCGAGCGGTCGCGCACATGATTCGGCGGGTTACGCCGGTGGATCCGCTCGCCAATGCGCGCTATTTGATTTTAACTGGGGCATAGTGTACCCAGTACACTTTTTAATTTTATTTTATTTTTCAGTTAGAAACGCCTGATTCATATTTATGCCAAATATACAAGTACTTCATATCAGAATTGAGATTAAATAATAATTTTAAAAAATTCTTAAACTAGTGTTTATTGTCATTCGAGTATATTGGAAAAATCCCTAGATGGCGTCTTAATTTCTCATATCGTGTAGCGTTATGCCCCATCTCTTATTACCATAGATGAAATTTCGTGCTCTCTTTTTGAGACGCCGTCCGCTAAATTCTACGCTCGAAAATCCGCATACGCTATACGCTGACACTCAGGACACACACTTAGGCCCGATCACTTTTCGCAAAATACGATTGGTTCTTCCAAAAAGTGCATAAAGAGACGTACCGGCTTGGTCGAGGGCGTCGGCGGCGGCGGCGGTGGCGTTGGTGGGGAGGGTGTTGGGCGCGAACACGTCATCGTCGCCGTTGAGAGTGGAGTCGTCGCGAAGCAACAGCGCAGCTCCCGGCCGCTGCGACAGCGTGAAGAAGTCGCCCGAGCCAGCCGCGAACGCCTCCATAGCCCCGGCACTCTCGAAGTACTCATCTAACACTAACTTTGCAGTCTGAAACGTACGTCGCCACATTTGAGCCGATACATACTAATCCAATACTAAATGTGAAAGTAAATCTCTGTTACATTTTCACGCCTTAGCTACTTAAACAATAATCATGAAATTTTGCATACACATTGTCAGGGATACAGTACATACCTTTCACACAGAAAAAAGTACTGTTCCCGAAGGATCATAATATAAAAAATTAAAATCTCACATTGGGTGCAATCAATTTTCCAAGACTAGATAATCTATATATATATAAAAATCTCGTGTCACGATGTATGTTCGCGATAAACTCTGAAACTACTGAACCGACTTTGATCAAACTTCATAAGTATCTGTTAATTTGTCCAACTTAAAAGATAGGATAGTTTATATGACATTTTGTTTTATTATTTTTTGGCAAATTATATAATATTATTAACATAGCGCCATCTGTTGATACTTATTCAATACAGCAATTATTTATCTGTGAGTTCCATAAGGTTCTCACAGATGGCGGTTTAAAGTAATTTATCGGCTGGATTGCAAAAAAGCACCCCGGGCGAAGCCGGGAGCGGGCCACTAGTAGATATATAAATATCCTTAAACAAATACAAAGCGTTTAAAGGATACAAATTTCCACACAAGGTGCATTTAAATTAATTTAAAAAAAACTACCTTACATGCTAACAGTACACCTGCAAAGCGTTGCTATTTTCAATTCCTATTTTTAATTGACTGTGTTATAACCGTTTTAATAAACACAACTCATGAGGTGTTTCTTTTGGTGAGTTCATGTAGCACCCCAATATTGAGCTTTTTTGTAAACCTACACTAACTAGTCTAATCTAACCTTTTTGTAACTGTGGACAACCACACAATTTTATTATAGTTATATCAGTATTATAATAAAAATATTTTACCTTGACAAGATCCAAATTTTGACCCGTGATTTTCATGGAATGTGGTCCAAAAGTCACAGTGTACTTATATTCCCCTAATGCAGCGTCGTTTGTGGAAAAGCTATGAAGTAAAGCACGGGAATTGGTATGAGGTGATATCTGAAATAAATAATTTCTATAGTCAATATACATGATATAATAACAATAATGCAACTTAATTACGAAGTGGTGTAGGCGGCTTCACATTGCGCCGCGATGCACCTCGCGAATTCGCTCTGCGTTAGTTTAAGAATAGTGAGGGGGTCAATAGTGGAGAGAGTATGTAGTAATGAATAAATGCTCTCTTCCGTCGCTCTTTTACTAACGTCCGACGCAAAAACAACGTGTGTGTCTGTGTATATGTGTGTGTTTGGCTGTGGCATTGTAACTCCCAAATTATTGACTCGCTATAAATTTATTAAAAATCGTTTGACATCGCCCATATTCTTCATTCCTGTTATTTCTTAGCGGTCCTAGGTGAGTAGGTCAATGTCTGCCGTCCATTGTCCTAAGAATAAGTGTGCTAATGGGAACTTGGGCAAGAGTGTAACGATGCAGTGATTCGGCATTACCTCGCGATGGTGAGCTAGAGGCGCGTCGTCAGAGCCGGCCGAGTCGAGCGAGCCACGCGATCCGCGCGGTGCGCCTCCTTCCAGCGAGCCTTCGAGTCGCACCGGCGACGCATTGCGCCGGATTGTATCGCCGATCAAGTGCTTCGCGTGGCTGCGACAAACCATTTACACGTTAGAGACCACCAATTTAATCATCATTATCTCAGCCATAGAACGTCCATTACTAGACATAAGCCTCCATCAAAATTTTACCCATAAACTGCAATAGGATAGCGAATCGACGATGGATCCAGGCCACTAATTTAATATTCTTTCTAAAATGTCGGTCGTTTTACATTAATCCAGTAAATGAATCCAGCGCTAGATTGGCGCTGGCATAATGTAAACGTGTTTCAATTCAGTAGAGCTTCCAGTATACAGAGCTAGATTGGAATAGAGCACATCCCTATTTTTCGTTCCAATGATACTGTGCGCACGCCGTCAGGCCCTGCTGCGTAATAGTAGGGTAGAGTAACCACGCGTTACTTTGTTGGTGAACCAGTTTTAAAAAGTCCATCAAAAAGTGGTATCACAAGGGCAATATGAAATTGGTAGTTACAATGACACCTAAATAAATTGATTCATCAGTCGTCTCTGTTTTGAGAATGTTTTGATTTTTGATCATTTAGTCACCTCAACAAAGTAAGAAAGACTACTGGTCAAAGTAAGAAGACTCAATGTAAACGGTGCGTTCCAGTGCCCGTAATCATTCCGCGCTACTGGAAAGCTTTACTGGATTGAAATACTGGATCCATTTAAATAAGCCTTATCTTAAATCATAGTTGCATAAAAAATTTAAATCTGTCATGACATTCGTATTACACATACCATTATACTAAGCAATTCGTAGTTAGCTTGCAATGTGAGAGCTAATTTTACGATAGCAATGCGATGGAGACACTCACTTGACATTCTCCTCGTTAGGACCGGTGATTTGCACTAGACGCTCCTTTGCGCCGGGGCTCACTGAAAACATTTTATTCAAATACTAAAATTTATGAAGGTGCCAATTCTATAGAATTAGTATCGAAGCGTAATGCCGTTAGTGGAAAGACCATGGTATAATATGTCACCACAACCACACGATCCTGTATTTACATCAACAAATGACTATACGAAATGAAGTCTAATATTTTATAACGCGTCATTGCCGATTAGCACACCATACAACTTGCCTTTATTTATTTGCTTAAAAAAAATTTTTTTTTTGTTACATAATACTTTCTTTGGAAATCTTTGGAATCATAATGATAAAAATTATTTAACGTTTTACTTATTTAAAAATTATTAAATTACAATCAATCATAACTTTACTCAGTATTTAATAATAATAAGTATACAGACTGCTTTTGAAGGTTATTTAGAAATAATTAGGTATCATGGTTCCTTGAAGCCATAATATTGATAGTCAAAACAAAGTTGGATGGATAAGTTGCAACAAACAATCTTTTAGGAAGTCATTATTCACACATAAAATGAGTTTCAATCCATGTTAGTGAAAAGCGGTTTGAGTAAGAGAGCATGGGAGAAAGGCGAGATGCGCGCCACACCAGCACCGTGCATTCGTACCTCTCTGAAACGATATAATCGTATCACTTAGCTCCTCGATCATGTGCACCCTCCTGCCCTTGATACCCATCACTGTAACACCACATCACAACTTCAGACACACGCCCTTTACTTCAGCACATCTCTCAATAGTTAGATATACCACTCATAGTACTGGCCCAAATTAAATGATCCTGGTATTTTGTATTAGTATGTACCGTAAGTGCTTCTATTCAAATTCAATTTTTATCGTATTATGATATGGCAACAATCAGCGTACTGCGGCATTTCCTCCCTATCACAAAACAATGAAATTTAAATCATATTACAAGCCCTTAAGGTACAAAAAACTATAAAAAAATGAAATACTTCAATTTGCACCAACCCATAGACAAAGTACCATTCTTCTAATACCCATCTAAAATTATCTCAAAATAAAAGGATTAGGTAAGGTAGACATTATCCACAAATGAAACCTTATAAATGTTATGTAACCATCATTAGTTCAATTTAGACAAAACTTCAGTTGTAAACGTCACAATAAGAATGAAATAAAATCAGCCTTAAATGGTAGCATGTCAAAAATTTCCCAAAATAATGGCTAGATTCACTGTATGTTTTGACTATATAAATTATTTATTGTCAAAATATGCACCCTAACTCATGCACAATTATACTCTTATTATTTATAATATAAATAATCTCAATTAACCCAAGACAACTTTAATCATGCATAGTTTCCCTCATTTACTGACATGACAATTTAATTCTATATACTCATACTATAATGGCATGCAAAAAAATAGCTCTTGTGACTTTATAACCTTTTCCAGAATCTGCATTCCGAATGACAACCTCATCCTTGGAGTAATTTTTTCCAGGGATCTTTGTAGGTTTTGGAAACTTGCCAGAAGGCTTTATAATTTCGCCAGGCCCCAGCAGTGTAGGCGGCTCAGTGGGCGTAGCCAGCGTAGGGGAAACCGAGCCGCCACCACTGGCGCCCTCCATTGTAGGCACCAGTAAAGGCTAAGGTAACAAACAAACAGTTCAATATATATATATACGTACAAGTCAGAAAGAAATTTGTCTAAAAAACAAAGGCAATTTGTGCAGTTCTCACCTCAGCATGTGTGCCACGGTGTCTATAATATTGACTCATATAGTCAGAGCCTTGCCAATGTTTTGCGCGCAGCTCAATCAATTCGAGGAGATGCAGTCGTGTCTTTTTATCCAATCTCTCATCCTGAGACCCGTTTCGGAAAACTACAAAGTATCTACAAAATAATGTTGACACACTATTAAAATTCACAGGACAAGGACAACAAATGTATCAAAATTCCAAAATAATAATGCATTAAACCAATACAGGCACATTTAAGATTAAAGAAAATGAGAATGCAAACAATAACATACATTTTATTTAAAGCTGAATCAATAAATTCTCTATAGACAATGCCAAAGCAAATATTGAAATTACCTGTCCAAAAAATCCTTGTAGAGTGCTTCAAGCTGAGCACCATACAGTTTTAAGTTGGAATACATTGTTGACACGTTACTTTGAAGGGCTCTATCAAAATTACCCTGCATTATTTGGTATGCCACTGCCTCCGTCAACACTATCAGATCATCGACTGAGGAAAGAAATTACAAAGTTTTGAATTAAAACCACACCCATTATTATAATAAGAAAACACCAAACATATCCATGTAAAGGAAGTATAAATTCCTACAATAGCTAAACCCCTTCCTTAAAACTCGGGATTCTTGCTTGAATATTTTATTATAAATACGTATTTCATGAATATACAATATTCTATTAATGGCTTTAGTTATGTAATTTGAAAATAATGTAAAATTATTTCTTTCTTTAATTAAATATTAAAGTGAAATTCATCAAGGCTGGAGACAATTCATAAATCTCACTGTTCATTTTAAATTCATCAATTAGTCAATAACTAATCAAAATATTAATTATTTTCACTATTTCTAGCAAATGAAAAACGAATTATACACGATTTAGTCATTGTATTGCATCTAAAGGGAAGTAAAATTTGCCATGTTCAAACAAGAATCAGTTCAAATTAGAATTTTTTAACTAGATTAAATATAAGGGCAAAAGAATATTTTGCTACTAACAATTTACATCATTAATATGATTCACATTTGATTTGATTTCAGTAAACAAAGGAGAATCATATATTAATGAAATTTAAAAGCATAAAATAAGAACCACATAATAAAAACAATTATATATAGACAAAAAGATTCCCATACCAGAATTTATTTTCACATCCAAAACTGAGTTGCGATGTGCGGATGTTGACGATTTTAAGGGTCTGGGCACCTCCAGTTTTTTTACCGTACGGGTCATTTTTGTAATGGTCGACATGGTGCTGTCATAACAAACAATATCGTTAATAAACACAATAAATCAACATTCACAAGGGCATACATGAAATTTCATTTTGTTGTTACTAGGATGAATAACCTTGTCACTAATCATAATCAAATACAAAGCAATAATTTCGTTGAATATTAAAACTCACTCATCCATGGCGATCGTACCCTAAAGTATTCGGGCTATATTACGCACACTGAAACCACTATTATAACAAATCGCTGAAAAGTGAAAGTGGTGATGATGACGATGATTCTAGCGAATAAATTCGGAACAAATCCAATACGTGTTCATTACTCCTTTAATATTTTCTCATGAAATAAAAAGTATTAGCCGAAAAAATTTTGATTTGAAGAAGATAAAATATTTTGCTCTTTGAAAAACATCTGGACAAAACAAATGAAAGCCGTAGAACACCACAAAAAAGAAATAAACAAGGAAACCCACCTGGCTACGCCATTAATTCGCAATAAAAATAAATTTGACGTAGTGATGCCCACTTTCAAGAAATCTTAAATTGTTCTTCTTTAAAATTATTTATAAATTAAGACAATTGGCCAAGTTTTTTGTTATGTTATTAATAATGTAACGCATATAATATAATATTAAAATATGTTAAAGAAAATCCTCATATCAAAACCGTAAACCGTAAAGACTTTTCCTGTCTAGCTAGGACGGTGCTGCTAGGTCCATTTGAGTGTTGGGCGCTAAATCAGTTTAAGAAAAGCGCTAGATTCCGTTAAAAAGTGTGATTATAAAATAGCGCTAGATAATGTTATTTTTAATTTAGGAGTTAAATAGATGCGTTCCACATAACAACCATATTGTTTAATTGACCAAAAAATTAGTGCTTTTAGCTATAGTTTTCATTATGAAAAAAATATATGGCTTTACCTATGTGGAAAGCAAGGCACGATATTGGAATCAAAACATCAAGTATTTTAATAAATTTTCATTTATTAAGTATTCTAAGCAAAAATTATAAAAATAGTATCTAATTTCATAATTTTTCATTTTTAAATAATACATTTCCAATCATCCTGAATTAGTTTAAAAACATTCAGTAGAAATATCGTTCGGTGTAAAACAGTTATAAATAATAGGTATGGTATAATTTAACAACCATTTCAATAAAGCGCTAGATTAACCGCTAGGAGTCAACTGCTAAAAATGGGAGTTGATTACCCTAAAATTCCGCTAGATCTGGCGCCGAAAGCGCTAAAGTGGCAGTACTGATTAGAACATCCCTATCATTCTTATTATATATTCTGTGCTAGTGATAGGTATATAGTGTTCTGTTGTTTTGAGTTCATATTATCACAGACAAACAATTAGATAAATGTCAATGTAATGTTGAAGTTGAAATTGTCAAATTTTTAGTTGTCATTCAATATATATGAATGCAGTGTTGCCAGATGCCTAAGAACCAAGTCCCCCCTAGGTGGGCCAAGAACTTGTCGTGGTGGGGTGGCTTACCCTCGCCAGGTCTGGGCGAGGGGACCAAGAAGGCCCACACCGGTGTGCTCCGAGCGGGCTCCGCTTGCGGAGCTCGTGGCGGAGCACACATTGACAGTTGTAACGTTGACATTGACTTGACATTGGCAGACAATGGCCGTTCCCAAAATGAGCCGAAATGCCATTATACGTAAAGAAGAAGAAGAAGAAGAACCAGGTCATATACACTTTCAAAAAAGGAACTAAGATAATTTAATTTAGGTTCAACTTAAATAGTGGAAATATTTATTTAAACCTATCTTATGAACGCACGTAAAAAGAGCTCCGAGCACAAGTGGTGGGATTTTTTTGCGCATGGTGTATAGTCGTGCACAAAAGTGCTTGAGTATTTATTTTATTAATGTAGGTCTTCATAATTTTTATAGTAGAATACAATAATATTATTAATTGTTTTGTAACATGTTAGAAATAAAACTACTAATACTAATAATAATAATTTTTGATTAATATGTGTACATACAAGACGAAAACTATAACGAGAAAACACAAAAGAAAACTTAATTTAAACGGTGCCACGCCTTCCATTAAATCACCATGGTAGGTAGCTAGATGTCGATGCTAGGTTGGCGTTAGAAGAGGCAATTTCATCGTCCTCATCACTTGAGCTACTGTCATTGAAATCTGTATCAGAATCATCATCAACGCAAATCACAATTGATTCTCTTATCTCATGCACCACGTAGTCACTTTTTCTGTACGCTTCTTCAATTTTTTTTACTTTTGCACATACTAGCTATGTATCCTATTAATTGAGACCATGCCATCTCTATAGGATTGAGATCTGGTTGGTAAGGGTGTAAGCGTAGAACGGTATGACCGTGTTCAGCCAAAATCTTATCTATAATGAATGTTTTGAATTGCTCTTTATGCCTTTTAATTAAGGCGTAGAGCTCCGGTTTTAGCATAGTTTCGCTAAATGGTATCCCTTTTTGGATTAACCATGTATGCATCTCTGCTTTTTTGGTATTAGAGGATGGCGCAGCATCAATTTGCTTGTTATGGTGCGCTGCATCATCAATAACGACAACTGCATTAATAGGCAAGTTTGGGATCAATTTACATTCTAACCATTTGATATATTTAATATAACAGGTTTTTTTACACCAGCAGTAGAACCGTCTCACCGAGAATCATGAGATGCATGAGAGCTATCGAAGAATATGAAAGCTAAATCCTTTATGAATTGCCTTAGGCTATCTACAGATCCCTGAAAATTTATGTCATTCTGTAATTTGTGTTGCAATTTCTTCAAAGTGTGAAAATTATGGATAGCCCGCTTTATAACACCTTTGTCGAAATCGTCGATACCTGTTATGGCTTTCTTTTTATTCCTTTTGTTAAAAGTTCGATGTACAACAATGAAATCAGAATTTCTTGCCTGTTGTAAAATTCATTTCACAGTAGATATACCTAGAAGTTTTCGTTGCTTCTGCCGTCCGTTTTAAGCATTGTTATAAATTATTAACCATCACTGTCAGCTTCTTTTTTCATGAAACAATAAACGTCGTAAATCATTTTTCTTTCTCTTCTATGCAAAACCATTGCAACTATTCGTGACGTATAGATTTGTCCGTGACTGTACTTGGGAATAGACGAGACGTGAACATTGCGCGGTAAGCAAATGTCAACAGAATGATCCAATAGCTCTAGCGCAAAATCGCGCCACAATCACTTCTCCCGTTGCCCCTCACTTCGTACCGCCAATTTAGTCTGTATTTCGCTCACTGCCCAGAGCTTTTTTATGTGCGTTCATCTATACTCAAACAAATGAACTATCGTAGCTTAATATTGAATTTACAGAATTAAATTATCTGTTTTAATTTTTTTATCGGTGTTATTAAGTCTATATAAAAAAAAAACTGTTTTTATTGGGTTTTACTTTAACTTACACAAATTTTTACTTAAAAAGTTCCTACACAGATTATTTTGCGGATGCACAAATCACTGCGTCTGTCTTCTTTTTTTCTTTTTTTTGTAATGCGCTCTATCTAATACATATATTGTTATTTTAGGCTTTGATTCATACATCATCTTGTCTAAACTAACAACAAGTAAAACTCCTAGAGTTCCTCGTCTTCCAAGAGACAAATAGATAAATCAGACCATCATTGCAGCTGTTATTCCACTTTCACGTGGTGACAGTTTTTTATGGCATTTTCAATTTCATTACCTGGCAACATTCCTTGAATTAAGTGTCATATCGGGTGTGGTGCGCGGTGGTCGTGTTTTTGTTTTTAAAAATAGTTACTTCGTAAAATGTTTTAAATGTAATTAGAAGTATGCAATGTTATTTATTTATAATATCGACAAATGACGAATAAAAGCTTAAAGTGGTTGTGTACAAATGAAGTTACTTGACGCGATTTTGATCTAATAGTATAAATATAAAGGTACGTTTCTAGGGACACTATTTAAATTTTGTATCTTCAATTCAGCTACATTCTAATAAAGTTTTAGTATGCATATTTGGAAAATCACACGTTAATAATTGTCACGGTAATCTTTTATATTTAATTTATTTTACAATTGGTTCAATTCTATGTAGCTATATGATGAGATAAATTTTGTTTTTGCTAATCTATGATTACATGGTTAATAATGTCATTCTATTTTTGTGGTAAATATTGTATTGTTTGATCTGGTAATTAAATCAATCAATATGTTATCAATAAATAGGTAACCAGTCAATATAATAGAAATGAATGTCTTACAAAAAAACAGTCAGAGATCGTTGCAATTTAAAATGCAATTAAAATTTATTTCTTCATGGCAAATTTATATTTGGTTATTTAATATTAAATAGAATGAACCTAAATATTGTATAGCCATACTACATGAACTTCTTAATTTAATGATATTTTTAACCATCATGATAACAATGGGCATATTTTATTTAATATTGCAGATTAAATTAAATTTCAAAAATAATACATTAAAAATAGTGGATGCCTGTTTTTTAATTTTGTTTTAGCAATCTTTGCTATTATCAAGCGTTATTTAACACAATTAAATAAATTTAAAAGCAAGGAATTATTATTAATTCTCATAAATGTCATGTAAAAATTAGATGGATTAAATTAAATTAGCTATAATTATTTCTGGTCAATAAATAACTTTACATTCTAAATATTAAAAATAATATTTTGTGTCATACTTACCTACGTTTTCCTTATTTTTCAGCATCCATCATGACTAAGTACTATGTTTCCATTATTTTGGTGCGTGTAGTACTACCAGCTGCATTTATTCTTAGTAAGTATTTTGAACTACCCCATATTATAACATATTCACTATGTTTTAGAATTGTTAGATTTTACTAACATTAATTTATTTTATTTACGAACATTATAAAAACACTACATATTTATTTGTACTTGAATATGAACAACACTTATTTTCGCCTCTATTTACTTTTATTGTGTTATTGTTGTTACTTCATGATTTTCTCAGGGTCACTCAGTAAATAATAACATAATTATATTAAGTACAGATCAGCTTTGTCAAAGTAAGAAAATATGTACATATTTTACCATTTAAATATTTTTGTCATGAAAATTATATTTTCCCGTCAGAATATTTAGTGAAACCACACTAAGGCGATGGAACATTTTTCTCCTCTCTAAAGTCATGAAATACATAATAAATAGATGTCTCCAGAAATTTTAACAGAATTCTCCAGATTATCGTCAGTATGGCTTTCATCATAATTACTCAACTGGTTTTCTTTTCATTTGCTTTCTATACAACTAGGTAAATATTGTACAAATAGTTAGAAGGTGGACTTACAAATAGCTGTCTCGATACAAATAGCTATTTGTAAGCTATATGTTTGTTCCTCGATAAAGCAAAAACGGCTAAAACATTTGTATGAAATTTGATACAGGAATAGTTTATTACCTGGATTAACATAATTATTATCCTGGAAAAATGATTCTGAGGGATTGGCTAAACGTTAAGAAAACGGCGGTATTCGCGCGGTTGAAAAGTTCTACATCAATAAAGATGTTAGGCGTTATAACTATATATTTCAATTTTACAACGCCTACGAAGTTGCGGGCACAGTAAGTGTAATATATAATATAAAAATAAAAAAAACTGCAATAGTATAACTTAACGGATTCATTGCTGAAAATTTAAAAAGTAATAAAATATTTAACTTTAAGTAATTGTAAAATAAACTAAAAATGAAATGAACAAAGATCGTAAAAATTACACCTTCAACGTTATAGTCATCGCACTATCGCTATGGCAGCGACGCGGACGGCGGCGCGGCGCCGCAACACAATGACGTAATAGGCCGGAACCGGCCCGCCACATGTATTCGTCGCCTTTAATTTTTATTCTTGACACTAACATTTTACATAGTTAATAATATTCAACCGAATTAAACTTACGTCATGGCCATAAGTAGCTCAACAATTAGGAACCATTTTTTTGTAAATTATCGTGATCATCGCAGCCTCCATTACAAATTTTTTGTTTATGCACAAAATTATAAGAATCTATTAGTTATCGAGTAAACACTTTTATTAAAAAAAAATCGCTTATTGCGAACTTTAATTTTTAATGTATGATTTAATTTAAATGTTCATATCGTCGCATTGCGGGAAGATCGTTTGCTCCCGTTTAGCACGCTTGCTGGTTGTGGGTGCGTCCTACGATTCATTCTCTGTTGACCCCTTGACCGACTTGCCGTGGCCTTGCCAGCAAGCCCTTTCGATACCGTCAAATTTACATGCCTACACGCAAATCGAGGATCCAAAAAATAACGTTCTTATCTTTATCTATACATATTATAAAATAATAAAGTTGCTTCCCGCTGTCTGTCCCTCTGTATGTACGTTTAGATCTTATAAACTACGCAACGGATTTTAATGCGGTATTCATTAGAGGAAAGAGCGTGGAAAAAATTGTAGAAAAAAATTGCACCCTTGCGAAGCCGGGAGCGGGTCGCTAGTTAAGTTAAATAAGAAAATACTTTAGTCATATGTATGTACCTTTACACACGATTATGTCGCACCATATTCCTCACCTTTTTACCCAATTTAACCATCATGCACTATGTGGGTCGGTAATATAGTTTTTATCATCGCCGAAATGAGACAAGTCCATTTACGGTGACACACGTAACTCGCAAAGGATTCACTTCCTAACCCAAACCCCCGCATGGCCCATAAAGTGCGCCAATTTGGAACACCGTCTACATTAGATGATAGCATGGCACGTCTGCCAATACTTTCATTTTAGAATGATCTTCCTGTGAGACCTCATTTTGACTCTTTGGACGTCGGCCTAAATACATAACATAATAAAAGAATATACGACTATAATAATTAAATGCAATAACAAAATATGTACCTACTTGTGACATAAACAAATAAATACATAATTATAACAAATACTTTATTTTGCTTGCAAACAGAAAGCTAGTAGGTACAGAAATGTATGTAGGTATGTAGTATGAACAGAAATCAATTTTGAATGAACATCAATTTTCGTTTTAACAGTTGAATCTTGTACCATTAGGTAAGAAGAAATTAAAGATTTTACTAGTATAATATCGTTTAATTTGGTAATGGGGTTTCATAGATATTTCCAAAATATTAAAAAGTTTTAAAGTATAAAAAAGTTTTTTAATTTTCAAATGTTATCTCCATTTACGAAATCTAAAATATTCACAGGAAATTACTGAAATGAAGAAAGTCTTTTATGTATTACCAAATTCTCCAAAGTGTAAATTAAAAAAAAATGGCCTGGTTTTGAACGATGTTCTTTCCTAGGTCTGGACTTTGATATTAAAAAAAAATTTATAATCATACCTACACATGATTTTGTAGCTAGAATAACGGTAAAATTCTACATAAAAAATGAATCGTAATACATTTCACTCTGCCTTTGCAATGATACCGGTTTAAAGAACGCATGAAAGTTTTTGTGAGCAAATTATAGTATGTTAGGCTCAAAGACCGAAAACGCTGCGGCTCAAAACGCGTCATCGCCGTTTTTTAGTGCCACGATGCGAATTTTGCGATGTGGGATGTGGCCGTTTAAAAGAAGCCACACACAACGCGTTGTGAGCTATTTTTTCGCTCAATGATCGTTTCCGGTCTTTGAGCTTAACATACTATATACACAAACCTTCCTCGTTTATCGCTCTTTCAATTAGCTAAAACCGTATCAAAATCCGTTGGGAGGTATAGAAGCAGTTGGCGGAGAAACAGACAATATTTTTTTAAAAAATACAGACATCTTTCTTAAGGGTCTAGGGCCAATTCGATGTATACCTTTGATGAATAATAATAAAAACGATTAGGTTATGCCTTCGATAATTGAATTACAGAGAGGCGTAGCAAACATCTATTTTTAGAGATTTCGTTTTGAGATTCAGTATTAATGTTGCGTTTAAAGTTTTTCATGAATTTTTCTTAATGTTATGAACGATGATAACATTAAACATTAACATCAAGGACACAAGAAACACCAGGTGTATCCAAATATCGCGATTAGAACACATTAAAGTATATGAGCAATTACAGTAATAACACTCGGCCATTGTTTTTAGATGGTTGGTCAGTCACCGACCCCGACTCACCTTTAATGCTCGGTTATCAATGAGAATTTTATCTATTGAAGCAGTCTGTAAAGTTAGTATTAGACAAACCTATTTTCGAAGAACCTCTCCTTCAATTTGGACCAAAAGTTTTATCGATTATATAGGGTGTCCCAGCATTAATGGGTAACCTTGCACGTACTTGTAGACAAAGGTAAAGTACCCATACAAACTGCTTTTAAGTTTTTTATTTGCACAGAATTTTGAGTTATACTGTTTTTAATTTTTTTTTTTTCAATAAATCTACTTTTTATAGTTTCATAGTTTTGCATACCACAGTCCTAAACTGTATTATTTCATATTTTTTTCTCTGAAACTATTTTACAATAGTGGATCTGATTTAAGATACAATTTTGAAAAAACTACATACCAAAATTTTGTTTTTCTTACTTGGTAGGAGAATATGTTTCTATTTAGTAATTCATAATATAAGGCAATAGTCTTATTTTTTTACATTATTATTGGTTACACTTAGTTTATCGAGGAGGACAACTATTTTCAAATATTTTTATTTACACCTCTTCAAATTCACTTTGTCCACAGTGTAAAACAATACAATCCTCACTTTAGTTAGTAAATATACGTAGATCGTTCCAGTACATCGCTTTAGTTTTGGGGTTACCATAAAACCAACATAACGAGCAGGCTGTGAAACATGGTGAAACTTTTGTGAGGTCGCAATAATGTTTGCTCAACAAATGGGCCACACCTTGCCTTCACAAAACGTCGGTAATTAACTCTCCAGCTCTCCAACAATAAATGATCCCTTAAAAACAACGAATTTAGTTAATAGATTATGTCGTTTAAAAAATGAAATGACATAATGTAACGCGATTTAATGCATACATTTTTTAAATGTTGGATGTGTGATGGAAAGGCAGACGACCCATTAGCTAGAATCTATTCCTGCTAAATCCTAGGTGTCATGGCTTTTGTCATGCTGAAAATTGTCACAGGTAAGGATGAGTTGAGGACGTGGATATTGCGCCTAATCACACCATAAATCATGCATAAATCATGGTCTTTTGTCATGAGCCGCTGCCAGGCGGGCTCTCTGGTTTATAAGTGCAGAACGCAGTATGCTACTCCTTAAATTGTCTAAATGCTATAAAAGGTGTATATATTTCCTTTTTGTTTATTTTGACCAAGCCTCCACACCTCGTTCACATGTGCTATAAAATCACAACGCTTCCGAAATGACATATTTTTGTAAAATTACCAACAGACATGCACAACGTCAATTCTAAACGACAAGATCCTCAGAGTAAACATAAGCAAGCTATAGAGCGAACGTTAGCGAGTATGAACTGTAAGCACGGGTTTGAACAGTATCGAAATTGCAATGGCGACGCTATTAGTCACAAATGTCACGTGCGCTGAATGTTTCTCCCACCGATATTTATTTAAATTTAATGTTATAATGGTGAATGTGCAGTACCAAGCTGTAAGAACGATTCACGGAAGCAAACTAATAAGAACAATGATTTTTCTTTTCATCGGTAATTAATATTTTGATTAGAAAACACGGATTTTAACAAAATTACTCATGGCGAGAAAGGAGGTTGCGGGAGGCGCGGGGGCGGGTCCACGCAGGACGCGTTTCCGCGCCTCCCGCTTCACACCTCCTCCGCCTTGAAGATAGTGCTGTACCACGTTGTACTCGAATATTGTGTAATAACATGATTTCTTCCGTAATAATAATATGTAAGTATTAGACATTAATATTGTTTGTATTATCTACTAACAAATTATGGATTAATATTTAAAATAATCCCCCCTTCACGTCGTTACGCCCCGCTGTCGTCCAGGCGTGTTGCTTACTGTAGACAACATACAAATTTTTCTTTACTTTGAAATCATTATTTTATTCTAGTTTTACAAAATATGAGATTTATAAATACTTACCTACATGATTATGTTACGTACCAACATAATAGATACTTATAAATAATAAGTTATTATAAGTACCATACCAAATTAAGGCATTTAAGTAAGTACCTATTACTTACCTACAAATATATAATAAAATAAATACAAGATCGTACAACAAAATAATATAAAAAATACATACATACAAAATACATACCTACTTAATACTTCTATAGAACATCTGCTTACACTTGGTATAATGGACAACAAGCGACGTTAGCACTCTATAGCTTGCTTATGTTTACTCTGAGACAAGATCTAACTTACAGTTATTAAAAATCACGAATAATATCAGGACACCTACAAAACGAAGATTAAAGAAAACCTATATTATAACCTATATTATTACGTGTGAAATTATAAGTGTTAAAGTTTATTTAAGTTTATATTTTTGAAGTGAAAACTTCTCTAGGCGCGATGGTCATTTTTGAGATGTGATAAAATCATTGAACTCGCGAAAGTGTCATGTTACGTTACGTTACCGAAATTGACAGCTGTGTATATAAGTATACAACTGTATGTCTATACAACTGCATATGAAAGTAAACTTACTAGATATGATAACAATGTTCAATATGGTATACAACCAGTCGTTGAAACCAGTCGCAGTATGTAATCGGCAGTTGTCTTGTAAAAAATTTGGCTTACGCTTCGACCCAAATAATTTATGTTAAACAATATGGTTAAAACAAATAATTTCTGCCTTTTCGGCAATAGTTAAATTTCCTGACATGTTTACTTGACAAATTGATATTTTTGCTTATCTTCTAAATTTCAAAAAGAAAATATTATTTCAACACTAAAGAGGTTATATACCACTCTTGTTACAAAGTCTATGACTTCAAGAGACAGATTTACTTGTAGAACATAATAACACCTATGTGAATTATAACAAAGCCTAAACATTTACCTATTCATGCACATTTAACCTATATGATTGGCTTAGCGATGACCAATAACGTCAATCAGTAATCAATACCTATTTCAAATCAAGCCTTAGCGAAATTTGAAATGAATGGAAATTGTTATCGAAACTGATTAAGCACTTTGTTGGTCTGCTTTACCTAAACTGAACACAGCATTCACTTAATTCTTCAGAACGAGGAAAAGTTGGACTAATATAAAAATTAGTACATTCGCAAACACTCCCATCCGTAATCGGATACAATATGGCACGCACGCCGCCATTCGTCGTCGCCTCCACCCAACCATAACCACCACTTAATTACACATAGCCCCACTTAGTCGTATTAAAAATCTATTCCGCGAAATAAAAGTTTCTGTAACAGTAGGATTTCACCGTATAGCACCTTTAGTATATTTAGAACCTGTGTATTGTGGGCGTTGGCTTACCATTTAATTAAATAAATACAAATCTAGCGTGATAGCATATAGACTTTCATTAGTTAATTGAACCGCGATACTAGTTTTAAATTTCTCTTTGGATATTACCTACTTCGCTTTTGAATAATGTTTATGGTCTATGGAGCGCATTTGCGAAATGGCTGTCTCGATAAATCTGCTATCGAAACAATTATCTTACTGGGTACCACCATTTTTAGTGCCACGAGTTTTTGTAATGCAACCGGTGATGTCATTTTGAACTAACTACAGTTGGGTTAGCAGTAACCCAACTGTAGTTGGGTTACTGCTTTTAGCAGTAATTACATCAGTAGCGATAGGCTACTTTTAGGTGATAAATAAATTAGAAAAATGGGACAGGACGAATAGGCACTCTGAATGTAATTTTTTTTCGATATTTCTTATTCAATCTACAATACAGATACTATAGCTAATCGCGACTATTAGTCAATTTGATCAAATAATTGTATTAAAACGTTAATTTGAGGAATAAATTGTTTAGACACTGTGTACTTTATTGTATGTGTATTTGCTTGTATTGAGTGATTTGAGGTTACACATTCGACATTCTATGAATAACGTTGCCTTATCAGAGGTGTGATTCACAAGGTCAATACGCACAGAAGAGTTCGTCTGGTTAACGATTCAACCTAAATTATTATTTTAGTGATCTCATTCGATACAGCATTTATACTTGTTACTTACTAATAATATTTATTTACAAACTGACAGTGATATGATGACAGAAATTATCGATCAGTGCAGTGACAGTTGATATTACTGACTGTTTTCATTATTCCAAGCTACTTTGCTTTGCAGACGATATGAAGATCTTTTGTAGAATCACCTCCATTGAAGATGTTGACAACCTCCAGTCTGACCTACGGCGCCTTGATAATTATTGTCTCGTCCACAGGCTTGATCTGAATCCCTCTAAATATTTTACGATAACATTTTCACGTAAAAATATAAATGTTCCATCGTCTTATACGCTACAGGGTCAAATTCTCCAATCTCAATCGGGAATGAGAGATTTGGGTGTTTTTCACGATTACAAATTGCATTTCAGTCTGCATATAGACCAGATTATTTCGAGTGCAACTAAAGCGTTAGGGTTTGTAATGCGGAATACTGCTGAGTTTACTAGGGCTAAAACCCTGAAAATATTATATTGTGCTTTTGTTCGAAGTAAACTGGAGTATGCATCGCAGATTTGGAATCCCTGTTACCAAATACACATTGACAGGCTTGAGAGGGTTCAGAGAAGATTTGTTAAATTCTTACGGTCTTATTCATAAAAAGTTATAGGAGGCTTATTAGCTTGTTATAAGAAATTTACCAAAAAACATTATTCATAGACGTTCAATAGCGTAAAACGCTCTAATAACGCCTTCATAAAGTTATTAAAGCCTGAACCCTACTATAAGCCTCTAATAAGGGAACAATTCAAGATGGCCGACTTAAAACAGCTGATTTCTGAATAACGTGTGATGTAAAGATTAATGTTTGTAAAGGAGTTGGTCATATCTAAGATATTTATTTATACAAATAATAGTATAAATTACTTAAGTAAGATAACGTAATAAGCGATATAATTCTTATTATATTTATATATTTTCTATTTTTACTTCCGTTTTCTTTTAAAACTTGTCATAGTTATATTTCCATATCATAAATTTAATCACTTCATTTTACATAGCTATGTATAACTTTATATAAACATATTCATCAAAATTACTTTAAACCATCTCCAAGAAAAATATGATCCATTTTCTTTGCACGACGTGTTCAAAACAAGATACCGTTTTAATATACGGCTGCCTTTATTATTGATCTTGTCTTTCCCGTTTTTTGATAGTTTTTGTCTCCATTATTCAATTTAATTGTAGAAGAAATATAATTTTGGTAACTGAAAACGACCGGAATCAAACGTAAGTAATTTGATAACCTCTGCGAATTGTTTTGTTTTCATAACAAATGTCAAAATGTCACATCACAATAATCACTTTACTATCATTTAGGGCGTGGATAGAGATTTTAGCTTTTTTGTCTATGAATTCATCAGAACGGCAACATAACAATTATAAACTAACCCATAGCGAATATTTAGTTATGACAGGCTTATTGAACGTTTATGAATAGGAATTTTATAACAAGCTTATTAAGGTCTTATGAGCGTTTTAACTAATGAACGTTTTAAACCTCTAATAAGTGATTTTTATGAATAAGAGCGTTATGCTATAGATTGTATCAGCCTTATAACTCTAATGACTACCGTGACATGTGCAAGCGACATCATTTGATACCCCTTAATATACGCCGTGAAATTTCTGACATTACTTATCTAATTAATGTTATTAATGGTCGTGTGGACTGCCCTGATATTCTCTCCCTGATTAATTTTAATGTGCCCACTAGATCGGTTAGGTCATACAAACCAATTTCAATATCAATTTTATTGCTAGTTCTAATTATCGGCAGAATAGTTTTCTTTGGCGGGCTAGTAGGAACCTCAACTTGTTGTTCGGCGGGCTGGGTGCTGATATTGATATTGATATATTTAATTGTAAATCGGCGGAAGTTAAGAGTAAATTGACGGCTATACTGTTTAGCTGAGCGGTTTTCTTTTCTTGTCTTTTCATTTTTCTTTCTTTTTGTTATCATTTTATTTTAATATATTTTAAGTTAAGTTTCTGTTTTAATATTGATTGTTTAGTTGCTATGCGTTTGTTATCGTTCGTCTCAATTTCTAGTTTGTAGTCTATCTGTGTATACCTTAAAATTGCCTTGTGTTGCTTATACATATTGTAAGTTTATTGTTTGTGCTGTTGGTGTACCTTTTGAAAATAAATAAATAAATAAATAAACAATTTACTCACATCACTTTATTAATGTTATTCTTTTTTTAACTTATTTTTACTTCAATTAACTTCTTATATCCTCCATGTATAAAACTATACAAATGATACAAACTTTTACAACAGATAATGATACTGTTGTATAAAATTTAGTGGCCTTGGTTAAGTGGTATTCGAGTTATACTTATTTTTTTTAATGAAAATTTTCATTACAAATCACCTCATCCTTTTAATTTTTTTTTCTATTTTTCCTGGCATCGGAGACTTATCCAACTGTAAGGATAAATATAGAAATATCTATTTTTAAATATTGCTACTTCTTTGTTTTGTGAATACCACGCACAATTAATTACTAAATATTAATGTATGAAATACCTACATTTGAAATTTAGATTGTTGAATGTTTCCCAGATTAACTTTCGTTTATTTTTGACTTCGTATGTGTGTCAACGAACGTTTTATAGGAATTCGAGGTTTGCTTCAAACGTTAAAGCAGCTGTCGACCCTTTTACATATTTTTACTGATTTGATAAATCTATATATTTTTAAAGCTATTGTATTTATTGATGTATTGTCTACTACATAGCGTTTCTTCGGTTGCCAAACCTCAGTCTACATATACAGCTACATTTGAATTATCTTTCTACAATTACATTAATTAGGGGCATTTAATAAAAATATTTTAATAACGACTATTCGATTGTCGTACAAAATATTTGACAAAACCAAAGGGTTATCTCATGCAACCTAATAATTCAGTTGTAATAAAATTGAAGTAGGTATTCCAATGCAGGAAAATTATTAAAAAAAAAGTCAGTCGTAGGACTGCACGTCAGAAGTGAAAACGTAACTTCACAAAAATAATTGTATGATATTTAAATTGCTTGGCATTATCGAATTAGGTAAATACGATTATTATTGATCGCAAGAAATACAAGAGAAAATATATGACACTGACACACAATGACAATTAAATAGAATATAATTATTTAACATGAACTTCATAATGACAAACCATTAAAAAGGTTTGATCTTGATATGAAATGAAACTAGATTATTGGTCAGAGGTGTATGCCATATTGATCCTTGTTATCATATCTAGTAAGTTTACTTTCACATGCAGTTGTCTGCTTAGTACATTACGTTACATATCATGACATTGTCGCGAGTTCAATGATTTTATCCCATCTCAAAAATTGTTCTTTTTTTTATTTCGGTTACATTACGTTTCATGACATGACAGTGTCGCGAGTTCAATGGTTTTTTCCCATCTCAAAAATGCCCAACGCGCCTAAAGCAGTTTTCACTTCAATAACTTATTATTCAGTAATATTTAAATATAATTTTAATGATTTATAAAGATATGTATTTCAGAATGCATTGTACATTTAACGCATATGTAGTTATATAGCATCATACTTTTTACTGTTTTACCAAATATTTTCTTTGTGTAAAGGTCGTCAGACAGGCTGACGGTCCACTTGATGGGGGTCCACAGGTGGGCACTGTTGCAAATTAAAGATTTTGTCATTCTTTTTCTTTTGTTTATCACATCATAATGCAAGTACATTGATCTGCTAAACACGAGGCTCGTTCGTACCACATTGTATCGCATGCCGGTGACGAGACACCACACCGGTGAAGGTTAACGCGTCTGTTTCTGAACCCAAACATTGTAATGACGATGATGACGTCATTGCATCATCACACAAAAACGTAACAAATCACCGGAAAACAGTAGGCGTTGGTTACATTAACTTCATTTCAACTCTATTAATGAAAGTTAAAAGGTACTGGATGTTTAAGTTGCCTACGGGACCTGCTTACCAATTCCATACTGCGTAATTTCATGATTACTTGTTAGTTATTAGTCGTAGAAATACATAAAATGACATTTCTGAGATATAATATATATA
This sequence comes from Synanthedon andrenaeformis, assembly GCA_936446665.2. NCBI lineage: Eukaryota > Metazoa > Arthropoda > Insecta > Lepidoptera > Sesiidae > Synanthedon > Synanthedon andrenaeformis. The sequence goes on along the minus strand of OW387777.2, from coordinate 11,660,496 downwards.
TTGTTCGGGACAGCCTATTGTACAAATTGTGAAATATAGTGAAATCATAGAACTAGTGTATAGTGAAAACAGTGTAAGTGAAAGAGACAGCAAATAGATAGAGACAGATAGTGTTCACTTTAGTTATTATTATTTCGGGCGGTCGTGTCACGCTTGCGCGCCATTGGCGCAAGCTAGTTCGGCACATGGCACGACCGCCACTAGTTCTATAAGGAAATATTGTTACTTAGATAGGCATTTTTTTAAATAAAGGCAGTCTTCTCCTTGCTTCGGCATAGTAAAGACCTTTGTACCAGTACAACTTGTTTGGAAAATACAACCCTCTCCTCCTCGACTAACAATCGCAGGCTAGCCAGTGAGCCCTCCTTAGCCGGAGGCCCTGCCCACTTAAAGCCATAACAGCCAGGCTATATAAATGCGCGGGTGCTACAGGCCCGTACATTTTATGGTCCAAACGAGCCGGATATAGCCGTTTGTTAGTTGCTGTCTGTCGAGGAGTGAGGGTATAGGTCTATAGTATAGACATGCCGATTACAAGGAGCAACTCAGCTCGGGGCGTCGGGAGGTCCATAGCTCCCACGCCCACTGTTCGGGACGACGGAAAACCAATCGCTTCCGCGTCCGCCCCCGTAGGGTGCACTACGGCACCCACCACGTCGTCAACCGACACGTGGTCAGCGGGAACCACATCGATGGCGTCACCGACGACGACGACAACTTCGACGTCGACGGCTGCGACGCTCACTTCGGCACCGGCGGGAGAGGGACACCAATCGGTCCCCACGCTCGGTGCACCCGGCACGGAAACCGTGCCACTTCGTTCGGACGTGCGCTCAAGCAAGAGAGCCACGTCACATCGGTCCAAGAAGAGGGCCCAAATAGAAAAGGCTAGAATCGAAATAATGGAACTTCGATTACAAATTGCTACCGCGAAACTGAAACAGATGGAAGAAGATTCAGACGCCGATTCCATAGACGACGACACCGTCGAAGAGTTCGAAGTCACGAAGGAGAGGGTCGACAATTGGGTCAATAGTCAAGCGCTTCTAGCGCCGGGTGCGCCACCTATAGAAACCTGCATAATAGAGCAGGCCCACGCGTTACCCACCACGACCACGCCGGCTCCAATCCCCGTGCAACAGACAGAGGATCGGCCACCGAACGGAAGCAAGCCTACAATAGGAGTGATACCCGCTGCAGCGCCCCCTAGCCAGAGTATAGGGCTATCGGAATTGGCCGCAGCGATCACTATGGCCACAAGGTCGGGCCAACATCAAGCTCCACGTTACTATACGGAGCTACCATCGTATAGCGGGTCGCATCAGGAATGGCTAACATTCAAGGCGGCCTATGAAGAATCTCATCAAAATTACAGTGACAGTGAAAATATAGCAAGACTAAGGAGGAGTCTACAAGGGAGAGCCAAGGAAACAGTCGAAGGCCTCCTCATACGCAACGTGAACATACCGGAAGTAATGAAGACGTTGGAAGACCGGTTCGGCCGACCGGATTACATCGCCTTATCCGAACTCGAGCGTTTGAGGACACTTCCAAGGCTGACAGACTCACCACGTGACATCTGCAACTTCGCCATTCGAGTCACCAACATAGTCAGAACACTGCAAGCGCTGGAGAAGTCGCACTTCCTCTACAATCCAGCCATCTTGAGTGAAACAGTACAGAAATTTCCTGCCACAATCAAGAACAACTGGGTCACCTTCCTCAGAGATCAGCCGAAGGAACAACCAGACCTGTTGAAACTGTCGAGATTCTTCGAAACCCAGGCGCAGCTCTACAGTCCAATTACGCTACCGGAGTCCGCAGCACCTAAAGAGGCAAGCTACGCACCCCGGCGGACTCAGAAGACCTACGCCGCAACAGAAATAGGAGTGTCTGCATGTCCGGTATGTCAAAGTGCCGAACATAAAATCGAAAAGTGTTCGAAATTCATAGGAGCAGACACGAAAACGCGATGGAACATAGCGAAGGATAGACAATTGTGCTTCAAGTGTTTAAAAAATAGATCGAATAAACACAAGTGCTGTAAATCGGAGTGCAATGTGAATAAGTGCCCGCGTTTTCACCATAGACTACTTCACTTCGTAAGAACAGACAATAGTGAAAATAGTGATCGTGTAGAAGTAGTCAGCTCTACTTGGCAGCCATCGGAGACGCAGTCATATTTGAAGTTCGTTCCTGTGCGCGTCTCCGGTCCCCAAGGGAGTGTCCACACCTACGCCTTGCTCGACGACGGCTCGACGGTGACCCTGATAGACAATGATTTGGCGCAACAAATAGGCGCAAAGGGGCCCGTCGACCCTCTACATATAGAGGCGATAGGAAACACCGAAGTGGACGTAAACAGATCGCGCCGTGTGAAAGTCACTTTACACGGCGACCGAAACAACTGCACAATTCGAGCGAGAACCATCGATAACCTTCAGCTCTCCGCTCAAGCCGTATCGGAGCGGGACCTGTCCAACTGCAAGCATCTCAAGAGCATCAGAGAACATCTCAAGTATTCACGAGTTCAGCCAAAACTTCTCATCGGGCAGGACAACTGGGACTTACTGCTTGCCAAACACGTCAGGAGGGGACAACGACATTAACCGGTCGCATCCCTCACTACGCTCGGATGGGTGCTACATGGGTCACACGCGCGCATGCTCGGCCGCCGTGTAGACACCATAAACAACATCGTCCATAGACAAGAAGATAGCATGGACGAACAATTGAAACAGTATTTCTCTCTGGAGTCGTTGATGATCACCCCGAAAAGACCATCCAACGACATAGAAGAGAGAGCCATCAAGACGCTTGTCGACAACACTCGACAGAATAGCGACGGACATTACGAAACATCGTTACTTTGGAAATCGGACGAATTTCAGATGCCCGTCAACTACGACAACGCGCTTCGACGGCTCCACACAACAGAGAAGAAAATAGATAGAGATCCACAACTTCGAGATCGCTATGAGCAGCAGATGGACGCGCTCATAGAAAAGGGATACGCAGAGAAGGCGCCTCCCCATAGAACGCCGGGAAGGACATGGTACCTGCCACACTTTCCCGTGCTCAACCCCACCAAACCGGGAAAGGTCCGTGTAGTGCATGATGCAGCAGCTAAGACGATGGGACGTTCGCTCAACGACTACCTGCTAACCGGACCTGACCTCATACAGTCGTTACCAGGGGTTCTAATGAGGTTACGACAACATAGATTCGCCGTGTCTGCCGATATAGCAGAAATGTTCATGCAGGTGAAAGTACGACAGCAAGATAGAGATGCACTTCGGTACTTATGGAGAGGAAGACAGCGAGGTAATGAGCCTCCAATAGAATATAGAATGACCTCTCTCATATTCGGAGCCACGTCGTCGCCTGCATCAGCTATATTCGTCAAAAATAGAAACGCCGAAAGATACAAAGATAGGTATCCGGAGGCGTACACGGCAATAGTTCGGAATCATTACGTAGATGATTACCTACAGAGCTTCGATAGTGAAGAAGAAGCAATAGAAACAGCGCTTCGAGTGCGTCAAATCAATAGGGAAGCCCACTACGAGCTACGCCAGTGGACTTCAAATTCGCGAAAAATACTCGAAGCGCTCACCGAAGACTCCACAGTGATAGAAAAAAGGAGTATAGACCTCGACAATAGCAAGATAGAGCGTCTCCTGGGAGTGATATGGAGACCTGCTACTGACGAGCTCACCTTTGATCTCAACATGGCTCGATTGCCACCTGGCGCCATAGACAACACGCAACCGACGAAGCGGGAAACTTTGAAGATCATAATGTCCCTCTTCGATCCGCTTGGACTCGCATCGCCTGTCACCACACGAGCCAAGCAAATATTCCAGGAGCTATGGCGCAGAGGAATAGACTGGGATCAGAAAATAGATATCGACCTCGCTAGCCAATGGACAGTGTGGCTAGAACATTTGAAGAGACTACGCGACGTGAACATACCTCGCTGTTACCACAATTATAGCAACGCCGCGACGATAGAACTGCACGTGTTCGTGGATGCGAGCGAAAATGCATACGCCGCAGCCCTGTACTGGCGCATCATTAGGCCGGATGGACAAGTGTCATTGGCATTCGTGACAGCAAAGGCGCGAGTCTCACCCCTCAAATTGATGTCGATCCCGCGACTCGAACTGATGGCTGCAGTTATGGGAAGCAGGATGGCGACAACCGTAATAGAAGAGCACGACAGGAAACCTGACAAGAAGATTTTCTGGACTGATAGTAAAACAGTGCTCACATGGCTGCAAACAGGCGCTAGGTCCTACAAACCTTTCGTCGCACATCGTATCGCAGCAATAGAAGAACATAGTAAGATAGGCGAGTGGCGCTGGGTACCTACCAAACTGAACGTTGCGGATGATGCAACAAGGGACGTACCCACCGACTTCGACTCGCACCACAGGTGGTTCAACGGGCCGAGCTTCCTACTAGAAGCACCTGATCGATGGCCACGAGAAAGAATCGTAACCACCACACAGACCGGAGAAGAGAAGGTGCACGTGACCACCGAAAAACGGATATCGAAAATAGAACAGTGCGTCCCCAATAGTGATAGATTCTCCAAATGGGAGAAACTTGTTCGGAGCACTGCACGTGTGCTACACTTCATCCGACTCTGCAAACAGAAGAGGGAACGTGTAAATTACAAGAGGACGACGAAACGACCTGAAACCGATCCTGTATGGTGGCGGGAGCATAAAATGAGACGGGAGCCACAGAACAAACTTCCGAAAGCTCCTAAACAACAGCAAAAGCCATACACACCAATACCTACGGACCTTCTACACGAGGCGGAGCGAATCCTCGTTAGAAGCAGTCAGGAAAAGGCGTTCTCTGAAGATTTGCACAACCTGAAAAATGATAGAAAAATAGCTCCACATAGCCGTCTACACCGTTTAGCGGTGAAAATAGAAAACGATGTCATCACACTGAAGACACGTATCGGCGCCACGCAAGACGTCACAGATAGGCAGAAGAGCCCTGCAGTCCTCGATGGCAATGACCAAGTCTGCAAGCTCTACATAGAATACGTCCATAGGCAACTGCACCACGCTGGCGTCGAAGCAACGATAAATGAGTGTAGACAATTTTATTGGATTCTTCGGCTACGCCCGGTCACGCGTATGATAGTGAATAGATGTCTCCCGTGTAGGATTCGTAGATCGCAGCCACCAGTGCCACCTACAGGAGACTTACCACCGTGCCGGCTAGCACATCATAGACGTGCGTTCACGTTCACCGGGCTCGACTACTTCGGGCCACTTACAGTTGCGGTGGGACGCACAACACAGAAGAAGTACGTCGCGCTGTTTACTTGTTTGACAACGCGCGCCGTACACCTGGAGATCGCCGCCTCATTGACTACAGATTCTGCCGTTATGGCACTGCGACGCATGATAGCGCGTCGCGGCTGCCCAATAGAAATTTGGTCGGACAACGGTACGAACCTTCACGGCGCAGAACGTGAACTGCGGCGAGCTTCGGACCAACTGCTTCAAGAGGAAGCCAATAGGAAGAGGATCAATTGGCGCTTCATCCCTCCCGGTGCCCCTTTCATGGGTGGGGCCTGGGAACGTCTCGTCCGAAGCGTCAAGACGTCCCTCAATAGCGTACTTGAAGAGCGGCGCCCTACAGAAGAGGTACTCGCCACATTGATAGCGGAGGTCGAGTACACCGTCAACAGTCGGCCGCTCACACACGTCTCGGTCGATCCTGACGATCCCGAGGCGCTTACACCGAACCATTTTTTGATGATGGGGTCGGGCCGAGATCCGCCCATAGGAGCCTTCAACGAAGAAGACACCATAGGACGCACGCATTGGCGTGCCTCACAACGTCTCGCCGACTTGTTCTGGCGGCGCTGGCTTCGGGAATACCTCCCTGAGCTTCAGCACCGGCGGGAGCCCCAAGGAAGAGGGCGACAAGTCACCATCGGAGACGTCGTGCTCATCGCGGACAACACCCTACCTCGCAACACATGGCCGCGAGGAAGGGTCATAACGGCCTACCCCGGACCCGACGGAGCTGTGAGGACGGTCGACGTCAGCACCAAGGCTGGCACTCTGCGGAGGCCCACCAAAAAGTTGGTGGTCCTATCGACGGAGCCGGCTGCCCTCCAGCACATAGAAACTGCGTCGCCCTGAGGACGACGCACGGCGGGAGAATGTTCGGGACAGCCTATTGTACAAATTGTGAAATATAGTGAAATCATAGAACTAGTGTATAGTGAAAACAGTGTAAGTGAAAGAGACAGCAAATAGATAGAGACAGATAGTGTTCACTTTAGTTATTATTATTTCGGGCGGTCGTGTCACGCTTGCGCGCCATTGGCGCAAGCTAGTTCGGCACATGGCACGACCGCCACTAGTTCTATAAGGAAATATTGTTACTTAGATAGGCATTTTTTTAAATAAAGGCAGTCTTCTCCTTGCTTCGGCATAGTAAAGACCTTTGTACCAGTACAACTTGTTTGGAAAATACAACCCTCTGCTCCTCGACTAACAATCGCAGGCTAGCCAGTGAGCCCTCCTTAGCCGGAGGCCCTGCCCACTTAAAGCCATAACAGCCAGGCTATATAAATGCGCGGGTGCTACAGGCCCGTACATATATATAAATAAATATATAAAAAAATGTTATTCTATATTATTTCATGGGAAACTTACCTGTGCCCACAAAACCGAATTACCAATTAAAATTATTACGTATCCTAAATGGTTTCTAATTTAGTTAAAAGTTACAGACGAGTTAGATCGAGGTTTAAGCAGTGAGTTTTTCTATGTTTAAATTTTGTACACACATTTTTTACATTTTGAAAAATACACCATTGTGTATTTTTATGTTTGAAGCTTATGTATTTTTTACTCCTCAACGGGATCTATTTTATCTTAACTTAAAATAATAAAACTCAATTGTTTGATTAGTTAAACGCGTTAAACACTAGAGCTATCAGTCGGATTTAAAAAATATATATATTTACATTTAATAACCGAATTCTTGAGGAAGCCTAAAGGCTCTATTTGTCATAAAGGCTCTATGACCCTTAGAAGCCGAGTTAATTAAAAAAAAAGGCAGAAAGAACGCTAAACAGAAGCGAAGTTAATGAATGGCCATGAGATGCGACGCCTTATGTCTGGGACGAAAATCAAACCGAGAAGAGCACAAAAATGTGTATGGCATATCAATTTAAAATAAACGGCGGGTGAAACCGCGCGATACAGCTAGTTATTAGTATATTTGAGGCTCTATCCGTTCCCTATATGCAAAAAGAAAAAGGCTTCCAAAGAAAAAGGGTTTTTACATGGTTTTTACACACAGACGTTCAGACGGAAAAGCGCACAGCATTATTAAAGTTTCTATTTTTGGCTTATGAAGTACAGAACCCTGAAAACAATATGATACAAAGGTGGATAATAAAAATGATGTGGTAATAATGCCTTAACTAAAAAGATCACTTTTAAAAATCCTATTGTTAGCTAGATAAAGTATGTACACGGAGATACATCATTATGTATGATACAAGTGTTTATTTTTACATCACTTTAAAATACATAAGTAGGATGTTTCTTATTCGGTTTCCGTTGTTTTTCTGCAACAGGTCAGAGTACCAAAGCTTTCTTGTGTTGTTTTAAAAAGCAACACGTATCATTCGCTACGTGTTGTTATTTTTAACATCTCACCTACTTCGCTAATAGTTTGTTGATAATAGATTTGTTATACTTAATTCCTCATAACTTACGTTACACCACGTTGAGTCACAAGCGTATTTTCGTATCTCCACTTTTGCCAGTTATAGGGTTCTAAGTATCAAGTCTGAATCACGATTTCGTTATTAAATTTTTGTCAAACTATGTACATATAACAAAAGTTTACAAGTGAGTTCGTTTCACAGCAGCCACTCTGGCAGCGGCAACCACTTCCCTTACCATAAACAATAATGAATTAATAATATCTAAATGTGCTGTTGTGTTTCCGTGAGTGTACCTATATAGGCAGGCAGAGTCTATTGCCCAACAATATTAGATAATAATCCACCCGTCCCGTCTCTTATTCTTTAACCAATGAATGTATAGGCTAGGCAGCATACTTGCCAGCCCTATAGCGTTACCGTGTTAAAAGGCCACCTACAACATCAAGTGGACCGCCAACCTGTCTGCATTACAGCCATATGGGCTTTAAAGGTTTAAATAGTTACCTAAAACGAGAACTATTTTAATATAAATAAATATTTAAATAGTTCTCGTTTATGTTCAATCTATGCTCGCAAAATGTTTTGATACATGCATCTTGGATCTTAGGAATCACAAAAATTGGAAGAAAGTAAGGTCTCATGGACAATCATAGAAAATACATTCAAATTCGTTAATCATCCTTTATAAAGCGCACTGCCAAGGTTTGGAACTCCCTGCATGTCTGTGTTTCCGAGCTCATATAACCCAATTTTTTTCAAAGTTTTGCTACACAGCTCGATGTAGGCCAAGAACAAACGCATTTCTAATAAAAAAATTACATGACGTTACATTACAGAATCGACCATAACGTAGATCCTGAGTAATAATTGCGTAATAATTGTCTAGACTCTCGAATCCTGAGTTTGAAGAACATTACTATCTATCTACATAATTATATTCATGTATATTGTATTTATATCGCACGAAACACTGAAGGATAAGTCTTCTCGTAATTTGTCCGGTTTTTATTACAGCGTGATCACGCAAAAAAAAAAAAACATCGTTTTTTAACTTCAATTCTCGAAGGTTTTCAAATAAGTACCATGTTTGTATGTATGTATGTTTGTTTACTGTTCCTCCGTAACTGTTTATTCGAATGAAATATTTGCACGATATCTAACCGCCACTGGGGTTTTAAAATAAATTAGCATCATATGAATTCATTTAGCACTTTCATTCAAATGTAAGGTGTGTCCGATATCATAATGTAATGGTGCACTCAACAAAATAATCGATGTTGGTGCAAATTATATCAACTGATAAAAGTTCGATAAGTGTGCCGGCAGTGTAAACAACTGCCCGAGGGCCCGCGCCCACAGAAAATTTCGACACCAATAAACCATTTTGAATGAAAATTAAATTTGAAGATTTGTAACGCACCTTCAATTGCAATATTTTGTCCTGTTTTTAAAAGTTAAAAAACACAGTTAAAAATCCAACACTGGCTATGTGTAATACATATAATTGCAAGTTCTGCTCGATAACCCTTTACGATAACCTTTTACGAGTGCCTACAAACATAAACTAAATTGTTTGATTTATTGTTTGCATTGTATTTCGATTTTTACAAGAATAAACGGCATATTAAAATTGGTTAATAGCTAGATTTCATAGCCCTGTTATAAAAAAAAATACACCGTCGCTTCATATTTAGACGCGATTAAATGGACCGAAAACATAAAACGTAGTGGAACGTATATTCCCGACGCCGAAATGTTAGTGTGGCATTTGCGATACTCACGTCTGCGGTCGCAACGAACATTGTTATCGTTACCTTTCAGCATTACTTTTTTTTTAAAATTCCTCTTTCAAACAGAACGCCAGAACATTAAAATAAATATAGGTATTTTTGTAACTATGCGAACTACGCGTGGAATATTGTACGCGATCGAATCTTGAAAAGTTTTGTAAATATTTAGTTTTTCAGTTTAGTAAAATATTTTATTGCGAATGAATATTTAACCTATATTTTTTATTGCCGTAAGTTTTCCAAGGTCAAATAAATTTCAAATACGAATGCTCCTAGCACGAATGAGGGTAGAAAGTTGAAAGCTCAACTTGCCCTGTTGTCCTTCAAAACGTACACCACTCGCTCGTGATTTATGACGTCTGGTTCGATTTCTTTTTGTACAAATTCTTCTACGTACACACCCTATTGTTTTCGCTTACGTTTTTCATTATTTTCATGATGATTAAATGTTTCCTTTAATCAACTGTTTCTTTTGTCGTATTTCAGGTATAGCGTTACGACCGTACGGCTTCTCACTAATATACCTGCTGCTCTATCTGTTGGCACCACTAATACAAGTACCGGACGCGAATACTGCAAAAGGTAAATAAATAACTGCAATGAAATCCATCAGTGTTGTGTATGTGCTATGTATGTGTGTTATGTATTTTTGTACATTCTTGTGTATTACAAGTAAACGGGGTTGAGGTCGTTCGTTTGTTTAATTTGTAATGACTGTAAGTATACTACGTTAAATTACTGTTATCACAGTGTTATCGATTATTAGCTATGTGTTGGCTAAAGTTTATTATGTAATAAATATTTACTATAATTCCAGTAATAGGATTAAAGTGTTTGCTGTCACTTAAATTGATAACATTGCCCCTTTTTGTAAAGTACTTCATAGAACACATATTTGCACCTTGTGTTTTTATTGAGAATGGAGTAAAGGCCGGATATAAATATGAAAAGTAAACAAGTTAGGAAGATAAAATTTTGGTTAATCAATAAAAAAAATTATCTTCTCCCAAATTTAACATACACATTAGAACAGGCCATATAAGTTTTTATAACAATCATACGATGAGCATACGCCATTGTGTGCCATGTAATTGTGAGTTGTTATTTGGACTATTTATGTTACCGTCTTTTTTGTTTTATTATCTTTTATAAATAAAATAAATGTGTTGCTAAGCGCAAAACTCGAGAACGGCTGGACCGATTTTAATTCTGTCTTCACTCATGGATAGAGGGATAATCAGGGAAGGTTTTTACATAAAAAATACACCCCGGGCGAAGCCGGGAGCGGGCCGCTAATAAAATAATAAAATTAAAGTAATATGTATATAAATAAATGAATTTTCTTATCAGAACTTCTGTTCATGTAAATATCCATTTAAAAGAGTAGGTAGCTCCGTCGCTGGCCCATAAACACAAGCGCCACCAAGATGGTATGCAAGTACCTACGACAAGATGCGCTTCAAAAAATCACGGTCATTTGTAAGCGGGTGGTTACTGCCGCCAGACGGGCTATCCAGTTAATTGCGAAACACACTGTGCCCTGTCTCTACTAAACTATTACTTGGGGATTATTATCCCTATATCCGAAGTCTATCATGAGACTACATATTTTGAATCTGTTGACATTTTCGCTATAGTACATACTGGATATCTTGATACCCTGGACATTCCGATCTAAGTCCCATTATTTTAACATGTGTGTAAAACATTTCAGGATGTCGCGGAAATTTTCTACTCGGAGTGTTTGTAGTGTCTTTACTACTTCTTCTATGTCACGTTGTATGGCACAGCGTTCTTGCTGGATTCGCACCTTACGGCTCAATACTGGAAGACTATCCACTCATTCGAGATATTGGGTACAACCTGGGACTCATTTCTTACAAAAACCTCGATGCACTTGTTGGGGTACACTACTTGGCACCTGAAGTAAGTTTTACGAAATACATATCCTAATAGTTTTCTTTATACATTAAATCACATATTTCTTGATATAATGTCACTCAATTAGATTATGACTAAGAAGATATGCTAGTGAAAAATTAATAATTAAAAAAATACAAAACGCATATAAAGTGAATTTTTTGGTTCATAATGGTACTGAATTCAAAACAAACACCCTCACATATTTTATCTCAATATATTTTTGTTTGTCTGCCTTCGTAAATACAACTGCCACTGAAAGCTTGAGTGTCAAAAGGTAGTATTCATATTTATAGTTATTTTTAAAGTTGGTCCTATACCGTCGAAGGTTTCAAATAATCAAATAATATCGTTACAGTTAGAACAAGTAAAATTTATAAATTCCAGTTGGTGATGTGCGGGGCGTCAATGTTCGTTTATTTAACAACGAAAGTGTTGCTAGCATCCAAAGATAATGTGCAGCAAAAAACTGATAGCAAACATCAACGGTATCCGTTACTTACAAGTGCAGGTATGAAACTAAAATTACTATGATCAATTTGTTTAAAGTACATATGGTTGTGGGCCTAATTTTAGATGTTGCGGACCGTAGATAAATAATAAGTAGTTAGAAGTAAATAAAAAGCGGTAACGATAGTTATTTGTTGATTGACAATTACTTGAAACTTTTAATTGTCTCGCGGGCCGTATTAAAACCCCTTGGAGGGTTCTCCATATGTAGTCTAAATATGAGTAATTATGAGTCAATATGTTCATACCAGTATTTTTTAAAACTAATTTCTCTGTAAATAACTATGTATATAATTTTCTTTTTTCTATTCGTTATATTTCTAGTGTCAAGTTTAATATTTCATATTAAATGCTCTATGCACTATGTCCCTCGCTATGCGCATAATAAAAGAAGACGCAAGGCGCTTCGTTAATAATAATTAGACCGTGACTACTTTTAAGTTTCTTTCTTTTTCTTTTTTTGTTGGTCCACTTGATGATAAGTGGAAGTGGCTACCGTCGTCTATAACACAAGCAACGCCACACGCCTCAGGTGCTGCGAGTGCACTGCCGACTACAGTAGAATTAAGGATAAGGGATACAATAGGATTAGGCATAGGGAAATGGGCTCTGGCATCTCTTAATCAGTCACTGAAACAAAATAGCGCATATACTGTTATGGGGAGGTTACTGTCGCCAGACGGGTTGCCCTAATAACTGCGAAATGCAGTGCGCCCTGCCACTACTTTCCAAATCCCAGACCAAGGCCAATTTTGAAAATTTCATTTCAAAAATTGACCCTGCCGGTAATCGAAGCTGAGTGGTGGTAATCCTTGAACGCAGAGTTAAAATGTTATTAAAAATGGTCGTTGTTATTGTTAAAAGTAGTATTTTTTTATTTCCAGGCAAGTACGCGTGTTTATTTCTAATAATGTTTTCCGGTATAATGCATCCGAGCGTCACTTCGGGCATTTACTTCCTGGTGTTCATGGGGTCGGCGACGGCGTGGGCGCTGGGCAGGCCGCTGGGTCGCGGGTTCGCGGTGGTCGGCCGATGCCTGATGGCCATCATGGCGGTGCACATAGCGCTGCTGCTCGCCTACCAATCCACTTGGCTGTCTCAATTATATCCGCCCGACAACGAATTCGCCAGGTACTCTTTTCTTGTGCATCTAGATAATACTCATATGCGCTTGTAGTCAAAAATTAAAGTCTTCATTTTAAACTGGTTTTATGTTTTTCAACTCGAACAATTTTTTAAAAGATTGGTTGATAAATTAACATGAAACTATCAAAAAAGCGAAACATTATTTTAACAAAAAAAAAAAAAAAAACACTAATAACACCTTGTTCATGTTACTACAGTTATATAGCATAAAAGTTGACTAATTTTTTTTTTAAGAAAAAATATTTAAAAAACATACGTCTAATCTAAGACAACATCACCCCCTTCACGCTTTGCATAGACTTTCTAAAAGCCCAATATGTTGTTAAGTATACGAAACAAGTTGCCAGTAAACAAGGACAGGTACATGCTATGCTATGAAAACTTATTTTAATATGTGGTTGAAGTATTGCGTTTCACGCTCCGATTGCAAATGCGTTCAAATTAAAAATTAGTGCTTACTAATTGTTCCTTACATATTAAAAAATATGCATATAAGTATACCCAAATAAATCACAATGCCGCGAAGCCGCGTATAAGAATCGCGCGATTAAATGTACTCGTATAAGAAAAGAATACGCGAAGGTCTATATGATGATAGAACCAGTCTACCGCTCAATAATTAATTAGTAACTTAAAATATAAAGGCAATATTTATTCCAGGTATTTTGGCTTCAGTACAATTGTAAACATGAATACCACATCGCATTTCACATATAAAGTGTCAGAAAAAAACTTGTGGGGACCTCTGGCTAGTCCACTTGTCATCCTAATAACTTATTACATTCTGGCAGTCGAGGCCAGGGAACTCTTCAAGCCAAAGGTACGTAAGTTTTTGTTTGAAAAAATGTTTCAATTGGAGTGATGATAATTAATTTTAACTATTACTAACCCAATAATGCAATTTACTTTATGAAAACTGTGCTAGGCTCTAAAATACTCGCCCGCTGAATTATCACTGCGTTTAACCGAATCATATCGATGCTCAGTCTATTTTTTTAAAAATATATTCACATTAAAAGACATTGTAGACATATTTGTACACACCATTTAAACCAAAATGTATGTTGATGTTTAACATTAACTATCGTGATACATTTACGATATATAGGAATTATATATAACTGTTTAATGATTGATTTTGATTAAACAATACTACAAGTAAAAACATTAGTTTTACTTAATTAAGCAATGAGAATCCAAGAGGAAAATTTATCGTATTCCCTTAATTTTTGCAATTAAATTGAGTATAATTTTTTTTATAACTATTAATCGATTTGCAAAACATTTCTACTTAGTTCTTATAATATTAATATATAATATTACCTTTTATGAATAAGTACATATTTTGATGGGTATTCACGTGAATACTAGGCAATGCCTGCTTATGTAGGACTTGGAACTGACGATTGCTAGAACTTGGAAGTTAAACTCGGGTGAGGTTTTGTGGCAATGTTTTTTGATGTGAACCTTAAGCCTAATTAGGCCGTGACGAATAAAGTGTATTCATAAAATGAGGAATGAGTGAGCACCGATGCGACAGTCATTGGCATTACTTCTCTTGTGCTACCAATGGGATGCTTAGGCGAAAAGAAAGAGCGCTCTCACCGGGTTAGAGGCGGGCAAGCTGAACGGTTCTCTCGTCCGCGGCGTGTCTTTCCACCGCGGCAGCGTCCGCACCAGAGAGAGGTGGAAGAGCGCCACACAAAAAGTTCGCGTAAGCGGTGCACCTCTGCCAATATTGTAGATAGTCTTCGTCACCTTGTAGATAGACATCACAATTTTATAATCGACACACTCAGTAGCACTTGCACTCGACATATTGCATGTTGTAGATAAAGTCGACATTCATATTTTCTATGCACACTTTAGAACACTGTTAGAGGAGGCATGTTTGCAAAATTTTCGGGCGCATAAACATAGAAACTAAGAACTTACGTTTAGCATTTTTTTTTTTCAAAATTTTCTGTTTTATTTTTGCAACCTGCTTTCGTTCTTTTATAGGTTGCATATTCATACATAGATACGAAAGCTCTTCGTGGGAGTCCGAGTGAGACAACTCCTGTAGGTATTTCATTTTATTTTCTTTTTTTAATTTGGTGGCATCATTTTTTTTAAATAAAGGGCAATCTTTGAATGTTTTTTTTATTATTATTATTTGTTGCGTGTGAGTTGTAACTAATGCTTGGGTTGCTTTGTGTCATTTTATCATAACTCGTGGCAAAGTGTTTATTTACACTCATTGTCTATAGTCTATAGTGTCCTTTAGAAATATGCGCAAATGTTTTGTTGCAATATAAATGTTTTTGTTAAATTGTGTCGTGCTTAATAAAATAATGTAAGTAATAATATGTTATGCTTTTCAGTGAAGTATAGGGTGTCTCTGAAAACAAAATAAATTAATTATTTACTCTGCAAGTAGTATTCAACATTTTATCAATCAATTTGCACTATTATCAAACATTTATTTTTATAATTTGTAAATGTAACCTAAACATCAGCTATTTTTATAAAAAATATTTTTAAAAAATATACTTTATTTTTACCTTTGTTTTGTTACTGCAATTTTTTCTAAGGCACCCTCTATATTCAAATTGTTAAGGTAATGAGACATTTTTATGTAAATTAAGTTTAAAGTTCAGCAATTTTTCTTTTTCAATTTAAACAGTTAAAGTAAAATTTTTGAGTGAGGCTGAGGATATATTTCTTCGTGTTCGTCGGCGCTGCTTTAATTGTTTTGATGTTGAATGGTTAGTGAGCCATATCCCATCGAATATCGATGTGTTCATCTTCTTATATGTATAATTACATGATTATTTAAAAACTTTTGTATTTTTATATATAATAAAGTACAGCAATATTGATTTTTATACAGTACAGTAATAATTTAATTAAAAAATACAAGTGAATATTGACACAAAAATGTCCATATTGCAGCTAATGCGTAGCGTGAGCCCTAGCAAACGGTGGTCGAGCATGCGTTCCGCTCGACAACTGCATCAGGACTCCACTGGCTCCGTAGTGGTGCCCGATGAAGGTATTTCCTATATCGTAATATAGGCTCATTGTTATATAACATGAATATAATTAAAGATGATCAAAGGTCGGCAGGCAGGCTGACGAACCATCTGATGGTAGAAACTTGTCTATAAAAAATACTTATTAACAAAAGTAACGTCAAGGCGAATTAAAGTTCTCTGAAGAACTTGATGGGTTATAGCATAAGGGACAATGTAAAAATATAAATGCAGGGTTCTGGCATTCCTCACGTACTGAATCACAACAGCACCTGTGCAGGTATTTCACGCCGTGGACTGTCCACTTTAGACTGCAGAAAGCAGTGTACCTAAGGGCCCAGTAACCAAATGTTATTGTAGACAAATATTATTTTTAAGATTTTTTTCTTTTATTACAATTTTATTGTTTACTTTCAGAATCAATGCTAGATATGCAGCCAACATTATTGGATGAAATTATTGTTGCTATTATAGACTTCTTTCAAGTTCTTGTCAGGTAAGTTATTATACATTCGAGCACTAGTAATGTTTAAGCAAATTTAATTTACTAAGTAAATTACAATAAGTATTTAAAGACTAGAACCAAATATGTTTTTTTTTTTCTTGAAAAGCGAACTGCCTTTTAAGGGACAGTAGATGTTGATGACGATCGACTAACATAAATATTTTGCGATGGTAAAAGTTGTTTAAAAGAGTATAAAAATTTAAGGCGGGCAATGCCATAAATTAACTAATATAAATTTAAAAATTAGTTCAGGTCTACGAATTTCAATTGTAAGAGCAGTCTTGTTTAGTACATATATTCGTCCTATTATGTATAACCTGTTATTTTAATGCACCAAGCAATGGACACGCCCTGTGTGGCCATGGCAGGATAAAATCTTGGTGAACTGGGCATTTACAATACTTGTTGTTTTTTTTTAGATCGTCATACATAGCAACGACAATCACCATGATGGCTTGGAGCATAATGTTTCATTCGTGGCTCACGTTCGTGTTCCTTATGTGGGCTAACATTGTATGGCTGTGTCAAAACCAGCGTTCGTTCATGCTTAAGACTAGCCCCATTCTAGTTGTTTACGCGATGTTATTGCTGATAGCTCAGTATATTTACGGCATGGACCTAAAAGAGTATGAGATACCTTCCAATATAACGGTGAGTTCGTTATTTATTTTCTCTAAAAAATTTTTTTTAGTGTTAGCGATTATTATCTAAAAAGTATCGTGGATTGACCGATGTCAATTCGACTCGCAGTGATCTTAAGTGATTCAGTTTGTTTCTAATTGACATTGATGTATTGTGTAGTAATAGGAACATTTTAGTAGTAATATAGCTCTGTGACAAAACGGCGAAGAGAGAAACCACCTTGTCTGAGAAGCTAAACTTCAAATACACTTGGACTCCTACTGACCTATCTAGCGAGTGTCATACTCAAATTCGCGACACGAGTTACAGTCGCTCAGTAATATTAAAGTAATATACCTTGTAGTTATATATTCCTACAACCACCGAAGATCTGTTTAGATAATAGGATGTATGTGGTGTCCAGGAAGTGAACCTGCCTCAGATAGGACTTGAGCGCGCGAAGGGCGAGCCGTGCGTGCCGCTGCTCATTAAGTCGCTGTTCACGTGCATGTTCTGGGTGACGCTCCGTCAGCGCGTGCAGGAGATGCGCCAGCGCAGGCACTCCGCCGTCATCACCGATATGGCCGCGCCTCTCCACCTGACCGTATCGGCCGCTGCGAGCGGTATGTTAATGCAAAATATTTCATTCATACTAGCGTTCAATTGGCCCTCGGTTCCATCGATTCTGTATAAAAACTGTGTCTGCACATTAAATTTTTTTTTAAAAATTAAAAAAAAAATATACGTTGTACCTACCATAGATAAAATAGTACTTAACATATTTAGTGTTTGATTTTCATTCCAATAGGTTTACAAACAAAAAAGTCAATTTAATTTAAATACACGCTATTATTCCCAATACCACGCGTACGAAGTCGCGGGCACAGCTACTTGGGAATAATTCTGCTAGTAATTATTTTGTTTGTGTAAAATATTTCAATTGATATATTATATCTTTTAACCTGAATTAATACATAAAACGACACTTAATTTTAATTTATTGTGCATTATAAAAAGTGTTATATATATGACATTTATTTAAACATAAAACGATACAATTATTTTACTAACTATTGTATTGTTAACTATTGACATAACAGGTCTGGCCAACGGTAATTACTATTATAAAGGACTAAAAAAAACACAAACTATCAAAGTAGTAGAAATTTCTTCACTTTATTTCTCGTCACACTATAACAACTTCACTCTTAATGGAGAAAAATATCTACACTGATACAGAAAGTGTAATGTTAATTTTCATAGAATAAGTCTCACCGCAGCAATCTATTTCTTCGCCTCTACCATTTCTTCAACAAATTATTACTCAAACTGTAATATTATATTTTTTAATTTAGCATTATGGTAAAAACTTTCATTACTGCCAATAATAAGAGTAGATAAGATGCCAATAAATAAGTAACATTAAAGCTTAAACACTTGTGTGAACTGGTAACAAAGAAAATTGCTTATTTACCTTGATCACCGCTAATTTTTGTTTACCATCACACCATGTATTTAAATAGAAATTAAATAAATATAAATTATTTTAAAGCTATCACAAATCAGGGGCTAGGCCGATTTTTTTTAAACCAGTGCAGATGAAACTCATTTAAATTATCTACTTTACATAATTTGTTCCTCATTCACTTATTTCTCAATAACTTTGCAACATTGTTCACCATTTTGAATTTAAATTAAAGTATAAACAGTGCCTCGTCCTAAATGAGTTTAATAACAACAGTGTTGGAACGCGATCGAGAGGAAAATCGTTCGCGGTTGTTGAACTCCCTCGGCGAGTGGCTGCGGGCGTTATGTGCGCGATACTGGATCTACGTGGTCGCCATCATGCTCTTCGTGATCGGCATCACAGGCGAACGGATGACAATATTCAGAATCATATACATGTCCCTCTTTCTCGGATTCATTCTTATGTTCCAGGTAAGTACACCTTAAACTATTCAATTGCCTAAATGCCACTCTCGAATGGGGTTTCTATTTTTTCCCGTAGCTCAATAATTCTCAAATATTCGAGAATTTTATGCCACTGTAATGTAAAGGTCGTCAGACTGACTAACGGTTTACTTGATGGTAGGTGGTCAATAAACAGATATCGCGCCGCAAGTGCTGCAAGTGCGTTGCAGCAAAGATAAGGAATTATGAAGGGATAGGGAAATGTGTTCTGTCTCCCTTACTCACTTACTAAAACACAACATCACACAACATGCTTTTATTCCAAGGTCACCTTCTTTAAGGGAGGTTACTGTCGCCATACGGGCTGGCCAATTTATGACTGCCAAATAAATATTCAGAACTTTGATCACAGTCTTTTATGTAAAGGTAACTAAAAAAATTACTTACTGTCTACTTAAAAATTCTAACCGTGAAACGATTAACCGGTAATCTTTTAATAGGTACATAAAAACATGAATTACTTCAAAGCATTATTAACCCTGAAAGTTAGTTAGCCTTTGAAACATTTCTCTAGAACATTCCCATTTTTATGATAATTGAGCAATTCTATTGTGTGTTCTAACATTTTAACGTTTCTCGATATCTCTACACTTTTTTGTCTAATTTAAGGCCGTCACGTGGACTGTCAGCTTGCCAGCTATATTTTTCATTCCATATTTTTTCCTTTGGAATCCATATGTTTAATTTTTCACGACTATAGAAACTTTGGGTGTGAAACATGAAAAAAAACTTTTGCAGATAAGTTGGTATTGGTGGCGTCGACTCATGTACGTATTCTGGATAACTGTTATCATATACTCAATGATATATCTAATACTCATATACATATACCAGTTCGATAACTTCTCGAAATTAATCGAAGAATATCTGTTTATCAAGAAAAAACTGTAAGTAATATAATTTGGTTATAGTGTCGATTTAAATCCTAAATGTTCTTGGTTATGACGAAATTTTAATTTTTTCAGGCAAAACGACTTAGGTTTAGATACGTATCACCCGGCGGACTTGTTCGTCAAACTGCTAACGCCGACTTTGTTTTTAATTATAACCATAATGCAAGTTCACTATTTCCATAAGGATTTCATGGCGCTCTCTGACCCGAAAACCAGGTATTTTTTTTAAGTAAAACCGTTACCGTTGAACTCGCGACACTGTTACCGTAACCGACACCTCTGTATATAAGTATGTATGTACATTCCTGACGATTCAAAAAATACACACGTAATTGTTCAAGTTTTCACTTCTGTCGGCACTCCCGGAGTGATACTGTTTTTTTATTATTATTAATAAACAGTTATTAAAGGCAGAGTTTATTATGAGTCCAATTAAGTGATATTTTTATTTAAAAAAATCATTTTGTTTGATTTTTTGGCCTGAGTTACGCTGAGACGAGAAGTATTATAAATTTGTCTTTCTATTTAATGTTTCAGAACAAACAGTATAGTTCGAGATCCAACGTCGAGTAGACCCAGTCAAATTGGTGTCTCTACTATGAGAGACGATGTAAGTTTTATTATTTGTTTCAGTTTTGCTTCATACACGTGCATTTTATTTCTGTAGTACACTGACAGGTGGTATACTGTATTGTTCCAGTTGCCAGCACTGCCTTTGGAGGTAGAACGGCCCGATCCTGACTCCAGAAGCAACACTGACGCCGAACATTCCTTAGACACCACAATTGCCAACGTTAAAACTTCCGTTAGGTATGAATAGCATAATCGTAGCAAATAAAGCCGCCTTAATATCGTTATTTTAAGCTGGGGCTTAGTGAACTCGAATATACTCGGACGTCACTGTATCCGGAAATCTGAACGACTACTTCCGAGTAAGGGAAAATAGTTTCTAATGCTCTTATCATGAAAAGTTTAATAGGTTTGGCCTGATCGGAATCCAAACCTGCGCCTCTATGTCGGCAGCCAAGCATTTGTCCCGCCGAATCAAACGAAATCGATCTTCAAAATAACTTTTTTGGAGTTCTTTTTGTTATTTTCCTTAGGCGAGCGTTGGTAAGCGGGAATTTTTGAAGTGAAAACTTCTTTAGGCGCGTTGGGCATTTTTGAGATGGGAAGAACCATTGAACTCGCAACACTGTTACCGTAACCGACACCTCTTTATATAAGTATGTACTTTCTATTCGCGTAAAATCTATTCGCGTATTTTTAATTAAAACACGAACTTCCACATTATTGTAATGAAACTAAAAAGTTCTTTCATTGCGTGTAAAATTTTGTTTAGAAGTTAAAAGTTATTGGCATTTCACCGTCATATATACAGTGAAATTATTCAAAGTAGTCTTACCATAGAAATACCAAATGAATTCTTTGGTCCGAAGTGTGAATGTATATTGGCATTATTAAATAAATAATGTAACTTTAAGCAGGGGTGCCGAGAGCGGCGCGGCTGGCAGCTCCGCTCCAGTTCGGCGGCGGCGGCGGCGGCGCGACGAGTTATTGCGCGTGTGGGCGAAGGCAAGGAACGCTGTCTATCGCGCCACCGACCTCGCCTTTGTCTACCTCGACATTCACTTCATCAAGATCATTTTTATCGCATTAGTGCTGCTCTGCGTTATAAACGTACGTATCACACACACATTCATTTCTAGTAAAAGCAAATGAATGCAAATAATTTTGACGACACGTTTGGTCTAGTGGCTAGTATTCCTAGCTGTTAACCAAACGGTCGCGGGTTCGAATTCTGCTTGGGGCAAATGTTTATGTGTTAACATTTTACCTTTGTGCCTGAGTCATGGATGTTTTGTATTTATAATATGTATGTATTTACAAAAAAAAGTAATCTATGTAGTATATCATCTGTCTGGTATCCATAATACAAGCATTAGTTGCTTAGTGTGGAACTAGATGGTGCTGTGTGGAATGTGTGGAGATATATCCTTATATATAAAAATTACGTGTCACATGTTTGTCCGCGATGAACTCCCAAACTACGGAACCGATTTTGATAAAATTTCGTAACTATATGTAATTTGGTCCAACTTAAAAGACAGTTTGTTTATTATTTTGTTTATTATTTTTTTGCAAATTATATAATATTATTAACATAGCGCCCATCTGTTGATACCTATTCAATCCAGCAATTATTTATCTGTGAATTCCAAAAGATTCTAACAGATGGCGTTGTAAGGTAATTTTATCAGCTGGATTGAGTAAAAAATTGCACCCGTGCGAAGCCGGGAGCGGGCCACTAGTATGTATATATAAAGTAAAGCGCAGCACACACAAGGTGGACACAGCTGCTTGTAAACGGTTGTTATGGAAAATTATGGGGTAGGCTTATGCCCATTGGTAGACGTCTCAAGGGTGATATGATGAGTGATCAGACGATTCATTTTATTAGTCCGCTTATGAGCCTGTAAACTTGATTAAAAATATTACCACTAGCTACAAGTGGAATACTTTTCACTGCTTCTGCTACTAATAAGATCTTACAGCCGTTTTTGCAGGTCGTATTATATTTTCAATAATCACACGTGGCTATATTACGCGATTGAACCCCATGTAGTTAAAATAACATAATACAACGTCTGTTATTTGTCAGTAGATAATTTATTAATTAAGACATTGTAAAAAAGATTGCAATAATGAAACGATCCACGACGTTTCTTCTAAATTGATTTTACAAACAATTGAAAATTCTTTCTGTATAACACACACATTACGATTAACCTGTCTGTTTTTTGTTTTTCAGGTTTGTGCGATGCACGTACCTATAATAATAATTATAACGCCAGTCATATTAATGAACACCAAAAAGCAACGACTCGTTATACTTGTAATTTCTACACTTATAAGCATATATTTCATGGCAAAAATGGTTTACCAAATAGATTATATAGAACCTGAATTCTTAAGTGTCAATTGCACATCGGTGAGTATTGATTTTGATAAATTATATTTTGAAAAATTATCTAATCGTGTTATTTTTCTACTTTACCTTATGTTACTTAATATTAAAAGGAGACCGATCATTTTCCGTATATTGCTGGACCAAAAATTTTACTCAACGTTACGATGTTGAAAATAGTAGTAATTGTTGATATGACTCTTTTGGGAAAAACTAATTTTACATATAACAGTCCGCACCGTATCATACCGACCGTGCTAGGAACGTATCAGACACGAAAAGCAACACGATACGCTCTACTTTGCCTACTGAAACGGATCAACGGCGTTCTGTGCCCGTTAACAACGCGTATGGTGCCCGTATGCATATGCAACACCCACCAAAACCGATAGGAATCTGTTTCATTCTCACATGCATATCAGTGTTGCGTGAACGTCTTGAAGTGCTATCGAGTTTTTAAATAATAAAATAGAAATGGCAATTAGAAAATTAACTGTTAGAAAACTGGCAATGATTGCCATAACATTGGATGAGGAAGAATAACAGTTTGGTGGTGAACAGTAGCGTGTCATGCACAGATCGTGTAAGCACCGGCAAAATATTTTCGTTGACAATTGTTGACACTCCGTGCATGGTACGCGACGATGCTGGTCGGTGACGGAACGGTCTAGTGGGAGTAGTGTCATACTTTTCAATACAAAGAATATTTTTTACCTGACACGTTCCAGCGCGGCCATGGTATGATACGGTGTAGTGGGCAGACACCTTAAAACTTCTTTTGTTGCAAGGTCGATGAGAACGGTACTACGATAGAAAGACTATATTATAACGCAGAATGGTTTGGTTTCCAAAAGACTTCACCTATGAAACCTCTTACTGTGTTACTGAAGGGCTACATCAGCCTCATATGTTTGTTCACGTTTTATTCCCTCGTGACATACCGACAGCGAAACATCAGGTTGGTATTGAGTTATTAATACCTTAAAAATTAAAATCCGCCACTTTTGCGAAAAGCTTTAACATTTGTGATGGTTTTTTTTTTAAGAGACATGGGAGAGTTGCCGAAAGAAACGGAGAAAATTATGTTTCCGGAGGTTACGCGTGTCGAAGCCGACAAAGATTTAATACATTGCATAAAATATTTAGTGAATTATGGATTTTACAAATTCGGCGTTGAGGTGAGGTTTTACTCTAGGAAAAATAGACTTTTTTAGTAGTGGCGTGGAATTGAATTGCAACACCCGCGTAGGAATTGCTGACGAGTTATGCCACATTCTTATCAGCTCAAACCTAACGACTTTTTAGCACGGCCATACTTAGGCGGGAACGTTGTAATATGACATCCGTACCGTTACCCGTCACAGCCATTTTTTTAAACGTTGGGAAGTTCTCGCAGATACATGTGGGGGACCTTGTGAGGTTATGCCGTACTTCTACCGGCTATAATCCAACAACTTTCTAGCGCGGTTGTAGATAGGCGGGGTCGTCATGGCTATCCAGCGCGGGGAGAGTTGCGCTCCCTGTGGGACGGAAGTGGAGGTACGCCGGCCATAAGACTACCGCCCAGGTTCGGACCACGGGGAAGGTAGCAGACTTAGGCCGCTTGCGCCCGAGTGTCTTCCGGCGGATCGGCTGCTTCACAATGTTTTTTTTTGCGTTACATAACGTTTTCAACCCTCCACAGCCCAGGTCACCGAGGAAAAGTTAAACATAAACTTTTAAGTATTTCTTCTGAAGTGAAGTATTATAAGTGATTAATTATGATTTATCAACAATAATTATACAAAAAATATTAACTTATATTACGCATTTTATTCTCATAGACTCAAAGAAGCCCTTGACAACTGTTCAAAGTGTGGGAAATTTTTTATCACTTACTGTAATATTAAGAGGTAATTGTGAGTTGCCGGTGCAGGTGAGCCTGATTTGCCTGATGGGCGTAATCGGGTCGCGAATGGACGTGTGCGCGGTGGCGTACGCGGGCTGGCTGGTAGCGCTGGTGTCGGTGCGGCGGGCGACAGTGGCCCGTCTGTGGCCCGCCTTCACCGTCTTCGTCACCGTGCTATTGCCCATTCAGTACATTTTGGCCGTGGGATTTCCGCCACAGTTCTGCGTCGTCTATCCCTGGAGCGGCTCCGACAAGGTATGTGCCCAAAACTATGTATAAAATTCCTAATTATTTTGGTTTAAAATGCCTAATTGATTAGATTCCAAAAAAAAAATGGAGCGCAACGTGTTGTTTCAATAGGTGCATACAGACTCACACGCTATCGTTGATATAATTTCTAAAGTTACAAAAGTTTTAAAATGTAAAGACATCAATCACGCAAACTGGCCACTGATTTACATGTTTCAGCGTGTGTCATCCGATGATATTCTCAAGCAATTCACACATTCTTGATTGAATTTATTCTTTACTGGGGAATACCTGCTTGTTCAGTTGCAGTGTTGGCTGGGTTGTAATGTCATACTGTCTAATTTAATGTTCAATGTTACCAACTTGCCAACAAGTCGCTAATTTGTGATCAATAAATTGATTACATCGTATTATATTTTATAAAGAAACATAATATCCCATAACCCTATAAAATTCTATACTTACATAATTACGGAATGGAAGCCCTAGTTATGTTCTATACGAAATGTATTTAAGCTTATCTACGTTGATTGTTTTTTGTTACTTTGAGATAATCCAATTTCTTCTAAATTAAACGACCGGTGAAAACGCGAGGCGGCACAGCTAGTGTCTTATAAATGCCGTCAGAAAATGGTGACACAATTTGTTACGTGTGCAGCAAATGCAGCACGTGCGCACGTGGTTCTTCCTGCCGTACGCGGAGAAGCCTCCGCACGCATCCAAGTTGATCTTCGACTTCTTCCTGCTGTTGTTCGCGTCGCGACAGCTGCGCGTGTTCCGCGTGGAGCGGATGCACGGCGCCGACTACCCGGGCGGCTCCAACAGCGAGGACGCCGGCGCCGACTGGGAGACGCCGCTCTTCCGCAACCCCGTGCCCGACTTCCTCGGAAACGTCTCGTGAGCACTACATTATACAACTCCCACCACAGGACATTCGCTACACACTTTCGTTTAAAATTGTGCGATTTAAAAATCGCACCATACAGTCAGTCGAAAACTTGTTGGTTAATTGTTACTTGAAAATCTCCGTCGACTAAAGAAACACATAAATTTAGTCTAACGGGGTTTTATAAATTTGAAAGATGTATTATAATTTAAGAAGAAAGCGGACGTAGTTGCGGACAAAAGCTAGTAATGTCATGTAAATGACTAGATTTTGTTTGCGACTGCATCTTCGCGTCGTCATTATTTAAAAGGTTAATATCACCGACGGGTTTTAGATTATTATAAAATATTTGTTGCTTTAACTTTTCGCTTCAAGGAAACTGCATAGTCATTTTTTAAAAATGTTCATGCATCATAATATGATGTTTAAATACACAGTGATTCTGTAGTTATCAGTTATTATGTTAGTAATCTTCGCGTAAAAAAGTACTGGAATAGCTACGCGGCAGGACGTTAAAACGATGGTTTTCTTTATTTTTTCAGCACCTGGTTAGATGTGGTAAAGAGGATGATATTCCTAGGCATGCTGTGGGTGACACTCGCTATAATTTTCTTAACTGGCACAAACAGAGTGAATTTGTTCTCAATGGGCTACTTAATTGGATCTTTCATTTTCCTCTGGCAAGGAACGGACTTTTATTTGCGTTCAAAGGAGGCGATATTGCAGTGGTAAGTGAAGTGGTCATAATTTTCAAGTTACGGTGTTTTATATTATTTATTCGTTTAAGGGATTTTCTTCTTTTTTTTCTTGTAACAGCCTTCGAAACAAATATTCGATCTTATATACATTCACTTAATATATAGTTGGTCCAATCATTTATTTAACTTTTGACAGATCACGCACGTGAAGTTTTACAATAATTTTCGGTACAATGTACTACAGAGAATAGCGTACTTCATGGACGGGCACCGCCCACTTAGTGATGTCCCCGATTCTTAATGAATGACCACAGACTATAAAAACCGTTTTGAAATAAATCGATTAAAATAAAACAACTAAAATAGGTACTGTAATACTATTTTTAATTATAAAGAATCGTCTGTTTCTTCTCCGTATGAACTGGAATCATCATCACTCGAGTTCTCAGTAACATTAATTACCAATTCTTGAATAGATAAATTGTCAAATGCAACATTCCGATCCCAATCGGACATTATCCCCTTTTTTGTTTTTTCCACTACACTAGCCCAGTTTTCAGACGTCACATTTTCACACGCATTTTTAAGTAAATCCAGCATTTTTTTTGCGGTGAAAGGAGGAGTTGTATTGTTCCTCGCAGCATATCCTTTAACTTGTGCCCAGATGAGTTCAATTGCATTATATTGGCAGTGATATGGGGGAATTCTGAGGACGGTATGCCCATGCTCTGCTGCCATTTCGTCTATTACGTATCGTTTGGGCTGCTTCTTTGTTTTTAATATTTTTAGTAACTCTACTTTTAGTAGGGACTCGTCCACCTCCTCGCCATTGTCACGGAGCCAGTTTACGATTTCATGTTTTCTGTTGGCCTGCGTTGGCATTTTATTAATTTGACGAGAGTGATAGGGTGCATTATCAATAAATATTATTGATGGCTCTTCGAGTGATGTAAGCATTTCTCTGAACCACTTTTCATACACGTCCGAATTCATTTCCTCATGATAGTCTCCTGTTTTCTGGGATTTGAAAGCTAATAGAGCGTCTGGCACAAATCCTTTTACTGTTCCTGCATGGCAAATAATGAGTCGTTCGCCTTTTCCCATTGGCACTGCAGAAGTGGAGCCAGCAGTGTTGTCAGTCCAAGTTTTTGACAGCGTATGATTCGCATTGAGCCAAGTTTCATCTGTGAAAACAACATTCGACCAGTCTTCTATTTTTTTCGCTTGTCTTAAAAATTGACATCGATACAAAGCAATATCATTGCGTTCCATTAATATTTTTCGTTTGTCACATTTTTTGTATAGGAATCCAATCTTTTTCAATACTTTTGCCAAAGAAGATTTTTGACCACGGAACAAATCACTATCTCGTAGAGATTGTACTAGTTTTCTTAAAGTTGGAATCTCTTTTCTTTGGTAATAGTCATATATATGACGACGAATAGCATCAGTGTCAAAACTGTCAACTGCTGTCACTTTACAGGGCTGACGTTTTTTCTTAGGTGTAGATAGCTTGTTCTGTTCCATGCCACTGCTGCCGTAGCCTTCTTTTGTTATTTTTGCTACTGTTGGAGCACTAATACCTAATGCTGCTGCAACACGGTCTCTAACTTGAGTCACTGGTATAAGTGGTCCACCATTACGGCTTTCCTTTTCAAAGTAGTCACGAAGTCGCAATATAAACTCTCTTGTTTGTCCTTTAAGCACCTTACTTTTTGGCATTTTGACAGTAATGAAGGGAGGAACGATACGCTCAACTCAACCAAACGTAAGTAAACCAATACGGAGGAATAAAATACTCAACTCGACGTATGAAAAATGTTGATTAACACTAAGCGAACGGAAAATGCAGTGACTACCACGGGCGTCTCGTTGTGAGTGACAACAAAATGGCGTCGCCGCCGCGTTCAGTGTTGCCGTTTCATAAATTGACAAAATACTAAATTGCCGTCGGAAGTGAAAAAAATATTAACTTAACATAAGTGGTTTATTTTAATATATAATATAAAGTAACTTAAACACCTGTGAATGTTTATAAAATAATGTAAAATGTTGAGCAAAAATAAAATATGTTAAATCGATTAAAACTTCTTCATGAATAAAATCGATTGTTAAAAGAAATCGAATCGGTAACGCATCAGGGTATCACTATTTGATTATAATACTCAGCTGTCAAAAGTTAAATAAATGATTGGACCAACTATAGGTTACTTTACTAACCTATAGGTATTAAACTTAATCCAATTTAAAACTGAATAATATCCTATTGAGCTCTAGCTGGTGTAAACGTACTACGATTTTTCTAAACTGGCATGGAATTTTTCTAGGGACCGTGATTTTATTGATTTTATGCAACAATATAAAATTTCGATGTCTGTTTTATAATCAGTAATTTGTTTAGAATCCCATTTAATCTACATAACTAGTTGTGTATGCCATTGTATCCCACAGGTGGTCGTGGCTGATCCGGTACAACGTGTGCGTGGTGGTGATCAAGGTGTTGCTGCAGATTCCCGGTTGCATGTTTGAGGACGTGATGCAGCAGCACGCGTGCTGGCTGGTGCAACTGCTGGGCATTGGTTGCATTGACAAGTTCGTCGGAGGCAACATATCCAAATTCCTCAAAATGGAGACCATTAAGGTACCATCAAGGACCCCCCACATTGCAATTTCATATATTAATATTTTTTAAACAATTGAGGAAGTTTTGAAAAAATCATTATTGCTTGGCATTTATTTGTGTGCACTTTTTAATGATTTATATAATTTAAAAATAAAATTATATATTCCAATACAATATTATTCCACAATGATAATAATTATCTATCAAAAATGGCATCTTTCAATTTTTCTATTCCATGAACAATAAAGCATTATTTTCCAAACTCTGTCTTAAAAGTCTACGTGTATCAAGGTTAATAAAAATCACATCTCAAAATGGCAAATTCTCACTTCGTAACAGGATAGATATATTCCATGTTGAAAATTCTCATTACTTAAAGCAAATATCACATGCATAAATTTCAGTTGGAGTTCCCCTATTATTAAAATTTGAGATTTTAGCTTAGTAAAATGTCGTTTTTCAGGCAGATTCGGCTTGTTCCGTACCACAGGAAGACATCGGCCTGGCTTGGGACGGCGTTTGTTTCGCCTTCCTCATCCTGCAGAGGAGGCTCTTCCACAGCTACTACTTCTTTAGGGTCATCGACGAAAGCAAAGCCACCACTATATTAGCATCCAGGTAATGCAGAGAAATATAATAAGACTAAACCGTTACGAATTTGATAGTTTTTTTGTATAACTACACGACTTTTTTTAGAGGGGCGGAATTGATAGAAGAGCTGCGACAGAGACAAATGAAAATTCAAGAGGATGAGGAAGTTAAGATATTAGATAAAATCAAGGTAAAAATGGAAAGGATAAAAGCTAATCAGAAGAAAATACAAGGGGCTATGACGAAAGAGCCGAGGCATCATGACGCCGGTAAGTGCAACTCCTAATTTTTGTGATTTTTGCGAAATAATCGAGAAATAAATTCAGCACAAAAGAGAAATATGCTAATAGTATTTTTCATATCGCGTGGAATACGGTGACATTTGATTTCATCCATTTCACGCATGCTATTTAAAAAAAAACGGAAATACATTGACTTCAATTGATAATTATTTATAGACATTTTTAATTGGATTTCATCAGCGCACGTCTATAGCAACTTCAAATACGAAACTTCACCGTACCCATGCTATGTGAAAAATATTACAGTAAATTGTTTTCTATTAGCGTTGATTCAAAAATATAATATAACATTACCATATTATGTCAAGAAGCAACGATGTCGCCGAAGTCTGTGTTAGAGCAATATTTTTAAGCTGGTGATTTTGTGCCACGCTATCAGAGGAGGATGAAGAGACGCAACAAGGAGAATCTGAACAGGTGCCCCTTGTTCGCGGCGACTCGGACGCGTCTAGACGCGGTTACCACACCCCGGATAGTCCCGCTTCCCCTCGCGGCTTCCACACCCCCATCAGCGAGGCTTCCGCTCCCTCTTCTCCGGCGCACAGTCCTCCCTCTGTGGCGCCTAGGCCTCCTCCCCTCCCGCTACCCGCGCCCGCCCCTCCGTCCGTCCAAGGCCCTCCCTCCCCGTCCTCGGCATTGATGACGGTATCGCTGGACGCGTACCTCGAACCGCGGCGCATTTCATTCGAATCTCCCGCCTCTTCGGAGCTATTGCCGCGTGCGCAGAGTCCCGAGGAGTCGTATCCGGTGTTCTCCCCCCCTCCAATCCGCCGTCGGCACACGGTTGCCAGTCCGAGTCTACTGCAGAGGACCTCAATCATTTCGCAGTCGAGTCGCGCCGAACCCAATTCGCATCACACCTGTAACTACATTCAAAACATTACTCAATTTATCGCCTAAAAATATGAGATGGCAGAGAAGAAAATGTGCACCGCCTTATGATTCTTATATTTCTCATGGTATAAACCAGCAGTGTATCAATTATTCCTATTGTAAAGTGGGGCTAGATCCCTTTGTATCCGTTTAACCTTTCCTTAAATCATTGTTCTATTTTATTTGACTGATCTTCAACTGGCCTGCCATCTCTTATTTTTTTGTATTTTGTAATTGAACTACTTCAAATTAGCGTAATTTACATTGTCCGTATTCGACACCTGTACATAATGTAAAGCATTTTCACAAACTACTTGTTTTTTTTTTCTTCGTATTTTACAAATATGATTTTTATCCGAATAGGCAGTGAGTCGAGCACTCCGATAACACGCAGAGTTTATTCGAAGCGTCACGAAGGTACAGTCTGAAAGCGATTCAATAAGGGCTGGTGTTGGCGGTGTTTGTTATCGTGACTCCCTTCTCCTCTATCACTCATTCAAGTTTTTTCAAAAATCATTCAAAATTCATATATACACAAACATATTTTCGGCCATCGATGCATTGAAAGAGCAGTGTATGGAGTAGAAAGATTTTTTGATCTCCTGCAATTGAGGAATGTGTTCTCCCCGTTACTTTCAGTCTATAATAATTTTCAAAAACCTGCTTCAGTACCTAACACGCTGTCTACGACGATTTGGTTTGATATTATACTGTATATTAACAAAATGTGATGAGTCGAGAGGCTGAGAATGGCGTAAGATTTGACGTGGCCCCCCTAACAAATAACTACGCGTCTGTTTGTCAGTGTGGTGTTGAGTTGTTCGTTTTTCTTGTAGCCCGCGCGAGGCCGTTGTATAAGCCGCCCGCCTCCCATCAACAGGGTAACGTTTCATATCAAATATTCTTCTGCGCTAACATTAGCTCCACTAACTCTCTCGTGGCTTGGTGACGGTATCTAAGCGAAACACGTGTGGCGGGAACTGTCTTAACATAGGTCAATATAATATCGACGTTTTATTTTAAAACAAATTCGCTATTTTTTTATATCTGTAAATAATTTAAGACAGAATGCGCCTCGCCTCGCACTTGCTTGTGAAATCGCCGCTTCAACGACCGCTTCTTTTATGTGAGCATGTTTAATAAGGGCATGATTTTGGATTGTGTTTGTTTATGTTATTATATTTTTGTATTGTTATTTATTTATTTACATATATTTTTGTTATAAGTAGTAAATATTTTGGTTAATTTATTTTATGATTGTAATTAATTTTAGTTGGGTCACAAATATTTTGTAATAATTATTAACAGACTTTTTCATATTTACTACACAGTTATTCCTACTGTTTATCGATATAGTATTGTTTTTATAAAAATAATTATAGTTTATATTTGCACGATCAAGCTGTGATTTTTAAAGTGTTTTCTGATTATAATTTTTAACACTGAATAGATTAGTTATCAACTCAATTTGCCTAATGTAATTTTCACTGATCTTCAAACTAAAGGTTATTTTTCTTAATATACGTTGATGCATTACGGGCTCAATTTCACAATTGAAAACCACATTTTTTACTATCTTTAGTACGAGGGTCGTTCAATAAGTCTTTAGAAAAATACAGAAAAACGAGTTATTTTGATATTTAACATAATCTCCTT
This sequence comes from Synanthedon andrenaeformis, assembly GCA_936446665.2. Taxonomy (NCBI): domain Eukaryota; kingdom Metazoa; phylum Arthropoda; class Insecta; order Lepidoptera; family Sesiidae; genus Synanthedon; species Synanthedon andrenaeformis. The sequence continues at coordinate 11,627,669 of OW387777.2, read as the reverse complement.
TGTCTCAACTTATCAAGCCATTTGTTCGCCAAGACATTTTTTTTGATTAGATATTATGAAAAGTCACTGGGGGACATATCTGGTGCATACGGTGGATGTTGTAATAATTCGAACTTTTAATTCCATGATTTTGACCATCGAAACTGCACTAGTGTGCACCTGTGCATTGTTTTTATGGAAGAGTATCTTTTTCTTTTTTAAATGAGTAACCTTTTTCTTGATTTCTTCGTTTAATCGCTGTAATAACGACACTTAATACTCTCCAGTTATTGTAATCGGTGTAGGTGATTCTGGATGCTAAGATGCTCGATCTCTTGGATTTTCTAAAGACTTATTGAGCAACCTAAGTGCTTGCACGTTTTTTTTAATTGATCAGTTTTGAATTAATAGTAAGTACTCTATAATAAGATTATTTCCATAACAGCCGTCCGCTCTGGAGACTACTACATGTTCGATGAATTCGACGATTCCGATATCCACTTGAACGATGAGGAATCTAGTTCCGACGAAGAAGCACCAAGAGAACCAGGTTTCGGAAAGGTAGGGATATTTGGAAATTTATTACTTTTATACTTGATGCAGGTAAAAAATTGTAGGTTATCCTTTTCTGCTATGGTTATTATTATATTGTGGTTGTGGGAGCATGGGACGTGAGCCTATATTTATGGGTCGGCGAGCATGATTTAGTTTGTCTGGGAAAGATTTTTTTTGTGAATGACGTTGAAGCTTGTCCGTCCGTTGAAGGGTACCATATCCCGCATGGTTATATTTACCAGGCTCATTAGATAAATATAGTATAGATCTATTTTGAATAAAGAGAGAAGGCGCCGAGTTTAGCCGTACAGCAGAGTAGATATGCTTAATGCAGCTTAAGGTGACTAACAATCGTCCTGTGATAACCACAGCACAACTTATTAAACACAACTATGCACACGAGCCCACATTGCTCATTCCGGTCAAAAAGTCACGAATCCAATGAACAGTTACCGTTTTATCAAAACCCAAGATGGTGAAATAGTGATAAACAATATTGATGATAATGTGAGTGGTTCCCGTTTTGTGAGGGTCACTGTGGGTGCGTGTGCTGTTGCGTTTGTGTTCGCTTACGGTTGTGTGTGGCGGGTAGCTGCTGTCTACTGCCATCAAGACGGACCTTCGTCGGGCCGTGTCGCTGCGACGCTCGTCCGCGCCCGCCGTCCGCACCGAGCGCCAACTTTCGCTTGGCAGCTACCCGTATTCCTACCCCCGCGAGGTAATTACCCTTTTCGTATTCCCACTCGAGCCTTTTTCACTGCGTTTTCACACTGTATCGACATTTGCCCCACGCAAAGATTTTCATATTAGTTATTTAGACCACTATTTCATGCACATATAAATATAATAAAAACTTTCGTATTGAGCGAATAAGAAGATATGTTTAAATAAATTTGCAATCTTAAATCGTTTTCAACGAGCAATATTTATTTTTGATTTGATACTTTGTGTAAATGTTAAATCGTGGGTTAATTTCTACGTGTGGATATTTGGATGACTATTTTTAAAATTGTATAAAATTATTATTATGTATGCACGCATTTAATTAATCAGCACTAAACCAATTGATTTGTTAGTGTGTGCTTTTTTATGTCCTAGCTTACAAATTTTGTTTAGTGGATGCTTGAACTACTTAAATCTCTATAAATGTATCCAGGCTTATGATATACTTAGTTTCCGAAGCCTAGCCTAGCCAGATTTTTCACACACTAAAAAAAGCGTGAAGAATCTGGCTAGGCTAGTCTAAGTAAATCAGGGGAAAATTTTACCTGTAATATAATTAATGCGAAAATTTTTGAGGATAGGTGTTTATTAATCATTCATGCAAAAACTATTTAACGGATTTTGAGTGTCAGCGGTACATCAAATCAGCATTTGAACTATAATTTATAGACATGCAGACGAAATCGTGGGTAAAAGCTAGTATTATATACTGAAAGAATGTTAAAATAATAAATGAACAGTCAAAATTTTTAACACTTGTAAAACTTATTTCAAAAGTTATTGATTATTGAAAACTTATCTTTTAATAAATTTTCAAAATTAAACTTCACTAGCAGACTTTGTTGCTAAGCATGGATTTTGCGCAATATTTTTGTTTAGATATGAAGCATAAGCGAAACAATTTCATGAAGTTTATATTTTTCCAATATGCTTGTAAATTGCATGTTTATGTTATGTTTATGTCAAGGGACTTACATTTATGTGGCTGCATTTTAAGCAAGGGTAAACAGTATTTAATGTAAAATGTGAGTGAAAACGCATATAAAAGGTGAGTAAAACGTTTTTTAATCTATATATGAATATTTCGCCTGGTGTGCAATTAAAAAAATATATATAATGTAGATTCGTCGCAAGTCGTCGTTGCATCATACTGAGATAGTTCAGGAAGATGACGTGAACCTGGCGATATCGGAGCGCGATCGTGACGGCACCGGATCCGATGAAGACCTTGCTGATCCGGCGCAAGGTTAGTCAATTTGGTAATTCATTTTTATTAACCCCCGACGCAAACTTGTAAAACTTGTAATGTTAATATTATTATTTTTTTAAATATTTACAGAGACATGGGTCGACAAGGTGAAGCTGTTGTGGAACACGTTCTGGGCGTTCTTGTCCGGTATCCTGGTGTCCCTAACACGCCATCTGTTGAGGTACTCAAGGGACTACAGATACGTGTCCCGCGCTCTCTCCACCGAGAAAAGAATACTCAAGGTGCTTCATCATTGTAATGAGATTTTTCCTGTGTTTCTTCTTGTGGTCTCGGAAATGTATTTTCTTATATTTTTTGTTTTCCGGGTGTCTATTTTTTCGTATGTCTATTTCCTAGAACTTGAATGTAATGACGCATTTGTCCAAATTTTAGTAATTTTTGATACACGATTTTGATTTTACTGCCACGCCTATTCTTAGATTTACCCACAATTTTCCTGTGGATATAAAAGTCAAGAGTTTGCGTAGTTTCTTTAAAATGTTAGGTACTTGAAAATTTACACTTTTTTCAGGAAAAGGAAGGTTTTGGAATAGGAATTAGAGAAGGCGCGTTGTGGGAGCCGCTTCCCGAAACACTGTCTCATCCGTAAGTATATACATATAAAATACCTAAACAAATTAATATGCATAAATTCATAGATTTGGTAGCTTTAGTATTTGCCTGTGCTTGCATGCCCTCTGTAGTTGTTTGAGGATATATTTAGATGATTTCTTACTTATATTTCAGTGTTACGATTTGGTTGACGTCTAGTTTTAGTTTCGATTAGTGAGTAGTATTTTGTTTTTGCATGCTGCCTTGTAGCCACAGAGATATGGCATATCCGGACAACAATTTACTATTGCCAGTCGTAGAAATGGGGTTTGTATAATTATTATTGTTTCTAAAAGTTTTGTAGTTGTTATCATTAACCTTTTAACCGCTTGTAGTTTGTAACCTTTAACCGGTTTTCTAGTTGTTTAAGAGAAAGCAACTCAATGATTTAATAATAAACATTATGAAAGTAGATGAATTTGTCATATATATGCGGCTCTGGAGAAATGGACACGAAAATAATTGTCGGATAAATCCGACTCTGGCGTCTAAAGGGTTAAATTATCAGGAGAGAAAAACACCTATCGACGACTTGTTTAATACCTTCAAATAATTTTAATACATAATTGTCTGAGTCGAAACACTGTATTTCATAATAATACCTAACATCATTTCATAATGTATTTCATAATAATACCTAACATCCTTTAGGTATTTCTTTAACATAACTTTCGAGTAATTTGTACCGATTTTTATAATTTTACATCGTAATGTGTAAATAATTTTTTTTATTGCAGTATGAAATTAAACATTTAAGGTTTAAAACATTTATTGTTAGGTATGTTTTTTAAAACATTAATGTATGTTATTGTAAATAAATAAATAAAAAAAATAAAAAACATTATGTGAGGTTGTTAAAATCATAAAGGATTTTATCATGAATGATGTAATAGAATTTTATTCATATAACTTTTTTTCTAAGTTTTAAATAAATAAACATAAGCGTAATTATTTCGTAATAAACGTAATAAAACCGTGTAAGTATATCAAAAAAGTTTGAATTTGGTACAACATTAAATTGGGAACAAATTAAAAGCCTACACGTAGAATGATAGATAGCATGACTCGAAAATAAGTCCGCAAGGTGAGTACTGAGTACCCGTCAAGACGTGATGACATGAGGGATGTTTGCAGCCGTAAGTTAAGCGAAATAAGCGTCCCGGAGATTCGAATTCTGGCGCCAAGTATGGAGCGCGGACTCGACGACTCTCCGCCCCGCGACCGCCGCCGCCGAAGTGTCGACAGCGCCGACACTGGCCACACCTCCGACACCTCCGACACCTCCGACACGTCAGAACACGAGAGCGAGTTCAGCTTGCGCACTACCGGAAGGTGGATTGCCCGCTGTCAACCGGAACTCTTACAGAATCGGACTCACTACACCAGTTACACATAAATGTTATTAATCATTTAATATATATTACATTGTAGAAAAGTTTCTATCGTGGAGAATAGAGGTGAGGAGGACCAACTCTATACACGAGAAAGTGTCGTCCAGCTACCATTAATTAAGAGTTGCTGTACTAACATTGGTTGTGGCGATGTAGTAGCATTTTATTTACGGTGGTTTCATGAACTACGCAACCAACCAATCATACCAAACACCAATGCTACTACACAAGCACCATTCTGGCCAATTTATGAACAACTATTTAATGGTTGTAGCTTGACAGTTTTTCAGTTTAACATCAACATAAGTTAGTCTTCCATACCTCTATTCTCCATCGTTTCTATACAGAAATCAACTAGACTTGAGGGCTAAAATGTTTTCAAAATAAATAGAGTGAGCAAGCAAATTTATGTGTAAGTTGTACTTGAGTAACAACATATCTGTTACAAATTCTGAAAGTGATGAACTATAAGAAAATGTTATGTTTAACAGTGAGTCCGATTCTAGTAACCGTCCTGTTCGATAGACTGTTCGTCGTTAGCAATGGGCTTTGCTATGTCTCAATTTCTCTTCTATGTAAATAATAATCTAATTTTCTTACACTCTTCTCTCTCGTCCTAGATGCGGACATTTACCTTCGTCGCTGCTTTTTTTGTTTCTTATATTTTTAGGCCACAGGAAAAAGGTAGGCGTTGGTGTTACATTATCTATAACACCTGCAGAATTGTACGTTATTGTTTTGTTTTGTGTTTGCGTATTACACGATATTTGAACTCAGCACTGCCAAAAAACACGTTTCGAGAACAAGAATTTCTTCACCGAATCTTACACAAACTACAAGAATTTTAATAACCCTCCGAATAGGTCGAGGTTTTGCATTGCACACCGACACACTTCAGCCTATGAACTGTGCGTAAATAGTGTAATAATAATTGCAGCAAAGAAGTGTCGGTGCTCGAAGAAGAAGACTCGATGTTCCGTCAGGACAATTCGCCGTTCGTACATCTTGCATACGCGCTGTGGTACGCGATTCTCGCGCATACTGACATCGTATGCTACATCATGGTGTTTATAAACCAGGTAAAGCTTTATTCAATTTGCCCCAGCAAATAAAGATTACTGTTGTCCCTTTTTTATCCTTTACCTATCAAGGTCGGCAGCACATACATAGCTACCTAATATCGAGTAAACTCGTTGCCTTCCTGCCATACTTTACATTTTAAAAAAAACCACTAATTTTTGAAGTTCTTAGTCTGCAGTGCACTTGCTTTGTTTAAAGATGTCTACCTAAAGTTAGGCCCTACTTAATGTATAGGTATGCAACATAAAATATGTTATTGTTTTTTCTAAATTAGAAAGTGATTCCGTTTTTTGTAATACGGATTTAATTGGTTCCAATAAGAATAAGTAAGAAGATTAGCAATCTTTGAAGACTATCAAAGTGTCAATTTTCAGTTAGATACCATAGGTAAACCATATACCATAAACCTTGTCACACCTGCCATAAATTACACATAGTGTATAGGTTTGTGCCAAGCAGTGGGACAAAAAGCAGACATACAGATCATATCTAATACAAATAATAAAAATGGTATTGAATAATTTTTGATAATGGAAAACTATTAATTTTTCTATACTCTAGATTCAATCGGCAACGATTTTATCGATTCCGTTGCCATTGATGGTTTTCCTTTGGGGAACGCTCACGATCCCGCGGCCAACCAAGACATTTTGGGTCACACTGATTGCATACACCGAGGTGAGTTATTTTTTTAGTAACTTTTATAATCTGCTAATCCTTGTGTCGTCTCCAAATTTATATAAATGGTGTGCATTTTCAGGTAATAGTGTTGATTAAGAGCATGTTCCAATTTGAAATACTCCCGTGGAACCAAAAGGCCATTCCCGCCAACATGCCGTTCACCGCGCCACGAATCATCGGAATTGAGAGGAAGTCTAATTATGCACTATACGACTTATTACTACTGCTCATCATATTTTTACATAGGTAATTGATATATTATCTTTTCTTGTCATCTCTTCGGAGATTGCGTTTGTTGGCGATTATAGCCCTTACCAGCAAATGGACCTTTACTTACAAAAAAATAATAATAAACAGACTGCTTTCGACTGATTATGCCGTCTACAGCACTGAGCATAGTTATATCTCGTTTTATTCATTCTCATTAGTTCGTCGAATCATTGAAAGTCTACGGTTCTAACTGTTACTGCGACTGCAGACTGGTTCAACCTGATCTAATGTTTGGGTGTAGATTCATGCTGAAGTCTTTGGGGCTATGGAAAGAATCGTCGCCGGACGGGGAGTTGCGGGAGGACCGCGAATACCCGATGAGCGAAGACGACACTAAACTCGTCGTGGAAGGGAACAAGGAAGAGGTCGGCCGCAAATACGTCAAGCTGCACGACAGCCGCCGCCCGTGAGTGCGACAATACTTTGTTTTCACGATTCCTATCCATTTCACACTGGACATGGTGTGCAAAACACAAATACTCTATCCAACGTGAAGCATACAGGACTCTAGATATTTTTATATTAGGTTCTATTTACCAAAATACTGTCCAATTTTTACAAGTACAAGTTCCTTAATCCTATTGTCCTATCCCTTCCTTAAGAAGATTAAGACATTGTATCATTGTAAAATAAAAGCGAGAACTAGTATGAATGGAATATCAAATATAGGTTGCGGCAAATGCCGGAGGCTTTATAAATATACTTAAAAAAGAAATCTTTATTTATCCAATTAAGGTCGGCAACCCACTTGCAACATCTGTGGCGTTGCTTATGTTATAGACGACGTATCTATTTGTTTTGTCAAAGTTTGTTATGCTATCATTATGCTAGTCATACACGATCAAGCCAATCATATAATATCATGCGGATTAAACGATAGAATTGGTTGTGAATGTCGGCCATTAGTATCCGAATATAGTAAGTACGACACATAGTAAGCCGGATCAGAAACCCTTGAGTAAATTCTCAGATGTCTGTGCGAAACGAACTCTCTGTGAGGTGGTTTATATAGTAAACGGTTACTGGTTCCGAATCAGCCAGTGGGCACCGGGTGCGCGGCAGCGTGGCCAGCAACCGGCCGCGCTCGTTGCTCGTGGCTTTGCCCGTCAAGTTCTCGCCCGCGCTGATGTGGCTACGTCGCCAACTGCACTCTCGTCAGCGCACGTCCACGCACATACAGTTACTATACCTTGTGCAGTAGTCATTATTCTATCTAATACTTATTCAGTATTACTTGGTAGTGTTAATTAATTCATAACTATTCACTAGTACTTTGAAGTAGTATTTGTGTATTTAAACACCAGTTTTTAGATACGATTTTATTTGAATAGAATTAGTATACTTAACACGAACCCTATAAATTAACTTGATCTGATCATATCTTTCTTCAAATATTCCAAATAACAACAATAAAGAAAAGTGCGATTTGAACATAACCATATAACCAACAAGCCAAAATTGTACTCCTCGTAAAAGCCACAAATGACAATGTTGCCATCAATAGAGCCGTTTGAACTTATTCTTGAATACCAATATGTCTTTGTATACATTCCTGTTGAATCATTGTGCATTGGTTAAAACTATTGAAAAAGAAAAACATAGTTTTGAGGCAACGAGGTGAGTGGTCATTTTGAGTTTTACAAAAGTATAGTGTTTAGTCCTATATCCTAAGTATAGTCTTAGTTTTATTTTATTATATTACATGTGTTTTTAATAAACTGTGTGGATAACAGGGATAGTGCGATGGAAGAACATTTGGCGTCAGTTGAAAGTGGCGACGACACCCAGCGGTCCGGTGTTAACGACCCCGACGCGCCCGGACCGTCCCGACAAGAAGAGGACCACTATAAGTACATTTTATTTTTAGCCTTGAAAAACTTGCAATGCACGAATATAATGTTTTCGGTAAAGTAAAAGGTTTTTGTATTGAAATCATATTTACAAAAGTATTATAAAATTTGATTTTTGCTTTTGTTGCTTTTCCCAGACTCCAATAGTAAGCCCAAAATTGTAAGAATTGCGTTTTTTTTTTCTGACGGTTCGATCTGCAAAATCGAGTGTTATAATCGTTGACAAGAATTGCAACTTTTTTTTAATATATATTGTATATTATAATGTAATAAGTACAAATAATATAGAATTATACTTAGGAGTTTGTACCAGTGACCTTATCCTATTTTGTATATGTCAAAAATATATGTATTACAATAAATAACATATTTATTCCACTGAATGACATAGCAGGGCTATGTAATGTGAGGGAACTTACTAAGCTTTTGGGCGTCTTTTAGGCTAGATTCGTAAAAAGAGATTGTAATTCATCTGTGCCGGTAAACCATCCCTTCACGCATCTTAAAAAAAGATTTTTCGGAAAATTTATTAAAAAAAATACTTTACAAAGTAACAGCAAAAATAAAATTACATTTTATAGTGCCATTCTTAAACAGATTTACAAGTGTTTTTTTCTTTATGGCTCAGAGTGAATGACGATCAGGAGCCTATCATAGCGGTGACCACCTCGGTAGAAGATCACGGCAAACATTATCCACAGTTGATTATGCTTTCGTAAGTATGACTTGTTTTTCAAATCGATATTTCTTTTTACACGTTAGATTAAGTACCTTGGTAGCCCATAACATCAGATTCCTTTAAATGTGTGCACACATCTTTGATCTATACTTACTAATGAATTGTAAAGGTTGTGTACAGGACGATATATCTAAGTACACAGAACATGTAGTCATCAAACATGCAAATTTTTGACATTCTGTCATTAGGATAAAGAAAAATTCAAAATTATCACTGATGATTGAACTCAACTGTACAATGCCCCCAAACCCACTCGTAAAGCATGACGAAAATTCGAAAGATATACCCGTAGATTAGAACATCTCAAGAGTATAATATACTCTTTAGACAAATCGATCTTGGCCGATAGAGCATATAACAATGAATCGGATTGAGCAGTTACATCTACCTTTTTTGACTTTAGCTAAAAATGGTTAACTGGAAAGTTTAAAATAACACGGTGTACGCAGGGTGAAGCGGTACCTGAAGCCGACGCAGCGTTTCTTCCAGCGCATGTTGGCGCCTGGAGCGCGAGTCACCGCCGACGTCTACGCCTACATGTTCCTCTGCGACTTCTTCAACTTTCTTGTCGTCATATTCGGCTTTGCAGCCTTCGGGGTGAGCCATTATCACATACATACTGTAAGGGGTAGAAAAGAGGAATGGTGTCGGGTATTCCTCACTTATGCACTTAACAACAGCATAGTTCCTTTAACGAAGTTGTTACTGTCACGAGATGGGACACCTAGTTTAGTACTGATACTCTTTACTACATTGAGAAATCCTGTCGGATACCCGACAACGTACGGGACGCTGCGGGGTTATTCCGGACTCCTACCGGCTAAAACTTTCTAGCTTCTTGTAAACTTTCTAGCGCGACCGTTGATGGGTGGATTCGCAGGAACATTTTGACACGATATCCGCGACCCGTCACGGTTGTTTAGCGCGGGGAAGACTCCGCTTTCTGTCGGAACTTCAGCGTACCCGAAAGTGGATATACGCCGCCCATCTCGGAGTACAATCGGAGTTCCTTGCCACTACAATAATTCAAATACTAATTTTACTCGTGCCAATTTTAAACAATGGAAATTCTATTTCTACATAGACGCACCAAGGTGACGGAGGAGTACAGGCATACTTGGAGGAGAATAAGGTGCCGATTCCGTTTCTGGTGATGCTGATCCTACAGTTCGGTCTCATCATCATCGATCGCGCCCTCTACCTGCGCAAGTTCATGCTCGGCAAGATACTCTTCCAGTACGCGCTCATCATCGGCGTGCACATTTGGATGTTCTTCGTGCTGCCCTTCATCACTGAGAGGTCAATCATAAATGTTCGTTCAATGTCCCAAAATCTAAAATCAGAGTAATGTTTTTTATCGACCCCATCATTTCACACGATCATAAGTGAAAAATCTAAATAAGAAATCAGACAACTCAAATCAGCTTTTGTCCTTTTTCTATGGGTAAAAGCTGAATAAATGGTAATTACTCCCTTAATAGTGATTAATTACTATTGACTGGTAAGACTTGTAGATAATGACCTATAACTTTTTACATTTCCCACACACTTTGCTGGGACGACATTCAAGAGCTTTGTGTGATTGGTCACTCCGTCCCCAAAAGTGAATATATACGAGTGAAACTTACAGGACGTTCAACGCGCTTTTGCCGCCGCCGATGTGGTACATGACCAAGTGCGTGTACCTTCTGCTCTCCGCGTATCAGATCCGCTGCGGGTACCCGCGACGAATCATCGGCAACTTCCTCTGCAAGTCGTATCGGTTCATCAACATGACGCTGTTCCGATGGTGCGTATCTCGTACTAATAATACCTCTCTCTCTAACCGACGAATCTCACTACAAACACTCGCCGTTACTGTTTTAATTTATTGCAGTTTCATGGCTATACCGTTCGTGTTCGAGCTGCGAACTCTGATGGACTGGATATGGACAGACACCTCGATGACGCTCATGGACTGGCTCAAAATGGAGGACATATTCGCGAGCGTCTTCCTACTAAAGGTATTTGCTGTCTAACTTCAATTGCAAACGCGTTCCATTTTCTTGATTATACTTATATTATAATCGAGGAATATATTTTTTTAATCATTTTATTAAATTTGATATACAAACCATTATTTATATTGTGGATTTACGTAAATTACTTGTAATACTTTATTTTATGTAAATTTATTTACATAAAAAGTAAAATTGTTTTAGCGTTCATGTAAGGAACGGAACGCAAGTAAAGTTGTCAAAGTCACGCCGAAGATTGTCATCAAGTTACAACACTTCAGCTGTTTATAATATTACGGAGTGCCCTAGGGGCCTATATATTTTTTTAATATGCTAACTGAAATATTCAAGTCTTCACGTCTAGACAAAAGGACTTCCAGTTTTCGTTTAGTGTTTTGCGAATTCTACTGTCAAAGTCCTCGTAAACCTTCAAAATTCCTGTCCAAAATAAACACTTGAATGTGGGCGTGGCTAATACATAATATTCATATTGTTATGTTTGTTCGATGGCAGTGTTCGCGGTACATGGAGGATGAATTCCCACAAGCACGTGGCTCCAAGAAGTCTCCCACTTCCAAGTACCTGCTCGGTGGTGGCGTGCTCGCCTTTGTCATAGCCATTATCTGGTTCCCACTGGTTTTCTTCGCATTCGGAAATACGGTATATTAATTAAATATTAACAAAATAACTACTAATTTATTCCTTTGTAACAATTACAATATTGTAAAAGAGAGTGCCTACGTAATATAAAAGAGAGTGCCTACGTAATATATTCGTAATATATTGTTAACAGAATTTGAAACAAACTGTTCCTTGAACCTCTAGAAATTGAATCGTCGCGCGTCGCCGACATGTTAGTCTATTTTATTAAAAACAGAAAAGAATTTTAAATTATTTTAAAAGACAAATGACAAAAATGTGTTTAAATAATTTTATACAACATTGTTATTATTATAGGTGGGTGAACCAAATCCACCGACAGATGTGACAGTGAAAATTCGCATCGGCCCATTCCTGCCAGTCTACCAAATGTCTGCTCAGTCGCACAATATTGACGTGTATGTATTTTATTATGTATGTGTATTTTATGCCTTGGCATAATTGTGCTGAATGGTCTCCCATTTTTAGTGTATCATATAATAGTTTTAACATGTAATAATATGTTGGATTAAATGTGTTTCTCCTTCTTCGTAGATTAATAATAACTTTGTATTCATTTTATCAATCAATCAATACGAAGTACAAGGTGTTGTTCGAAACTGATTTAGCTACATTACACCATGCTCAAACTAGTTGTTGTTACAGCGTTAATTGTTGGGACATTTGCCTATTAGTCACATGCTACGGTATTATTTATTTTATAATGATTTTATTCTAAATCTTTGAATAATGTCAATGTTTGCATGGTACGTTTTGACACACAGTTGAATGTCACATTGGCTTAAAAGCAACTTAATATATCAGGAGCTTGTTCTCCAATAATAGTTAACACTTTTTGCCTATGAGCCAGTACAGTTTTCTGATATGAAGGCTAACTTGCTTTCTCTTGGTAGTGAAATTTTACTTTTTCTAGTTTTAAAAATGGCCTTATTAATTAACCACCTGTACATAGTATATAATTATTTGATGGCAGTTATACGGAGCAGGAGTATATGCAGCTGAGCAACCTGTACGCGCGCGACCGCACCGCGCAGACGTTCCTGTCCAACTACATGTACAACGATGTGGCCGTGGTGGCCATCAACCCCGTGTCCACGATGACGTGGGACATCTCGCCGCCGGAGCTCGCGCGGCTGGAGCTGGAGGCCGCCTCCAATGCCACCTTGATGATCAAGCTGACGTACGTGGTGACGCACCCGACCAACAGCCCGCAGAACCCGCCCACCATCGAGGACAGCCGCGAGACGTCCCTCGAGGCCTACCACGGCGACACTCGCAACGTCGAGCGCGACACGCTGCTCTCGCTGCTCGCCGGCAACGCCTCGCTCGACACCTGGTAATCGCACTCTATTACATTTACATCCCTCCCACTCGCCCCTCAATATTGTCCTATAGCTATAACCACGCCTACTTTGCAGGTTGAACGTCGAAACGCTATTCCCCAAGTTCTTGAAGGTGTTCAACAAGGGGACGGCGAAGCCCGCCTTCCAACTGATGCCTCACGTCACCAACGGCGGTAAGATCCACTTTCGTCTACTCTACACCGTTATAGTGACCAGTTATCTTTCACTAAAGTCACTAGAAAGGTGTAGGTCATGTAATGGACCCACGATGAGAACTCGTAACGATAATGTTAATTTAATTGAACTTACGTATAAATTTTATATAAAAAAGAAAAAAAATCAGTTTGATGTCATTAAGACGCATGCTAGCTGTTACGATATTTCGGGAGCACAACGCTATGTGGAAGTAAAATTAAAGTTCTAATAGAACTATTTTAATGACTTAGAGCCAACACATGGCGCACTAGAAAAACTTCGAGAGGCCAGAAAGTACAAGTCTGTCCTCCTGAATCAAGAAATAAAAGATCAAAATACATCCTCTAAACCCGTCTTCGATCAGTAGGGCGTTTATTTTCATACCTTGCAACTAAATCACCTTAATAAAGTTTCGGCCTCCAGCCAAAAAAAAAAGTTTTTGAAATAATATTAAGTGATACCCCGTATGTTCTCGCCATAGATAATGTATGACACATCAAACGATGTCCATTTTCAGATGACGATGCGCGTTACTATCGCAATGTGCAACTGCGTCTGGAACGCTCCAATGGCTCCATGTTCTGGCGAGTTCGAGAGGCCTGCGACAAACAGGTTTGACTTGGGAACCAATTTTGCTCTTAATTTACAGCATTTATCATCAACTTCAGTATTTTCTTTTCTTTTGCTTTTTTATGCAAAGGTTGACAGGTTCTTGATGGTAGAAGCCTACCGATCTTATCAACATAATCAATGCCATGAAGGTTGCAAATGCTCTGTATTTGATTACTTTGATAACTTATAAAGGTTAGATGAGGAGGGAATATGAGAATAGGTCTTAACATTCCTTACTCACTCATTTAAACACAACAGCACACGCGCTGTTATTGTGTAAGGAGATGGTCACTGTCGCCAGACAGTTAAAACTGTGCTCTGTTGCTATTTATATTTAGTCATATTTTGTTGTCATAATAATTAATTCATAAATGTGATTCCATGCACATCATCCCGGGCGAAACATATACCTACTTATATAGTCACTCCTTCAGTTTGGGATACATGTAAATGCCAAAGATTTCAAAATGTATACTTATGTCATTCATAACACAACCTTTGTATGCGTGCCTAAATAATACTAAATATTCATTATTGATTATATGAGGCGTGTTTTTGTGCATTTGAAACATGTTTATTTCCGTATGTTTCAGGACCAACTGTTGGCCATACCGCAGAACGACTGCAACATGCTCGTCATGTACACGTTCAACGATAAGCTATTTCCTGAAACACTCAACTTCATTTCCGGCGGCGGGTAAATGAACACTGTTACTTTTACATTTTACAATAACACCCTTCGATTTACACTCGATAATTCATTCTGTTTCATCGCTTTTATTTTATGTTTCGTTTAAAAATTATTTAATAGAAAGTCGCAGCACTCTTTTCTCGTGGTTCGAATTGTCGAAAAGTATTTAACTGCACGATAGGGAGAAATTGATTTTAGGTTAAAACCTTACTCGCTGGAATAAACAGCCGCTGATTAAGTGGCACAAGTCATGAAGAGATGTTTCCGCGAGTTTCTTCGAGGAAATCACGATTAATTAAATTCTAACAGAACTGCAAGTGTCCCTATTCGATTATTAATTGTGCCAGCCGCTCTTTCCAATAGGAAAAAAAATGAATAATGTAAGATTCGATACCCTCAATGTTTTGTTCCGTAGAATAATAGGTCTGTACACAACATTTGTGTTCCTGGCGTCGCGCGTACTGCGCGGTTTCTTCTCGGGCATCTACACGAAAATCATGTTCGACGACCTGCCCAACGTGGACCGCGTACTGCAGCTCTGCCTCGACATATATCTCGTGAGTAATCGGAGACAGCAATGCAATGATCCAATTTAATAACACTCCTTTGCAATAAGTATCGTAACGGGGACAATAATGCGTTAATCCATACATACCTATCACTCCGTTGCAATTAGCATCGTCAGTAATCGGGAACAGAAATGCAATTACCTTAATAACACTCCTTCGCAATTGGCATTGATTATTCTACCAGATTCTGATGTAGTATTTGTATACTCCATCGTCGTCAATAATTACTACTTTTTTATCTATACTAATATTATAGAGGAAAGATTTGATTGTTTGAATTGTAAAGGCTCCGAAACTACTGTGCCAAAATTGAAAAATTCTTTCATTGTTGGGAAGCTATATTATCAGCGAGTAACATAGGCTATATTTTATAAAGTTACGCGAACGAAGTCGCGTGAAACGGCTAGTTTAAATATATAAATGTTGAATTTAGAAACAACTTACTACTACGTGCCGTTTCAAAATGAATAGAAATATCCGTTTGATGTGTTCCGCCAGGTGCGTGAGGCGCTGGAACTCACGTTGGAGGAAGACCTGTTCGCCAAACTGGTGTTCCTGTATCGATCTCCGGAAACGATGATCAAATGGACGCGTCCCAAGGAAGAGGAGAACGAAGAACAGAGGGCGTTGCCGCCTTCGCGCTAAGTCATTCCTACTCATAACAGATTAATCATTGGACTCTTTTTTTCTATTACCTACATAAGTTGTACAGTAAGTGAATGTATTTTAAGCATAATTGCGCAGTTCATCATTTAACGTCTCTAGAAAATGATGCTTACCAACGCACTATCTTAAATATTCGCATTTTGCACAAATTTTACTAAATTGCACAATGTGTAAAGCGGCGATAGCTATTCAGACTGCCATGATAAGAAAAAACGCTCTCACTTTGTGATGATCTGGACTATCTTGTTGCTGGTTCTGTGAATTTGTAATCACTATCCTAAATATTGTATCTTTGGTTATTTTGAAAATAAATACGTAGGTACTTATTTAAGTTAACCTATACATCTATTACGTAGGTATGTAAAATAAAGTCAAGTAGTTACAGCATTTACAACTCGAGAACGTCTGGACCGATTTTTATAATCTTTGATTTGTGGAATTTGTCTCCGACCCGAATAGGAAAATAACAATTAAAACGTACACGAAAAAAAATTCAAATAATTTTCTCATACATTTTGTATGGAACAGGTTTTTATTCTCAATCGGTACGAAGTTCGCCGGGTCAGCTAGTAATGAAATAAAAAAAATATTACACGATAAATTTAACCTCACCTGGGATTACGTTTACGTAATTTTTTCTCTTTGATATTTGTCATATTTTTTTTCTGTGTAGGTAAGTTCTTAATATTTTGTGAAGTCTATTTTTCTTTTGCTTAAAAAATGGATAGTGATTAGAAATTCTACATATTAGATTGTCCGAACAACAGTGACAAATATTAATTAATTAATTTAGAAGCTACTGAAATAAAAATCTAGTAGGTATATTGTTTCTTTAGAATATTGCATAGA
Source organism: Synanthedon andrenaeformis (assembly GCA_936446665.2). Taxonomy (NCBI): domain Eukaryota; kingdom Metazoa; phylum Arthropoda; class Insecta; order Lepidoptera; family Sesiidae; genus Synanthedon; species Synanthedon andrenaeformis. Next base: position 11,610,958 of record OW387777.2, on the reverse strand, counting down.
ATCTCTATCTTTAACTATACAGGTTTTTCAGTGTGATTAGGATGAATAGTACTTGTAGGTACTAATAAACCATTTTCGTATATTTTTGAAATAATATGTAGTTTCAGATGAATGCCACCCTTATTAGGTGTCTTATCGTACTGAACAACCTGTATTTCATTGATATATTTTATGAACAAATTGTGTTGAATTATGTAGGTATTTTCAATTGCAGTTTAATTATTTACTGAACTGACACTTCGCTGCTTAAATTCAAAACATACCACAAATAAAAAAAAATCCAAAAATATTTTTATTGCAAAAATACAATCACAATCCTTCATATTGTATATTGCATAAATACAATCGCAATCCTTCGTATTGTATATTGCAAAAAGACTTATGGTTGTTTTATTCCATATTTAGTATATTTTATTATTATTTTTTATATTCAAAAGTAATATATCTCCTCTAGTATTCAGTTTATTATAAAAGTACTTCAAACATTTAATGCTACTTAAAAGTACGCTCCTAACGATGTATAATATGCATATTTAGACAAAAAAAAATTATTTTTTTTCGATTAGCTCCTGTAAAAAAGTGTAATTTTGATTTGTGGTACTTTTGAATTTAAGCAGCGACTTGATGGTACTAAAATTTAATATATTTTTTGTATATATTTGTAAAATCAAGCACTTCCACGCAAATATACCTCAGTCATTAGTAAGTTGATTGCATTTGATATACATATTTATAAATTTTAAAAGTAAGTTATTATTGTACACTTTTATATTGTGATTTTGTGTTAAGCTGCATTTAATGTTGTCGTTTTGTGATAATAAAAGTCAAATTGCATTTAGATGTTTTATTTAAAAAATCTTCATGCATAATTTAAGTAATGCTTATAATGAGAATATAATAAGAACATCAAGGAAATCAGTTTTGCTTATATACACTACAAAATGAAATAATCAATACGATAAAAATTGACAGTGTCTATCTACTAGTTGACCACCATCAATCTCGGTGCAATATTCATAGACATGAGCTCTTGGAATAGCAATTTGGCTGCATAAGGGAGTCGCACCTGTGAAATCTGAGTTTTATTCTTGCAACCCTTACATTCAAATGTATTGTTTCTTAAATTTGCAATTGCTATTAAACCGCAAAAATTGCAAACATGAATGCGATAAGGATCGGATACTTCAAAAAGACGTTCACGTAGAAATTGTGCTGCACCATGCGCAATTTGGCAATCACGTTCCATCTCCCCAAACCGTAAGCCGCCATCTCTCGCTCTGCCTTCCATAGGTTGTCTAACCAAAATTTGAACTGGTCCTCTCGCTCTCGAGTGAATCTTATCATCCACCATATGCTTTAAACGCTGATAATAAGTGGGTCCCAAGAAGACCTGAGCGTTTATTTTTCGTCCTGTATGCCCATTATACATGACTTCATTGCCACGTAGATGATATCCATATTCTTGCAGCAATGATGAGATTTTCTGCACATTTACAGCATCGTTAAATGGTGTGGCGTCACCAATTTCTCCCTTGTTCGAAGACACTTTGCCTTGAATGCATTCAATCAAGTGACCAATCGTCATACGCGATGGAATAGCGTGAGGATTGATAATAATATCCGGTGTCAGACCTTCACACGTAAACGGCATATCCTCTTGACGATATTGAATGCCGCAAGTTCCTTTTTGACCATGACGCGAAGCAAACTTATCTCCAATTTGAGGAATACGTACAGACCGAACGCGAATTTTACAGAATTTGTAACCTTCGCTGTTTAAAGTTAACATAACCTGATCTACGATACCAGTTTCGCTGTTACGCAGGAAAGTGGACGCATCACGTTTTGAATAACGTTTTGTAGTACCTTCCAATTCATCATCATTTTCAGGCAAGGTAATTGTCTTACCAATGACTACATCATCTCCAGAGACTCTTATACCTGGCGCTATTATTCCATCTTCATCTAACTTGTCATACAAAGCATTTCTCATACCCTGACATGTTTGTCTTGTCGGTTTTTCAAATTGCTCCTCTTGATCCCCAATTCTTTTTGATTCAGAATCCTTATAAGATCTATAAAACACTGATCTAAAGAATCCTCTTTCTACAGCAGATGCATTTAAAATAACACTGTCTTCTTGGTTATAGCCAGTGTAGCAGAGAATAGCGACAATAGAATTGATACCTGCTGGCAGTTCTCTAAAGCGTAGATACTCCATAGACCGTGTTGTGACCAAAGGCTTATGTGGGTAATATAGGACATGAGCAAGGGTGTCCATTCTAACATGGAAATTAGTAATATATACTCCCATAGCTTGCTTACCCATAGCACTTTGATAGGTGTTTCTGGGACTTTGGTTGTGATCAGGAAAGGGAATGATAGAAGCGCAAACACCTAATATCATAGCAGGATGAATTTCACAATGTGTGTATGTAGTACAATAAGCATACTCCTTCAATTGTGCTAAATCGTCAGGACTCATAGCAATCATAACTGTTTCTTCCTCTAAAGTATCAATGTATTCAACGACACCACTTGCAACTAAATTTTGCCAGCCATAATTATTATAATCTCTCTCTTTAAGATTGTCAATATGCTTCTTTTTCAACAGCAGCTCTCCGTTCTCTACAATCAATAATGGTCTGCAAATTCTACCAGCATCTGTATAAATCCGAATCTCTCTGTCCCTAATGTCACGAATCATGCTGACTTCAGAAACAATAATGTCCATTTGACGCCGAAGTTTCCTCAGAGTAGCCATCAACTGTTCTGGATCTCTATGTATGCCTACCCAACATCCATTCACAAATATTTTTGTGGCATCTGCTATAGCTGAAGGGGCAATTTCTTCCAAATTCTCCATGGACCATTCCTCCAAGAATTCCAAAATGGGTGAAGGTTGGCTTCCTACAGATATATAAGCCATAAGTGCTAAATTCTTCACCAAACCAACGGCAGCTCCCTCTGGAGTCTCAGCTGGGCAAATCATACCCCACAAGGTATTATGCAACTGACGGGGCTTAGCTAGTTTACCATCACGGCCGATGGGGGAATTGACACGCCTCAAGTGTGACAAAGTTGAAGCAAAAGTAAGTCTATTCAATACTTGAGACACTCCAGCTCTAGCTTGATGAGCTTTCTTCTGGTCGCCCCAATTACCTGTGGCGAGAGAATAACGCAAGCCATCAGTAATTATCTTGGTCTTGATAGCAAGCTCCAAGTTGAAATCTTTTCCTCTGTCTATAAATTTCTGTGCATACATTCTCACTTCTTTTAATAGATTTTTGAATAAACCTCTGAACAAAAATGCTAATAATGGACCCGCTAGGTCCAATCTTTTATTGCCATAATGATCTCTGTCATCCAATTCTCGACGACCCAAAGCAGCCAGTAATAACCTATGCACCATATACCCCAAGAAATAAGCTTTTTTTGTCTCACAAAAATCTGAGACACCAACATGTGGTAACATCTCCTTTTGCAATATTTCTCTTGCATATTTAATACGCTTTTCTTTAGTGACACCAGGGCGAGCTCCTCTAGCTCCTATAAAATTAAGAGCCACATTCTGCTCTTGAATTACGAAAGCCTCATCTAGAGACGGCTTTACCATTTCCATCATTTCTGGATCATCAAAGTCATAAATTATATGTTCTAAAATATCTCTGTCCGCTACAAAACCGAGAGCTCTGAAAACAATCATTATTGGGATCTCTTGCTTTATGTATGGAACAATAGCAATGATCCTTTGTCCTATAGCAGACTTTTTGATACTTTGACCGCCTCTCGCCATCATGTTCACCCATAGTGTTGATGTAGGCCTTGAACTATGCTCAAGGCAAGATCTAATTTCAGTTTTATATGCATATTTTCCATCCTTCATGCTAAACACATACACAGTATTTGTTGCCATCTTTTCTTGAGCAATTAATACTTTTTCAGATCCATTAATAATAAAATAGCCACCTGGATCAAGGGGGCATTCATTTAACTCTGTCAAATCACGATCAGTCAAGTTACTTAACAGGCAATAAGTAGATCTAAGCATAATGGGAATTTTTCCAATAAAAGTTTTTTGATGTTGCGTCTCAATAGGATCTTCATTTTCTTTTACTATAGTCTTAGTAATGTCTACATATAAAGGCGCAGAGTAAGTCAGATTGCGGAGACGTGCTTCATTGGGCATCATTGGAGATGGTGCGCCATCCTTTTCCCAATGTGTTGGTTTGGATAAATATATCTGGTCAAACTTTAACAGGTATTTTGGAGGCGTTTCGATTTCACCCGAAGAATGTTGAGCTTCGGCCTGCAGTTCTATCGGAGGCGAATCTTCAACAATCCGTTGTACAGACATCTGTATGAATTCATCGAAACTGTCCAACTGTTGCCGGACCAAACCTTTTTCATCGAAGTACGCGTTAATGACAATCCAACAGGCCTCTTGCCATAGTTCCGAAGAAATTTCTTCGATGTCTTCTTCTTCATATTGATCGTCTTCAGTGTCGTACATTTTGTTTTATAAGCAAGTATTTCTAGGAATTGTTTATTTATACTATATTAACTACAATTTTAGCAATAACAATGAGCAACGCACCGATAAAAATATAATGGCGTAAATGGTGTTTGCCAAATAATGCCAGATGCCAGACTCCAACTCCAGACTATATTAATGTAATTAATGACTATAGAATTAATCTAGTCTGTGCTTTTCAAATCATAAAACTGAAATAGTGAAAAATGTATTTTTGTGACAGAAGAGACCAGTACAAGTAAAGTAATAGATTATTACTAGGTACTCATTTTAGTTGGTGCATTTTTAAAGTGAATTCAATGGTGTTAGTAAACTCAAGCTTTTGTTTCTAAACTGCGTCTTACTATCGTTGGTTAACTATGGGTTAACTGACGTTAACTGAAGAATGGTCTGTATTGATCTGTATACCTCATTTTGAATCTGTTTCTCACCACAGAACAATAAATAGATACTCAATTTTTCCTCCCCTTCCTTGATTATAAGATTTTGATTGACTGAACCAAGGAATATAGTACTCTCTAAGCGAGAGGACTGAACTGAAAAACCGAACGGAATATTGTTTTGTATTGGAGTTTTGAAAAAGAAATTTTACTTATGATTCATCTGTACATTTTAAAGAAGGATAATCATTTTTCATTTATTTGTAATTCGCAATTTAATACGGCATGGATTCTAAACGGAACAACTCTGATGAACAACGTTGCATTCTTGGACTGCAAGATTTAAAACTAAACAAAGATGATAATAACACTGAGCAGGCGCAAGGGACTGCTTCTTCCAGGACAAGTGCTGTCAGTAAAACGCGACCTGTTGGTGCAATAGAGAGCTTCGTGCTAGACAATACGCAAAATAATCGTCAAGATTACAGTTTCTATGAACGATCAAATGTAATAGCGGCCTCGAAATTTGCGACTCCAAAGAGAGTCGAGACAATTGCATCGATCAATAAACGCGAAGGTTCTACGTTGCCTAGTAGCCCTACGCGATCTGTAGACAGTGTGTCGCAGAGGTCTCTGAGCTACCAGACTGAAGATTTATATGAAATACCCGCTAATCCAAACACACCTTTTTCGCCGCCTGTATATGAGAACATTGATTATTACGGAGAAAAGCGTTCACAGCCACCATTCTATCACCAATTATATCAACAGGGCCCGCCACTCCCTGTCTCTGACGGATATTACGATACGCGCTATAGTAAAGCTCAACCTCAAGTGCCAGTTAACTCAAAACCTAAATTGAATCCAATAGTTTACGAGAACATGCTCTGTGCAGATACTGACAAGAAGAGTGAATATAAATTACAACAAAACAACGAACAGTATTACATTCAACAGAGTTCAACTCCTGGTCCCCAGGTTCCAAATACTAGCATCAGTAGGAGCATGCCACAAATGCCACAGTTGTTAACTAGTAACAAGAGCACAGTAGAAAAAATACTACCGCCACCAACTTATAATGCTGTACAGGACAACACCACTAGTGATTACACTGTAATGAAGTCTGCTCCGCCTAAGTACACAGATGTTAGAGCGCTGCTGAAGAATGACAACTCTGTTAATTTAAAAAATAACGTTGTTACTGTTCCATCTACGGCCATATATGCATCAATTGCTCCTAGTGCGCAGAGGCCGAAAGCTAACATTGCTACGGAGGTACAAGCAGTGAGCTCGGTTCCGAAATATTTTCATCCGAAACAAGGAATAGCCATTTCGAATTCGATTACAAAAGAAAAGCCTCCTTCGGTTAATGGAAGTTTTAATTCGAAGCCAACTAATCGCATGCACATTATTGAGGATCCCAACAGCTCTGATTACGTTTGCATGACAGGAGGATTAACAACAAATGCGGCCAACTCTTCTAACCGTGATAATATCTCTTTGGCATCAGAATCAATTGGTTCAAGAAACTTGGTGTCTGGTTTGACTTCTTTATGTTCACCAGCACAGTCTCCAGCACCCAGCCCAACTCCGAGTTCTGTATCTCAAGTGTCTGGTGGTTCAAGAGGTTCTGGTGGAAGGGGAATAAGTTTGCTTCCATTTAGTATAACACCCCCACGTCCATCTGGCCCCAGTGAAGCGCAACGCAAAATTGAGGAGATGACCAGACAGTTAGAGGAGGAGATGGAAAAACAAGATGAAGAAGGGGAATATTTTGGTAATTTAATGGATTTCACAGAAAACTTATATTTCTCATATCATCATTATCAGTCTGTATCTCTGCACTGTTGGATATAGACCTCTCCCAATGCTCACCACCACTTCTGTTCCTGCAAAGCCTTTCAGGTGGTCCTATGCTGCATTTTGCAATTTGTGGCCTCATAATAAAATAATAGTTGTGAATTGTGAATAAATTCCTCAGTAGCAATCTACTCACTATATAAATATGGTTAAATGAAATTAATGTATCCATGGAGAATTGGAGAGCTTATTTGTGATGATTTTGAGATAAAAGATTTATATGTTTTTATCTGCAAATGATAAAAAAAGTCATGCACCTTAAAGAATGCCTTATCTAAACCATTTTTATGTATTTTCTGGTAGACATAATCACTAGAATTTGATTTTAAGTTTTTCATATTTTATCAGGATGTGATTAGCACCTAATATTGCAAAGTGCTAAGTGCCTTCTTTAACAAGTTTCATCCTCATCATCTTAGCGGCAAGATGTCCGCTGATGGACATAGACCTTCCCGTAATTTTCTAATTAACAAGTTTAGTGTTTTGATATTATGAATATCTAAGAATGAGTATTAAATATTGCAGGTATTTGTCATACGTGTGGAGCCGGCGTGACTGGCGCGGGCCAGGCGTGTCAAGCAATGGGCAATTTGTATCATACAAACTGCTTCATTTGTTGTTCATGTGGACGAGCACTACGAGGCAAAGCATTTTACAATGTTCATGGAAAAGTTTATTGTGAAGAGGACTATTTGGTATTTTTTTTATTTTTATTTCATAATATACCTACTTCCCATATATTCGTGTCATACTCTGGTACTAATATTGTTGTAGATGTATAATTATAGGTATCATTTCTCTAATATTGTTTATTTTATATTGGATTAAAAATGTGGATAGTATGCCATCAAGTTCGTTTGACTTAAATTTATTTTCTTCTAACAGACTAAACCAAGTATTCTGTTACTTTATAAATGGTAACAAGTATAAAAACCGTTCCACTACTTTATGATAACTATGAAATACAACAATACAATGGCAATTAGCTAGGAAATCACCCAACCTTTTGTTTCGTTTATAGCGCCCCTTGAAGTTGCCCATTTCAACTACATTAAACTTTACCCCACTTTTTAAATACTTTATTTGCTCCATTTCACAGTATTCTGGATTCCAACAGACAGCGGAGAAGTGTGCAATATGCGGTCATTTGATTATGGAAATGGTGAGTTAGGATGAATTATTAATTTAAATGAAGTCAGTGGAATTAGCTATACATTTTAAATACTGCTTTTGTACTTTGACTCCTTATTAGAATGATGACAGTTGCTCGATTCATTGCGATGTGGGAATATTAGCAAAAGTATTTTTCAGATCCTGCAAGCGATGGGCAAGTCGTATCACCCGGGATGTTTCCGGTGCTGCGTGTGCAACGAGTGCCTGGACGGCGTGCCCTTCACGGTGGACGTGGACAATAAGATCTACTGCGTGAACGACTACCACCGGATGTTCGCGCCCAAATGTGCCAGCTGCGGAAAGGGCATAACGCCAGTGGAGGGTACGGACGAGACGGTGCGCGTGGTGTCCATGGACCGCGACTTCCACGTGGACTGCTACATGTGTTGCGTGTGCGGAATGCAGCTTACCGACGAGCCAGATAAGCGCTGCTATCCCTTAGCAGGTGAGTCCCACGCGCGACGCATAAACGGGGTGTTATAAGTTTGACATGTGTGTCTGTGGTGTGGAATCGTAGCTCCCAAACGGATGGACCGATTTCGATCCGTTTTTTTTTTGGGTTGGGATGGTTCTTAGAAATAATTTATGAAGATCTGTTCAGACGTTTGAACGGTTGAATGGTAACCTTGATCTGATGCTTTTATACCAATATAAAATAGAAGTATCTGTAAATTCACTAAAATACTGTGGTTTTTGCGCCTCTGCGTGATAGAATAAAGAAATTTATTTCTGAATCTGAATTGAATCTGTGACATTTTGTTGCTATACTTATGTTATGGCGTTTAGGCAAAACGCGATTAAATATTAAATAACTTGTTAACCCCCGCGCTTACTGTATTATTTTGAATATTACACTAATTGGAGCGGTTAGGTAATTTTTGAAAATTACACTAATTGGACCGTATTGTAGAGCAAACGAGAAATGTAGCACCACTTGAAAATTAAAATAATTTTAGAATATAACAGTTGTTTCAACCTCAATGGTATATAGTTTGACCTCAATAGTTCGATGTAATAATTCGTGTTGCACAGGTAAGCTGATGTGTCGCGCGTGTCACCTGGCAACAATCGGCGCCGCGACGGGCCCCGGCCTGCCACCCGCACCGCATCTCTCCCCTGCCTCCTACCAGTACATGGGTTAATTCTATCTGCATTATACATGGAATAACCATAGAGAATACATGTGAGGGGGACTAACTCATATGGGTGGTAAACCGAAAAATTGTCATGCTACAACCACAGTTTTACAATCTATCGTATATAGTTGTTAAACGAATGTACTTGTTAAATACCCCCATAAAAACGTTTAGTTTTACTATGATTAATTTTTCTATGAGTATTTACTACGAGAAATGGTTGAAAATTAATTAAAATAAAGAAAGAGACCTTAATATCAGGCTGTGCGACACTTGTAAACTTGTAAATATAATATGATTACATAGTGACTCATAGTGATAATTTTTTCAAAGGCGTTTCACAACTGATCAATTGTAAACCTGTGCTACAGCCATTAAATAGTGGTTCATAAATTAACTGGAATGGCGTTTTTGTTTGGTTGGTTGCGTAGTTTATGAAACCACCGTAAATATAATAATGCTAATACAGAGCCACCCCCCAAGGCTCTACTATAGCGGTATGTATAGAATTGGTCCCCCTTACCTCTAATCTTCTTGATGATATAACATTGTCACAAACAGAACAGGATAATACTCTAGAAGAGTTGCTTATCAAGCCTATCAATATGTTTCGGATACATGATCAATATAAAAATATTTAATTTTAATTATATTTTAATATAATTTACGATATTTTTTAATTTGAAACCTTGGTTCAATACTAATTCTATAGTATTAAAATGTTCTGTGGTCACAAACTTATTATTATTAGTTTGATCTGAAAATGGTTAAATCCTTCGATCTCATTTGAAGTCGCTTATTGTTTTGGTTTAATATGTAAAAAATTGTACTTTTGGCAACGACTTTTAGGTACTTGAAAATGTACAATTTTGATTGTCTATATCCAAAAATTCTTTGAGACAAGGAAACTATTGAATGCCTTTGCCAACATCTTGTCGGTGGATCAGCAAATTTGTATTTAACTTAATGATTTTTTTAAAAAGACGTCAGAGGTCAATAAAATGTAAGATTGTATAATATTTACCTATAACTTATACGGTTATGAAAAATATGCATTTGAAGTAGCTCTCTGTTGTATTAACGATTAAATGAAGACTAGTCGGTGGGCCTACACTACAGATATTTCTTACATAATATAGATTAAATTAATTTTCTAATTGTCATTTGAAACTGCATAATAATTATAATTTTATTCAATGTCTGTTTCCTATTGATGTAGAGTAGGAATAGTTTTTTTTTTAAATTGAGAAATTAAAATTAAATTAATTTTCTTTAATTTTCCTTTGTGCTTTTTACAAATAAGTTTATAACAGTTAAATTGCAATACTCGAATTTTTGAGCATACTATACTGTGGTTATTGATTCCTTTAATCCCATTTACTTTGCCATTTAAAGCGAGACAACGCAGGTAACTTATTGTGTAGAAAATATAAGAAATAAAATGTGATTTATGCTCAAGTGATTTGACATCGATGTTCAATGAACACTGAATTCTTTTTGAATCAACAATTGCAGCCTAAAAAAGCTTGTGATATATAAATTTATTCATTGATTATATTAATAGTTTTAAAACGAGGGCAACTGTTGTTTTTGTAACTTAATATAAATAATATTAAATATGTACACAAATGAGACATGATGCTTTGCCATATTTACAGCATTTCCATTAGTTTACTATGAATCACAATGATTTTAAATAATCACATTACATGCATAAGTAAATATTTGATTTATGGTACAAATATCGAAACATAAGTTTATGCATATTTGATGCAAAGTTAAGCAAAACATAAATATTTTTTTAGTTTCGCATTTATTATTTGTAACTTGGACACTGGACATGGCAGCACACCTGGTTACGAAACATAGGTATCGCTATTAAGTTATAAAGGGGAGTTGTGTATGTTGATAAGTTATAGGTTTAAGATAATAATATGTTGTAATGACAATCATACCTTAACATTCCAGCCATGTGCTGTCTTGTTGTGTACTTAACATAGTTAGCTGTAAGTTGTTTTATTGTCTGTAAATTTTGATGATGGTTTTCATTATTTTATATTTAGATAATATGGTATTGTTAATATTTTACTGCCACCGTTTGGTGAATAAAAATTTAAAATGGACAAGACTTTTATTGGCTGTCTACTCTGACTAAACGCCAAATAACGGGAATATATTTTCATTTCTCAATGTGTACGAAGTCGCGGGCACAGCTAGTTTTATATAAATTAAAATAACCGCCCACTAGTACTTGATCTAATAAAAAAATGATATTAGTTGAAGCAACATGCTGATACTTTTCGCCTTTGTGTTAAAATTCATACAACTTCACAGGTTCCAATAGCTGAGGGGCTTACTAAAACCAAACTATATTTTTTTTAGATATTTCATTGTTATAAAGTGGTCATATATACAAAATTCTGCCATTTATTTGCCGTTGAAAGAATGGCAGAATTTCTAAACACCTGAAATACTACATATGTATATTAACCAATCACTGACTACATTGGACAATCTAGCAAAACAAATCCTGTATAGTGGTATTACGATTAGATGTTTATTTGAAACTGAAATTATGGGACCAAACCTTTATTACTGATGAGTATTGCTACACAAAAACAGGCTATCTTTAATAGTTAATGTTTCATTGTATATAAATATAAAAGTTCCTAAAAGAAATAAAAAACGTGATCCTAATATAACTTTTAAAAGAGCACCATACAATAAATTTTAATTTAATGAAATAACATATGTGGAAAAAATAATAAAATGTTCAAAATTAGTCTTTATAATTTATAAACTACTTAATGGTCAAACCACATTAGCCATGCTAAGAAGTTAGAATATTAACAAAATCATTCAAGGTTATTCTTAAAACTCTATGTAAGTCATCACAGAGAGAAGAGTCGAAGAGAGTTTACATCTTTTTCATTTTATTTTTTATATTCTGCATATCCGATTTGTATTTTCTCATTTCTTCCATGACTTGGAAATGTTTCTGTTTCACCTGATCCTGAATATTATCCTTTTTCTCTTGGATCATTTCCTTTATCCGCTCCCTTGATGGTACTGGTTTAATCCAACCAACCGCTGTTAACCTTCTAATAGCAAAGGTGGTCCCAGCTGAAAGTTAATATTAATGTAAATGAATATCTAATTAAGGTGTGAAGTTTCATCCCTAACAATTTATTCCACCTGTTTTCATAATTTTTTCAACTAAAAATGTCTGTTGAATCAAATACCTACATATTTATTTAAGTAGTGACAGGGTACTCTGTATTTCATAGTATTTTGGGCAGCCTGCCTGGCGGCAGTGATTACCCACTTACAGAAGACCACCATGAAATAATAGCATGTGTGCTGTTGTTTTCATTAGTAAGGGTTGCCAAAACCCATTTCCCTATTTCTTATTATTAATCCTACATCACTATCATTAATTACTATGGTCGGCGCGCACTTGAGCACATATGGTGTTGCTTGTGTTATGTAGGCATCGAGTAGACTGTCAGCCTGTCTAGGGAATGCAATCTTGATCTTCAAGATCAAGATTCCACCAAGATCTTGAGTGATTTTCCAAGATTCAATCTTGAAAGCCATCAATCTTGAATTTCGAAATCCTGTTCGCGATCTTGACAAAATAGTCCAAGATTGTAACAAGATTTCGAGATTTTCAGACTGAGCGCGCGTAAAGTGTCATACTGCAGCTGGAACTCGAACAGGCCTTGAAAGCATGTAATCAACTGCAACCCAAAGCGCTGATTTCTGATAAAAATGACGCAATTTTAAAAAAAGAAATGAATCTTTATGAGTACGGAGGAGAAAGAGGGCAATACCTGAAATTCGCTAACTTTCGTCCCTACTAGTGTGGAGGCAGAAAGGGCCTTTTCAGCCGCGGGCTATTTAGCCACTGATATACGGTGCCGATTAGGTGATGACACTTTAAGCGTACTTCTTGAGAAGTCATTTTCAAAAGGATTTTCAAAAGGTTTAAACTTTTTGTTCTTCATTAAATTACGTAAATTATAGGTTATAATTTGTGATCTCATTGCATTATTGCATTTATTTCATTTAAGTCACTAAAATGATGATTGTTTCTTGTTCATTTTTAAAATAAACGTTGATTATTGTGTTCATACAATGTTGTTTAATTTGAAAAATATACTTAATTATATTACATAATATTAAAATACTGGTTACTATCAATTTGCAGTATTTGATACAAAAAAACGCATTTTTTTCAATTATTCTGCTCAATCTCGAAAATCCCGAAAATCTTGATTCGCGACCAAGATCTCGACCCGAATCTCAAAAAGATCTCGAACTGACCAATCTTGATTCAGAAAAGACGCCAAGATCTTGAATAGTCAATCTTGGTCCAAGATTGCATTCCCTAAGCCTGTCTGACGACCTTAACATAAAAAACATATAATAGATTGTCATTTACCAACAGTAGCAGCATATCGTAGTGGAGTTACCAACTTATAAAGAGCAAACGCAAGTGCAAAATATCCGGCACTAGAATCCCTTAATTTTTCCAATATTGTTTCATTTACACTAAACTTTTCTAGAATACTCACAACATCCAAACCACTGAAAAAACAAGAATATGTATATGTTAGTTCCCTTTACCATTTAGAAATCTGTTTTAATTTTTTTAAATGCATTAAATATTAAAAGTTTACCTTCTAACTGCGTAATAAAAAGTGCCGAACCAAATTGTAGACGTAACTATATGTACCGGTACTAATACGTACCAATAATCTCTATACATTTGTTTAAACCTTTGTATTAATCCTATTTTCTTTTCTTGAGAATCTTGAGGGGGTGGTGAGGTGTTATTTGAGCTATCATCCGGGGATCGCGTAGAAAATTGTTTTAACGATTCAGGCAATACTCCTAGAGTTTTAACATCGACTAAAGGCCTGTTAATTGAGTTGATCCACAATCCACTTGATAGAACTCTGATAGGAAGTACTTCTTGAATATTCCATTTTGACGATATCGTAAGACATTGAAATAAATGTCTGTTTCTACAAAAAAATCTGATATTTAAAGCCATGTCTTCGTGTGGGTTTTTTCAAAATCCTTATGATCTAACCAAAATCATTCTACGTTTTAATAAAGAAAAAAAACTACAATTCCTTTTGTGACTAATACTGACAGATTCGAAATTTTAGCTGACTAAAACAATACTACTAATTACTAAATTACATGTGTGTAAAGCCAAATTTCTTTTATTAAATTTAGGTTTTAGGTTTATGTCATAAGATCACAGATCTTATTTTATTAGATCGAATTAGATACTGTGATTAGATAGATTACAAATAATTGTCAAATGTCAACAATAGATAAACTGTCAATACTCACCAATGACAAACATGTGACAAACTATGTATGTCAACCACATGTCAACATTTACAATGGATTCTGTACAGTGTTCTCGAACCTACCGATTTTTCGGTATTTCTACCGATATGGGCTCTGTTCTACCGAAATACCGAAATATAACGATTTTTCTACGATTTAAGAGTATACATGGAAATTCTCTTTCTCTACCGATTTTACACTTTTAAGTTGGCAACCCTTTTCATTTATGTTTAAGTTACGGGGAAGCCCTCAATAGTAAGTATAGACCTAGTGCAAATTTTGGGGATTACCCTTGTATCCTACAACTCGATGTTATAAGAGGCTTCCCGCTCGGGAATTTACCTGTCTGTCTAGTCTATATAAACAGGAATTGGGTTTTATTTTTTTCATTAATTTTCTTATCTTTGAAGAGTGAGTAAGAGATGTACACATGCATACACCCCAATGTACCATTTGGTTTGTTTTAGTTTTATTTTGCCTTTCTTTTTTATTTATATGTACATTTAACTAAAAATAACATTTATTATTCATTTACTTTCTAGGTGCAGGCAACACTGAAAAGAAAAAAAACAGTGGTACAAACAATAAACAATAATATTCTATGCTACACAGAATTTCTGTGTAGCATAGAATATAACACGAACGAAATAAAGTTCATTTATATGGACAAAATATATGGTATGGAATTTAATTTGTCACGTTTTGTTCATATGAAGTTCATTTTATTTTTATTTTATTTATATTAGGGTAACATACAATATCATACATACATACAACAAAAACAGAAAAGTTCCCACTAAGTTACATGGTTTTCCAGTTTACATTTTAATGGTTATAACATACATTTTTATTTAGGTAGGTACCTATATTTGTTCCCTTATTATCAGAAATTTGGGAATCAAGAATGGTATATCAGGAATATTATGGCTATATAAGTTAGTTCTGGACCAACTTGTTTTTTTTTCGACGTGAGCTTGACTCTTTTAACAGAGTTAATGGCACCCACACACGATCAAGTCTATCCTCCAATCGGCATGCTACCTACGTTTGGTCTATCCTCCAACCGTCTGCCAGTGTTTAGGTCTTGTGCTTGTGCCACTGCGGTCACAAACACATACGCCATCTGTGCCAACTGATTGGCAGTTACTCCTCCCCCTCTGCTGCTCTCAGCTCTGCTATTTCTGTTTAGGGTAGCAGATAAGGTAACGATGGAGCAGGGAATACTAATCATCTCCGAATAAGTTGCAGTTATTAAATTATTACATGCCAAAATACCAAAACACGACTTCTGGCAACACAAAATTAACGAGTTCAAAATAGGTAGGTATTTCATTTCAAAAAATTGTTGTTACGGGAAGAATAAAACAAAGGTCAGATTAAAGATATGTTTCATTATTAGTTGTTTAAAATTAATGATATTAAACAAAAAAATATATCTAGCATTCTATAACATTTCAGAATATGATAACTATAAACTTCGACAGTAATATAAATAGTGCATAGGCTTCCGCCTATATAGGTATAATTTTATTGTGGTATTATTGAATTTGCTATAGATGCTACCTACATTACAAACCCAAAGTTTGGCTCATAAATTATTATACAGGCGGTATCTTCTTGACCCATTTACATGGACTCTTCTTGTACATGGACTCGTGCTTTCTTTCATAACCAGTAACAATTTATATTACCAATAAGTACTTGAAAAACTTTCACCACAGAGCTCTAAAAATTCGTAAATCTCGCATTTGTTTCTGAGGCGCCATGAGCATTCGCGGCACCCAAATTGTGCTTACTTTTGAAAGATTGACAAGATCATGAAGCTACTTATGGTACCGAAGGAGATGGTATACATTTCTGCTATTTAATGCCCTAAGAATAAATTATGACCCAAACATTGGGTTTGTACATGACAACAATGAATTACCTACTTACGTATTGTATTAATACTATACAAATAGTTGCAACTTTATTCATAATAGAGCAATCTCTTTACAAAAATAAACATTTTATTGCTTACTACAATACTTATCTACTGATTTTATCTAAGTAATTCTATATTTTCTTACGATACCTACATTATAAGCTAATTAGGCAGGTATATTTAGGTAACATAAAATATTACCTAAGTAGGTTATAAGAGATATGATGGAGGTAATAAAAAAGACCTACCCGAATTGCATATAATTGTAGGTATTACTGATAAAACTTTTTGATTGATTAAAATACCTACAACTAGGTATACCATTAAAATAGATAAGTTTCACAACAACTGATGGAGTTCACGGTTCACATAACCCAATCAATCAGTTATTATTCCATAACTAAAAAAATATTTATAATAATAAAACTAAATATTAATATATAAAATAGGTAGGTAATACATACCTAATATTATTTATATTAAATACTTCATGTTACTGAATAATTATATAACTAAATATTTTATAACATAATTTATTTTATTAAAGTGGCAAGTTATTTACAACGACGTTAAAGTTATTGAAATAATAAATAAAATATAAAGTGTTTTATTTATTATTTTTCTAGATTAGAGATGTTGTTTTTCACCCCAAGTATCGTTGTTAATGATCAATGACTTCATGTTAGTATATTTTAATTTCAACTCCTTTCGGGGTGAATGAAAACGATGAAATTACTCGTAATTCATCTAGCACTTTTAACATGCAACACAAATGAACAAGAATTACGATATTTAAAATTGCTATGTATACTTAATATTTAAAATTGCGATAAAATTGTTTCTTGTAAAATGTAATCTTTGAACCATTAAATGTTCACGCAAATAAACGTTATTCATTTAACCGTCATATTACTTAAATAACTTATAACATTGTCTTTCTTTCGTTGTGATATGTTGCACTATTATTACATATGTAATATATAAATATGTATAAAGTAACACTTACTTACTTATATATGGAAGTTAGAAACTTGGCACATAAACAATCTGATGAGATAAACATCTAGTTTGAAGATTAATAAGCGACGGTGTCTTGTCTTGATATAATACCACCTATCTAATAACTACTGATTGATTATCACAATATACAATTATTAATAAACATGATAAAGTAATAATAAAGTTTGTTAATATACTTATTAAAGTAATAATAGGTATAATAAAGTTAGGCCGCGTTTCAATCACGGAGCGAAATTTACATCGTGAACACCTAAAATCTCGATCGGTAAAGAATTTTTTGTTAAATTTTAGGTTTTTTTATTTTTTATTTTACATTAGTGTAGGTACAATCACCCTTGCAAAATAGGTAATACCTATCTGTTTTGAATGAATGAATTTATTTTAACAAATATGCAAAACATACTTGGGAAAAATATACTTGGGAGTGACTGTATTATACAATACTTTAGTTCAATCGATCTCGTCTATAA
Organism: Synanthedon andrenaeformis; assembly: GCA_936446665.2. Classification (NCBI taxonomy): domain Eukaryota; kingdom Metazoa; phylum Arthropoda; class Insecta; order Lepidoptera; family Sesiidae; genus Synanthedon; species Synanthedon andrenaeformis. The sequence continues at coordinate 11,593,094 of OW387777.2, read as the reverse complement.
TATCACAGTTTGATTTGTTTGCTTTCTGCGTAATAATGATATAAGCTATAAATATACTTAAGCTAGTTAATTTACTGACAGTAGCAGTAGAGTTTGAGCTGGTAGTGCTGTACGCATTGACTTTGATTTCCGTACAGGTTGAGTCTACTTATTGTTCCGGCTACTGTCCATTTGTGCTTATCGTGTCGCAAGGTTCCCTCGAAAACACCTCCACCTGGCACTGCACGCACCATAACCATGAGTTCACGCCATCCAACCTCATGCTTTCTCGGCGTACCGACTACCAATTCGGTAGCTTCTATAACTTCAGCCACACTGAGCCAAGCACACCGCGACGAGTGCAAGAATATAAAGTCATTCAAATGCAATATCAAAGATTCGGCTGCTTCGAGCGCAGTTTTACTTTGAGGAGATATTTTACGTTCTTCGTGACAAGTGCACCAGTGATCGTCAATGTTTGCTAATTCACAAGACCTATTCTTGGGTATTGGTAAAAACAAACTAATGCTTCTGTCGTTGGAGTAATCCTTTGCAACGCGTGTTTTAATCTTTGAGTCTTTTATCTCTTCGGTGTTAACAAGATCCGACAACATTGCATGAATATCGAAAGGAGTTGTGAGACGTTTGCTGTTTAATTTCAAATTATTGTAGGCTAAATTGTAATTCTGTCGGAACGATGGTGGTAACAATATTTGAACCAGAGGCAGTCTCTCCTCTAATCTGCCTTGTTTCGTAAATCGTATATCGCCCCATCTGATACCGTGGTCGCTTAGTAATATGAGAATTGTGTTCTGTAAATATTTAGATTTGTCCAATGTTCGTAAAAAGTTTTCATAACTCAAGTCCATCGCAACTGGATAGTTAAGGAAGTCGTGGCTCATTGTTACCTCCCAAAAAAATCCAAATAACTTGGATGTTTTAAGAGTTTCTGTTAGTTTTAAAATATAATCCAAGAGAGCGTTGAAAAAATACTTATCGCCCATACATATGAAAGAGTTGTAATCCCTGTTATTGCCGACATGATGCTCAGCTTCGTGTATGAAAGTATGCAAATAATAATCGGTAGGGGTGCCACTGAAACCAATTTTTCCAAAATTGAAAGTGCCAAGGCTTGCACTGTCTTCTCCAAGCGCTGTATAGTAGCCGGCGTCCTTAAACCATTCCCATATGAACGGACAATTGTCAAAAGTAGTTTCAATATTAGGCCAACAAGTTGACTTCAAATCTGTCTCTTTAATGCCCAGTAACATGGGGATTAGATTAGGAAAAGTATTGTCGCCCACTTTATTATACCCCAACAACTCTATAGCACCTTTCTTTCTCAAATAAGCTAATGTTTTTGGCATAGTTCTATGAAAGTTTAATCTCGAAACCGCATCAATACCCATAATAATAACATTATACGCGGAGTAATTCTGCGATATATCCGAGAAATCTTCCTTAAGCGATAAAAATGGCTTCTTTGGAGCAAATGCGAAAAACTGTTCATAAATAACTGTATCGTCGTAGCCGCACGAAACTTTGATGAATTCATTTACAACTTCAATATAATTAGAAAAAAATATGCATGTTCCATAAGTTACTCGATCATCTATATCAGATGCGGTAACGTCAGGAATTGATGATGGCCGATAGAAAGATTTATGACAGCACGTTATATTGGCATCTTCAGGTACGTCGTAAAATTGGAGATTTTCTGAAACGATCCATATGTGTGTTTCATTATAATTGAGAAGTGATATATTAGATTTAGGACATAGATTTGGTGTCTTTGGCGGTGTCACGAATTTTCTAATGCTTTCATCAAATGGCTTCATGTTTGGTATAGTGCAACCTTCAGTTCTTATTGTGAAGCTATCGGCAGGTAGAAGAATATTTTTTAAGTGCCAGCTTTCAGAGTAGCTAAGTGCTTCGTTCTTGAGAATAAGAACTTGTGGTCGATTGTTCAATGTGACAACTAGAAAACAACCACCGAATATAGTTGCAGCTGCGAAAATGTATCGAAAACGCACTGATATGGGACGTACTTTATAGCTGCTTCCTGCTTTCACCAGATGGCCCATGCTGAAATGTTAAATAAAACATGCATTAAGAGATGCAACTTCTTTCTCTTCGTTAACTTAACTACCTAATACATATTTTTTTGTACATTTTACATCAGACAAAAGTGAAAATGAGGGGGAAACGGTGTTACCTGACAGGTACTGTACTGTTGGTCTGGGTCCAGAGTGACTGAGATAGAAACCGATTGATGATGCTAGCCGTTTAGAGTAGTAGGTTGGACATAATTTATATTATTACACAATAATTGCTATGTATTTATTAAATTTATTATATATGTATTAAAGAAAATTAACTCTTGAGACAAAAAATATAAATTAAATAAATGTGCGCTATATGCGCGTAAATTGAAAATTATACAATCTAATACCTAATATAATAATTCCACATACCTGTTAAATGAGGATTACCAAATTTTAGGTTGTTTAACTAATACGACATATCTTTCTATTTCTTCCTCATTTTAAAACTAGCAAGGAGTAGGCACGTATAATTTAAACATGATTTCGCTATTGTATTTGTTGAAGGGCGTCAGAACAGTTTGTTATTGATATCATTTTTGTTATGTCACGAGATTCGTCGCAAGTGCTTGCAGTGCAGTGAGATGACAGCGAGGGATTCGGGAGGCTGCACGCATGCGTACAAAGACACGAAAGATTACTTAAGCGCGTATAATTTGTAAGTTGACTAAAAGAGTTTATCTGTTTTATGTAAAACTCGTCAGACAGGCTGACGATCCACTTGATGGTAGGTGTGTGCCCGTCGCCTATAACACAAGCAACGCAATTGGTGCTGCAAATGAGCTGGCGACCATAACAGGATTAAGGATCCCTTACTCACTCACCGAAACTCTACAGCACACATGCTTTTAATTTAAGGTGTTCTTCTGTAAGAAGGTGGTTACTGCCGCCGGACGGGTTACACAGAATCTCAGTGTCACTACTTGTTAGTTAATTTCCAAATTTTGCCGTGCCGCGAAACGAAACCGTGTCCCCTAAGGCTGAATGTTAAACAAGGACCTTAACTACTCGACTAATGACTAATGAAATGATCTATTAAAAATGATAGCATGAACTTTAAATGTGCCTATTAAAACGATTTGTACTGATATTTTTTTGGTGTCGCAAGATACTAAATCAATCTTCAGCCGTTAATTCAATGTTTAGTGTTGCAAATATTACACGGTGCCCCAGCTATCTAAAAAATAAATAACCAACGCTCGACAAATGGATGTTTTACATATTTTGTTAGGCGTTATACTCTTATTTTCAGCGCGGACGAAGTCGCGGGTACCAGTTAGTTTAAAATATTTTTGTCGAAATCGTTAATTGAGTTCAATTTTGTCAAAACATTACTAAGTTTCAAATGTCGAACAAATACCGGCAAAATTTAAAACGAAAATAAGTAGTCAAACTTTATTATTTGATTCGTAGAAAAGCGGTAACTCAACCTAGTTATATAACTAAAAAGGTAGATCTAAATAATTTATATCAATTATGAATGACCGTGCAACATTATGGATAAAAATGTTCCGGCATTTTAAATTTATATGAAATCTTTGTAAGTTATACCTATATGAAAATATAAAGAACTGACCTGTCTGAAAGAGTGCGTTTTATGTATAAAAAAGTTATATAGTTAAGGTAGGTACCTACCGTTCGTTGTGTAGCAGTCACTGCGTGTTTTCAAACACGGTTTTGTTTTCGCCGCGCTAATTGTCGATTAATCGGTTTGTTATCAATCGCGAACAAATTGTAGTTATAACCTCGTGCAAGAAATTTTCAAACTAACAGTGCACAATCGATAACTATCCCGCGGTGCAACACGATGGAAGTAGGTGGGTGGTACCTGCTTCACGCTATTATTGCTGGCTGGTCGCGGTTTCTTTTCTTTTTTAAAATCATAAGTAATTTTACAGCTTTCAACTGCACGGAAGCATATTCAAGTGCAAGTCTAAAGCAGTTTGTTCACTAAGGGACAAACCCTTCTGACCCACCGTACCACCGACCATACCCCCAGTGGTACCTACGGTGGGTAATTATTTTTCCCTACGATACCACCGTAGTGCTGAGACACGGATTACGATTACAATTTATGTATCTATAATTTATTATCAATTATTTTATCATAATGCACTCATTAAGGATCATTAAGGAATGTCCCGCAAGATAAATGAAGTATGCGACGTACCAAGATATCTTTTCTTAAAAGATCTTGTCTTTTGTAGTATGCCGTCGATTATATTATTATATGTTACTTTAAGAAGTACCTAGTGTTGGTGTCTATATAACGTTGAATATAATTTTTACAAAAAAAAAAGATTAGGCAGTGTACACAAGTCGTGCGATGCGTCAATAATGCCAGGAACGTTATGGAGTATTTTTCTAGTAATTAAAGCGGGATTTTTTTTGATCCGCAGTGTATACACGGCTTTAAATAATATGCCTTTATGAAGCTAATACACACTGCAGTTTTACTGAACACGGTTTAGAATTAATTAAAGCACCGTTAATGAATTTGATTTATTTAGTGGTGATTTAGTAGTTTCATAAATATGTATCTGTTGCCTTATTTATTTTGTTCTCTTTGGTCTTCCGAGAGATTATTTTTGTGTTTAACCTAGGTTCTTATCAGCCCTGATGTCTAACGAGGCCCACCTAGATTTGTGCCCTTCCAATTTGAGTTTAGTCCTTGAATAGGAAATCAAGCGTTAATTTATAATTTTAATTATAACTTGTATTTTAATTAAAAATTTAAAACTTCTAGGAATTTCCATACGACTCCGCATAAGTTAGGTAAAAAGTTGATATCCAGCGTAATATACCTAAAAGTAAATGGTTCAATGGTACCATGATAAAATAGAATCGGTTACTTGGCGAGTATAGAGGGGCGCGTAGGTACCCTCTACGTAGGTATCGTAAATTCGAGCACAACACGTTAGGCTAAGGGGAGAACACGACGGGGAGTTTATCGCATGCGCTCTCCGCTAACCGGCTGTCGAATGTAATACAATATTGTATAATAGTGTAAACTAACAACTGGTTATTCGTACACATAAAATATTCTGCGGGTTTCTTTGACTATCTGCTGCATAAGAGATATGAATGAGGACTACGTCGTATTCTCTCGAGGTAAGCCGTTAGGAGCATTGCAGCAATCGTGTAAGAAAGTTGTGATAAAAAATCAATAACACTATGACACAAGCTTAACCTTAAATTGTAATTTTGTGTCTATTTTTTAATCTTACCAGTCTACATTATATTATAATAAAGAACTTACAAACTTTATAGGTTATTTCACAATTTACGAGTATCTAAATGTACCTACTTGGGAGAAGACCATTATATGAATATTCAAAACATTGATATTTAAAAATGATAATTCAATTTCTGACTCAATTATTATGTCCCATGTGGTATATTTCGGTCTAAATTTTATCCGTTTTTTTATTATATATACGTCAATAATCATGTACGATCCCCTTCTATTTTGGAGCCCAAATAAAAACTGAGTTCTGTCGCCTATCTTTTTAAGGCGGGGTACAACTTATCCAAAGGTGGCTGTAGAGGTTTCCGCCACATTTATTTTGGTTAAAACCAATAGAAAATAAGTTCTCCATAGCAAAATCAGGTAAATGTTCTTTCTATGAACATTTACTATGAAATGCATTTTCTATGAAGAATAATGCAGCAGAAGATAGGCAAAGTACTTCATTCAATTGTTTTCAATTAACAATTAGTAAAACAACAGTAAAGTATGCAATAAATAAATCTTCAGTTATCAATTACCAGCTTTTACCCGCCATTTCCTCCGCGAGGAATGTAAAAGGAACCCTATGATAACCTTGATGTCAAATTTCACGGTGAATAATTAAGGGGTTTTTGAAGTCCATACGGACACACATAGGTACATACATCGACTTATATAGGTATGTATGTACATATATATGTAGGGTACGAGATGGTTATATAGAAGCATATGTTTATGATAGTGATAATGTTGACGAATGATGACATTTTCAGGTTCTGGTCCTACTGTTCCTCACACTAATACCTTGGCCGGGGCCGTCAGTGTTCAAGATAACGTGCTCACGTGACAACTCCAAAATCGTAAGAAAAGTTATACACAACAAATGGCTCCCCGTTTTAGAGAGATTTCAGGTAAGCTTCTTTAATGGCGTATAAGAAATTATTTTAATAAGGTAATTTTATTGAAAATCGGTAACTCGGTCCCGGCTTCGCAAGTATACAAATTCTTTCTGCAAATTGTACACATACCTACACAAAACACTCTCTCCATTATTGATAACCGTATCAAAATAGTTGGGTGCGTTAAGAAGAAGTGAGCGGAGAAATAGAGGCGGACAGCTACTTTATAATATTTATTTTTAGTATGTAGTAGTGCCAAAGTAATGTAGTATTGATGTTATTAAGTAGATGATGTACCTACCTACTTATTAATTTTTATACTTTATAGTTCAATGTACAAAGTACAGTTCCAGCTATCAATGTAAAAGGATTTTTGAAATCTGTCTGGTAGTTCCAGAGTTTAACGCGCTCAACTACTTAACCCAACAAACTTTTCAGCTTTATGATATATAACAGTCTTAAAATGATTGCAGGTAAAACTACCTTTAGAGTGTCCGTTTCATCCGGCACGCGACATATTTGCGCCGCAACACGCTGCCAAACTGCAGCACCGACCCTCGCAGTGGACATGTGCTTTCTGCGGCAAGTCCTTCTACGAGGAAAGGCATCTAGACACACATTTCGACCAGCGTCACAAGAACCAGATTAACAAGGTTAGTCTAAGGTCAAGCAAGTAGTCAAGATTAGTGCTTTCTGGTTATACAATCTAATGGACTTCTTAGTTTCAAAGAATTTAATTTCGGATTATTTAAATAATATGGTTCAATTATTATGATCAATATCAAATATAGGTTTGAAAAATATAGGTGTAACTATTTTTAGTAAAATAGTAGTCATATATTACACTAGGATCCTATGGGGTCCTAGACGTGGGAGCCAAGTGGAGGGATGGCGTGGGTATAAATAACATTATTGAACTGTAGGAGGTGGAACAAAACTGTAATATTTGGAAAAGGTGTTCAATAAAACGGATTGGTTTGTTTGATTGTTGACTCTAGAAAATGTCGCACGTTTATATTTACACCATTACATAGCGGTTGAAATGAAACTGATAAAATATTTTTCTGTTGTCCCCCTATTCCACGTGTGCCCGAATAATTGCTATTTTCTTGTACAACTTTTTGTGTTCTTTCTACAACTTTACATTACACTTCAGGCTGAAGACGCTGTGTGCCTCGCAGACTACTGCGATATAATGCGGTGTCAAGTGCTAATCACCCATGGCGTACTGAGTGGCGGTGGAGGTCCCGGTACCGATATCGAAGTGTGGCAGGATATTGAATCCGCAAAAAAAGCCCTCGCTCCGGCGGCCATCCGTAGTGTTGCCAAAGTACCTTCTCGAAGAAGACGTCCTAAGACCTCACCGCCGCCCCCTATAATCGAATGTTCTAGAACTAACACAAACAGTGAAGAACCGGGTACGTTTAAATTACTTCTTACGTAAGAATTACTTGCTATACAATAGCTGGCCTAGCACATTTCATTAAGTTGATAAATCTTCTACATAATATGTTCCGATCGGTAAAACTCACATTTCTAGCAAAGGCTCTACAGCTATGCCGGTTTTGCGGAATTTTGCTTAAGCGACACGCTATGCGGTCAGGCCCTCTTGGCCTTTTTACCGTCTTTTCATTTCATATATTCGATTGTAATACCTATGCCTAAGCAACTAGGCCGAACCAACTAGGTATACCCTTAGATTGTTGAATTTATAAAAAGTTAAATGTTTTAGAAAAGGAAAAAAGAGCGGAGGACAGCGAAGGAGACGCAAATCAGACGTCAGAAATGTGCGACGCAGACACGGTCGAGTCTTCGTTACCGCCCGACAGTAGGCAAAAGCGTCTCGCCGATCTCCAGGCGGAGCGCGCCGCTTGCGACCCAGCCCGATTACAAGGACTCAAAGTGCGCTGCGAAAGAATAGTACATTCTTGCATCGCGACACTACTGCTCCACCTCACTCAACACCAATTTACGGAATTAGAAGGTGATTTTATTTTAATGTTGATGTCGACTGACAGACTAACAGACTGACGGTTCACTAAGGCTAACGATAACTATAAGGCCATAAGGCGATTATTAGTTATGCAAAACTTAACAATGTTGTATTTTTACTACAGAAGAAATGCAACGCGCTGTATGCTGGTACCTGTCATGTGACCGATACTGGGAAGACACGGCGCCGGCTGCACGGGCTTTTCCGTGGCCACTGCTTCTAGCGCTCGCGACAGGTCTTGCTCTAGCGCTCAGCATGATATACTATATTATATGGATCGTTTTCGAGTAAGCAAAAGATTGTTCTATAGAAAATCTTGCAGCGGTAAATTTGATATTTATTTATCTAAATATAAGTATAAAATTTTACAAATAAGTAGGTAGGTATTTGTAGATAGGCAAACTTAATAAAATAAATTAAGAAATCTCTGGTTGGTCTTTAAAAATAATTATTCAATTAACAATATTTATTTTAAAAAATAAAATAAATATATTTAGCCATCCCATGTGTAGTCATATCGTAAACAAAAAAAAATCATTTTCACGTAATTTTGTAAGCAAGATAGTTTGTTATAGTATTATGTATGTAAATTTATATTAAAGATTGTTGCTGTGCATTCATTGCGTCACAGTGTTTTTCCAACATATTTCTAGCCATGTTATTTTCGTTTTCTTTTGCTTGATTCTTTACTGAAATCCATCTTCCATTGTTGGCCTTTCTCTGTCTGGTAATATTTATAACTAAATGTCTACGCAATTTAAATTTTATTGTCCTTAAGAGCATTCATCAATTAGAATCACGCTGGAGTCAAAATTTATGATTTCAGTAGTTTCGGATGTTTTAGTTTGCAGATAAGATGTTAACGTCATATTATTTGTAGTTGTATAATCTAGTAAATAGCTGAAAAATATTAAAAATTTTAGAAATTTAAAAATTTAAAGTTTAAAAAGAAAATTTAAGGGTTTTTTTAATTTAAAAATATAAAAACACTATATTTTGCTGCAAATTATTACTTTACATACGACTGGTATAAGCGAGATGTAAATTTTAAGAGCAGCGACGTCCTATGGCAATAATAAAGCTAGAAAATTTTTATTTTTCGAAACTTCAAGGCAAAGAATAACGCCATCTGTGTAACTGGTTTCAGCTCTGACGAGGGCAGTGTGCCGGGCAGCGCGTCAGTGTCGATCACAACCCACTCGTCTCCGACACGAGGCGAGCGTCTGACGACCGAAGACGGTTTGCTGGATGACCCAGATCACGACGACCATTACATCTACGTCACTTACCCGCCCGAGCTCAAGCGGCGTCTGCTCGAGAGGTACGCACAGAACAGGCTCACTCTCATCCTACTCACACCTTACATCAGACAAACGCGAGTCGATTAGTTAGACCAATTTAATCATTGGTTATTAGGGCGGCTGCACATTAGGTCACTAGTCGCTACACTCTCTGTTGATTATTATACTAAGAAGTAGAAAACATCGTAGAATTCAAAACCATCGACGTACAAACTAGACATTGTTATTGGGTTCTTCCAGTTATATAACTTCTCGCAGAGAAATGGGACTTCACGATACCTATCGATAACTTCCACATGCAAAACTAGGGGCCGTACCTAATAATGATAAAATGGACATGGACCTATAAATCTCTCTTTGGTATATTTCAAATGTATTACATATATATAATCGATCACATTTTTACAACGCATCCTAGTATAAAATCTTGAATATGAAATCTTGAAAAAAAAAATCATGAAATTATATATTTTTGCTATATTATTGATGAGTAGCTTTCACTTAACAGCGTCAACAATTTGCCAAAAATACTACCTTAATATATTGTTTCCTCGAAGAGTTTTATTGTTTATTGATATTTTTAAATACATATAATATATATGCCTTCATTGGCAGTAAAAAATACACCATGTCTGGTCTGAGTTTGCATACTTAACGTAGAGATTTGCAAACATACGTTGCCTGTTGATTTGAAGTGTGTATTGATTTCTAATGAACTCTAAGTCTGTACACTATTTACAGACATGATTATTGGTGAATACACAATGTCTAATAACTTTAAAGGTTTTTAGTTGACATGACATAATAGATAGTACGAGTCAGCGCCGGCCCTAGCCATTGATCATGGTAGAGCGATCAATTTCACTTCACTTAAATTCTTTCGGTTTTATGTTAAATTTTTTTTTTTTAATTTTTACCACAAACCCTGTTTACGGACTAAATTCAAAGTTAGTCTAGCCGCTGAAACAGTCAGATTTAAAAGTCTGTAAACCCAGGGATATATCTTGAGACAAAAGGCGCCATTTTGGCTTTTTGGCGCCCTTTGCCGTCTGGCGCCTAGAGCGAGCCCTCTTGCTCTACCCCAGGCCCGGCGCTGGTACGAATATTTTCCACGTAGTCACCTAACCTATGAGATCCTATGAGTATTGATGCAATGTCGTTGTACTAATAAATGTGTGTCATTTGTTTTAGCTGCTACAATAGAACAACTCGCCTCTGAGACCCTTCGAGTCCATCCTATTGCGTCGTGCATGACACTTAGATTTTGTTTATAACGATAAAAAATAGAAAAACTATAATGTACATACTCTTAGATAAATTTTGAAGTACCGTGCAACTAATGAAAACAAAAAAAAATCTCGAGTGTGCTCGTAGAAGACTGTCAACTAAAGTCTATTAGATTAGTAGTATAGTACCTTTACCATGAGTTTATAATGACCGCACTCTCCAGCGAGAGTGTAAAACAATGACTAGTGTAAAACATTTATATGGAAAATTATCAATTGTTAATGTCATATTGACAGTTTTATATGGAAAATTGTCAAAGTCAAATTGACAATATTCCATATAATATTTTACGCTCTCGCTAGCGAGTGCGGTCATTATAAACTCATAGTAAAGATACTGATGCCTATAATTTTCACAACTTTGTAAATTGGACGTTATTTTGCGAGGCGAAAAAATTGCTTTTAGGACTTCAAAAATGAAATGTCTGTTTTTACATAGAAATGTAGATAATGAATTTGAACAATTAGAATCTCTTTTTACTGACGTACTCACTTATAGGCCTTGGATTTAGTTGTTTATTTATTTTTATAGTAGATCTTACATGATGAAGTAGTTCGCTTGGAAAACATTGGTGCCTAATTTTATTCCTTAGATATAAGATTAGTTTTTTATCTATAATAAGGAACCTCTTAGGAAATGTATATAATGTCGACTGGATTTTATTTTCGTGATGATATAAAGGACGCTTTCAGACGTTTATAACAATGTGCATAATGTTACATGATATTGGTACAAATGTCTAAGGCATATATGACGCCACATTCATATAATAATTTAAAAAAAAAACCAGAAAGACGCAAGGAAGTTGTATTTCTTTTCTCTTCTAGTCAAAACGCTTCTATATAGTTAGAAGCAATTGTTCATGTTCATATTGCAAAATCATTTTAATAAGTATTGAATGTATCATCAAACATTTTGACCAAACATAAAACCTGAACTAAACTTGTTTTGGCCAAGTCGTTGTCTAAAATGCACAAGATGTGTTTAAAATGCACAAAAGCTTTTTTAATTTAATGAATTTTTAATTTAAAGAAATCTTTTAGGATTAAAACAAATCTATAAAATAATAAGAAACTAGTAAGAATTCAGTCAGCTTAGCAATTTGTAAAATAGTCGGTTTCGGACCAAAGTGTGAATATATACCGACATCAAATAAAGCTTGCCTAGACCTCTCATATAACAATTTAAAAGAGTAGTTAGTTAGTATCTTTTTCGCATAATGCCTTCCTTGTAAATACATAAACCCGTCACGAATGTAGTTAAATTGTGCACATGTATAGCAAACATTTAAATTAACTAACAAATTTGTTCAAATAAAAAATAAGTTCAAATATGATCATTTTTAAAATATTTCTTAATAAAACAATATTAATTCCACATTTTCCTGTTATATAAAAAAATATCATTCCGAAGGTATAATCCTATTCTTATTTCTAAAAAAAACAAAACAAATATCTTTTATAATTATGCTTACAATGAGTGGTTGCAAGAATCGTAAAAAATTTAAGGGTCATGTGAAAGGTGAAATTTTAAGGATAGGGGACAACACAGGGGACATTATGCGAAAGGGCCACTACCTTACGAATAGATTATTTTAGGTCAAATTTAAAACGACATCGTGGTCTCAGATATCAGTTTGCAAATCTTACGATCTTGTTTTTTGTTTCGGGAAGAGCGTTACAGAGTCAGAATTAGAAATTTATGATTCCCGGCGGATCATAATGCCATGATGTGTTTAGTTTGCAGATAAGATATTAACATATTATTTGTAGTTTTATAATCTAGTAAATGTCTGAAAAATATTTTAAAATATTGGGATAATTTTCTCATTAGATCAGTTTTTAAAGAGCCCTTTTTTGAAAGTAGCGGTCGACGGTCTACGCAGAAGCGAGATATTAGTAAAATTATATGCGATAAACTTATAGAAATATTGATTTTCCAAAAATTCATATCATTTATTAGATAATAGTCGAAAAAAACATACGATTTCTGTAAATTTTCATTCAAGAAAAGTATAATCAAAGGTGTCACTTTTAGTAATTTTTCGTGATATTAAACGTGTTATTTTAGGATCAAATTTGAGATATTTCTGTTTTTTCTTGGACCTAGTATGTGAAGTCATTAATGTTCTAAAAGATTGTGTTATAATTTTTTTAATAACTTGTATATTTATCTGCGTAGGCCGTCGACCGCTAGTTTAAAAAAAGGGCTGTTTAAAAATGTTCTAATGAAAATTCACTAAAATATTTTTCAGCTATTTACTAGATTATACAACTACAAATAATATGACGTTAACATCTTATCTGCAAACTAAAACATCTGAAACTACTGAAATCATAAATTTTGACTCCAGCGTGATTCTAATTGATGAATGCTCTTTCAGTTTGCGAATCTTACGATTTTTTTTGTTTCGGGTTAACCTCTAAATTAAATTTAAAAATCAGTTTGCGAATCTTACGATCTTTTTTTTCGGGTTAACCTCTAAATTAAATTTTAAAAAATCAGTTTGAAAATCTTATGGTTTATTTTGTTTTTGTTTCGGGTTAACCTCTAAACCGAATTTAAAAAAATGTACTTTTTTGATTGGATAAATCAACATATTATCACCGTAAATATTTACACAAGCGATGTCGCTTATAAAATGTATGTTTTAACAAAGGGTTGTCGATAAAAATTAGAGTCTAACTAAACGTTTTTCCTATCTACAAACAATTAAATAAATGCTTTTTTATACATGAATCATTATATGTATATTCTTTTAAAAGAATCACTACATCTGCAAATTTCCGTGCACTTCATATAATTAAGATAAGACATTTGTTTTAAAAGTGTTAAATAAAACATTTAAATGGAATAAAAAAATTGTTTTTTTTATTATTTACATCATTTCTCATTTACAAAAGGAGTCGTTTTCCTTAAAATTTATAATATTTTACATTAATCTTATAGTGAGTCGACATATTCTCATAGTGAGAACAATTCGAAAAGTTATTTATAAAAAATCTAACTTTATATAAAATGTACTAGTCGATATTTTTTTTCACTTTTAAACACTTCTTAGGATAGCCACCTCTACAAATTATATGTATATGCAACAAATTAAAATGATAAAAATTATCAACAATGATAAAAATCTATCCCGATAAAAATATAAATTACTTATCCAATTTTTGACATAAAAGACAGTATTTAATGATTACAGTCTATTATGGTAAACTTCTAGACTCTGTGAATTAACTAAATTATGTGGTTCGAAAGATAACGTTACTATATCAAGTCCCTATGAATATTCCCTTAGAGCGACAATGAAATGAAATTTAAAAATTGATTCGATTTTGTATTTCCTTTCTATATGATATATTCGAATAAATAAGCGACAGTTAAATATTATTCTGCTCTTTGGTTGTGCAATAATGTTATTTAAAAAAGTATCTTATTCTGAAATATGATGAAGAAGAATATATATATATGGCTGATTCTATTGTTACTTTTTGATTAAAATTTTTTTGATTCTACAATATAAATTAAACATTTTTTATACACATTATTACTCTAACAATATGTATTAAAAAACTGTCAGTAGTAGGACTGCACGTCAGAAGTGAAAAGCATCACTGCGCGTGGCGGTCACGCGAGTTCAGTGCTTTTTCCCCATACCAAAAGTGCTCAACGTGCCTAAAGAAGTTTTCACTTCAAAAGTAACATAACAAAATCAGCCATATAACGGTTGAACAGGTATCAAAAATTTTAGATTGAAGTGCTACAGATACTTGGCGCCCTTCCAGGCGGCGTTGCCGTCGTTGCATTTGCAGCCGCAGCCCGTGGGGCAGAAGTCGTGTCGCGAGAACCAACGGAGCACGTGGGCCGCGTGGCCGCCGTGGCCGCACAGCCGACACGCGGTGGCCAGCCCGCGCACGCCCAGCGCGCACACGGCGCATCGCAGCGCCAGCGCGCCGCACGTGGCGCACGCGGCGCCACTGGCGCATCGGCCGCAGCGAGCGCACTCCGCGCCCACCGTCGGTCCCAGCTCCGGGCACACCTCCACCTTGCACACCACCAGCTTCATCACCTGCAAGCGCCACCCCAACACTCTATTATTTAAGAGAAAACTTCTAAATGAGGGTCCTATTTACTCAAATAAATCATTTACTCCAGAATCAACCTCATCCGATTCCATGGTTTGTAATCGGAAACCTTAACAGAGCTAGCCTTAAATTAACTTTTAATACAGGCACTATCCGTGTAGGAAATTTGGAAACTTAATGAGAAAAGGTTACTCTCCCGATTGCGAAGTTTGCGGAAGCGTAGATTGCGCCAACACTTGCTCGCGGATTGCGCCAGGAACGAAAAGGAGAGAGCTTCATTAGTGTATAAATATGAACATATAATAAGCAAAACATAAGTGCTCTTAGTGAAAAACAAAAACATGTCAGTCTGGCATTACCGAATTAGGTAACTACGATTATTATTGATCGCAAGAAATACAAGAGAGAAGAGACACTGACACACAATGACAATTAATTAGAACATAATAATTTAACATGAACTTCATAAAGACAAAACTATTAAAAAGGTTTGAAATTGATATGAAACTATTTTATTGGTCAGAGGTGTACACCATATTGATCCATGTTATCATATCTGGTAAGTTTATTTCATATGCAGTTGTCTGCTTAGTACTTATATACAGAGCTGTCAATTACACGGTTACATTACATGTCGCGAGTTCAAGGTTTTATCCCATCTCAAAAATTGTTCTTTTTTTTTTAATTATTTTAAATTAATATCTGAAACAGATGTCATTTACGGTTACATTACATTACGTTACGTTACATGACAATGTTGCGAGTTCAATGATTTTATCCCATCTCAAAAATGTCCAACGCGCCTAAAGAAGTTTTCACTTCAAAAATGTGGAAAAAATTGGGAGTGTATTCCCGTAACTCATTATGGAACGAATAAAATACAACTTTTGTAGTACGTTCACTTAACAATGGATGATTTCTAATTCTTTCAAATATTCAATTCTAATGTTTCAAAATCTATGTTTATTTATTTATTTTCAAAGGTACACCAACAGCACAAACAATAAACTTACAATATATATAGGTAACACAAGGCAATTTTAAGGTATACACAGATAGACTACAAACTAGAAATTAAGACGAACGATAACAAACGCATAGCAACTAAACAATCAATATTAAAACCGAAACATAACTTAAATTATATTAAAATAAAATCATAACAAAAGGAAAGAAAAAATGAAAAGAAAAGAAAACCGCTCAGCTAAACAGTATAGCCGTCAATTTACTCTTAACTTCCGCCGATTTACAATTAAATATATCAATATCAATATCAGCACCCAGCCCGCCGAACAACATGTTGAGGTTCCTACTAGCCCGCCAAAGAAAACTATTCTGCCGATAATTTGAACTAGCAATTGATATTGAAATTGGTTTGTATGACCTAACCGACCTAGTGGGCACATTAAAATTAATCAGGGAGAGAATATCAGGGCAGTCCACACGACCATTAATAATATTGATTAAATAAGAAATGTCAGAAATTTCACGGCGTATATTAAGGGGTATCAAATGATGTCGCTTACACATGTCACGGTAGTCATTAGAGTTATAAGGTTGATACAATCTATAGCATAAGAATTTAACAAACCTTTTCTGAACCCTCTCAAGCCTGTCAATGTGTATTTGATAACAGGGATTCCAAATCTGCGATGCATACTCCAGCTTACTTCGAACGAAAGCACAATATAATATTTTCAGGGTTTTAGCCCTAGTAAACTCAGCAATATTGCGCATAACAAACCCTAGCGCTTTAGTTGCATTCGAAATAATCTGGTCTATATGCAGGCTGAAATGCAATTTGTAATCGTGAAAAACACCCAAATCTCTCATTCCCGATTGAGATTGGAGAATTTGACCCTGTAGCGTATAAGACGATGGAACATTTATATTTTTACGTTTATTAACAAGTAACAGCCGCGCACTTAGTCGTACATTAACTAGCCGCTAGTTAATGTATCTCCGGAACCACTGCACCTATATTTAAAAAAAAAAATCACTCAAAGCTACATTATTACAAATGGACATATGGTACCTATATATTTTATTTATACTGTTCCCCCAATTGCTTCGGGGCGAAGCCTGTACACGTAAGTCTAGTAATAGACTTACTTAGTATTATTATGTTACCTCAGTCCGTTTGTAGAGCAGTTGCCAACGATGCAATATATCGGCGTACACCCTCTTGAAGCAATTATACAAATGCACCGTAGCTGCGTCCAACACGCAAATATCCGATTGCATTTTAGAACGCTCCGACTTGGACATAGTCGAGTCCGTGTAAAAGTTTTCAGCTTCTGAACACGAATTACTTTCTTGTACGATCGTGGTCCAACCATCGGCACTCACTTCACTGTACTGATTAACTGTACTATAAGGAGACGTGCCGTTGCCCTGAAAATTGTGTAATAATTATGTATTCAGATGAAATCTACACACATCGCTTATACTCTCGTCGGAAACTATCCATACTAATATTATAAACTAGCTGACCGGGTGAACTTAGTACCGCCTCAAAATTATTAAATGTTGCCTAAACTTTGTTAAGAGTAATGTTTGTTACTCTTTCACGCAAAAAATGGCTGAACGGATTTGTATGAAATATGGTACACATATAGTTTATTACCTGGATTAACATATAGGACACTTTTTATCCTGGAAAAATGTTATCTATTTGGCGTCTAATTTTTACTCGTTATATTTACTCATATAATTATAATTTTTTAGTCGGACATATTTCATTATTTTTCAACGCGGATGAAGTCGTGAACACCAGGTAGTAATAAAAAATGTTACTTACGTAACTCGAATTGCTTATAGTCGACTGAGAACTAGAATTACTAGTCTCATTGAATACGCAGAACGCACATGCCAACATAGCCGCCATTTGCAGATCGGATTCTTTTGCGTAATGGGATATTCTGAAATTGTACAGCATCGTTTACCGGCAAGAAAAAGTGATCGCATTTCATAAGCAAATAATAATAATAATAATAATAATAATAATAATAATAATAATAATAATAATAATAATAATAATAATAATAATAATAAGAAAGAATCAACTTATT
Organism: Synanthedon andrenaeformis; assembly: GCA_936446665.2. Lineage (NCBI taxonomy): Eukaryota > Metazoa > Arthropoda > Insecta > Lepidoptera > Sesiidae > Synanthedon > Synanthedon andrenaeformis. Next base: position 11,575,148 of record OW387777.2, on the reverse strand, counting down.
AATAGTTTATTAATTTATTAAGCGATTGAGCATAGCTTACAGCTCGTGCAGCATGTTGCAGCCGAGCGGGTGGTGTACCCAGGTCATGGTCTCCTCGCTGGAAGTTGGGTGGTCTATGGGCCGAGCCCTGAGAGCGCGCGCCGCCAACGCCGCCAGCCGCCATGCCACCGCCTCGTCGGACCCGCCCCCGCCTCCCTCGCACACCGACGCGTTCTTCTCGCACATCTCTACGCAAACAACACTGCACTCAGGCGCCAACTCCACGAGCGAGTTTATCTGTCATGAACATAGGCAGCTCAAAGCGGCGGTTATATACTTGATACTCACCAACGGGGTGGTCCGCATCTATGACGTAGTTTTGTGCAAGCGTACGGCTGATCGGGAAGAGTGCGTCCCCGTCATAGAGTAGCACACGCGCAGACCCGCAACCCGATACGCTACCGCGACTGCGCATGCTACCAGCACGCCGCCCCTGCGCCTTCTACAATTTTAACAATTTATTTTATATATAAATTATATAAAACAAACTGGTGTTAGTTACACCACTTAAACTCGAGAAGCGCTGGACCGATTTTTATCTTTTTTGTTGAATTTGTTTTCGCCCCTATTAGCAGAATAACTATTGAAACATCGGAAATATTCACGAGTAAAATATTTTGAAGAAAATTCATTTTCTCAAACAATTTGTATGGAGCGGCTTTTTATGATATCTAGAGAACGGAACGAAAGTAAGAAAATCACAAAAAAAAAATTCATATACAACGCATGTTCAATTTTGTTTATTTATTGATTCTGAGGCGGTACTAAGTTCGCCGGGTCAGATAGTTTGTATTAAAACGAAGTTAAAACTACACTACACACATTGAGTACTTTCCGCTGTTTTATTTTTCGGTCTTTTCCGAGACTGCAGGAATACAAAGGGAGTAACTTTAGCATTTATTCTCTCAATTCAGATTTTGTCCATAGAAAAAAACAGGTGTAGTTACTACCTAATTTAGACCACTATTTTTACAACACATACACCGGTTATAATACTGGTGTTTGGTCAATATTTATTTAAAATGTTGCCATCTCACTCTTTCGAGTACTTCTCATTCGTGATCATTGCTGTACGTACACGAACAAGTAGTTGTTTGCTTTGCTTAGATGGACTGAAATGTTTAGATTAGACAATGGAGTCGTTGACGTAGGTACTGGGATTTTAATTGAGTGCTTGTTTATGCAATTAAAAATATAAAATAAAAAATACACTATAAATGTTTGGGGTAAATGCTGCTACGGTGATTGCGCTCACTTGCGTTACTGTTAAGCGCTCTTAAGCCATAAGTATGGAGAAAGAACGCACTCACCCATCTGTCCTGAAAGTAGAATGTGGTGATGGAGTTGGAGAGATGGCGGTGATGGAGCTGGGGGAAGCCGGGGGCGTTGGTGGGCGAAGGCGTGGTGGTGGCGTGGGGCGACGCCGACCCGTAGCCCCCGAACACGACCGGCAGTGCGGAAAGTGACGACATCGATCTGAAAGTATATTATGAACAAGGCTTAATTAAAGTCTTATATTGCTAGTGTGTTCGTAGTCTCATTGAGTATGCATCGTAGTTTTGGAATCCAAACGATATATAATAGATAAATCTCGTATTAAAAAGCGATTTAAGTGTGCTTAACTATAAAACGAGTCATGTTGGGTGAGTAGGGTGCTTTAACGCTCTGTTTTTTTTTACATGTTATTATTTTTATTTTATTTTTTTCAGTTTACGCAGCAAATAATGACGTGTTTAATCTCGCTAGCGTGCGGCGCGAAGGAAACTGAGTCGAGCAACAAATGTTTATATAGGTGAAAGTATAGGCAGGATTTATAGGTGATAGTAGGTGAAAGTGTGTCCCTAAATATACCTTGGAGTGCCAGACTCGTGCTTGAGTGAGAGGCGTCGAGCGTTGGGCGGGCGCGTGAAGACAACGAGCGTGCCGACGCAGCCCCAACGCGCGCCGCTCGTCCGCGGGAAAGGGACGCACGAGTCGCCCGCGTTCTCACTCTCTGACTGGCTGCGCTGGCTCGACTTCATCGAATCACTGTCCTCGTTCGATTTCACTGGAATCTGACGAATACTCGGTTCACGGTTAACGAAACGGATATTTAACTAAGATTTTTTTTTTAAATAGAGATGGGTTTGCTCTTGGCCAACATCCAGGTGTGTAGCGAAGATGAGGCCTATGATGGTGCGAGCTCACCCAGAAGGTTGAATCTATTCACTCGAACTTTGAATAGATTCAGGTTATATGTGCTCGGAAATACAGACGCCGCGCCGGCAGGGAGTTCCAAACCTTGGCTGTGCGCATTATAAAGGATGTTTTAAAGCGCTTGGTCCGAAATAGAGGGATATCGACAAGATGAGGATGGTAACCAGCCGTATGTCTGTATGTCCGATGGAAGAAAGGGGAAGGCGGTATGAGTTCATGCAGCTCTTGAGCACACTCTCCGAAGTACATCTTATAGTAATCAGCATGGTTTTATTAAGGGTAGATCAACTGTTTCAAATTTAGTTCTATTTAATGACTACATTTCTGAGGCCATGGACGGGGGTTTTCAGGTTGATGCAGTCTATACAGACTATAGTAAAGCTTTTGATAGAATTGATCATAGTGTACTTATTACTAAATTGTATAACCTAGGTATAAGAGGCAATCTATTGAGATGGTTTGCGTCTTACATAGCTAATAGGTCTCAGGCTGTTGTTGTCAACAACTATATATCTAGCTGGATAGTTGCTCCGAGTGGAGTACCGCAAGGATCTCTACTGGGTCCTTTGCTATTTAATGTGTTTGTTAATGATATTACTGACTGTTTTCATTATTCCAAGCTACTTTGTTTTGCAGACGATATGAAGATCTTTTGTAAAATCACTTCCATTGAAGATGTTGACAACCTCCAGTCTGACCTACGGCGCCTTGATAATTATTGTCTCGTCCACAGGCTGGATCTGAATCCCTCTAAATGTTTTACGATAACATTTTCACGTAAACATATAAATGTTCCATCGTCTTATACGCTACAGGGTCAAGTTCTCCAATCTCAATCGGGAATGAGAGATTTGGGTGTTTTTCACGATTACAAATTGCATTTCAGCCTGCATATAGACCAGATTATTTCGAATGCAACTAAAGCGTTAGGGTTTGTTATGCGCAATACTGCTGAGTTTACTAGGGCTAAAACCCTGAAAATATTATATTGTGCTTTCGTTCGAAGTAAGCTGGAGTATGCATCGCAGATTTGGAATCCCTGTTATCAAATACACATTGATAGGCTTGAGAGGGTTCAGAAAAGGTTTGTTAAATTCTTATGCTATAGATTGTATCAACCTTATAACTCTAATGACTACCGTGACATGTGTAAGCGACATCATTTGATACCCCTTAATATACGCCGTGAAATTTCTGACATTTCTTATTTAATTAATATTATTAATGGTCGTGTGGACTGCCCTGATATTCTCTCTCTGATTAATTTTAATGTGCCCACTAGGTCGGTTAGGTCATACAACCCAATTTCAATATCAATTGCTAGTTCAAATTATCGGCAGAATAGTTTTCTTTGGCGGGCTAGTAGGAACCTCAACATGTTGTTCGGCGGGCTGGGTGCTGATATTGATATTGATATATTTGATTGTACATCGGCGGAAGTTAAGAGTAAATTGACGGCTATACTGTTTAGCTGAGCAGTTTTCTTTTCTTTTCATTTTTTCATTTTTTCTTTCCTTTTGTTATGATTTTATTTTAATATAATTTAAGTTATGTTTCGGTTTTAATATTGATTGTTTAGTTGCTATGCGTTTGTTATCGTTCGTCTTAATTTCTAGTTTGTAGTCTATCTGTGTATACCTTAAAATTGCCTTGTGTTGCCTATATATATTGTAAGTTTATTGTTTGTGCTGTTGGTGTACCTTTGAAAATAAATAAATAAATAAATAAATAAAAGACACATAGACTGGCAATTTTGCGTCTATGTGCCAGGCTCTGCATCTTAGTTTTTAAAAACGTACTGTCGCCAATGAGTCTCCTAGCTCTGCGTTCCACCGAGTCGAGTGCGGCAAGTTGGTATTTGGCTGAACCATCCCAAAGGTGGGAGCAATACTCCATGCAAGATCGAACTTGCGCCTTATATAAAGAAAGGAGCTGTCCAGGCGTAAAGTATCGCTTCACCCTATTTAAGATGCACAGCTTTTTGGCTGCTGTTTGGGCTTTGGACTCGATAGAGGTGCCGAAGTTGAGGTTTGAGCTCAACCTCATGCCAAGAAGTTCAAGATCATTGGCGACAGGTACGGATGCACCTCGGAAGGTTGGAGCCAGGTCAAAGGGGCTCCTTTTAGCAGAGAACAAACACGCTTGCGTTTTGGTGGCGTTAAAACTAACCAGGTTCCTGTCACCCCATTGGGATACAAGACACCATCGACACAGGTTGAAGACACCTTTTTTTTTATTTAAAAACTTTAAGACTGTATTTTCTTAAATCTTGTTTGAGATACCCTATGCATCTACGCAGGTGGCTAAAAGGTTAATGAAGTCCAGTCCCCATCATCCCATGCATAAAGTGATTTAAAATTCTTACTCACTACAACCTAAGCTCGAATTTGTTTTTTGCTTTTGGTCCAGGGACTTTAAAAACGTCTTGCAAACCAAAAACTTGCTTCAGCAAAACTCACTAGTTAGTAATCGTTAGTGCCATCGGCGGATTGAACCCTTGTAAGCAGAAAAAAATCCATGAATGAGATTGCTAGGAGATGCTAGAAGGCAGAAGCAATCAAGTATATACACCTAGTCGTTAGGTAGGATTGAGTGACAATGGATTTCATAAAAAACTTTCTTACCTCATCGACGGATGTTGCTAATGTTTTCAAACAATGCAATAGGCACCTATGACCCTCCATCTTTTTCCGATGAGCAGTTCTATTAATGGCTTGAAGGATCTTTATAGTCGTGGCACTATCAATATTAGTGCCGGAAAGCCACGAGAACTTGGGTATTGTCTGTTCCGATACGTTTCTTGGGAATGTTACTTGTAAATTCGCAATGTAGCCATTCCTCTCTGCATGAATTTGACATGTTCTCGTCTCTATGTTCATATCTGTTACTTCTATATTAGCCATTTCTCTTATTGATTCGAATTCTTCGTCAATAGATGTGAGAGTTTTGATCTGGAAAAGAAAATATAAATAAATATAAGTAATTTAATTTTCCTTAATATAATTTTCATTAATATTAAGGATTTTTACCATTTTATTGTCGCTGTTTCTGCTATCGTTTAACGTCAAATCGTTGACAGAGTCCATAGTCGCACTGTAGACAGAGCCTGTAACATTACAAAAGAAAATGTATGTAGTTTGCATTTAGTTGATGAGATGACTAGCTTTTTGATGCATCCCTGATTCTATGCTAGCCTGTCAAGTAGTTACTTAGTTGCGCCCCCAGTAGTCTGTGTGTTTTCTATAGCACAAACCCAGTCTCAGAAGTATAAATCGCTGTGATGAAGGTGGTGGCGCGGTTACCGCGACAGTGGCGCCCAATTTTTTTATATTTTTTGACGATCCATCGGGAACCAAACATTTTTCTAAGATGAAAATTATCCTACATATGTTAATCCAGGAAATAAACTATCTGTGTGTCATCGAATCTGTTAAGCCGTTTTTGCGTGAAAGAGTAACAAACACAATTATACATCCATGGTCGCAAACTTTGGCAATTTCTAATATTAGTTGGATTATAAATTTGATCAAAAACATTTTTTATACTCACCATCATTTTGATTGTCTTCGTGGTTTTCATCAGGCAAGTAATGGTTGCACATACTTAATAATGATGAGTGCATCGCCCATATCCTGAGCGACTGGTCTCTCCCCCAAGTCACCAGTTGATAGTTGGATGGTGACGTGTTTGGCCTCCACACCATTGTTTGAACAGTGTCTGTATGGCCCACAAGCCTATGTGTAAGAGTGCCTCCAACCCATATACCTATCACCCCTGCCTGGTCTACTCTTGGCAAGCCACCCCATCCAACCCCAATCGTCAACAATCCACTACCGAAAGGAGTATAAATCGCTCGCCACACAGGGAAATTGGTCATTATAATGTTCTCTGGTTTTCTGGCATTGTTTATATCAAAATATTTTATGCTACCGTCATGGCTTGATGTGACCACTTGATATTCATGGTGAGGACTCCAGTCGACACCATGTATCTTACATAAGTGTGCAGAAATATAATGTATGGGGGAGGAGTGTTTGCGATAGTCCCATATTTTTATGTCTCCATCGTGAGCTGTTGCTACTATATGTGAGGCTACTTTGTTCCATTGCACCTGAGAGGCTCCAGCTGCAATGAAACAGTTCATGTAAGTAATACAAATATTGTATTTTTTATGTTAAGGTAGACAAACAGGCTGACGGTACACTTGATGGTAAGTGGCTACCGTCGCCTATAACATAAAATGTTATAAAATTTAAAAAATAATAATCCTATTTTGGATATTTTTTAAAATTATATTTAACCAGCAAGCTATTGAAATAATATTTAATTAGAAGTTGAATATTAGAGTTGTGCATGATACAATTGTGCAATGATACACAAATGAGGCCACCTGGTATAGAAGGCGGCACATTGGGAACAAGAGCGAGATGTACAGCTAAGATCGGATATATTCGGTTATGTAGTGTTCTCTGTCACACAATGAACAGTCAATCTGATATCTGTATAGTGTTGTTTAAACCATTTTTTTTTAAATATTTAAAAAAAAAGCATCTTAAAATCATATTTCAACTATATATTATAAACAACTTATAAGTGAACGCGACTACAATCTACGGTGATTGTAATGCGACAGCGATATACAAAAATAACACTATACAAAAACAAAATGAATCGAATATCTCACTTTTGTTCCCGATGTGCCTTATTAAATGTCCATTACTGTACATAGAAAATTTATATGATAGGTAGCAAGCAGTTTTATAATAACAAATAACAGTTTTTTTTAGTATTTTTATAAGGTTATGGCAATGAGTTGGTTACAGGAACAAACCATATTATTCTCTGGATATTTTAATATTATGCGTGATATGTAAACAGGTAGCTGAAATATTTAAGAATATATAATACAGCTACGGCTGCCACTTGCACATCTTCCATGTTACCTAATATGTGAGCGATTGAGTTCCTCCCACTTTATACTCTGATAAAACTTCAATGAGTACTTCAGGAGTAAAGGATGCATTACAATTAGATATCTTCAACTTACCAACAGCACACAATGAGACAACAGGTTTTCTGTGGTCTCTCAAATCCCATAAATGGGTAAATGTGTCTATTGAACAAGTAGCAATTAAATTGTGGTCCTGCCTGTGAAAATGTGTATCACTGACTACTCTAGTGTGTGCACGCAGTGAGCAAATATTAGTCAAATCATTGCAACCGCGCCATTTATACACGTCCACTGTTTGGTTACTCTGGAATAGATAATAGTTTTATTTAATACAACATATAGTAGGTAACCCTAATATTTATAAATAAAAGACATTCGTTTACTTACTGCAATAGCACATAATTTTTGGCCATGATAAGTTTGACACCACTCTGCTCCAGCTGCATCATATTTACTGTGACGAGGATACTTTTTTATAATATCGCCTGAGTCCTCTTCCAGGTTTATTTGTTTTATAGCTAACCATCTACGTCCTGCTAAGAGAACGTTGTTTCCTGTATAGTCCACGGACATAGCCGTAGCTTGTAAATCCCGGTACTCCCATTTCATAATTTCTGAGCTCCAATGCACCGTCATTTTAGTTTATTTATTTTGCAGCAAGCAAAATCAGACAGCAAAGCAGCAGAAGATTTAAACTGAAATTATACTTCATATATTGAAGTTTATATATGAGCTTTCATATTTAAAAAAAAATCTTTTTTATAATTCATTAGTTTTTCATTTTTATGAACTTTCAAAACCACATTCAAATTTGATCCTCATTAAAAATACAAACTAAAAAATCAAAATAAAAACAAGACAAAGCCTAGAACCAACCTAGAACAACACACACACGCACACACACGCACACACACTATTCTATTGCACACTGCCGGCCGACTAAGTCACAGAATAAATAAAATTCACCGATAAAAGCCACAGACAATATTATACCGTCAAATATGTATAGCGGTTATTGGACTTTACACTAGCGAAACTTATAGAATACAATAGTTTTATTCATTATTTATTAATTGGTATTATATTACTATTTAATACACCAAAAATGTCCTCCATGGTTGACTGCGAAGATGAGACGAAAATTACCCCACAGGCACCCCAAAGCAATTTTTTTTACTACCTTGGGTGATCAAACTTTGATCGGACACAGAACACTATATATATATATTAGGCTTAATTAATTTTAGATTTTAGTTTAGTTTTTATTGCAAAGTTCAAAATTTCACTGTAATAAATTTCATTTAACCCTGAAATTATATTGTTCTGTGGACTGTGGAGCGGTTTAGTTTAGGTGTTATGATGCCAATTGTGATTGTGATTGATTCAATTGGTTGTGATGCTGATAAGATATCATAATAAAGATTTTTGAAATGCTTATCAGTATATATTTTCGCTTTTGGATATAATAATTGAAACATCTCTATATATCCAAATCATTGCACACATTAAATTCCAAGAATCAGCAGCATGTTAGTGATTCGAAGCCTATTTCAAAAATTCTTTCTCAACTTTCCGCGCTTTATTTTAGGCCTTGTATTTATTTACACTTATTGTGAATTCTTTATTTATTATCTAACTCAAATTCAGGTAATACAACATCACTTATTCTACTAACATTTTGATTACCTATGTTAATCTATAATCAATTTTTTTTTTAGTGTAGTTGGCCATCATTGAAAGAAAAAGTATCTGATGATCAAACAGTATATGCGTTGGTTTTAGCGGACACCCATTTGCTTGGATCTCGGAAAGGGCACTGGCTTGATAAATGGCGTAGGGAATGGCAAATGCATCGCGCTTTTCAAACAGCAATAACTCTACATAAACCCGATGTCGTCTTTATTTTGGGTAAATATTATTTAGGTATTATACTTTACCTTGATCACACCCATAAAACAACGAAACGGTTTTGAAGTAGGTATCTACCTATACAGAAATCCTAAAATGTAGGACCCAAATTTCCAAAAATAAATTTTCAACACTTATTGAGTTATTGAATTTAAATTAAATTAAGTAGCTTTAATTATTATGCTCCTGCTTCTTTAACACTAAGAAGTTCCTAACACTATGTAATTATTGTCCCCATGCCTCTCAGAAGGCGCCATCAAAATTTTGTTTTGTGCTGGAAATAGTTTTATCATATATTCTTTTGCAGGTGATTTGTTTGATGAAGGTGAATGGTGCTCAGAAAAGGAGTTTAATGATTACGTAGAACGATTCAATAGATTATTCAAAGTTCCAGAAGAAACTAAAATGTACTCTGTAGTAGGAAATCATGACATTGGATTCCATTATAGGTAAGAGAGCTTAGCAAATATTTTTTATAAAATTAGTTTTATTAATTATATTTTTATTTAAAATTTTATTATTGTTTAAATCTATTGCAGATAACTTCAATTTTAGCATTATATTGTTTAGGCGATATATCATTCAATATGTGTCTTGGTTTATCCAATTGCTACTTATAGTTGTGCATTATCAGTATATTTCCATGTAAATACTCTAGCGTTAAAACCTAGGATAAAACCTCATACAAGAAGGAGGTTTGAAAACAAAATGGCTGCCCCGCCGGTGCAGTTGGTCAGTATAAGAGGAAATCATTTCGTTCTTATCAATTCTATGGCCATGGAAGGTGATGGCTGTTCACTTTGCTCACGTGCTGTTAATGAAGTTAATAGGATTTCAGGTAATATTTTATAAACTATTTAGATTAAATCTTCTAATTGAAATAGATCTTTAAAATAAGATTTAAATTTAACTCGATATTCAAGATATTTTTTTAATGTAAAGTTCATAAGTTTATAGGTGGCTACCATCGCCTATTAAGACAAACAATTATTAGAAAGGATAAAGGATAAAAAAGGGATTGGTAAATGAAATTCCATACTCACAGAAACATAAAAGCACACATGCTGTTATTTCATGCTGTTAACATTGTAGACCATTGTCAAAGACTGTTCTTTGACAATGTGTACAATGTTGTTGACAGAACTGGTCAACGATCCCTAATATTCCCTAAAAGATCTATTCAATTAAGTCAGTATATTTTATTTATTATATTATTTAAATAAATAATAAATTATTTCAGATATTTTCAAGTGTAGCAGTGGTTCACCCCTATGCAAGGGGAAAACGAAAGTAGATCAATATAGTAAACCCATAATTATGCAGGTAATGAAAAAGAAAGAAGCCACAGCTTGCATGTTTTTTTTTTATAATTACCTACTAATATAGCTGTTATATTCATATTTAGATGTTGGCGAAATCTGATTATTTTCAAATGTGCAAATTAGATCGGTTTCAGAGCTCGCCTGACCGTCGGTCCGTACGCCTGACCGTCAGGTTGTATTCTTTCAGAGCTCTCCTGACGTACAAACTGACCAGACTAGTACAGTCGCACACGAAATGGATGCGTTTACGAATAGTTTAATTGCTGCTTATTATCTTCGTAAACTTTTTAGGAACAGAAGACATAGATATCACGTACACCCAAAGACACCATAACGAGGCTATGTGTAAGACTATACATAAAAATGTCATGAAAATTCATCTAACGGATGGTGAAAACCGCATCAAAATCCGTTGCGTGGTTTAGGAGAAGTTGACAGGCATACAGACAGTATGGCTGTTAACATTAATATTCAATAATTTCAATACGAAATCGCTTTTTACGACGATGATACACGCATCCGTACGGTCAGTTCAACAATCGGTGCAGCTCTGAACGCGTTCATTTGATTCCATAGCGCGTCAGGCGACCGACGGTACGCATGCGGACACATCGTGCGCACGGTCTCCGTACGCAGTGCGTAGCAATAAACGCGTGCGTACGGTCAGGCGAGCTCTGTAACCGGCCTAAGAAACTAAGTTCCTAATAAACAAGTTTTATTGTACTAAATGTTTATCAATGTTTTAAGAAAGAACAGGGTAAATCAAGTACCCCATGTACATGATGTACAGTAACAGGAACAAGAAGTTCATAATAGGAAATTCTATCAGGAGCTAACACACTAAAAGCAATCACTCGTTTTTATTTTATTTTATTAGTATATTTTCATTTTATTGGTGTATTTAGTAAAGATGTTTTTCAGCACTATCCGTTATATCGCGAATCTGACAGTATATGCACGGAGCCAGACGCGGCTCCGCTGCCCGAGAGGAACAACTTGTTCGAGGAGCGTTGGGATTGCCTCTCGAAGGAGTCCACAGAGTATTTAGTGGAGAGTCTGCACCCGCGCGCGGCTTTCGGTGGCCACACGCACCACAGCTGCAGGGTCAGGCACAGCTTCCACCCCACGCGGGACCACAGGATCGAATTTGTCGAGTATTCTGTGCCCTCGTTCTCGTGGAGGAACAGACCGGATCCGAAGTATTATTTGGTGAGTGTTAATATTGCTTAAATGGCCTAAATACCAATAATAGGTAAACAAAACAGATAAAGAAGTTTCACCAGTTAAGTTGGGCTAAGTTCCCACTATGCCCTAATCTAACCTAATTTACCTAACCTTACCAGATAAATCGTTAAGAATATTGTCTCATAGACCTTTTGCCGTGTTTTTATGTTTTGGGTAGGCCCCCTTGCATTACGTAGTTAAAATTTTTTGCAAGTTATACAACTTTTATATTATGAGAAAAATACTCCTATAGGTAAAATTTAAATTTTAATAATATAATTCACCCACCTTTATTCCTTTTTTTTTTTTACTTAATAGGCAACTATCTAATTAAGTAAAAAAATATATATTTCCAATTTATATAGAGAAATATTTTATGTAGACCTTCTCAGTCACTACCTGAGAGCACGTCACGTGGAAGTCAATATTTTATCGTCTCTTACCAGTTTATCTATGACCCCAAGGGAAGCGATAAAGACCAGGGGGCCCTAGCCAAGATGCAAACGCTTCGTTGCGTCATTCGGAAACGAACAGAGAACGCTAAGAGAAAACTTTGTGATTGGTCAAAATTTTATATGGGCGTTACAACAACCTTACAATCTTGGCTAGGGGGCCAGGGCCCGTAGCCAAGTGTGCTTTCTACAGTCGTTTACGCTACGCTAAAAGAAAACTTGGGGATTGGTTATTGTAACGTCAAAATAAAATTTTAGGCTAGGCCCCCAGGTATTAACGATAAACGTTGCAACACATCGGATATGATTGTAGGTGACGATATCGCCACACGAGGTGCGGGTCTCGAAATGTGGCCCACCGCGTGAGGGCAGTATGCTCGCGTCCGCTGCGGTACTGCTATTTGTCTTGCTGATCTATCTCAGATATAACGCCAGTAACAGGAGAGATTTTAATTACAAACTTTTGTAAGTATAATCCCGAATATTTTCACTGATATTGTGAAGTAATCTGGTCTGTCAAAGTGTTTTTACATTATACCTTTGACGAGTTATTTCGTCTGATATAATCTGCCATTAACAGAGGTGGCTATAAATCTATAGTCGCTCTCTTATGTGAGACCAGCTTCACTTGTTCCGATGTAGTTTGGCGTACAATTATTTTGTCAATTACAAGTTTCAATATAGAAAAGAGAAAATTGTATTTTTTATTACATTTTTTTCAATTTAATTTTTTATTGATAATTTTAAATTACTGTCCGGTTTACTTTAACACGTAGGTAAAAATTGAAATTCTGTCAAGTACTTATATAATTTTATTTCATTCTTGTCCTTGCAGGTCTGGAAAGAAAGTCTGATATAATTGCCTCCGCATCCAGCAAAGAAAAAAATCTTACTTTAATTAGTTCTGTCAGTATTAAGAAATCAAATTAATTGATTAATTGACATTAAATTATTAAAATAATTGATTAAATTAATTGTAATTAATTGCCATACTTAATTGGACACCTGTCCATACAATCAATTGAAAAACAAATGAGGTTGTGGTTACTTTACAGTCATTAATATAATTGTTGCATGAAAAAATAATAATACTCATTTGTTTTTGTGATTGTGTATTAACAATGTTATATTTTATAACAAGCAACTGTCTTCTATGATCCACTGTCGTTCAGGGTCTACATTTTTCAAAAATCTATCATATAATTTGATACAACCAAAAGTATCATAGGGTCGACTGCTTTATTTTTAAAATTGTACATTTTTTTTATTATTTACATCTACTAATAAACAATTATTTACAATAGACTGGTTTTAATTTTGAAATATGATGTTGAAGACATTTTTAGGATCTCAAACTCGATATCGTGTTACTTTTTTCACAAATATTGTCCTTTTAATAAACAAAAAGCGATTTTTTTAAAAATGCAAAAGATAACACACAACGACGACGATGATCCATTTGTTAAAATGATAGTTATATTGGTAATTTCGTGTTGTTTTCTCTACAAATTAATACAAAATTACTAATAAAATACAAATTAATACAATTTTTTTTACTCCTGACAAAAATATATGAGCAATAAAGACTGAATAAATGTTTTAATGAGGGACGCGCACGAAGTGGCGTGCAAAAGTTATTAATTTATAAAAATGTTTATAAAAGTAAGTTTTTTTATGTTATGATCATAAGATAGGTTTATTCCCACTAGTTCAATTGGGAGTTCAATTGACTGAACTAGTTGGACTTTTTAGTCTTAGTAGTTCAATTATATTAATTAATTGGACTATTGAAAATAAAAAGTGGCTAACGAAGGGATAGTGAAATGGGTTCTGGCATCCCTTGCTCACTCACCAAAACATTGCTGTTGTTATTTAACAGTTTATTTTTATTATTACATACTTATTGAATCTTATAATATATCCAAAGCGTATAAATAATACGGCACAGGTAAATGTTTCCATTTCCCCTTCTAATCACTTAGGGCTCTTGTTAACGACGACGGGTAACGGTCCGATTTTCATAACGGGCGACAGACCGACGCGCAGTATTCTATAGGTTATAATGGGTGTTTGTTAACGCGACGGGTATTTACCCGTTGCCACAAAACTCAACGGATGCGTGCAACACCCATACTAACCTATAGAATACTACGCGTCGGCACGTCGCCCGTTTAGAAAATCGGACCGTTACCCGTCGTCGTTACCAAGAGCCCTTATCCTTTATTCTACTAAGCCGGCAGCCCCTTGCGACACCTATGGAGTTGCGTGTGTTTCAATAGACGACGGTAGCCACCTACCATCAAGAGGACCGTCTGAAATACAATTGCATTCGTATTCAGTATTGCGAAATTAGATACTCTCCTTAGAACGTGGTTGAACCTTGAAACCTGAGCGCGTGTGGTTTCACAGCGTAATAGTTTTATTATGTACTAGTGACCCGCCCCCGGTTTCACATGGATTCATGGTTCACAGGAAAGTCGATGTATATACTTACATCGACTTTCCTCGTTAATCGCTATTTTCATTAGTGAAAATCGTATCCAAATCGGCTAGGTTATCCAAATAGTTAGCGGGGAAAACGAAGAAGCGGACAGCTATTTTAGGTACTTTATAGAATGTAGGTATAGACTTTGATACATTTGTTTTGAACAGCTTTTGAATCAAAAATTTTATGAAAATTAAGTGTTTTCGTATTTATTTATATTGAGACACTTTTATAACAGGCTTTACTAGATAAAATCGGTATCTAACAGTCTAAATATTTTGTGTTTACTATTTTATAAAAGTTGTCTTTCACTCTTATGACCGAATATTATCTTTCTCTAAATAATTAATATGAATTACGAAATAAATGTTTAGTAAATTTTGATTATATGAGTTGATCGAATTAGATAAAACTAACACTCAAATCAATCGGCTAGTAGGGATTAATACAAACTTTTGTTAGCTAAATCGCGACAAAAAAATGAAATTGCGAGAAAATACATATCTAATAGAAGAAAGAGGATTAGGCAGCATTAGGATTAGGCCTTTTTGGCATTTCTCGAAAGTGGCAGTAAAACAGGTTTTGTTTATGTTAATTTTTTTATTTTTGTAAGTAGATAAGTTAGTAAATATAAAAAATAATAGGAACTTTAAAAACATTTAATGTTAATACCGATGTATTATTCTCTTTTATCGGCAATTGTAGAACATAATTATTGAATAAATATAAAGTTTAACAAATCAACATAATATATGTTTATAAATAAAATTAATACTGAATTAATTAATCATGAGCCTATACTTAAGTACTTAAGTATGAGCCTATATATAAATGCATTTTTACAAAGGTCTCATAGTGACAATAAATGGCTATTTAATAAATATAGTTTTGCTGATAAATTGAGTCTGTGTAGCAATAATACCTATGTAGAGACATTTGCTCGCTTATCTCAAACAAGTTCCTGATATTCTGCTTGTAGGGTTAACAATAATAGCAATTATATTTCTAAATAAGTGAAAACATATTAAATTACTGGCATGGAAACAAAGTCTATTGCTATTACGTAACAGCTATTCAATGATTTGAAATATTTGAATAGCATTAGGTCCAAATTAAATATAATTTACCTAATTAAGTTTAAACCTAGGCGAGCCAGTCTACGATATAATTTCTTCACGAGAACCAACAGCATTCTGTGTTTACTCAGGAATGTCGCTGAGGCGTATTCCTCCCTGGCAACGGTATATGCGTTCTTGCATTGGCAGCTCACCCACTAAAAAGCGGTCTAGAGCCTTACTCGCCATACGGGAGTGGCCGGATCCTCTGAAGGCAGTGCTTGCGTCACGACCCGCGTATTCCAGCATGATATCGCTACCTCCAGGATGCTGGAACAATGACAATAAAAATATTAATATTATTACAATTGCATAAAATACTCGACTTTATCATTAGTACATAGTAGTCCAGTTTCTCTGTCTGTATGCGCTAATCTCGAAAGTTGTAAACGAATTTTGT
This sequence comes from Synanthedon andrenaeformis, assembly GCA_936446665.2. Classification (NCBI taxonomy): domain Eukaryota; kingdom Metazoa; phylum Arthropoda; class Insecta; order Lepidoptera; family Sesiidae; genus Synanthedon; species Synanthedon andrenaeformis. The sequence continues at coordinate 11,559,056 of OW387777.2, read as the reverse complement.
TTCTAATTATACCGATGGATAGAGGAATTTCTGTGGTTAGGGTCAGTGTATATTTCATGAATATCTTCATGAAATATACATCGCCAACCTATCGCATGTAAAATATTAAATACTCATATTACCTTTCCACAAGAATTTGGCAATGAAAAGAATTTTTCTTATCCGGCTACTAGAGATTAACGCGTTCTAACATAAAAATAAACTAAGTCGGTTATTTAAGTAGGTATTAATATAGATTAGATGTTACAATTACCTCGTCCAGGAAGGTGGTAATATCGTAAACGCGGTCATAGATGACCACCCAGCAGTCTTTAGGGGTGTCGTGCATGCCGACTTCAGCTAGCGTTATCACTCTTTCTCTAGCTTCAGGTGTACCAGGCTCTATGCGACTCTCCCATTGTTTCTTCCTGGTATCCACAGTCCAAGGATTCATTAACCGGAATGCCGCCACAGTGAACGCCATCAGGTCTAAATTAGATTCTTCTTGGTTGGCAGTCCCTAACGGCGTCGTAGGTAAATTTATTTCCGGATGACTTTGAACAGTCGCCATTCTCTCTTTCTTAACTTATATTTCTAATAACAATTTCAGTACTTATTCAGTTACTTCTCAAGATACAATTTATTCTCCGAGACGTTAATAACTCTGTGCGAACTGGAGAAGATTGGCTGGTAAACCGTTAGTTGCTCTGTAATAGAATTATGAAACCGTATTACTTAGTGTATTTTACTTCGCACAAATAGGGTTGAAACTCGCAATTAAATTTAATCACATCTTTGTGTGTCCGCGATGAACTCCTAAACTACTGAACCGATTTTGATAAAACTTCGTAACTATGTGTAATTTGGTCCACCTTAAAAGATAGTATAGTTTTTATTTTGAACCCGGGCAAAGCCGGGAGCTTATTGGTTTATATATATAAACCAATAACCTTCAGTATACTACTATTATTTTTGTGTGATGTATTTGGGAATAGTTAGGATGTTTTAGAGGTTCATTCATTAGTGGCAGCCCTGATTGGAATGTCTATTGGTGCGTGAATGGCAACACATAATATTATTGGTTAGATCGGTTTACATCTGTGCCTAGACCACGAATCCCACCAAAGGTTTCGAGTCTGCCTATATAAAGACTAATTTGTAGTCAAAAATTTGTCATTTACTCTTTTTCTATTGAGACTGCTTTTTATCAGAATTAAACAATTGTTTTTTTTTTTAAAATGAACGAGTTTATCAAAAGCTTCAGTTTTACGAAAGTTTCAGCAAAAGATAACACTTTTTTTATTGTTTTAACCAGATTTTTCTGCTAAATGTTACCAAGTTAAATGTTACTGCTATATTATAAATTAGCTTCTACAATATTCTATACTACTACATACCAATATTTTATATTAAATGTGAACGTATGTGATGTTTTTACGGGTAAACGTCTGTACCGAATTTTAGGGTAGTAGACTTAATTCACTTGGTTGATGAAATTTTAAATGCAGATGATCACTCTAAAGTTGGACTACTATTTTAAACTTTGTCTAAAAAATTTTTTTCAATTAACATATAAATGAATAAATTATGCTTTTTTAAAATTAATAATTAAAAAAATATTACTTATCAAATTTCAACAAATGGTTGATTTGATTCTGTGGCTTAACGGTGATAGGTGACAGACAGACCGTTACTTTTGAATTTATAATATTAATATTAGTATCTACATGACTTTTGTTTATAAACAAGGTGGTGTGATTGTAGTTTTTCCTACGTCGCAAGTGAAAACAAATAATGTTTACCTTCTAATGAACTTCTTGACCCGAAGGACTCGTTATCTTTGCTGATGCTCGAAACGCGGCGAATGACGGTTGCACCAATTATCACTATGCCACCACTGTTCGTATTGCAGTTTTATATTCTCAATTTTTCGTGTGCTCATGAGCAAGAACATTGCCACTAGTTAAAACAGGATTGTCATTTATCACTTGCTGAGTTGTGAATGTGTGGCGAAGCGTTCGCCGGTTGCTTATATAGTTGGCTGGCACGCGCCGGCCAATCTGATGAAATCGGCGGCTTATCTTGCCGAAACGTCGCGCTCGTGCGCGCGCGCTCTTTGACGCCACTGAAAAAAACTTTTAACTTTTTATGTTTTCAGAATACTTTTTAATATTCATTGGGCATTTAGAAATTAATAATTAATTTGTAATTAATTAATATGCATTAATTTGGATCTTAATATTTGCAGTCATTTGGGTAGCTAGTCTGGCGGCAGTAACCACCCCCTTACAGAAAACCGCCGTGAAATAACAGCACCTGTGCTGTTTTATTTCGTCGAGTGAGTAAGGGGTGCCCAAGCCCATTTTCCTATCCCTTCCCAATCCCATATCCTTAACCCTAATGTAGTCGGCAGCACGCTTGCAGCACCTGTTGCGTTGCTTGTGTTAAAGGCGACGGTAGCCACCTACCATCAAGTGGACCGTCAGCCTGTCAGCCGACTTTAACATAAAAATAAAAATATCTTATTTATAAGATTCACCATTGTCCGTTACCCCACTATGGTGGTATCAGAGTCGGCGGACTACTTGTATTTCTTGGGATTACCTACTTGTTTTCTCGTCGCTCTTATTATAAAAAAAAATAGCGAGGAAAATAGGGAAATGGCTTTGGCATCCCTAGCCTACTCACACGCCGACCTCAACAGCACATGTGCTGTTATTAACATGCCCTTTTCTCCAAGGAAGTATTTAAAGCCCAGTTTTTGACAGCCTATCTTCCTATCTAGTGTGAAAATTTAACTAACCAGTCTTAATTTTACTTAGCTCAAACTAAATAATATATTTTATTTGTATATTTTCATTAGGCACATTAATCATTAGGCACACACAGATACTAGTATGCTTGCTTTTAATTCTTCGCAACATTATCTTTCACACAGCATTCCACGTTGAAAGAAATCTCCACAGGAGTTCTACTATATATGTTATAATTTTTTTTTATTGTCAACACAGTGTTATTTTGTGCGTGTAATACAATATGTTTTGTGCTAAATACCCGAATAACACTTTTATAAAAGAAATAAAAATAATAATTTTAATCTATAAAAATATAAAAACTCAAGATGCCATTTATAATAAAAAAAAACTCCATATTTTGGATGGATTACATTTGCAATTTGTTTTTTATTATTGTTTTCATGTCTTTATACCCGTCATAGGCTATGGCGACGGTACGACGAGAGATATTACGTATAGTAATGCTAATACGTCACAGCATCTGCCATAATACGATATTTAGTCACGTGCGTAAGAAAAATCGAAAGAAAATGTACCATACAGTAATATATACGTACAAGTGCTGCAAAAACAATTATGTGAATCTTTTCGACATGAATGTCATTATGATTGAGCTTTGATGACGTCAAAGGGCGGTGAACGAACTCTGTAAACAGCATATCATAATAACAAGCAATCATAACTTGTTTGGATAAAAAACTTTATCTGCAGTTCACAACTTGATCTAACTTTTTGACTTATTTTGGGGTCGCGGGGTACTTTTGTTATTTTATAAACGCTGGAAAAGTTTTACATCATAAATATATTAAAATGCGAAAGTTTGTGAGGATGTATGTGGATGTCGGTTACTCTTTCACGCAAAAAGGGCTTAACAGATTTGAATGGGACCGATTTTGTGCCGGTTTTTTTTCTTTCAAAGCATGATCAATGTGGTTCTTACGAAAATTTGTTTAGGCGTTTGAAGTACATCAGTCTATTTCCTAGATGACGATAAGTGATTTCACTAACTTTCACGGGTTCGATTGATGTAAAATTTGGTACACTGTTACTCCGGTGGTACTTCCATGACAGTAAACCTTGATCCGATGCTGCAGCATCAAGACACTTAAGTCTTGATGAAGACACTTAAGATTAAGTGTGGGACACTTGAACTCCTCAGTAACTTACAGTAGATATAGCGTGTTTGGACTCAATAGAAAGTCGGCGGTTAATTTATAATTTTAAATTTAAACGATAATCCATTTATAAAACGATGACATTTTCATTTGTAATTTTTCGTTTGCCTACAAAATTATATTAAAAAAAAGTTAATATTCCGTGATTTAAAATTTTAATATACAATTTAATATTAATTAATTAGTTGTTATTTCAATTTAAAAAAAAAAACCTTTACTCATCTTCAATGCCATCTGATGAAAAATGTTGTTTAATTTCATTAATTTGTTACAATAGGTAGGTAAAAACCCGATTCCTATTCTAAGTTTTCCTAAAACAACATAATGACGTAACATTGATAAAAAATTACAATAAACATATGGTTTTTTTTTCTCATATAATTTGTTTAATTAACCGATGACAAGTTCCGGGGATAGGTACACAACCTTCCTGTAACAGTTATATTTTATAGTTATTTTTATGTTATAGGAATTTTTTGATTGTACCATTGAGATACTTAAAATAATTTTGCGGCTCTAGTGTTAACAAATAAATTTTTTATTCGAACTAAAGTAGTATATTACAAGAGCCACTTTATTGTATTGGCTTCAAAATTTTGCTCAACTCTTATTTTAGCCAATTTTTAATAACTTTACTAACGTAAGTACTAACTTTAATATGTATCCAAATCTTACTTTAAGTTCTATTTTATACTTAGTTCATTACAAACATACAAATAAATTTTAGGTAACAAAAACAATGTTAAACTCTTACTGAATTAGGAATACACCACAGATCTTCGGAAATGCGAGCGGCCGGTCTTTTAAAAGTTGACTCTGATCTGGACTTGATTGACCTGGTCAGATATTTTCTCGGGTATAATTTTTATTTTGCTTTGTCTTGAAATGGCTTATCAATTATTGGCAAGTTTATTTTTTGTTTTATTTGACACTAGCTGTTGCACGAGACTTCATCCGCGAAACTATGAATAAAATATAGCCCATGCTAAATGTATTTTTCTATAAGTGAAAGAATTTTTAATATCAGTCCAGTAGTTTTTGAGTTTATTCATTACAAAAAAAAATACAAAAATTCAAATATTAGTATAGATATATAGAGAGAAGAGATTTATAATAATCTTAATGATCTATACTAATCTTCTATATATATATAAATCCCGTGTCACGATGTATGTTCGCGATAAACTCTGAATCTACTGAACCGACTTTGATCAAACTTCATAAGTATCTGTTATTTGGTCCAACTTAAAAGATAGGATAGTTTTTATTTTGAACCCGGGCGAAGCCGGGAGCGGGTCACTGGTAGATTATATATTTTATTATTCTGCAATAAGTTACATTCAAATATTTTGATTAAAAACTAATTACGTTTTACGTCATTTTATGTTTTTTTTTTAAATTACATTAGCCGTTACCTAATACGCAATTTTTATTTGATACCTACGCACCGTATGCGTACAAAATATTAAAATTATCCACAACAAACTGTTTTATTGATTAATAGCATAATAACAAATCAATCATGTATTTATCATTTTGTTAATAATAACAAGTCGCACGTCATGCTATGCTAGGACGTAGTCAAAATATTATTTGTACGATAAGATTTATATTATTTAAACATTTAAAAAAGTGTAGTTAATGTTCAAAAACTTTCTGTCATTCATTTGGTTTCTCTAGATTTTTCCACTTTTTTTAAATGTAGAAGTCGTCAGACGGGTGAACGATGTACGAATGTGGCTAACGGTCGCCCTAATGGTAGGCGGTACACTTGTTACTTTTTATCCTAAAAAAATGTTTTAGAATCCTTTTTTTTAATGCATTAATGTTAATGCATTTTCAGAAGAAACTTTTTTCTTAGTTTTTTTTAATATTTTTTTTATGACATAGTATCGATATAAATCAATATAAATCGGATATAAATCAACTCGAATTCTACAATTACAGGTCATACATAGACAACCTCTGTTACTGATTTTTTTTATTGACATTCAAACACTATATAATGAAAGAAGAAGCAAATGAACTGTCATTTTCTTTCAACTAATAATATTGTCTTTCCTAGAAAGTCCTGTCGCTAGTGTAATATTCTTTGATCGGATTCTGGTTAGCGGTGAGTAATCATTATTCAATAATAATAAAAAATAAAATATGTGGCCTAGAAATAAAGTTTTGCTGTAATTAATTTTGCAATGTGAAAAATATTTCTTAACAGCTTTGTACTGCCGTATGACAAAGGCCGTTATTTTTAAAGATTAAAATGGTCAATGTATTGTAATATATTATGTTATCAAAAATATATTATCAGAAAGGGATAATTACGTTACAACGTTCTTAAACCTATTTGAAGGTTTGTCCACTGCATCGTATTCCTTAAACTTTTTAAGTTTTTGGGACAAACCAGGAATCGAATATTATTATGGCACAAACGAGGAAATTTTTGGAATGTGGAACTAAATATCGGGACGACCAAGGCATAAATCCTAGTTTCCTACACACCAAGCTGATTAATGCGTGTTTCACCAAATACGCCTTATTGTTTTATACCTCGGTATACCACGAAAGCTCCTAATTTCTCCTTCTGTTTACTCGGTATCAATAATGCTTATTATATGATATTAATAAGAAATGGAATAATTCCAGTGGTAAAATGAGTTCAACAAATTTCACCATTGGTCTCAACGGTAGTCGTCCGTCAAGCAGAGTGCTCTGTCCACCGGGCGGTTTCACTTCCGACATTTTTGGTGCGCAAACGGAACCATCGACAGTTGGAAGACCAACACTTTCTGCCGTCGGTAAGATTTGTGTGTAACATTTAATCTTTTATAATATTCTTTCATACATTTAGCTCCATTCAAGGGCATCGCCAGCCGATGGTCCACGGGAGGGCAAGTTAATTATAAAGGGTGGAAGACAGGCTGACGGTCCACTCGGTGTTCGGTGGTTACCATTTCAGATTGTTTTAAAGTTCGCGCGTCCTCAGGATAAAGTTTCTACTCATCAGGACTTTGTCTGGATTTCTACTCACCCCAATGATTATAAACTCCGCATCTAGTTATGGCACGTATAGTACCTACCTACTGTGGTAAATATGGGGTAGGCTTAGAGCAACTCATCAAAACACACACCACTGTACAGCCGGTAGAACACACAAAGAGATTATATGGATTAGTGGCCCATTGCTTATTTCTGTGACTTTCGTTGGTCTACGGATCTTCTCATTCCTGATTCTATCACGCAGAGCAACTACGAGTGTGATCCTATCCATAATTCATTGAGCAACGTTAAACATTTACTCTAAATATCATTTTAGACTAACCTCTTATATTTTGATTATATACGATATATATATCTACAGTCGGGGTACCAAACTTTCGTCAGTTTTTAAATTCATCCTTTATCAAAGTCATAGACAGTACCTTTTGAATGAAACTAAAGCACTAAACAGATAACTGACAGACGATTGAAACGAAATTTTGGCATAATTGATAAATTGACGAACCTTTTCTTACCCAAACTGTATTTACTCGTAATGTCTCTCAAGTCTCAGTCGTGGGTACTCTGATGCATAATTTTTAATAGAGTAACTCTGTTTCTAAGAATTGTAGCAACATTTTCAGGTTTAGATGGAGGACTATCCAAAGAACCCAGAGATACTGACATAATTACCACTCCGACTCAAAGCTACCAGGAATCTACTCAGCGTGAGGCCAAAGAAATTCCTCATTCTGTCGCCCCTAAAGCTGAACCAACCAAGGTAGTCGCTCCAAAGCGTATTCGCTATCCTCCAGGAGGATTATCGTCGGGGCTTTGGTAAAATTTAACTCCACCGATTCGCTTATTTTTCTTCTACTAGATAACTAGACGATTGGAAGAAATGTGAATTGTTGTATGTGTTGTGTAGAGCAGTGGTTGAACATATTAGGGCAACTTGTTGTTATTATTTAATTTCATCTTATTTTAATTTCTTTTTAAATATTACCTTGAGTCATGTAGCAATTGGACGTTACTGAAACGTAGGTGTGTGCTTTTAATGATAATAATGTTTTTGGATTGAAATAAGATATAATATGTGGCTTGGTTTTTTTTTCTAATAACTTATCTCGACACATTTTTTTTTGCTTACTTTGAGTCAGTATGGCAATTTTTTTCCTGTTCAATAATTTATTAGATTAATCTTTAACATGTGGCGCAAAGCTGCCAATCTTAACGCGGTGACTTTTGTTATTTCATAACAGATTAATTTCATTTTATATAGCTCAGTTTTACGTTAAGTATTAATCCACCCGCAAGTCCATGTCAATAACAGTATGTAAAGTATCATAACATGTTAAAATGATTGTATACTTTAACTTCACCGTACTTTACCACCCATAATTAATTTTAAATAGTGTTATATTAAACCAAATTAAATAAGTATGAAATTTTTACTAAAAATAAAACACATTTTTATTTAAAGTTACAATATTTCTATTTAAATGTATTCCTTCATCTTAATCTGTATTAAAAAATTTGGAATTTTCAAAACCATTACAACTGAGTTTGATGGCGATGTCTCCTCATCCACGTTCCTCTTGGTGATACACCGATTACCTTAACTTACCGTAAAGAAATTGAAAATTATTTTAATTAGTATCTAAAGTATCGGAAAGTTGCAGTCTCAACTTTGTTTTCAATTTATTCTCACAACTGTCAATATTATTGTTTGCCTACTAATTTTACTATTGGTATTATAGTCGATCTACCTATTGAAAGCTATTATCACACAGCTATCAATATTATTGTTTACTATTGAAGTTGAATATAATGAATACGAACACACGCACTCAAACATGCTGCTGACGCACACAACAGACCAATTTTATAATTTATTATTGTAAACCTTCAAAATAAATTAATTACATACGAGTATAACTATGTCATTGTATTTATTTTTTGTAAAAAAAACCTTAACAGCACTGTTTTGTCTAAAGGCAAAATAAGGAGGAGACACACAGCCGGTTATTTAATTATTATTATTAAATAACGTACAGCTCATGAAACCACTAAAAATATTTCAATATTAAATTCCCGACTAACTAATAAAGCACTTTCTTCTATTAAGTGGAATCTTCCTGCAACTGCACGCCTCATTTGCCTTCCTCCACTTGGCTCCCATGTCTAGGATCCCATGGGATTCTAGGATAATTCTTTAGTAAGTTTTGTAATTGTTATGTTTGTTAAATTAATTTAAACGATACACCTATAATAAAATAATATCTACTCATTTCTTCTTGATATTTTAATTGTTAGTTTATTTCGTATTTGGCAGTTAACATAAGTAAAATTGGAACACATGTTAAAACTTCAACTTGACTTGAAAGAATTTCAGTGTTGTAGTAGGTATAAGTTATAAATAGTGCAATGATTTTTCAGTAATAAACAACTGACGCCTTCGTCGAAAGATAACAATTACGTGAGAGATATCATGATATCTGATAGTTGTTTTAAACATTGGAATATTTACTAAACGGATGATTATAATATCTTAACTATTTTATTGTTAAAAAAAACAAAACGATATAAATGTGTATGGGCCTAGTCAATTATTCGTTAGAATATTGAAGTATGATTTGTGTCTTGTGGTCCCATTAATTCTGAAAATATGGACTCGCAGTCTCTATAAGGATTGCACTAGTGCAAAGTGCGTCTACCAGTGATTTTAAAAATTCATTTTACAGGTTGACAGCGACTTATTGTATATACTTACATATTATAAAACAAAGTCCCCCGCCTCGTCTGTAAGTTCGCAATGATCTCAAAAACTACTTCATCTGTTATCTGTCCTCAGGAAGGTATAGGTGTAAAATTTGTTAAGGTTTTGTGTAAATTGGTTGAAATATGACGACGACTGTCAAGATGTCGAAAAAAATCAAGCCGTCAGAGAGCTTACATCGAAAACGCTGCCTAATCCGTTGGAGATATAACAAAACAATGTATGGTGGGATTGCTTCTCTTTTATAGGTGTACAAATGCTTAGAAGATAGCATATGGGATTTATGTGGTATTTGAAAAAGCTATTTAGACGGATACAGTATTAAACATTATCAAATTAAATAGGTTAGGTTAATCAATTCACACACGTTATAATTCACACAATACAATTAAATATAGGAATTATCGCAAATTAAAACTACGCGGGAGAAAATAAATTCAAGCGGTCTCTCATCAACGCGATGCGACACGTCGAGGAGATTCTTAATGCAGCCACCCCCGTCTGCGCTCCACCACCCGCTGCTGTGTAAAATTGCACCTGTGCGAACCTGGGAGCAGGTCGCTAGTATAGATATATATACTAGTATAGAAATTATATAAAATGTTGTTAGTGTATATTTGATGTATATACACATATAGTCTCCTTCAAGTAAGTATTTGTGAATACAATGATTTCTAATATATTTTTTGTTATGTTATATAATAATGTTAAATAAAAAAAATGTTAATGTTTTATATTAGTGTAACTTACAAAATTAAGTATTTTTCTCTTCGTCTTTTACGTATAGTATTCTAGGATCCCATGGGGTCCTAGACGTGGGAGCCAAATGAACTGAGGCTTTTTATTTAGGTTTGCAATAATGAATTACAGAAATAGATAAATTGGTATTTTAATATATAAAAGGCGATGTGTGTATGTATGTCTCCTATAGACTCCAAAACCGCTGAACCGATTTTGATGAAACTTTCGGACAATCTTCAGATTAGTCCAGCGGGTGTTCCTGTGAAGTTTGGTAGCAATCGGACGCGTACAAAGTCTCGGGCAAATACTAGTATATTATAAATACGTTGTTATACGCGATTTAAAGAGATAGATTCTCCTTACAAATTTTTCCCTCGTAATCAGTATGTGTTTTTACAGTGAAATATATATTTTCATATGTATTTACCCACCTATTGTATTTTCCTCACGAATGGACTTTCCTTGGCATATTTAATGACCGATCAAAATGCTTCGTGTGATAAGGTATGATAACAACTTCATTCCTGTTCTGTCCAGTTAGGGTCATGCGTTGAAGATAATTGAACGCTATGTACTCGTTATACAGGATGTTTCGTTTTAATTTGTTTAAAACATTTCAACTATCTATATAAACATAGTGTGATTTTAAATATATAAAAAAATGAAGTCTATAATTAATGGAGCTTTTGGAATAAGGCTTTATGACACGTATTTGGAATTCTTTGCAAAAAAAGTGGAAAAAAATATTTAAATATCTGTAGTGTGGTCGTATAATTTATTTATACAAGACAATTAATTGGAGGGTCAATATTGTCATTATTAATTAAGTTATCTTAATTGTAAATTACAATTACAATGCAAAAATTATATTGCTGGTTGTGTTTCACGAAATTTGAGTGTGCTTTATTATAATAGTTGTTAATTATTGTTAATTATTACCTAATTATTATCATCTAATTAGGTTTGTTTAATTTTATTGCGAAATTGCGTTTGAATTTTTAACATAATTTCGTACTAATAATGAATATCTCCCATTGTTGTCATAACGTATACGGTAAAAACATTTAATGCAAAGGTCGATAGGGATCCGGATGAAATTGGAGCGAGATATCTTCGTCGGGAGATCAGGGGTCAGATTCTCGCCGCCTGTACACCCGAGGCCAGAAAACTCTTTGTGTAAATAATGTAATGAAAATCGAGTATGCAATTTTTTTGCTTATTTTGAATGAAAACTATTTTCTACTTTTTTTCTTTAACAAATATTTTAAAAATGTATGTAAATCAATTTCAATAAAGAATCAGATTAAAAAATGTAGAAGTAGGGTAGACAGTATCCGGAAATTTATGGCATACCTTGAAATGGTCAATGACGTCAATAACATGTTTGACAAATGGACAGATCAAGTAAAGGAAGCTACCTCTTCTGATAGAATGTCCGGCACTTCTGATACACACAAGGATCATGGCTTATGGAGGCAAATGTTGCGGTCGAAACTGAGAATTTGTGACCACAATCTTCAGTAATCAAGAGGGAGAGAGAGAGAGAGAGAGAGAGGCGTTGGGGGTAACGAGTTTTGAGGAGATTTTAAATTGAAACATCTTGTGGCCGGCCACCAGTTTGTTGGTCTATGGCTTTAAAAAAACAAGTAGCGACTGAATCTATTTTTCAGATATGTCTATGTCCCGCAGTGTAGTCTGATGTTAATTATGGTACTGGTGGTCTAATGCGTCTTATTTTACGTAAGTACTAAAAATAGGTCATAGGAGATAAAAAGTAATTGTCACACTAACAAAAACATAACGCAAGAAAATTGTTACCCTCAATAAATGAAACAGAAAGCCTTATTAAGTAGAAAGTTTAAGAAGACTCACGCATAAATCCAGATTCGCAAATAACCAGATCAAGAAGCCTAATAAGCAAAATAGGTGGCTGATGTATATTATAACCTCGATGTCGATATTGAACTTGTATAGTCTGATTAATTTTATAATCCGTTTGAGGGTGTAATAATAAATAACAGGTTCACGAAAGAGTAACATGCGACATTTATATCATAATAATTATATTTAATTCCGTTAGTGACGTTTTATATGTGGTTATCGTGAACTATTTACACTAAATAATCCATCTTAAACATTATTAGCACTAATTTTTTAGTAAAAACTAATAATAGTTAGATACATTATTATGGCCCATTAACATTTTAGTACGAATAATTACATGAACGACCATTTTCTTTATTATTAATTAATTATTTAAAATTCTAATAGCTCAACCTGGTATATTGCATATACATATATATTGTATATAATTGCACATATCCACATATGGATGGCTAGCTATACATAAATATTCTTTATACTAGTTTGAGGCATCGCCCTTTGCGCTTCGCTAGTTTTTTATATAGACAAACCTTCCACATTTATCCCTCTTTCTATTAGTGAAAACCGCATCAAAAACCGTTAGGTGGTTTGGAGTTAGCGAAGAAACAGACAGACACGGACAGTTTCAGCGACTTGGTTGCCAGATATTGTTTTTTTCTACTTACATAAAAACTTAATTAGGTTTCATTGTAAAGCTTTCCTGAAAAAATATTGAAAGGTTTAAGACGATTTAGCGGAGGAGACAGACAGACAGACAGACACGAAAAGCGACTTCAATTTATACTATGTAAGGAAGATATACACAGATTCCCGGAAAAGAGATCTTAGAGACCATTGCCCTATTACAAATATGGTAATAGATAAAACACAAGAGCAAGGCGAGGTTAGAGCATCCGTTTTCCTTACGCATACTAGTGTCCGACCGAAGGTCAATTTCTGGTCGAAGTCGAAGGTTTAAAAGCTCTAAGAAATTTTGTTCAAGATTGGCTACAAGCTACAAATAATAAGATAATGATAAATTAATAAGTTTATATGGACTGTATAATATAGAAAGGTAATTTAAATGATCTCTAGATCAACATCTAGAGAGCATTAAAAAATACCTTGAAATTTATTTGTCAAAAATAATAGCATCTCGAAATAATATGAATTATAACATTTATTTATTTATTAAGATAATTTACCAAACACAATCAGATCGATCAATCAGTCTTTGTTTTTCTCGACTAGTGCGAAACTAGACTAACAAATAAACAAATACTCACTTTATTGGTTAATTAAATGCACAGTTTTAAGAAGTTTACAAAATTAAAAATAAAAGTATAACCATTACGATATTTATAAATAAACGGTTAATTTCTGTATTATCAACAACAAGTTATAATTGTAACATTTTATCTTTAGATCACATTAAGTGAAATTCGCTAAACATATTTGTATTTAGCCTTCTCTCTCAAGATCTACTTAATTAAAACCTTCGGCGAAACCTTCGGCTTCGGTCCAAAACCCGGCCGGCCGAAACCGAAGCTTCTGTCGGACACGTACACGTGCATTATTATTGGTGAAAAGTATTCTCATATCATAGCCTCATTTATAGAGTGCGTTGACGTATGACCACGATCTGACGCAACATGTAGTGAATGTAACGCTATGTTTTTGGCACGCGCTTGAGGCCGGCAGGCGCGGGCGGCGCGGTATGTTATCGCTAAATATCGTACTACGCGGGGGATTCATTCATAAACACAATCGAAAGATAATGTTGCATCAGAATTTCAACCTAACTTGTTCTAGTAATAGAATAAAAAACCCGTGTAAATGTTACCTGTTGTGTTAATCAAGAGTATATATTTTAATAAAATATATTTTACGATATAAATAGTAGCAGTGTACAATGAGTCGAAATCTAGGTTGCCTAAAAGGCTGATGCAGGTTCTAATTTCAGTTCAACTATTGTTAAATAAAAATTTAAATTAATAGAAATGAAGAAACATCCAGATATGTATGAAAATATTAATAGACTAGTTAATATTTTCATTAACTTTTAAGTTTCGTAATAAATTAGTTGAAACATTCTTTCTTAGAAATTAGGTATTGGGTTATCATCTATAGGCAATCAAAATATAACAACAATTGAAGATCGGAAGTAATGACAATCAAATATTAAACTAAATTGTTTTAATCAGTAGTCTGTTAGAAATGTTATTTTTCAACCACACGTGTATGAATATGAATCCAATAACATTAGAATAGAAAGACAATAATAACTCACTTTGATACGTTTTATTTTTATTTAAATTCTTTCCACGTTTTTGTTCTGTAATATTTGTTATTAGATTTTATTTTTGTTTGTGGGACATTGGTATTTTTCAACATCAACCATCGGCTTAGGGTTCTAACAGTGAGTTACATATCTCTATGTTTTATATATGAAAAATAAAACATAGAGATCAATATAATCTCAATATATGATTTGAGATAATCTCAAATCGAATAATTCGAAATTGAGACGCAATTAGTTGTTACTAAGAACTTTTATTATTAATTAAGTATATTAAGAAAAAAATATTACTCTAACTGAGTGCTCATTTATCAAGCGGTAGGAGTTATAGGCTAGCCACTATGCAAGGCCCTTTCAAAAAGAGAGCAGACCCGAAGTTTCTTTTTCATATTGCTTGACATTTTATTTTATAAAATTAATCTTTATTATTAACTGCTTTTACCATATCAACTGTTGTTAGTCTGATAACGGC
The DNA here is from genome assembly GCA_936446665.2 of Synanthedon andrenaeformis. Lineage (NCBI taxonomy): Eukaryota > Metazoa > Arthropoda > Insecta > Lepidoptera > Sesiidae > Synanthedon > Synanthedon andrenaeformis. The sequence goes on along the minus strand of OW387777.2, from coordinate 11,543,977 downwards.
TGAATTAGCCGTCCTGTACTGTAGTGCGATGGTATGATTGACTTTTGCTATACATATATATACCGGACACACGCCACAAACAGGAAAAAGTGGAGAAGCATTGCAAGGGCGGCAATCACCAGGGAGGGCGAACACGACCATCCTCCATGTACATCATCCGCATGACCACGATCTACCGTCAAGTGAACCGTTAACATTTTCTTTAAGAAAATGATCACATTTTCTTTAAAAAAAAAGTGAAACAATTTGTATTGTTTTGTTAGTATTAAACAGTATATTTATGTCATAAACACTTTTGTTGCATAATGTTAATTAATATTTTAATATTGGAATGAAACTCCTGATAAAAAAATTACTAATGAGTCATTTTGATATCTGCTTCGCATGAGGTGACATTATCTGGAGACGAAAGTTTATCAAATTATTGTTTTTACATGACAGCTTTAATATCATTCGAAAAGGAAAGATGTTTAAACTTTGATAACGACTTTGTTATGACAGTAATGATCATATGAATGTAGAAAAATATAACAGCCAACATAAACTTCAAAGTCAAGGTGACAATTAAGTAAACATCTTCGGGATTGTGCTTATCAATAATTTTGGCTTATTTTATTAATGTTTCACCTGTTCTTAACTCTATTGCAGTCGATGTTCCTTCGTTTTAGACAAAAATTAATAACGTCGAAATGAAAAGATTAAAACATGTATTCCCATGTAAAAAAGACAGTGAAAAAAGATAATGTGATACTAAAAAGGTGTTGTTTCACCCCTCATCTCATGGTACCCACAAAAAAATGTATGGGTATATATTTAATTATTATGCTTAATGAGTCACGATAACCGCTTTTAGTTCAAATTAGTCAATCAAAACACAGCTAAAATCGAAAGATTATGAGATTCGTATCATGATATCGGGTATTGCCCGTGGTCCGTCCACCTGTTCACCTGGGGCACTTTTTTATTAATCGACATCCAACTGAATAGTTTCATAATTAATGTTGATTAAATTTGTACATACAAATTCCTCTTTAAATTATTTGAATCGGACTTTTCGTTTAGTTAGAAGTTACAACGGATATGAAAATATTAAAATAAAATAAAAAAATGTGTGTGTGTCAGCTCCGACTAGGGCTTGTAAATATTCGAAGTTTTTAAATGTTCGAATATTCGAAAGTTTTACAGGAAGTATTCGAATTATTCGAATTTTATTCGAATACCAGCTTTTTTTATTTGAAACTAAATTAAAGCCATGAAAGAGCATACATGAACAGTTAATAAACAAGTCATATTTGAGTATTTATTTTATTATGAAATTGAATCACCTTTCAGTAACATCGTTTAACATTCTATTTAAAAAAAAAACAATAAACTTAATTCTAAACAAAACAAAAATATTTCTCATAAAAATTAACACCCACTGTGTGAGAAAACATAACGAAACCATAGACGAAACCTTAGTTTTAAGTTATAATAGTCCAGTCATTATATCCGAAAAAAAGGCAAAGAAATCAAAATTTGATATTGTGTTCGGGGAGCTCAGAAAAGCTTAACTTCAAATTGTCGACTAAGATTTCCTATGAGTTTTCGCCGCCATCTTGAAAAAGGGGTAAATTTTTATTTTTTAGCGATAACTCGGCTCTCCGTCATGATACGAAAATTTTGATGATATACTTTTTGGTTACTTTTTTATGCTCTACAATTTAGGTCATTAGCATTTTTCCTTTATTGTTGATCGTTGTTGAGATATCGGACGAGAAAGTTTAAAATTGATATGTTGAAACTTGTTTTTTGCTATTCTTTCTTTTCTCGTAAAACATATAGAAAATATGTCTATTATCAAACTTGTAGAGCATACTGACACTTACAATGTGCTTTTTTGGTTTTTTTTTTTCTAAAGTCGACTTCTTGTGTGACGAGGATGATGTGGATGATTGTATTATCCAAGAATCATCTCATGGATCATCATACATTCATCCAAAATCTCAACATTTCGAAGAATACCCTGAGGAGGAAGAATGTGGACCGAGACCATCGAAACGACAAAAATTATAAATACAAAACGGACCTCGATGAATCTTCAATTTCTACTTCTATAAAATCAAATTATGTATTTTTCAAATAAATATTGGACGTGTCATTCATATTCTTGTTGTTATATTTGTTCATATTGTATTTTAATATTTTTTTCTGGAACCATTAATCCGTCGAAACATATTAACACAACCGCACGAGCTATGAAATCGAAACTTCGCGCGGACTTGCCAACTTTACGGGGCGCTCAAAATAGTAATTTTTGTCCGAAAAAAAAACAAAAAAGCACATTGTAAGTATCAGTATGCTCTACAAGTTTGATAATAAACATATTTTTGATATGTTTTACGAGAAAAGAGAGAATAGCAAAAAACAAGTTTCAACATCAATTTTATACTTTCTCGTCCGATATCTCAACAACGATCAACAATAAAGGAAAAATGCTAATGACCTAAATTGTAGAGCATAAAAAAAGCAACCAAAAAGTATATCATCAAAATTTTCGTATAATGACGGAGAGCCGAGTTATCGCTAAAAAATCAAAATTTACCCCTTTTTCAAAGATGGCGGCGAAAGCTCATAGGAAATCTTGGTCGACAATTTGAAGTTAAGCTTTTTTGAGCCCCCCGAACACAATATCCAAAAATCAGCTTTTTATGTTCATTTTTGTTTCCAAATGTATATAATGACTGGACTATAAGGCACTTGAGAATACTTGAGATCAAATCATGTTAGCATAATATTTTATTCTAATTTTACGTAACGTACGTATGTAAGTAACTGACAAAAAAGTATTTGTACTAAGAAAATTAAATAATCTTAGTCAAATTGAAGTATGTAACCTTCTAAAAAGCAATAATAAGTTTTATAATAAAAATAAATGAGATTATCATAAATCACACTGCAAATCACAATAATCATTTATAGAATTAACGTAAACTTTGGTAATGCGATCTAAGAAAACTTAGGGCGTCTATAGAGTCGTCCTGTAAAGCACATCTCAGATGATTGATATTTTGAAGATGAAAATACCCTCGCACATTCAACAAATTACCTCTAACAAACTTGAGAGTGTAATAGATAGACATAGACTTAGTTTGTACGTGGAGTATAGTATTATTTTATCTGTGTTTGTACTTTTAAACTTAACTAAAAAAATATTCGAATATTCGAATTTAACATCGCTTGATATTCGAATAGTAAAAATGGACGAATATTCGAATAATTCGAATGTTCGAATATTCGAATTACAAGCCCTAGCTCCGACGCACGACTGGAGTTTACTCCTTACGAACGATAAATAAATAATTTAATAAATATAATTAAAACATATTAATCTAATATATTATATGTGTTATATAATATTAATATGTATTGAAGCATTTTGTAGCCTGTACATTTTACTCCCATATTTTCATACCCCGGGCTTATACAGGCTGTGGCCTGTAATACAAGCCATAAATTTAAACGATGATTTTATAGACTATAGAGCAGGGATTCCCAAAGTGGTCGATATCGACCCCTTGGGGTCGATATCGGTTTCCTAGGGGTCGACATAAACGAAAAGTGATTTTGGGGGTCGACGAGGTCTAAAAATCGACCCCTATTATATTAACACAAGTTCTTATTTAAAACTTTCAAGATAGGTAAGTAGGTAGTTACTGTATTGTTTATGTTGTGTTACGTGTACTAAGAATAATTAATATTTTTGTAGGAAATAATGTTCCAGGAATGTAAAGTTTCAAGTTCGTACAAGATGAAAAACTCGGCAAGTCTATGTGGACAAGTTTGTGCAAGATTGAGTTGGAGCGTACGTCTTTCAGCGGCGTTTTGACTTGCTCTCTATTTGACGATAAAGTGCTTATCACACTATTCAATTTGAACGATTCCTATTTAGGAATCTAAGTAGTGAGCTCGTGATCACACTACGCTAAATTGATTTCTAAATCGAAGATATAGAGTTGAAAATGGATAAACTCTTAATTGAATCCAATCTGTTCTAACTGCGATCACACCTTCCGATTTCCTAAATTGGAATCGTTCAAATTGAATAGTGTGATAGCGGCTTTACGCGAATTAAGACGAACGAATTCATGATCAAGTCCAAACATGTTCCTGATATTTTACTATTTAACGAGCTTGCATTTAGGTTGAAAGTTCATTTGCGTTTTGAAATTCGTTGGAGCTTGAACGATAAAAACTCATATAGCTAAGTACTCATTTATTTCAAGAGATTACAAACTTATTACAAAGCTAAATTAAGTGAAGTAAAGTGACTGAAAAAGTGTTAAACACAACATACAACATATTTTAAATAGGTATGTATAATTGTATTTGTAAAAATTACTAACACTTAAGTCTTTGGTTTTCGTTCTTATTCTACCTAATTACCTAATACGAAGTTTCTATACCTAATTACCTACTGTAGTTACTTCCCAATATAGGTATCAAAGTTTATCAAAGAGTAAGTCAGTAATACTTAACAAGAATCCATTAACTGAGTGTGATAAAAATAAGATAGTGTGCAAATTTAACAGTTTATTATTGTTTTTTATTTAGGTTCCTTATTTTTTTGTTTGCAGAATTACTGAAAGTTTTATGATGGCGGACACGAAAAAAAAATGCAGACAATACAGTTTGGACTACTTGAAGTTCGGATTTATTGCATCTCCATCAAATCAACACTTCCCGATGTGTCTCATATGTGAAAAAGTATTTAGTAACGATGCCATGAAGCCTTCAAAAATGGATGACCACTTATCAAGAGTACATGCTAACAAAAAAAGTAAGCCCTTGTCATATTTTCAAGCACTGAAAGAAAAACTAGACAAAAGGCCATCCATAGGATCGATGTTTGCGTCATCATCTATTCGAGACAATGATGGTTTACGAGCGTCCTATAATATATCTTTACTAATAGCGAAGTCGGGGAAACCCCATACAATTGGAGAGCAGCTTATCTTACCAGCCATTGCGGAGGTCCTTAACAATGTATTGCACAAACCCGCACATGATATTTTAAAGAGAATACCTTTGAGCAACAACACCGTTCAGAGACGCATAGATGAGATGGGACGCGATGTGGAAAACATTTTATGCAAGTTCTTACAGACCCGCAGATTCTCTCTCCAGTTGGACGAGTCTACATTACCCGGCAATGAAGCTCTATTGTTAGGATATGTTCGATTTATCAAAGATGAAAATATGTGCCAAGAACTGATTTTTGCTGCATATTTAGAGACTGATACTAGAGGAGAATCGATTTTTCAGGCCGTGGAACATTTTTTTACTGATAAAGCTATTCCATGGAAGAATATTGTTTCTGTTGCGACTGATGGTGCACCGTCTATGGTTGGTCGTCATCGTGGCTTTATAGCTCACTTAAAGCGACAACTGCCTGATGTACTGGTTATTCACTGTGTGATTCACAGGCAGCATTTAGCAGCAAAAAAGCTGAGTCCTAGATTGCATAAGTCTTTACAATATGTAATAAATGCTATCAACAAGATTCGAAGCAATTCTTTGAACTCTCGGTTATTTGCTCAACTATGTGACGAAAACGACGAAGTCTTTACTCGGTTACTTCTGCACACTGAAGTTCGCTGGCTATCAAGAGGCTCTTGCTTAGAAAGATTTTCAGCCCTTTTTGAATCTGTGTTGGAGTTTTTACAAGAAAAAGATCCGAATTTGAAAGAAAATCTGAACAATTGTAAAACAGATATTTATTACTTGACTGATATCTTTGGAATGTTCAACAAAGTTAATTTGCAACTACAGGGTGATGATCTTAACTTGATTAAAACAAAATCAATAATATCGGCCTTCGTGGGTAAACTAGTTCTTTATAAACAAAATTTAGGCAGAAAAGAATATTCGCAGTTTCCGCATTTGTCAAAATTACCAAAAATGCTTCAAGATGATGACATTTTATTATATGTTACTCACTTGGACGCATTACACAAGGATTTTACGGAGAGGTTTGATGATCTTTTAAATTTACAAATTCCTCAATGGATAATAAATCCGTATAACACCACAGCCATAGAAGAAGCCAATGTGATAATGCAAGAAGAGTTGATTACCATCAGCACAGACGAAGAGCTTAAGCAAAAGTTCAACCAAGGCTATCAGAAGTTCTGGTTGCAACGCAAAATTGAAACACAGTATCCTACATTGTGGAACATTGCTGAAAAATACCTTATCGCTTTTCCATCATCATATCTAGTTGAAAAAAGCTTCAGTGTGGTAACAAACATTTTGACAAAACAAAGAAACCGTTTGAAAATCAACGAACGTGGAGATTTAAGGCTGCAACTCACTAATATTGAACCGGATGTAGCTAGATTGGTAGATAGTCACCAGGTTCATCCATCGCACTGAATGTTTTATTTTCTCTTTGCGAATTAATAGTTTTTAAAATATAATTTCCTACCAACTTAAGATGCTTTATGTATTAATTTGTAATAATTATAAATTAAACTTGATATTTACTGAATTGGATTGTCTTTTTATTTTGTTAAATTTTGACGAGAAAATGAAATCAACTTCACTCACTTAACCAAGTGCAAAGTTTTCTAATTGGCACCTTAGTACCTAGGTATTTTGTACCAATAGGAAAAAACTAAAGATAGACTAAGATAGATAGCTGCTTTAAGTTAGCGGACCATTATGAATAAGGGGGTTGGTCTTAAAAGTAGGTAATTTGACCATGGGGGTCTGAGGTAACAGTTCATTGTTGAAAAGGGGTCACTTGTCCAAAATAGTTTGGGGAACCCTGCTCTACAATTTAGGTCATTAGCATTTTTCCTTTATTGTTGATCGTTGTTGAGATATCGGACGAGAAAGTTTAAAATTGATATGTTGAAACTTGTTTTTTGCTATTCTTTCTTTTCTCGTAAAACATATAGAAAATATGTCTATTATCAAACTTGTAGAGCATACTGACACTTACAATGTGCTTTTTTGGTTTTTTTTTTTCTAAAGTCGACTTCTTGTGTGACGAGGATGATGTGGATGATTGTATTATCCAAGAATCATCTCATGGATCATCATACATTCATCCAAAATCTCAACATTTCGAAGAATACCCTGAGGAGGAAGAATGTGGACCGAGACCATCGAAACGACAAAAATTATAAATACAAAACGGACCTCGATGAATCTTCAATTTCTACTTCTATAAAATCAAATTATGTATTTTTCAAATAAATATTGGACGTGTCATTCATATTCTTGTTGTTATATTTGTTCATATTGTATTTTAATATTTTTTTCTGGAACCATTAATCCGTCGAAACATATTAACACAACCGCACGAGCTATGAAATCGAAACTTCGCGCGGACTTGCCAACTTTACGGGGCGCTCAAAATAGTAATTTTTGTCCGAAAAAAAAACAAAAAAGCACATTGTAAGTATCAGTATGCTCTACAAGTTTGATAATAAACATATTTTTGATATGTTTTACGAGAAAAGAGAGAATAGCAAAAAACAAGTTTCAACATCAATTTTATACTTTCTCGTCCGATATCTCAACAACGATCAACAATAAAGGAAAAATGCTAATGACCTAAATTGTAGAGCATAAAAAAAGCAACCAAAAAGTATATCATCAAAATTTTCGTATAATGACGGAGAGCCGAGTTATCGCTAAAAAATCAAAATTTACCCCTTTTTCAAAGATGGCGGCGAAAGCTCATAGGAAATCTTGGTCGACAATTTGAAGTTAAGCTTTTTTGAGCCCCCCGAACACAATATCCAAAAATCAGCTTTTTATGTTCATTTTTGTTTCCAAATGTATATAATGACTGGACTATAAGGCACTTGAGAATACTTGAGATCAAATCATGTTAGCATAATATTTTATTCTAATTTTACGTAACGTACGTATGTAAGTAACTGACAAAAAAGTATTTGTACTAAGAAAATTAAATAATCTTAGTCAAATTGAAGTATGTAACCTTCTAAAAAGCAATAATAAGTTTTATAATAAAAATAAATGAGATTATCATAAATCACACTGCAAATCACAATAATCATTTATAGAATTAACGTAAACTTTGGTAATGCGATCTAAGAAAACTTAGGGCGTCTATAGAGTCGTCCTGTAAAGCACATCTCAGATGATTGATATTTTGAAGATGAAAATACCCTCGCACATTCAACAAATTACCTCTAACAAACTTGAGAGTGTAATAGATAGACATAGACTTAGTTTGTACGTGGAGTATAGTATTATTTTATCTGTGTTTGTACTTTTAAACTTAACTAAAAAAATATTCGAATATTCGAATTTAACATCGCTTGATATTCGAATAGTAAAAATGGACGAATATTCGAATAATTCGAATGTTCGAATATTCGAATTACAAGCCCTAGCTCCGACGCACGACTGGAGTTTACTCCTTACGAACGATAAATAAATAATTTAATAAATATAATTAAAACATATTAATCTAATATATTATATGTGTTATATAATATTAATATGTATTGAAGCATTTTGTAGCCTGTACATTTTACTCCCATATTTTCATACCCCGGGCTTATACAGGCTGTGGCCTGTAATACAAGCCATAAATTTAAACGATGATTTTATAGACTATAGAGCAGGGATTCCCAAAGTGGTCGATATCGACCCCTTGGGGTCGATATCGGTTTCCTAGGGGTCGACATAAACGAAAAGTGATTTTGGGGGTCGACGAGGTCTAAAAATCGACCCCTATTATATTAACACAAGTTCTTATTTAAAACTTTCAAGATAGGTAAGTAGGTAGTTACTGTATTGTTTATGTTGTGTTACGTGTACTAAGAATAATTAATATTTTTGTAGGAAATAATGTTCCAGGAATGTAAAGTTTCAAGTTCGTACAAGATGAAAAACTCGGCAAGTCTATGTGGACAAGTTTGTGCAAGATTGAGTTGGAGCGTACGTCTTTCAGCGGCGTTTTGACTTGCTCTCTATTTGACGATAAAGTGCTTATCACACTATTCAATTTGAACGATTCCTATTTAGGAATCTAAGTAGTGAGCTCGTGATCACACTACGCTAAATTGATTTCTAAATCGAAGATATAGAGTTGAAAATGGATAAACTCTTAATTGAATCCAATCTGTTCTAACTGCGATCACACCTTCCGATTTCCTAAATTGGAATCGTTCAAATTGAATAGTGTGATAGCGGCTTTACGCGAATTAAGACGAACGAATTCATGATCAAGTCCAAACATGTTCCTGATATTTTACTATTTAACGAGCTTGCATTTAGGTTGAAAGTTCATTTGCGTTTTGAAATTCGTTGGAGCTTGAACGATAAAAACTCATATAGCTAAGTACTCATTTATTTCAAGAGATTACAAACTTATTACAAAGCTAAATTAAGTGAAGTAAAGTGACTGAAAAAGTGTTAAACACAACATACAACATATTTTAAATAGGTATGTATAATTGTATTTGTAAAAATTACTAACACTTAAGTCTTTGGTTTTCGTTCTTATTCTACCTAATTACCTAATACGAAGTTTCTATACCTAATTACCTACTGTAGTTACTTCCCAATATAGGTATCAAAGTTTATCAAAGAGTAAGTCAGTAATACTTAACAAGAATCCATTAACTGAGTGTGATAAAAATAAGATAGTGTGCAAATTTAACAGTTTATTATTGTTTTTTATTTAGGTTCCTTATTTTTTTGTTTGCAGAATTACTGAAAGTTTTATGATGGCGGACACGAAAAAAAAATGCAGACAATACAGTTTGGACTACTTGAAGTTCGGATTTATTGCATCTCCATCAAATCAACACTTCCCGATGTGTCTCATATGTGAAAAAGTATTTAGTAACGATGCCATGAAGCCTTCAAAAATGGATGACCACTTATCAAGAGTACATGCTAACAAAAAAAGTAAGCCCTTGTCATATTTTCAAGCACTGAAAGAAAAACTAGACAAAAGGCCATCCATAGGATCGATGTTTGCGTCATCATCTATTCGAGACAATGATGGTTTACGAGCGTCCTATAATATATCTTTACTAATAGCGAAGTCGGGGAAACCCCATACAATTGGAGAGCAGCTTATCTTACCAGCCATTGCGGAGGTCCTTAACAATGTATTGCACAAACCCGCACATGATATTTTAAAGAGAATACCTTTGAGCAACAACACCGTTCAGAGACGCATAGATGAGATGGGACGCGATGTGGAAAACATTTTATGCAAGTTCTTACAGACCCGCAGATTCTCTCTCCAGTTGGACGAGTCTACATTACCCGGCAATGAAGCTCTATTGTTAGGATATGTTCGATTTATCAAAGATGAAAATATGTGCCAAGAACTGATTTTTGCTGCATATTTAGAGACTGATACTAGAGGAGAATCGATTTTTCAGGCCGTGGAACATTTTTTTACTGATAAAGCTATTCCATGGAAGAATATTGTTTCTGTTGCGACTGATGGTGCACCGTCTATGGTTGGTCGTCATCGTGGCTTTATAGCTCACTTAAAGCGACAACTGCCTGATGTACTGGTTATTCACTGTGTGATTCACAGGCAGCATTTAGCAGCAAAAAAGCTGAGTCCTAGATTGCATAAGTCTTTACAATATGTAATAAATGCTATCAACAAGATTCGAAGCAATTCTTTGAACTCTCGGTTATTTGCTCAACTATGTGACGAAAACGACGAAGTCTTTACTCGGTTACTTCTGCACACTGAAGTTCGCTGGCTATCAAGAGGCTCTTGCTTAGAAAGATTTTCAGCCCTTTTTGAATCTGTGTTGGAGTTTTTACAAGAAAAAGATCCGAATTTGAAAGAAAATCTGAACAATTGTAAAACAGATATTTATTACTTGACTGATATCTTTGGAATGTTCAACAAAGTTAATTTGCAACTACAGGGTGATGATCTTAACTTGATTAAAACAAAATCAATAATATCGGCCTTCGTGGGTAAACTAGTTCTTTATAAACAAAATTTAGGCAGAAAAGAATATTCGCAGTTTCCGCATTTGTCAAAATTACCAAAAATGCTTCAAGATGATGACATTTTATTATATGTTACTCACTTGGACGCATTACACAAGGATTTTACGGAGAGGTTTGATGATCTTTTAAATTTACAAATTCCTCAATGGATAATAAATCCGTATAACACCACAGCCATAGAAGAAGCCAATGTGATAATGCAAGAAGAGTTGATTACCATCAGCACAGACGAAGAGCTTAAGCAAAAGTTCAACCAAGGCTATCAGAAGTTCTGGTTGCAACGCAAAATTGAAACACAGTATCCTACATTGTGGAACATTGCTGAAAAATACCTTATCGCTTTTCCATCATCATATCTAGTTGAAAAAAGCTTCAGTGTGGTAACAAACATTTTGACAAAACAAAGAAACCGTTTGAAAATCAACGAACGTGGAGATTTAAGGCTGCAACTCACTAATATTGAACCGGATGTAGCTAGATTGGTAGATAGTCACCAGGTTCATCCATCGCACTGAATGTTTTATTTTCTCTTTGCGAATTAATAGTTTTTAAAATATAATTTCCTACCAACTTAAGATGCTTTATGTATTAATTTGTAATAATTATAAATTAAACTTGATATTTACTGAATTGGATTGTCTTTTTATTTTGTTAAATTTTGACGAGAAAATGAAATCAACTTCACTCACTTAACCAAGTGCAAAGTTTTCTAATTGGCACCTTAGTACCTAGGTATTTTGTACCAATAGGAAAAAACTAAAGATAGACTAAGATAGATAGCTGCTTTAAGTTAGCGGACCATTATGAATAAGGGGGTTGGTCTTAAAAGTAGGTAATTTGACCATGGGGGTCTGAGGTAACAGTTCATTGTTGAAAAGGGGTCACTTGTCCAAAATAGTTTGGGGAACCCTGCTATAGAGTATACGCAGTTACCTTAATCTAATCATAATGCTCTAAAGTGCTTATACTCAAGAGATATAGCAATCCAGTTACAAAACATAATCAATGAATTTCATGATCGCTACATTGTCGGTTATCAATCGTTAGATGTCTTGGTACAGGGTACTGAGGCGAGAACGATCGTAAATGTCAATGTCAAGTCCTCCGACTAGACACATGATGTCTGTAGTAGTACATTGCTGGTTCGATTAATTTTGTTAGGAAATAATTGTTCTTACTACTGTAATAGATTGCTCTTATTAGAGGCGACACCCTGTATATGAAAATCGATTCTTAAGGAGTAAACTCTAAAAATTTTCCGACGTGTAAGCGATCCTACACTTAGGGCCTCTTTCACCAACTACAAGTAAAGTGTTGATTAGTTAATTTTCAAGTAACGCTAATTGGCGAGTAAATGTTACGAGTATCTTGTTTCAATTTCATTGAAATTACCCTTGAGTAATGTTACTCGAAGATGGTGAAATTCGTACGCTTTCTTACTAGTGACTTTAAATGGCTGTTAGCCTACTTGACACTTTACTCAGATATGGTGAAAGAGGCCCTTAGTGTATTAGTTACCTACACATTTAACTTTTTGTTTAGTTTATAATAGTAATTTTTGTTTATAAAATTATATACTCATATCTCAAGATGAAGTCAACGCGAACGAAAAGAATCGCTCGATTATGTTCTCTTTGATCAAATAGACTCATCTTTTTTTTAATGAAAGACAGAGACAGGTCGACAGAAAGACGCTGACGGTCCACTTGATGGTAGGTGCTTAAAGTCGTCTATAAGAGCAATAATGCTACCGGTGCTACAAGAACGCTACCAACCACAGTAGGATCCTTTCGTACCCAGAGTCCACCTAACAAGTTCACCTGGGTGGACTGTGGCATGCATCACTTACTCACTCATCGAAACACAACAGCACACATGTTATTTCACGGTGGAAGGGGATGGTGCCTGACACTACTTTCCAAATCCAGACTAGAGTCAACTTCGTAAAGAGTTTTTCTAAAGTCGGCCCTGCATCCTGATTTGATTATAATTTTCAATGAAGTATAAATTCATGCTCAAGTCAAATTTAGTTGAATGCATAATAAACATCAGTTAACATTTTGAATGAGAACGTCATTTGTATTATGCAATTATCAGAATATTGCGTAATAATTACGTAGTGCGAATATGAGTGGGAAAAATATATCTCACTAGTTCTGTGTACAAACTAATATAATATATTTGGTTTAATCAAGTGGGTAACTATAATTTTAACTGTTTTGCTTATCGTGTTCTCTTTTAGTCAATTTAACATCATAATTTATTACTTACAGCATTGCATTATAAAGTACCATTAAAAATGCTACTAAATGCACCTCAAGTGTCTAACTTTTATTGAAAATGTATACTTACAGTAAATGAAATAGTTACAGTCATGTTTATCCAAATCTGTAGTGCATCGGGACGTTAAAAGGTATCGGCATATCGGACAGTTTACGAGACTTGCAGGACAGGGATGAAAACGAAAAACATTGGTTTAATATTCGGAGCTTTAGAACTGTTAGAAGAAAATTGAAATCAGCTGACTGAAGAGCTGCCAGAGGTTCTTTTCATGTTTTATTTATGGAATAACTATCTTTTTTCTAGCTATCACGATAATTGTAATGGCAATGCTTGTAGTCAAGTTTTGTATTAACACACTGAAGCGGTACCGGGAGCGAATTTTTGCAGGACCTCAGTGTATTGAGTAGGTACTTGAGTCACCTCAACGCTTTAGAGGTGACTCAAGTATTTGCTTAATCGCAAAACACAAGTTTTGCGGTTAAGATAAGCGGTCCGGTTGCGATAATACGCTAAGCCAATAATATTTTCCGGGGCGTTTCACACAAGCAACACTCTGCGGGAAAGCGGCGCGGTAGCGGCCAGTGTGATTGCAAAAGCGGCCATGTTTCATTTTCCATACACAGTGCAAGGAAACATGAGGCTGACAGTGATGAGGAAGAACTTTTACTGTTATTTTAATGATAAACATAATAACAGTAGACTCTTATTGAGACAAGAGTATGAAAAAATACAACACATGGACATAGATTAAAATCTCGTATTTATATAAAGCAATATCTATAGATTTAATAAATTATTGCTTTAATATTATTGTCAGGCGTCGAATGTTTTATTTTTCAAAGTAATTAATTTATTTTTCATTGGTCGCTGGTAAAAGCTGACAAGATAAATAATATATCTGAGAAGTAAAAAAAAGTAATCTGCACCGGCTACATCTTCATTCCCTTCGGTGTCGAATCTCTGGGTCTTTGGGGTCCACATCTTATCAAAACGTTTGGTCGACATAACCAGTGATTCTAAAGCTGGCTATTACCTCGGTCAACAGATTAGCCTTGTCATTCAATACAACGAGGTAATGCAGTCAACATGCTTGGGACCTAGGGGACCGAAGCTTTATATAATATGTAAAAAGAAGTAATTAATTATATAATTATAAAAAATGCAGAAATTAAAAAAAAATATTAAAATAATTGTTACGTAGCTACAATAGCACATTCAATTTTTAAGAAAAATAATACTCTTAAATATTTTTGATTAGGTTTTCACTCATTACATTAGTATTATTAATGCCGAATCGTAGTTAATGTGTTCTGTTAAGAGCTTAAGAATCTAACATGGTTTTCAGAAACCAGTCCAAATAGCACTGAATGCTATCGTCCTTTATTATATAAAAGAAAATTTTGCTATGAATCTAGTTACATGCCAAAAAAAGTATGACCGGACTAGTACAAGAGAAAAAGTCATGTATGTTCGTTGGGTACTTTCACACCTAATTCATTACAAGGGAATAAGAAAAAAACCCGCAACGGGTTAGGTTAGGTTAGTGTTTACTACTACTTTTGAGAACATAAGGGTTTTTAAGTTATAAAGTTTAAGTTTTTAAGTTATAAAATATGTACGTACTTAAGAATTCAAATTTGTTTTCAATACGCAATACAAATTGCTTGCTTTTAAATGTCCACAGGCGTTATTATTGTTGGACAAAAATGTAAATACAAGCGTCATGTATATATGCCGTCCGAGATCATAGTAACAAGAATTAATTGACTTGTAAGACGTATTTACTCTTTTATGTTTAACTAAGTATTATTAGTTTTAAGACTTTCTTAAAAATGTTTGCAAGTCTCTCCTATACGAAAGTAACAAACAAATTTATTTTGATTTATTTCGTGACATTGTGCGCGTTAAAAAAATTAAGGTTGACAAAATATATAAGCAATATAACACCTGAAATATTCATTGCTATTATACGTTTGCCAGGTGTTGGATTCTTATTTTCAGATGATCCCTCAGGAACGATATTTTTTCCTGGATTGAAGATACTCTATGTTCTTTCCTGTATCGTGTATCAAAATTTCATGATGATCGGTTAAGGTGTTAAGGTTTGAAAAGGTAACATTCTACTTTCACATTAGCTGTATGAATAATTTTGTATTATGTCGCTAGAATAAAACAAAAATGTGAAATTGTAATACGCTAAAATTATGTATCAAAATGACAATAAAACCACACATTATCTAGATAACAATATATTTTTGTTATCAACGACAAACTTAACAACCGACTACAACATAGATCTTCTCAACGAAACACCTGCGCGAAGTTGTTTAGTATAATTTTGTATTATTTAAACTAAAGTAGTGTAGTTAGTATGATACCTTCTAAATTCCGCGATCTGTTTACCAACATTGAAAACTATTAAGGTCTGAAGGACAATAAATTTTACAGCGTTTTACAGGGTCAACACAGATACGGCAAAGACCTTCTCAAAAGTAGATAAATACTCGTAAATAATCGGTGTCTTTGGAGCGAATATACTCAAATTTCAGTGGCCATGCGTCCTGTCTATGCGATAAAATACAACAAATATATTTTGACGTGAATTTATCTTTAGATTTACTTGCATAGCTGGAGGTAATTCAGAAAACTGATAACAAAATCGGCGGATATAGATTTGATGCTGTAGCTAAATATCTTTCACCTACTTACATCCAAAATTTAATTACACCACTCTATAGATAAAGGATCACGAAGTTATTACTAGTAATGTACACGCATTTACGTAAAACACATGACCGTGTCCACGACATAACGACACCTCATTTTTTGCCTGAAATTTATAGTTTAATTTGAATAAAATAAGATTTCATGAGATGATTATCGAGCAATGGATCGCGTAATCTGCGTTTACCCCATACAAAAAAAAAAGAAAGAAAAAAAGAAAGAGCAGAGGACGGCCTATTTTAAAATTACAATTTTTTTTATATATATATAATTAATTATTAAATAAACGTGTTGGTAAACACAACAAACGGTAAAACCAGTTTACAAATAAACAGTCTACATAAATATACTTTTTAATTTATAATTGTTTATGTAAGTATAATTATATAAAATAATTTGAATTCCCCTAATTTAAAATTGCTTTTTGTTTCACAAATTTTAAAATGATATAGTGTTTTAATACGAGTATACGTAAAACATGAATTGACTCAAATGAAGGTCCGACCTTTTATGTCGTTCCTTTTCACGTTAACAACGAAATTAACGCCATTATCGAATTAATTTTATAATCATACAAACCTATAGGTAATATAAGTTAAATATTACGCATACATTAAAATTAATTACAATTATATTAATACGTACAAAATATAGTTTCAGTGCAAATTCTGTTCATTCATTAATACGATATTTAATATACATAATTATGTAGATAATAATTATAACATAGGTATTATTTGTTAAAAGTAGATAGTTAAATAAATAGGTACAATTTTGATGGTGTTAAAAATTTCTTCTTTGAATTATAGTATATTTAACATAATACAAATATATTTTGAGTATTTAAAACAAAGTAATATAAAAAGAAAACTTCATAATTTTTTTTTGTGTATACTGTGAATAAAATTATTAATACGATAGGTATTTTTATCTAACAGACATCTAATTTTGCAATTTATGTAGATACGATTTATATATTTTAGATTAAAAATAGAAATATTTTATTAAAACTGTACGTTGTTCACATTTAAAAGCGTATTGTATGTGTACATACATAACTTTAAAATCATCTGTTACAATGCCACTTTTAAAATTTTCAAGGATATATACTTTATATATATTCATTGCCGATAGCTTCGCGTCTGTCGTAATTTACAAGTATACAAATACGATGGAAATGTAGGTAAAATGCGTTTTGGCACTAAATTTAAATAGATAATTTATTATAAATTTATTTTACAATACATTTAAAACCCTTTATTTACATCTTAGCAGTTAAATAGAATAGAACATAACTTTATGATATATATATTATTTACAAAGAGTACACAGCGGGTATGCTGAAAGACGAAATAATGAGGTTAATAAATTACATCTTCATACATTTATACATTATATTATATATTAAAATAATATACATTACATGATGTGGAACGTGTACAATATCTATACGACCTTCTAAAATCTAATGTTGATACTATTAACTTCCATCAACAATATCCTGTCATAAAAACAAGACAAAGTCTAAACTATAGTTAGACTTTAGTTAGTTAGAAAAATTAAAAGAGTGTTAGTTCTTATCGAATAATCTTGAAGTAGGTAAAAGTATTTATTACAAGAAAGTGACATTTATTTGAAGATCATTTGAAAAAAAAAAATAGGCAAAGCGTTGCAAGGAAAAATAAATTCAAGGAATGAAACTGGAAGAGAACAGTAGATTACTTTTTAATAAACTTTTTCCTGTACGAAATCAAGGAATAAAACAAGACTATTTAATTAAGAGTTTTAATAGCAATAAACTTTTAGAAATTATGTTATTTTTAACTACTGTTTGTAGTATATAAGTCGAAATTCAAATTAGTTATTGTTGATAGAAGCTACATTAATATCTGAAAAAAAAAAACAAAATAAATCCAATTGCATTATGTTAGCTACAAGCAAGAGCAACATTTAATATAATTTTACATTTTCATCTGATTTTTTTTGTGGACATTGTAGAATTCACACTACGAACACATAGGAAGATTATTTCCGTTCATCATAGAGAAATTCTACAAAGTCTTTATATGTTGGTATTAACATATAAGAAATACGTACATTTTTTATATATTGCACACATTCATATACATCTACTATTAATAATAATAATAATGAGTGGGCTTAATTCCCTCTCCGCCATAATTTCGTTTAACTCACCGCTTAACTACCCAATGGTGAATGCATTAGCCGCTCTAAGCAAACTAACAAGCGAGGTGTTTAGAGTACATTTTTCATAGAATAATAAACTTCAAAAATTTGCTTATATATGAGTAGCTGTAAAGAAATCAATCAAACTTCTTGCTTTAACTACAACGAAGTTACAAAAATATCATGAGAAAAAATGGTACGGCTTTACTGGCTTTTGGCGGTTTGTTTCTTTGGCTCGACTTGGCTTGAAGTCACTGCCGTGCTCTCAGATTATCTTCTTCACAGTATCCACTATTCACTCTAAATTTAACGTGAAAAAAAAAGAGTTTTCTTTTTCTATAGAATGTTAGTTTGCTTAGCGCGCTGTGTGCTGCAAGCTCGATCTGCTCTACTTAATATGAGGTCGATGATGAGTTTGTGGGTGCATAGGGAATATCGGTGCGTTCTGCAACGCACAAGGGTACCTACTGGCTGAAAACAAGCTGTTATGATTATGACCACAAGCCTTCTGAACCAACGTTCGATTCTCAACCCAGCGTCGATGGCACATGAAATGAGCCCGCGTGTGAATCCATCACTACTCTACGAGTTTATATCAATGACATGCTTTCGCGCTGACGACTTCGTAAGCACTACTGAACTACTGTGAACATGACCCTCGAATGCTTTATTATATTTGATAAAAGGTGAAATGTTTTCATATAGCACCATTGCCTTTAATGTTAGCACAATTCGTTATTTTTTATTTCAAAAACATCGCAAGAGATCTATGTTATCGTCATTTCTTTACAATTCTAGATCTATAAATTAGTTACGGAATTGATTCAATTAGAGAAAAACTACCTGAAAATTTTAATCGTTAAATCGCGTGAAATTTCAAGATGAACTTATTTTAGTGTTCGATAAAAGTAGGATATTTTTCTTTATAAAATTCAGTCGCAGACTACTTTTAAAATTGTTTTAAACGCTACTCTTCTAAAAACCATTTACAAAATATCGGACCGCCCGCGACACGCCCCCATGAGACGTGGGACGTTTTTGGAAGTTTCTCTGAATTACTACCAATTATGTTACTTTTAATAAGAAATTTGAATACAATAATCTTATCAAAATTTCTTATTATTACCTCAGGTATCTGTGGTAACCAATTCTTACCACAGGTAACAAATTGGTAGAAATTCTTTGAAACGCTAGACGTTCAAGTTTTGAGAAATTTGTATTTGGAAAAATTAGTCGGGCAGTTATGGTTTCGACTATTATCTCAATTCATAATTCTGGACATTTCGTCGAGATGTTATGTAGATTAGTGCCTCCCTTGTGCCATTAATGTTTACGAGTAAATAGCCTGTTCCGTCGTCGGGTTCAGTGTGTTAGATTAAAGTACATATTCATCGACCTTCAGCTGTGCCGTAGAGCGAGACGCGCTTGCACACTCGCTGCTAGACGAGCAGCGGATGTGCGAAGATCGCGTTTAAAAGAGCATGTGACAGCGCAGGTTGGAGTTGGCTATTCCGTGGTGTGGGCGGTGAGGTCGACCCCCGGCATCGCGTTGCCCAGCGCGGCCGGCGGGTCGCTGGCGGGGAGGGAAAGTAGATGTTAGGCCTCCAGAAAAATTAGTGCGGTTGGCTTTGGTTCTAGATTCGACTTCTTAGCCTCCACTACTAGGAACTCGATTTCCTGCAAATAAAAATGTACCTTATTAGATAATATACGATATATACACTTAATGTTTCTGAGGACAGGTTTAAATATTGATATTTGTTTTTTTTTAAATAATTATATGATGTATAATTATTTAAAAACTGATTGGAAGACAACGAACTATGTATTAGCTATAGACCTAAACATTAAGGGAT
Source organism: Synanthedon andrenaeformis (assembly GCA_936446665.2). Taxonomy (NCBI): domain Eukaryota; kingdom Metazoa; phylum Arthropoda; class Insecta; order Lepidoptera; family Sesiidae; genus Synanthedon; species Synanthedon andrenaeformis. The sequence goes on along the minus strand of OW387777.2, from coordinate 11,523,911 downwards.
AACACAGTAGCACCGCCGATCACGCAACAGTCAATAATCAATAAATGAAAAGAATAAAGAGCATTATGCATGATGAAGATAGGGGAAAATGGGCTCTCCCATCACTTAAGCGCAAAACACACTATGCGGTAAGCGGTCCCGAAAGGGAATGCGCAGCGAATGTTTTCCAGAGTTCAGACAGAATACCGCGCTTGTACCGCTGCGGGAAAGCGGCGCGGTAGCGTAAGACATCTTCTCAGCCGTAGGACGTCCACTGCTGGACATAGGTCTCCCGCATGATTATCCAATGGAACAAGTCAGAAGCAGCTTATGAGATCGTCTGTTCACCTTGTCGTTTTACATAATTCTCCTTCTTTCGCTAGAGTGAAATGTTACCTATGTCCATCTCAAATGTTCATTCTGAACATTCATGAAAGAATTTTTATATTTCTGAGTATAAAAAGAAATGTCTAACTAATATATTTTCAGAAATATAATATTTTTTTGTCATGTTAAGCATGGGCACGCAATGTATTTACTGTGCCGCTTCGACTTTCCCTAAACACGCATAATAATTATTGATACTGTTACGCATACCATTACAAATATCTAATTCATATGGCTCGCTCCGCATGTACCTACCGGTTTATCCCTTTGCGCGAACGATTCCGCAATAAGTCTTGCAACGTCTTGATGTTGCATACCCTCCACTCGATGTCCATCCACAGCCAAAATCAGTTGCCCGACTTCCAGACCACCAGCTTCGTACGCTGCCCCGTGCTCCTGTATAAAAATTCACGTTTTTATAGACAGATATTTGATATTTGATAAGCATTGGGCATCATTATGGAAGAATTTCACATGTCTTTGAAGATAATCTCTCTTATCCGGCATAGAGATTTCCTAACAGTCTATCCCTTACCGATTCCCTTACGATGTCGATTACCGACGGGTAATGATCATAATTTTTATCATCAGCCCACAAGCGAGCACTGTTAGACATAGGCCTTTTTAATATGTTTTTTGTTAGACACCAGACTCGATATTTCGCCCTGCGTGTCAATCTTTTTGCCAGCCGCCTTCTTGAGATCGTTCGGCCAGCAAGAAAGGTTCTGCAATACAGAAGCCAAACATTTGTTGCTATTCCATCCCCAAACGGTTAATACTTTATCTGGCAAACACTTACATGTATGTTTATAATTCTTGGCAAGGGATGTTTGGTGTTAGCACCACCTTCTATGGCAATGCCTAAAATTGGTTTCGTCTTTTTGACAGTGATGTGCAGATTCCCATGATGATCTGAGACGACCCGAGCCGCTCTTCCTTCGTCCAACTGCGGATCGCCGTGTTGTAATCGCTGCATCGATTGATGTCTTCTTATTCCGCCACGCTCTTCGAGCAAAGCGCTGCCTTCTTCTTTCATATCAAAGCTTCGCGACAACTTGTGTGCCAATTCCTGTGAAAACCGCGTTTGTTGAATTATTTATTTTTAATTTAAACCTTGTATATAATTAAGTATTTAATATGTACATAATTTGAATGTTTACATTAATATATACACATCCATTGTATTTGCCTATGACCTATACAATATTCTATATATATATATATACCACATCCACACTAAAATTCAAGGCTACAATGCTAATAACAGCAAATTTATCAGCCTCTAATTGCAGGTGCTTCGTAGTTGAGTATTCGTGTAGCTGGGTGGCAGAGGCAGTAGGTAACTCATGGAGCTACACATCGCGAACAATGATATTATTTTAAATATACTTCCAATGGGTAAACCATCACATTTAAATCCGCTGAAGTAAACACGTATACTTATCCACTAGACTCCAATTTACTTGGAAAAATATTTATATTATTTTAAATGGTAAATTAATATTAAAATTAAGTAAGTGCTTTAATACAATATAACTTAAAATAAAATAAACAGTCATTTTGACCTGAAATTTCGAGTATACATCAGAGTTTGTCAGCGGTAGAAATAACAGTTTTTAACGTAGGTACTGATCTAATTATTTTTTTTAAGTATTTGGAAGCCATTCAAGAATGGTCTAAGACAAATTTGTCCTTGAAAACATTTCCTATTGGAATCCAGTTAGACAGAAATCCAAGTTCAATGCAAGTAAATGCGACCCAAATTAAACAACCAGTCGGGTTGATTTTTAATCAGCAAACGAGTTGACTTACGACCTTGTGCCTCTCAGTTACAGTCATGTAAAGTGATTTCTTTAAAAGTAAAAGTCGAATGTATCGAGAAGCTGAAAGTGAGGTGTGTGCTTGGAGACTTGGAATTTCATGCGTTTCGATCACTCGGTGGCGTGGTACCAAGTTGTAAACAATTCAAGTGTTCATGAGAAGAGTCAGAACATATTTATCCTTTTCGTCAAAATAGGCAAAAAAACATATTATGAATAAATAAATATTTCAATGCAGAAAAAATCCGTGGATATAGAAAACAAAATAGATTTGTAAATTCTATTGCGCCCCATGCGTCTATTTTATTAATAGGATTTTTTGTGGCTAATCTATTCAAAATTAATCTACCGATATTTTTTTTTATACAAAATGAATGTCGAGTCTAAACTCTAAACGTGTACAACATCTACAAACACTAAAAAATCTGTTAAACCGGAAAATTGTTCGTTCGAACTTTTGCTAAAGTTTCTTCATGCAATAAGATGGCGCGACCAATTCAAAATGTTCGATTTACTTCTACTGGCTAAAGATGAAAAATCCGTGATGACAAAAAAAAAATTCGTAAAATGCTTAAAGTAGATACTACTCAATAAAACATTTTTTTTAATGGACAAACTTAAAAGTTTAATGCGAAAAATCAACACCGAATGATGTGCAAAACTGTAAAGATATCGTGAAGACAAACTATCTAACACCAAGCGAGATTTCGTTTTAAAAGCATAGTTCCAATTTTTTTTAAAAATTAAGATATTTTTTTTAAATCATCGTGCAAGAAAGTATAAAAATAATTTCCAATGTGCTAGGACAATTCGTCAGTCGTTCCGGTGACAATAGGCCGGGCCACTTACTAGAGGTCGTCCCCAGTACCATGATTTAACTTTCTGCGTCCAGCCACCGAGTGATGAGCGCAGGCCCTCGAGATAGCCGCACTGAAACATCACACTCACTCAGGACTAGAACCACACCCGCCTATATCACATCGCATACCACAGCTCCTAGGTCCTTCATTTTATACTCAACATGTACCCAAATGAACACTTATTGTTAGTGCTATTTCTATTTGATAAATGAACTTTAGTATTTCTATTTGATATAGTAAAAAAAAATACTATTATAATGTCACCAGGTACTTAAGACCGAGTAAAAATCGGATATAACCTTAAACATAGTGTCTATTTTGTGTTCTTGTAATTAAATTTATATAAAAGTAATATAATACAGAAATCAATAATACAAGAAAATTGTTAACCCCGCCGAATTTTTAGTATAATTGTTGTTGCTTTAATAAAAACATAAATAAAATAGTTTCACGTCAAAGATATCAATTCGACTTTATTACCATTTTATATTGAAAATTTTTAGTGAAAACTACTTAAATTCTTAAAAGAATTAAAATGGTTTGTGTATTAGTTGAAATTTTAACTGAATTATTATTTTTTTATTTAATAATTTATTAAATTAAAAATATTCTTTTAGAAAACCATACGAAATATGCTCCAATGTAAAAATGGCAATAATTAAGTGAGTTCTAAACGTTTCTTTAAACATGGAATTCTAATTTTATATTAGATATTAAGGTAGGACTATGCCGTAAAGGCCTATGTAATAAAGGGGTGGACAGAGCAAACAAAAACTAAACATATGTTTCTAGACACAAGTGCACATACGTAAAGTAGGTAATTTCAGACAAACGGTTATTTAATATACATTTACATATTTCCCAGTACTTCTTGCATACATATTATATCTATCTGACCTTATATTTTCATATTTTACATATTTATGATTTTGATAAAATTGGATATTAATACACAATGGCTGCTTTTTAACTATTCACGCGTGCGAGGTCTAAGCAAAGGGTATTAAGTACATAATAAATAAATAGAAGAGTAAGTAACCACAGTTCCAAGTGACGCCTGGAATAGCTTTCAACGAGTACGTACCTGATCCTGGATGTGATTGTTTTTAGTGGCATGGAACAAAAAGAGAATTAGTTGAGAACCTAAAACGGTGGGGTTAGGACTGTTAGAATGTGTTACACAATCGGATGTTGCGACTTTCAAGTCATTCAACAATTATTCATCCCGGTTTTGTTTCTATTGTCTCGCCAAATTAACTTTCAAACAATTGTGCTGTCTATTTACAATAGTTAGACTCTTGTCAACAATTTCAACATAGAATTACGTTGCATTGTTATATGAAAGAAAAAAACAACTTTAAAAAAAACATACGTCATGTAACGTTTGGTGCGTATTCTAATTAACTTGAGTGTAGTGTGACTTTCATTTAACTTAATTTTTTTTTTTTTTACGATTGCATAGTCTGATATAATTCATGCATAGTTACACTTACGCACATATACTAATATTATAAATGTAAAAGTAACTCTATCTGTCTGTTACCTGTTACGCCTTAATTACTCAACCGATCATCATGAAATTTTTCATACACGTTGTCAAGGATACACGCAAGGACATAGGGTATCTTTCATCCAGAAAAAAAGTACTGTTTCCGGATCATCTAAAAATATTAAAAACTAGATGGTGCCCGCGACTTCGTCCGCGTTGAAAAAGCAATAAATAATATTCTTGAAATTTGAATCATACATTTTACCTTATTCCTTTCTTTTAAGATACTATGTTACTTAAGAAGAATTATTATTTTTTGTCCATTCTTTCGATTGGCATCATAAAAATACAGGTAATTTTTTGTTTACATTTAAGTCGGTTCGATTGCTAGACGAAGCAAGTAATTTTTAGACAAATTTTAGAAAAGTATTTGAATGCAGTATTAGTAACCTTTAAAAATAACATAGTCTTCTTTCAAAAAAATATCCTATCTACGATATTTAAGGTACTTTCCCTTCACGTCGCATAGTCTTGGGACGCCCTGTAGATATAGATAGAATATATATAAATTATAAATTGAAAAATTAAAATTGAAAGTTAGTTTGAGATAAATTTACTACTTACCATTTAGTTAAATAAAATCATAGGATCAATTACGATTTTTACTATCATACGAGTAATAACGTAAAGATGTCATTATTGAGGCGTATAGTCGCTTCGTTACTTGAAACTCAATGCATATACCGATCAATTTACTTATTGGTAATATTGTATACGGTACACGGAACCCGTTAAGAATAGTTGGTTCGCCGAGGTTATGAACTGAAAGTTTTTAGGACGTGACGCTTACGGCACTGTTGTTAACTATGTGTTAGAAAAACTGCCAAAGAACTATGAACAAGGGACGAAATATATTAATAGGAAACGAATCAGTATTTTAAATAGATTTTTTAAAACTAAACAATAAAATGCTGCCATATCTATAATCCTTATCTTAATCATTACATATAATAGTATAATTTGAAGTCGCTTTCCATGTCTGTCTGTCTGTATATCCCCTAACTCCTCCTAAACAAAGCAACGGATTTTGATGCGATTTTCTCCATCAGTTAGACAATTTTTCATGGAAGATTTATACGTATAATAAAACCTAATTAAGTTTCTATGAAAGTAGAAAAAAAAAACAATATTTTGCAACCAAGTCGCCGAAACTGTCCGCGTCTGTCAGTTTCTCCGCTAACTACTTCTAAACCACCTAATGGATTTTAATTCGATTTTTCTTTAATGGAAAGAGGGATAACGAGGAAGATTAAAAAAAATGCATCCTAGGCGAAGCCGGGAGCGGGTCGCTAGTACATATTGTTAAATAAAGTCGACTCTGTCTGTTTTTCCGCTAACTTCTTCCAAACTTCGATTTTATAAGCATAGATAAAATTTGCAGGAAAAAATTGCAACAATGCGAAGCGGATCGCTACTTTTTAATAAAAACCTTTTTACAAACTATTTAGTTTTTAAATGTATTTACTTTATTATGTAAATAATATCGAGCGATTAGTATTTCATTTTTCACACACTCTCACGGCGGTTTCTAATAATATGTGTGAATAGAGAAACAAAATAACACAAGGTAAACGCATGACTATGAAAACCGTTTTTAAAGTAATTGGTGGATTTAGACGAAGTTGGCGAAGAAACAGAGGCGGACAACGACTTTATTTTTTAATGTAGGTACATATATTACTATTTTATATGTACCAGTGAAAACTAAATGATACAGAAATTTGCAATTAACAAAAGAGTAATAAACTTGTCTAACACTAAATACTTTTGTGTATGACTATAACACTGTGTTATCATTATCATCACGTTAAGCTTCCAATGTTAGACATAGGCTTTTTGAATTGACCGCCACTACACTAAGTCTTCCGCACTCAGAACCCATCCATTGCCAACCGTTCTCTTGAGGTCACCAGTCCAGCGAGCAGATAGACGGGCCACATGATGTTTCGTCGTGGTATCTACGCTAAGATTCGTCTGACCAACGCCCATCCTTTGCATGACAGATATGTTTCATCTATTTTTCCACATCAGATGCTTTATGACTAATGACAATGTGGTCTGTAAACTGCGTATTTTTTTTTTTGCTTTGAGCACGTCTATGTCATTAGAAATTAGTTTTTAGCCCCATATGTTATTACTGAAGGATAAATTGTGATGGCGATGACTGGATTTTGTAGCTGTATTGTAGATAGTGTAATCAACGGACAATTTCGACACTTTTCGACACTGGTCAAACTCGGGAACCAAAGCAAGCAATTGGCAAGCAACAATTTTCACTTTCCTGAGCACTAAACAGAAACTGTACGCTTCGTTAATCGACATAAATAACTCACAATTGATTAAATTACAAACTTTCTGCGATCGTGAAATGCGACACTGCAGAAAGGCATATGATTGCATCAATTTGTAAGTGTATTTATTATAATATCACTATTGCAAAAGGAAATTTCAAGTCGTAGTTATCTCAAGCCGTAGGAATTAGTGTAAATTTCATTACAATTTAGTTTCATCCAAGGATTGGGTGTGCTATAATTATCTCAATAACATCAAAAGCAGGTGCTTGCTCTATTGTTTTTATGTTATGATTTCCGGTCAATCGAGTTTTGGGCTGATGTTTGCCGCGTGGGAACTAATAACGGTGTGAACAGTCGAAGCGATATAAAGTAAAATTTTTTGTATAAATCATCATTTATGACATAAATCAACACTTGTATAAACCTACCGGTGCTAAGACAGGAACGAATTATGTTTTCTTAGCGCCCCGCTCCCGGCTTTGCACGGATTAAAAAACCTTCCACGTTTTTCATTCTTTTCATAAGTGTAAACCAGATTAAAAACCGTTAAGTGGTTTCCAACTTTTCAGTATCATTTAATATTTAACGATAAAAACTTCTCGGTACCTAATCATTTATTATCTAACGTGTCCATATTTTAAAGTTCCTTATCTCTTAGACACTATTTTCGGCTCTGTGTTGTGAAATCCGTCTGTTAGCATCTCCTTATTTATACGTATAAGCAAAATTAATATCTTTACTATATAGTGATATAAATTTAAAATATCATTCGATTAAATCACAGTTTGCCAATTCACTGCACAGATTTTAATGATATTTAGACATTTCAACATGCGAAGCTGCTGAAGCTAAGACGCAGGCGAAGCCGTGAACAAGAACTATAGTGATAAGAACTTATTATATTTACGAAAGTGTATCTAATCTTAAAGCAATTGTCATAGCTTAGTCTAGAATTCTCGTTGGAGGTAATACGGCACAAGGCGCAACTGTTTTAACTTGTTGAATGACGGCGCGGTGTGGGACGGGAGGCAGCGCTTGCGCAGCCGGTGTCAAGTGAACTCGATTCGCGCAAACCAGCTGCCGCGGCTGCGACCGTCGTCGTCGCCGAGTCGAGACGCCTAATCGCCGGGCGCGGTGGGTCAGTCAGTCTCGTTCAGTCTCGTTTCAACCACGGCCGTTAGTGCACGTGTGAACAGGTGCAACTCTCACGCCTTGTTTACAAATTGAAGGCAGTGTAACACTTGTTGCCGAACAGGATAACTGTGACTGGTAAGTTTATAACAACCTTCAAACAATGTTTATTGTGATGTGACCCTCGTCGATTCGCAAGAAATCAGCACGTTCACGTAAACAATAACAATGTGGTCAAAGCTTTTGTTTTCACCAATGCAATAACGTGCGCGGATAAATCACGATCCATTCATTTAAAAACAATTGGTGCAGGTAGGTACTTTACAAGTTCAAGACTTGTTAAAATTTCACCTTACCTTCAGTTATAAGGCTTTATGTAATAGAAACGTTGTTAGTTACTTTTTAATCCATACTGTAATATTATCAATGTGAAAGTTTGTCTGTCTGTCTGTTACCTTTTCACGCTTTAACTACTCAACCGATTATCATGAAATTTCACATACTGGTTGTCAGGGCTACCGGAAAGGACATAGGGAAAAAAACTGTTCTCGAGGGATCATCTAATAATAAGAAAACTAACGCCTGCTAAAAGTGTAATTATTATTTTTCAATGCGGACAAAATCGCGGCACCAACTAGTTACATATATGGTAATTTGATACTTTAGTTTGGTGTTATCGTATTCGTATGTTACGGCCACATTGATCACTGCAGACCGCAATTCGTAGACTGGTTTTATTTAGGTCATGAATATCCTTCTTTTATTATACGATACGTGCTCTGTACCTACAACTCTCAATTCGTAATGTATTTACTATATATTACCTAAAATCGAGGGCTAATGCTAATGGAGCTAATATCAAGGTATCCTCATTGATTAGTATGCTGACTGGGAAACATCTCGTCACGGTTGATTGAAGCGTTTAGATTCAACAAGGATCGCTCTTAACAGTTCTGGCCTTCGACGGATTTGTAATGTTATCAATTACTATTGTAAAATATTCAACTTTTTTATTCGCCTACTTCACAGGCATCGTGGTTCCCTGACACAGATTCCGTTATAAAAGTGTTGATAATTAATTACCATTTACTTAATGCCGCCGCCAATACTTCTGACGTCAATTTTTTTCAGTTGACATCCAAACTTGTTTATCATTTGTGACAATTCTTTTTTCTTCTAGCAATCGAGACTATCGTTAGTGATTAATATACCTAATATGAACAAATATTTCAACTAAAAAGAAGTTATTTTATGGAATTATCATAAAAATATTCTCTAACTACATAGTTTACATATTCTAACTAACTGCCTGGTCAAATAAACAATTTTTTAATATTAATAACATCGTCAATAACTACTAAACAAAAAAAGAAAATTGATACACAAATGAGAATATTGTAATGAACTGTCTACCTATCTTAATATGTCGATTTTGGCTACATATTACTACTGGCTTCGCACGGATGCATTTTTGTATTTTTCTATAATTTAAGTAGACAAACCTGCGTTTATTGTTTTTTTCTATTAGTGAAAACCATATCAGTACCCGTTGCGTAGTTTATAAGAAGTTTGCGGAGAAATAAACACAAGTGCAAAACTTAAAATATACATTTTTCTAAACAAAAATCTAAATACAGTCAATATTTTCTGTATACCAATCAACAATCTCCACTATTCAATTCTTATTATTTACCTCAATAGTACCTCCTCTTTCCTGTGTAGCGACAAGTCCGTTCCTATCAAAATAGCATTGTATAGCATAAGTTGGAGATACATTGACTTAGGATATACCTACATACTAAGCTATTGAGAGCACGATTGGCACGATCTGGTGATGGCGTGATTGCTATGAGGCTAACGTAACAAACAACCTTCCTTATATAGTCAGTTCGTTTAGAAATTGTAGAACGATAACCTGTCGACCCCACAGGAAAACACCGTTTTGTCAGTACAAAGGCAAATTTTCAGAGGAATTAATCTGTTCTTTCTAGAACCTTCCTTCTTTGAATCATCTCAATCGGTGACTTTCAATTAACATTGGTTCTTAAGTAGGTACAGGAGAACAGTTTCGTGAATCTGCCCACCCTGTGGTACTCACCACAGTTAGCTCGTTGTTAGCTTGCAGTAAAAGAGATTGGTTTCGACCTCACGCGGCCCGTGAGACATGGGCGCACGAACAACACGACGAGATTTCATCGGGACCTAATGATCTCTGCTACCCGGAACACAACACGATCTACACCCATTATTACTTCTACCTACAGTACTAATGCTGGTGGACTTTCATTTTCATTTGCTGTCGTTGTCTTCCTGCATTCATTCGATTCCTAGTTACATGACAAGAAACATAAAAAGAGCAAGGGCACGGCTGCAGGGACCAGACCAGGATTTCTAATTGTTTAAACTTCTTGGTCGTATGATTAAGATGTCAATTACATTTCTAGCAAAAAGCAGCACTTTCTACTTCTACATTTCTAGCAATTTAACATATGTATAGAAAAAATTAAGTAGCTCTCAGCTTCTGTATATTTCTCTTCTAACTTCTTCTAAACCACCCAAGGGATTTTGATAAAATTTTAACTAATGAAAAGAGTAATAAACTAAAAAGAATTGTGTATAATTTGTAGACAAAAACTGTATTTATATTTATACTTAGATATTAAGTTAAGGGTCACTCGATTCGACTGCAGCATCTGTGTTCAGTTCTGTGGTTGTTATACATATATTAATTTAAAAGTCTTTGAATTCGATTCTCAATACAGACTCAAACTTTCTCAGTAGGCCCTTGGTCTGAGTGTGCTTTCGTTCTCTCGTGTGGTTTTCATTGTATAAGTTCATGAAAATTAATTAGTTCAATGACTTATTAATAAAAAAATAATAAATAAAAAGCCACCAAAAAGGACTGCGAAGATTTTAAATATTCTTGCTGATGTGTTAACTGTTGCTGAGTTGCAATCTAAGTTACATGATATGTTTGTGAAATTTTGTCCTCAAAAATTTAACTCCACACAAAAATGAAAATATTTATGCTTATTACTTAATATATTCCAAATGTTAGATACTTATCTCAACTTAATAATGCAATAGCGGACCGCTTCAGACAAATTTATGGCGTCAGACGAAATTTCGCGACCCAACTGTTACGGCCGTAGTGAGAATATAAAAATTAATATGCATAATAAGTTAATATCTGGATTGCAATGACAACAAAACGCAATTTATGACATTTTCACAATGCGCCATTTTATCACAGTTAACGATCAAGCAATTTGTGTTAAGGACGCACTTTTCACCAAAATACCATATTTAATTTTGCCATTTAACTCATAAACTGTTTGTAATATGTAATAACATTAATAATTTTATGCCTACATTAAAGTGTGAGCGTAACGGTTTTTGTCTCTGGTAATAAATACATATATAGCTGTTGCCCGCGACTTCATTCGCGTTGAAAAATAGAAGATATAACGCTTGATATACATTGACACCGACATTATACTTCTGCCAAGTGTTGGATCATAACTTTTAGATAAAGTGGTATATTTTCCTCTTTATAATATTATAATAGTTATAGACTATATCAGTATCATATATACTATTATTATATTATATGTATAGATTTTATTAGCATAGATTTGTGTAAGCCACGTCACTAATGATTTGAGAGTTTTAATTTTGTAATTTATAGGTCTTTAACTTTGAAGGAATCTACCTACCATTAGAAAAAGCTAAAATAACTCCTAATTAATTATAAAATTGTCTTCTTATATTCTTTTTAAAATAAAATAAAATGACAGTTGTTTCATTTTCACATTTGTGGTTTTTGAGAAGGTATTATTTCAGATTTTCTACTTTGGCCACACATCTAGGTCAAGTGGATGCTTCTTATTAAAATTTGTCCCCCATATTCCACTATTTACTATTCACCTAACACTTAACAATGCAACCAGTTGGCCTGGAATACTTTACTGCCCTTTCCGTAGGCAACGTAATTATTTTTTCAAAAATTCGGGTGCAGGGACACTCAGGACTGGTCATATACACATGTGTATTTTGGGTATGTGGGGCGGCATATTTTTAATACCTACATTGGATTTTAATAAAATCTAATTAAAATTTCATTTAAGTAGAAAAAAATAAATAAAAAAAAAGTCGTCGAAACTGTCCGTGTCTGTCTGTTTCTCCGCTGACTACTTGTAAACCACCCGATGGATTTTGATACGGTTTTCACTAATGAAAAGAGGGAAAAACAAGTAAGGTTTGCGTATATAAAAAAAATTGCATTCCGGGCGAAGCCGGGAGCCGGTGGCTATTATATTGTTATAAACATAATTATATTATAAACACATAGGTACATATTATATAGACCTACTTTATTTATATAATGATATGAAAACTGGAAAGTGCAAGAAATGCAATTATAAAAAATAGAAAGTTTCACAGCTAAAAATTACATATTATGCAGGAAATAAGTCGACTTAGTTTTCCTGTCTAAAAGCAGTAAGAACCACTCACTCTCAGCACTGTCACGTGAACAAACAAAAGTTAGTCGGTCTCCTAAACTATAGAGGCTACAGACTTTTGTCTTGTTTTCTATAAAGTCGCTATGGAAGAATTTTCTTCTGAGCATGTTTAGTTTAAAGAAAAATACATAGTTCCCTTCATTAGACTTTTGGAGTTTACTCCTTAAGAATCGAATTGCATATAATATACATATATAAGCCCGTGGTATGAAAATTTATGGGAGTAAAATCAATATTATCACACGAATGCGTTATGTTATGCGTTATAGTTACGTTCTATTTTTTTGAATAGCTATTTTAGAATATCTGGTTTCAAACACAATATTAATTAAAAAAGAACAATGTTGTTCTTTCTGCGTGTTCGAATTATGAAAATTTAAATTTTATAATCGTAAGTAAACTCCAGTCGTGTGTCGGTTAACTCCGACACACAATTTTTTTCTCAAATTTCCGTGTCGTCTACTGACCGATTCAGCGATACCATACGAAATAACGGTGCAGTCAAAATAACGGCATTGGAGTAGATAATATGATGTGATTTATATCTAACGATGGTCATAGAAGACGATGAATAAAAATTTAATTTCCGTAATGCCCTCGAACCCATTAGCCACAATGGCTTAATGATATTGGCGAGTCATCGTAAAAAACTCAACTGATTGCATGTAAGAAACGATAGCCGCGTAACATCAAAGTAATGTGTATTGATTATTCAACAATCTAATAAAGTAATAAAGAATTAACTGTTTTTTCTCGTTAACCGATATAAGAATAGATTTTTGTTCTGATTTTTATCATTACAAATCGATAGTACTGGCCAAATTGTCTGTAGGTACTACAATGTCTAAGAGATAATTAAAGTTTTAAGTTATTTTTGTGTGGTGTAATCTTTAAAAATCTCTTGTCTTTAAAAATGGGTTCTAAGTTGGCATAAGTAGCTAAGTAAAAGTTGAGAGTTATAAGGGCTATAAGTATAAGATTGACGTGTGTGTCTGTGTACACACTACAAACAGCAAATAAATTCGTAAGGGATGCTGAAGCCTATTTCTCTATCCCTTTATTCTCTTATCCTTCATCATCATTGGTGTTGCCCGTGACTTGTCAAGCGGCCCTGACTTCATGGCGCGATCGGTGTTGCCAATACATGAACCTACGGATTGTTTTTTTTTTTGTATTTAATATACTGATATGTGTGTCATAAATAAAAAAGGGGTCTAATATTTTATACGTGGCAACAGAAGTAATTTCACCGACTCATTATAACTAACTTTTATAATGAGCTATATGTTAATATTAAGTTTTATAAATACAACTGTATACAGAACCACTTGTAGTCAACGTGTTTACTTGTGGTAAACGGAAACAACTGGAAATATTTTTTATGTACCTACTTACAACAAAGTGAAAGTGTTTTATACTAACTCGTACTGGTAAGTGTAAATATGTCACGCACGAGAACCAAGCAATTTGACAGCCACGTGACTAAAAATGTATAATTTCACTAAAAGTAAAAGAAAAAAGTTTTACAAAAAAAGAATACATATTATAATTAAACACATGAGCCACAGCCATGACAACTTGTAAAACGTGACGTAATTGAATTTTTTTTAATGATTCTTATTTAATTCTTATACATCTCTATATACGATACATATAAAAATTTCGTGTCACGTTGTTTGTCGCCGATGAACTCCTAAACTACGGAACCGATTTTAATAAAATTTTGCACACTGTGTGCATTTGATCCTACTTCAGATTGAGCTATATTTTATAAAAGTCATGCGGACGAAGTCGCGTGCGACAGCTAGTAGATAATAATTTCTGTTGGACTTATATTTCCATGTTTATTAGGCAATATCTGATTGATATTACATAAGACTAAATCAAGTTTGATGTGCATTTAAATAACTGTGACATGAATGTTGTCAATAATGTTGTAAATGTCTTTACAATATATAAAATTTATGAAAATATTATTCTTACTATTTAAAATATTTTGAATCTACAGAATTTATATTTTAGTAATCAAGTGTTGGTAATATTTGTTACTATTTTGCTGTCTGTACTTTTGTATTAGTGGCAGCGGGGAATTCATATTCATACTCGTGCGAAAGAGGAATTCTTTGTAGGTATTTAAAAAAATATTGGTTTGCCACGTGCGAGTGGAGCATAACCCAGATCAGTAAATGTTGCTAGATAATCCCAATATCATCTTTTTTAGTTGTAATTACTAAGTTTAATTTTATAATAATTACTAATTATCATGTTTATGTAACTAATGAGAATACCCCGCTCCCGGCTTCGCACGGGTGCAATTTTGCACTACAGCGGGTAGAGGAGCGCCGGCGGAGGCGGTTGCATCAAGCGAATCTCGCCTTTATTTTCTCGCGCATAATGTTTAATTTACGATAACTTAAGATATTAATTTAAATTGTTTGGTGTTTGTTCAGTCCACTTTTTATGTACATGAAGTACTTAAGGTAACTGCGAGTATTAAAGTAATTAATTTGATAAGGACAAATATCGTATCCTTCTAAATAGCTTTCCAAGCTCCACATAATTTGTGTCAATTTTTTTAAACAATAAAATGGTTATAGAAAGCTGTTCGTATAATATAGACATATGTAATCGCGGACAGACAGACAGACAGACGGCGGGGAGCGACTTTTTTATACTATGTAGATAGAATTCATTGTGTATATTTTAATTTTATGTATGGTGATGAGGTAAAAGCAACGCGATGTCGTGTGCACCGCTCAATTGTACATACGACGAGCACGCGACGTTCAGCCTTCCACTTCCGGCAAGTCTTGGGACTGTTCAAGCGGATCGAATTCAATAGTGTCTCGATGTCTTTCCTGAATATGTTTATTAGCGAATGCTTAATTAATAGGATGAAGTTATCAATGCTGTTATTATCCATAGAATATAGCGATTACCAGGGCATATTCGCTTATTTTTATTTTGTCCCTTAATTTTCATCTATTCTGCGGCGCGGGCGACGAGGGCGGATGCGGGAACGAATATATACTCGTGAACACATTACACAGTACTTTGCGGGGCGTCTCAGCGTAAATGCTATCATGTCTGAATTTTTAGAAACAAATTCTTTCTTTAAGTGGGGTTTTTTTTGTCTAAAAGCAGTTATCATGACTTAAATAAAGATAGATTACAAAAAGGCGAATTTTATACGTACGTTATATGTGCAAAATTAAGAAATTATGAAGATAATTTTTTTTAGTACACGCGAATGTATATTGGAAAATATACGAGAAAAATTATTGACAACTTCAACTAATTTCAACGCCACGAGCGGAAAACGCAAACTGGCTTGTCCCGCTGCGTATACCGCGCATCCGCGGCGGCGCGGAGAAGACCCTAAACGACACCCGCTTGTGGATACCGTCGTCCGGCGCCCGCGCCGCTCGCATTGTGTTTTTACACTTGTAAGCGCATTTACAAGTGTAAAAACACAATTACATATAGTAACTTTACATATAGTAACTTTGTAAAAATATATATTAAAAATAATTAAATATTTGAACTACTACTAATTTAAAACGTATTATTTTATTACTAAACTAGCATTTGTCCACGACTTCGTCCGCCTTCCTCGGGAACAATACTTTTCTGGATAAAAGGTGCCCCATGTCCCTTGTTCATACCCCTGACAATGACAATATGAATGCAAAATATCATAATGATCGCTATGCTAGTGGGCGAGTTGTCTATTGAAATAATAGGCACAAATCTGGGTTGGGCGAGGTAAATTCGGGCGAGTAGTCCATTAACTCGGTTGAGTAGTTAAGGCATGAAAGCGTAACAAACAAACAAAACTCATTTTCGCATTCACGATACTTATTGGTTAAAGATTTATCAGTTATCGGTATTTGTAGCGACAAAGCGACTAACGTTTTCTTTAATTTTGAATGACATTGTATTGAATATTGAGTTAGTAGTTATAGTGAAGTAATTGATAGTTTATTCTGAGTCAGCGCCCACGATTCTGAGTCACGACCATTATCCGAACTGAACTACATAGTACGCGGTGTACTTATTCGTTTGTGGAGCCGCTTTCTTAAACGTGCTATACGACATTATCTCGCTTTAATTTTGCTTTAGAAGGAATACGGTTGATCTTGTTTGACGATAGCAATTTCGTGATGCATTTTCCTTCTCCATTGTTTTTAAAACTTTTATTAAAGTTTTACTTTTAAGTTGTTAAAGTGATAAAAGCATGCAGATATGAAGAAATATACGATAATAATTTGCCGTAATGTAATGGTTTCTACCTGTTTATTCGGCCGCGTTACGTAAGAAAAGAGTAGCCATAACTTTTTGGTCTTTAGTTGTGTTGCGGCAACGAACTTGCGAAATATTGTATAGCTGGCGATACAACGACGCAATTTTGAATAATTTTAATATTTGCACTCTTTAGAGAAGAGCACGGTGAAATAACAGCATGTGTGATGTTTTGTTAAGCGTATGACAAGGATGCTTCATCCAACTAAGATCAACAGCGCACATGAAACACCTATCCTATTAAATGAGGGTAGTCATCTACCATCAGTCTGCCTGCCGAATATTACACACTTAGGTATATAATTTTTCCAAAAAATTATATCAACTAAAATAATTTACTAAAACGCACAGTTTAAACTAAGAAAGCGTCTAGCTAGATTGCCACTGTGTGTAGTTTAGACACACTTTCGCTGGTGAAAGCCAATCGTGCGTTAAAATCTTTGTTTTAGCAGCCAAGATGCGCGGGCGAGCTCGTTTATCATGATTCATAACAATGTGACCGGGACAATAACCTATTATGACGAAGCGTTATTAGCATACAATAATTTAGTTTAAGTACTTATATAAAACCGATATGTACATATTTGCACGCTACTTACACTAAAAAAGTCAAGAATGTGTACGTGAATGCTTGTTTGTACGTAACAGTATACCTATCTATACTTAGTACCGCAAGGATTTCAAAAAATGGAACTAATACCGCCATCTTGTAAAACGACACGTAAAGCGTCACGCACAATGTCAGTTCTTGTGACATAAATATCTTGGTTTCCACTTTCCTTTTTCCCAACAACAGCAATACATCTTCCCAACAACAGCAGTCAGCATCTTAAACAACTTAACTCTCTGTTACACAGCCTGTAGCTCCTAAAGTATTGAATGTAGAGTAAAGTAAAATTTTATGTAGAAACTTGTCAGAAGTAATCACAATGCTATTCGTAGATATTCGCGATATGAGCAAAAACCTGAAAAAAGGTACTTTCCTGCAAAATTTAGTCGTTGCTGAAGAAAAATGACCATTAATTTATCATCAATTAGTGAGTCGATTATGACTAACTTATACGAATTTATTAATTCATTGCATTATTTAAATTAGAATGTGTAAAAAATATCTATATCAGCTATAATGATCACATTCTAATTAGTTTCAATATTCTTTAACAGCCATTTAAGAATAAATTGATAAATTAGCTTCTCTCGTTACGCGGACGTTATTTCTTAGTATTTAGAGTTGATATCAGTTTCACCATTGGCGTTTAAAGTCTGACGATCGCTTCGCCTTGACTTGCACAACTGCTTGGCCAACAGCGACGATTATCTGAAGCAATACGTGTTGTTTGGTGCTATTCAGATACGATTGTATCTGTTATATCACTAATTTCATTGACAGGTGCTTCGAAATACATCTTATAATTATTAAAGTTTTTATTAATTTAAAAGGTGTCGCATTATCTTTTACTAATATTATAAAAAGAGAAGATTTATATTATTATTTTTGTAATGTATGAACTCAAAAACTAACTGATTTTAAAAATTCTTACACCGATAGAAATGTACGTTATCAGCGAGTAACATAAGCTATATTTTATAAAGTTACGCGGATCAAGTCGCATGCAACAGCTAGTTATGTACATAAACATTCCGTGAAAAATTATCTCATTTATGATGAAAACCGCATCAAAATCGGTTGCTCAACGGATTAGGAGTTAGCGGATATAAAGACGGATGGATAGACATGGAAAGCGATTTTAATTAATACTATGTAACAATTTATGATTAGTAATTCACAGTCATATATTGGGCAGCCAGTGTGATAGGAGTAACCATGTCTTTTGATGATTGATCAACGGATGCCTGAGGCCATTTCCCTATCTCTTATCCTTTATCATATCAAGATTAACATGCTTGTAGGCTACTAAACCCATCTAACAACTAGTAAGTATACAGTCAAGCTAAGAGCCAAATTTATATTTAAAAAAAAAACTAACTTTGTTCACAGATAAATCCTTCCAAAATGGAGAGTTGGCTGGATGACGTGAAACGCGTAAGAATCCCCCGACCTAAGTTCGGTGGAAAATATCCCACGGAACCACCCAAGGACTATCTCGAAGATTGCAGCCCTGATTTCGGTGGAAAACCGCGTCACATCGCCGACAAAGATCTCAACAAGGCGACAGAGGAACTCCGACGAACGCTACAAGAGAAACTATGACCTCGAAATCAGCGGTAGACTTAATTTAGCTTTAAATGTAGTTGTTAGATTAATGACCTCACGTTCAGAGGTTTTACCGATAAACATGCATAGGCAATTTGTCTCTCCTCCACAAACGAATGCATCTAATTGATTCGTGGAATTTTTTAGACACTTGCCGCACTTGTATGTTGTTCTTCCAAATATTGGAACAGACTTTTATGTTCTGAAATACTACGAAGTACACATGTAAGAAAAAGGCTACAAAAAAGGTTATTTTGTTAGAAATTAACGACCCATATATATTGTTAAAATGAATCTGACCCTTGAGTTAAAACTCAAGGATACCTGTTCTTGAAGTTGGACTTAATACTTCGGTATGCTCGTGTGGCGTATATTTTTTTATTTTTAAATATATCAATTTTGGACCTTTCCGGCAAAATTGTTGATCAAATAATTTTGTTGACTATTTATAATTTGAGGGTTATAAATATGTTATAATTTATCATCACTATTTTTTGATTGTATCGGTACCAGTATTCTTACTAAATAAAATATTTTTTAGATTCTAGGTGATAGTTAGACTGAACGAATACTTTATAAGGATACTCCGTAATAAGTAATGGTTATTATTAATTAAAAAAAAATACAATTTTTAACGATTTTCTCTTATTTGTCCTTAAAATTAGTCAACTTTACGTTTATTTTGCTTTTCACCTTTTTTTTTTTCTCTGTAAGTGAAAAAACAAAGCATATGCAAATTTGAAAGTGATATTTTTGTGTTTTTAATCGAAAATTAGCTAGAATAAATTATTAACATCGTGATAGCAAAATTTAAACCCGTTAGCTGCAATCGGTTAATAAAAAAATCAGAGAATGCCATTTATTATTTTAAATTTACACAAAGAAACAATTCCCATTTTCTTGTGACCGACGCAAAAAAGCAAAAACGGGGTGTTATAAGTTTGACGTGTATGTGTGTATCTGTCTATGGAGTCTATGACCGATTTTGATCCGGTCCTTTTTTGTTTAAAGGCTGATGTGATCGGTATTGTTCTTAGTTATAATTTATGAAGATTTGTTCAGGTGTCAGTTAACGATTTCAGTTACCATTTCAGTTAACGAAGGAATTTCACTAAATTGTTATTTCGGTGGTATTTCCATGACATAGTAACGTTGACCTGACGCTGAAGCATAAGTAGTCTGCGGGACACCCAAGTCCTCAGCAATCACAGCAGGTATAACGTGTTTGGGTTCATAAGAAAGTCGGGGGTTAGTTTATAATTTTAATTATAGCACGATTCAAACTGGAAAAATTTCAAGTTATATGAGTTAATTTAACAAATTTAATGAATCTCTTTAGATCACTTCTTCTTCTTAAACTTAGAATATTTTTTGGAAAAAAGTGATGGCAAACTTCTCACGTAAAATACATTTTAGCCCGCTTCGCTCGATTCCCTTTTCGCAGAAATTCGCACGAAATCCTATCGTCTCTCAATTTTGCTTTTATGGCGTCCCAATGCTTTTATACGTCGGTAATCAAATTTTTCATGATGTCTACAAAAATTTATTTGGGTAGGTACCTACGTTAAGTTTCTCAAACAATTGCATAACCGACATAGCCGTTATTGATTCATCATTCCTGATGTAAAGTATTATATTTTTGTTGTCTATAAAGAAAAAGATATTTTGTACATTTCGAAACTAATTTTATCGAGTGGTCATTCAGTACACTATTGAGAACATAGTATATATAGAACATATTTTACGTAAGTAGTTTTTCTTTTGTAACAAGAAGTAAGAACATTTTCAAGATATACACTTATTTAACGCCTACTGCTTACAAATGCTTAGAGAGAAGATTGAGAAGACGATGCTATAGTTGTGTCAAGGAGCTGGCATTACGCCAAACTGCTTGTATTGGCGGAAAAAACGACAATATAATTCTGATATATGAATTTTTCATCTCACAATCAAGGCTACACTTTCCTAAGAATATGATATAAGGTATTTAGGAGCTTTGTACGCACAGGAAAAATGTTTTTATGTTTTATACCAATCTCATGATACAAATATATTTTATATTATTTATTATTTTATTATTTATATATTTTTATTTAATGTTTTATATCAATCTCATAACAAAAATCTATTTTATATGTACCTATAGATAATTTATCACTATGTAGTAGATTTTTTGTAAACTGTAAATTTATCTAAGTTTTAATTTTACTCTAAGGAGTAAAATCAGGCGACGAAAATAACGCTTTTCTGCTAAGTCCTCGCCTTAAGCTTTCTTATCAGTCCCTAGAAAAATTAATTTGAAACGCTCCATTTGAACGAGTGTGCACAAAAATTAAGTTGACATAACGTGAAGTACTCACAGAGTCGTCGTAGTGTTGTGTGTGTAGCGCTGTAGTACTGCCCTCTCTAGAGTTGCACGGTGAAGAGTGTCGTCGCGAGTGGCGTCCCTCTTCTTCATACTCCTGAACAAATTTTACAAACGTAAGCACATATGTATAGAAAAAAAAAACATTTAACGTTTAACTTACCCTAGAGAATTTAACTACTCAAAAAATAAATAGATAATTATCCCGACGGGTCTTCGCGGAATTGCGACGCCGACATTTAAAATAATTTAAAAAGTTGTTAATGAAGGAAAGCGTTCTCCTATCTTTAATACTAATATTAATTATATGACACACTGGTATGAACTTTAGGAAATCAGTTTCCTTACCTTCACACTGTTATTTGAATAGTGAGGAGGCAAGTAATATTATTTCCTCACCAACACACAGTGTGACAGAGCTGTGTGAAGATTAGTCGGGCGCGGACAGGACAGGTCGTGGGTAGTTTTGATATACTCAATTATAGAGAATCTGACACATAGAGTACCGATTCTGTCATATTTTGTGTAATCCAATACATCAAAACCACCAGCTCCATGAAATATAATGGCGAAATTTTCTATTCTGAATGCTAAAAACCAAACTAATATACTGGATCCTTTAAGCTGTTCGAAAACTCACGATTCCGATATGCTGTATTCGTCTCATAGTATAAAAATTTGAAGCAAACTTCCTAATAACTAAAGTTAACTAATGACACTATTACGAATTCTAAAGGCACAACATGCACAACATAATACACGACACGCAAGAATCAATCATAAGCCAAAGTGCATACAGTACATAATGATATTGACAGGTACAGTCTATAGGTCTAAGTCTAAAACACTTGGAAGCTGAAAATTAGTAAAGTAATAGTATTACAAAGGTGTGGATCAGCGAAGCCTCGCGTTCAGACTGCAGCAGGGATAACCGACTGTCTCGACGATGCAATTGATTTTTCTGCTATTTTTGCATGTTGGCACAGTTTTGCGCCAAACAACATGGTAGGTAAGGAAATGAAGAATTACAGTGTAGCTACTTGTGTAGGGTCACGCGACTTGTCGACTTCTTTAACTAAGTTAAAACACGAGAATTACTTTTGCCTGTTTATTGCTTTCATTTGGGTATTCACTTAATCCTGCTTAAATAGTGTGAAACTTGGTCATGAATTTCCTTTTCTGCATTTCTGCATCAATTGCGCCATTTCCTGCATTTCCGCTTCTTGTAAGCAACGGAATTGGACCTGGCTTTCACTGACATTTAGAAAATTTCTTCCTAAAAGTTAACACGTACAAATTAAATAAATAAGTAACGAGTAAGTGTTAAGATAGTTAAATATTTAAAAAGCAAAGAAAAAGTTAATATTTCGTAAGAGTCCTCAAAAAAGAAAATAGGGCAATTATTCGGCTTAAGTAAATTTTTGGTCAAACAAAAAAGACTGAATTATATGACAGAAGATTAATTTTTGTGGTCTCTTGACGGACAGAAACAGACAGAAACTTTATCTTATGATACGTATAGAAGAAGGACACTTCGTGTACCGATTTTCCCTCGCTAATGCAAGGAAGGTTTAAGTCGCTTTCCGCGTCTGTTTGTACGGCCACAAACTCCCCCTAAACCACGCAACGGGTTTTAATGCGGTTTTCACCATCAGATAGACAATTTTTCACAGAGTTTTTATATATATAATAAAACCTAATTAAGTTTTTCTTGGGCGAAGCCGGGTCGCTAGTTAAATTTAAAATTAAATTTACAGGAAGGTAAGTATTAATTATAAATTCAACATATAAACTTGGTACATATTAGACAAAAACTTTGGTAAGAAAGGGTTACACGACACCTTAAATTCTTGTTAGCAAAATTGGTTGGTTAAATAACCAATGGTCGGACTAAAAACGTTAAATAAGTATTATATATAAACAAGGCTTGTCCCTTGTCATGCAACTATAAACATAACTTATTTTAATGGGTGGGCTTGCGAGCCTGTCACAAATGCTATACAGTATTCATAATCACCAAATAAAATTCTAAAACTTTGACTGAAAAACAGTCAATTGACAGTTTTATTATTGTATTGAGTAAGTACCACAACCTCATATTCAATCTCTCTCATAAGATCGTTTCAACTATTAATCGACTATTACAACTATTAAAATAAGTTTATAAATGCATTCTTTAATTATAAATGCAACAAATGCTTTACGAGGTAAATATTTCTCGTTCGCAACGAATCTTTTGAAAAGACTCGGGAAATATTTCAACGATTTATTGCCGTTTTAATAACATCAGGCGCTACAAAGTTTATGCACTAATTAATCACACTCGACCACAACATAATTAAAACATTTCATCACTTTTTCGAATATTTTATGCAAATTTAACTAATTAATTCATTTGCGAGAAGTACAATACGAATATAGTCATACGTTTACATGAATTTTGAATGAAGTATCGATGTTAAAAGTTAGAAAATATTTGAAACCTTTGCCATAGCTCGTAGATCCATTGGCACGTAGTCGCGGAAAGCGACGCGGCGTCGCCGGCGCGACATCGTTGCGTCGTCCCGACGCGCCGCGCACTGACGGACCTACTGACTAACAGCCCTACAACCGATCCGAGCAGGAAGAAACGCCCGCCCTACGCACCCCTACAGCCAAAGCCTAAGGGCTCGTTTACACTGAATTCATTACTAACTTAAATATCAAGACCTGATTAGCGACTTCCACATGTTTTTAAGAAAAAACAGCTATGAACTCACATTATGATTTCTGTTGAAATGAGAATTAATGCTTATAGTATCAGTGTCACTAAGAATTTTAGTCATATTGACGAATAAAAATCGACTCTAAATTATTCTAATATAATTGATAGTTCGTTTGCTTGTTACGTTATCACGCCTTAACTAATCGACCGATCATCCACAAAAAAGTACTGTTCCCGAGAGGGATCATCAAATATAAAAAAATTGCTCCTGACAAAAACATAAGAGCAATAAAGATTTAATAAATGTTTTAACGGCTAAGAAAAAGATGCCCAGACGAAGTCGCTGGCAAAAGGTAGTTGTAGATATATTTTTATTAATATCTTTATGGTTTAAATAAAATATGATATCGACCAAAGATGTTTACTAACTTACCGAACATTTTTTTTTAATAGAGGCGAGTAAAAATTAACCCAATTAGATAATGGGGTGGCATTGAGTGTCAGCGAGCATTTACATACCATTCTTGGGAAAACAATGTTTTCTTTGTGTAGATAATTCATTTAAAGTAGGCAAAGAATTTAACATTTTTATAATAGAAGAAGTTCAAGGTAATTATTTTCATTTAATACATTATTATTTTTTAAAATTTATTTTGTGATGTTGAATTTCATAAGGTTTTTTTTTAAATTAAAATTAGGTTGTAGTTATATTATGTTATTATATATATAATACCGCTTTCCCCTTTCTTCCATCGGACATACAGACGTACAGCTGGTTACCATCCTCATCTTGTCGAAATCCCTCTTTTTCGGACCAAGCGCTTTAAAACATCCTTCATAATGCGTACTGCCAAGGTTTGGAACTCCCTGCGGTTGTCTGTATTTCCGAGCTCATATAACCCAAATCTTTTCAAAATTCGAGTGAATAGGCATCTTCTGGGTGAACTCGCTCCATCATAGGCCTAGAGCAAACCCATCCATCTCTAATAAAAAAAAATACACTATTTTTGGCGATAACTAATTTTATTATTTTTACTTAACTCTTTGTACGTGACTTATTGCTTTGGGTTGGTCAGATAGATATATCCTAGAAGTAGTGTTAAACTTTTATAGAAAAAAAAATGTAATATAAAAAAATAAAAATGTCAGATTTATATTAATGATAAACCATACGTGATGTTGTTATGATGCCTTACTACCGACATAAAATGTACCGAAAACTTATTGACATACATATTTCGCCAAATGAACGCATTTCTTGTGAACAAAATGATAAATTATTTGACATTTCGTGATATCCCCGAGTCGTTTGTGTACATTTAACATAATTCACATATTATTATACCTATGAGCTACCTACATATAGATACGTGTAGGGTACATTATAGGCATAAACCGCAAGAACCCGCGCTCGAATGCGTACCAAATAACACGTATAATCAACTTGGTAATTACTTTCGCTCGTGACGTTCGTTATGAACACATTTCTCTAATTGGCAATATTCATTTAATATACATATACATTAAAAAATTAACGAAATATTCGCTTGAAAATGTACGTCGTAAAGTTAAAACTTGCATAACACAAATTATAAAACTTATTAAACTCAAGATGAAAGGTTATGTTTGAATAGCTGCATTCCCGCGACTTTGTACGCGCTGTTCGTTTTTTATAAATCCCACAGAAACCTAAAAAAATTTCAGGATAAAAAGTATCCTAAATGTTAATCTAGGTTATAAACTTATTATTATTGCCTAATATGATTTGGTGAGCCCATTAGTCGAGTGATTCGGGGACCCGGGTTCGATTGCCGGCATTGCCAATGCCTGGTCTGGGTGTGCAAGGTTAATTTGTATTGGTTGTTTCATACTGCAAGCCTTTAGGTGTTTGTAAAAAATAAAAACCGTAATTAGCCGTATAGGAATATGAAAAAAATATGTAATTATGTATGTGAAAATAAAATAAAAATCTTTAATTTTATCTGTAAACTTTTAATTTTTATTATATTTAGAAAGTCTGGAATGATTTTAGTATTGGAACGAAAATTATGAAAAAATGCATTATAATTGCAAAATATCTCAATTATAGGATAACATTGATTGTATCATAAACTTACAAATGAAAAGAGCTAAGAGATTTTTCTGGGATTTTATGGTAATTAAACATTTACCAAATATACATTACAATATTCAAACTGTTCCTTTGTAATTTTGAAGTATAAATAAAGAAATTAATAAATTATCAAAAAAGAATGACAAGAACTTTTAGTTTGAAATATAAGTAATATTATATTAAAAATATTGAAGTACACATTTTTCATTTTTGGTAGAGAATAGATAATGTAAATTTTTATATAACTAAAAAGAAAAAAATAATAAAAAGTGCAACACTTAGTGGTTGTGGGCTCGTCCGGGATTTGAACCCGGGACCTCTCGCACCCGAAGCGAGAATCATACCCCTAGACCAACGAGCCGTTGCAGCTACTTACTAAAATAGGTCACTAAACTCACACATTTTATTGCTTATTACTTACACTATAAGTAACAATTAAAGTAATTCTTATTTAAACGTAACGCTAAGTTGCAGTTTTTACAAATAAACGTTTTTATTTGTAAAATAAACGAGTTTTCCAATTCAGATCCAATTCCTTAATCGATTCTAATCATATTGGTTATGGCATTGTTATATGATAACTGAATTATTACTGCGATATGTTCCTTGAGAAATATAGGCTATTTTTTAATATTCATGCGGCCGTAGCCGCAGGCAAATATACATAGTTTAAAAATACATAGACTTAAAAATTTACACACTTATTTTAAACACAAAACATGAAAGACAAAACATATTTTATTTCATGCATTTAGCGATGTTAAATTCTAATTTATTTTTAAATGATCACTTACATGTGTATACCTATATACCTACAAAAACAATAAACATAATAATAGAGTAGGTACATAGGTATAGGTAGGTATGCGTCATTACCCCCAGTTGAAAGAAGTAGGTAATAAAACGAAAGTAGAATTGAATGCGTGAAGAAAGAAACGAAACATTTGGAAGTCCACAAATTTCTGTTCACATTTCAATCTATTACTAATCTAATAGAAGAGTTGATTACTGAAAATAGAGATCACTGTAAAACTGCACACAGCTGGCCGCTATTACCGATTAATTACAACGTGATTAACGCCAATGACAATTGAACAGAGCACTATGAGTGTTAAATAATTTTGCCAGATTTACCCCCAAAAATTTACTAGGAAATAACGGCCATTCCTGGATGATAACGTGGTTCTACTTCGCTATCGCTAGCCGTTCGTTACGTGCAAAATCTAATGTGGTGAAAAAAAGGCTCACTCGTTCCCAAGGTGCCACTCAAACTGTTGCTGTTATATGAAAAACACTAACAAATCAATCTCGAAGCACACACAAAAAACAACAGCCTGTATATATACGAGTATATATGCATTTATGTGTGTGCCAAGACGCAATTACGTCTTTGCAATTATGCCTTTAGAGCAAAAGTTTGTAAACATAAACAGGTCAACAGCACTGTAAGTTGGAAGAAAGAGTATTTCTGAGATGATAATTCGTAAGTGAGAGCCAGGACACAGCTAGAGGCAAGGCAAGAAATGAATGTGGTCAATAGAATAGTGTAGAAGGTAATTCTGGCAAAATCACCTCATGCGTTGGCTCCAAGTCGTCATCGGTTGGCGGTGCGTCGGCAGCCCCGTGCCACGCTCGTCCGCTCCTGTCCCATAATATAACACCATCATTTCGCAAACATTTATAACTATATTATTCTAAAACTTACCTACGATTCAATCCCTAGTTTTAATTTGACCCATAGTCTATGTTTCTTTACTAATGGAACATTGCTGAGACTGGAGAAAACAGTTTAATCTATTTAAACAGATAGCCATATTTTATGTATTTCAGTATATAAAAATCGAAAAAGTCAATCCCAATGTGAAAAATTGTTAACTGAAATCAATTTTGTTAATTTGATAAAAGAAGAAACTGCTTTTTCTTGTAAAAATTATACATATATCGTATAAATATGTAGTTAGCGAATACGACCCAAATCATATTTGTAGAGCCTCGTTGCGCGAGAAGGGAATTATGGTATGTAAGGTGTGGCCTTATATATCTTGTGCTGAATAAAACGCGATTTGTACACATAATTATATATGCTGAGCTCGCCTAATTTTGAATATATCAGACCCGCACGAGGCATTCGTTTACTTTAGGTTTTCAGATGCCTAGAGGCATGTATTGCTAGTAGGCGAAACATACAATCTCGCGATATGGATACTAGAGTAAATACCTCTGATATATTTATAATAACTCATAAATAACTCATACGCTAACCGATATTTTAGGCACTACAATAAGTATCTCCCTGTAGTATACATAATCTACAAAAGATTTGATATTTTATTATTTACAAAACATCTTACAGATAATAAAAATTAAGCGAGAAAATAACTCTAAATCTATTTGATTGTAAAGACCTTGAATGGTTTCTTTATAAGAACTTGATTGTCAACTGTGTAACAATTTTATTGGTAGTAAATTTAAAAGAACCCTTTGACGGGTGCAGGGCAGTGGCGGTAAAAGTCGTCAGTGACAGTGAACTGCGAACGTTTATGCCGCTATAAACCAATCGATTCCAATAACAAATAAAAGTATTGGCGATGAGCCAATGGGAGCGAATCGTGAATACTTCTATCAAACATTTACCGAAATTTATTAACATTTGCGACCGGAATACTGAAAGTAATCTAATTTTTTACGTGAATACGTTTTTAAACTTGCTTCCATAGTGGGAGGCAAAGGTGATAACAAAATTGGGGAAATACAGTGATGCTGTACATCTATAATATAAAAATGAATCCCTAAATGTGTTGCTAAGCGCAAAACTCGAGAACGGCTGGACCGATTTTAATTCTGTCTTCACTCATGTATAGAGGGATAATCATAGAAGGTTTTTACGTAAAAAAAATGCACCCCGGGCGAAGCCGAGAGCGGGCCGCTAGTTGACTATAGCTACGAGTATATATGTATCATCTACAACCACAATTTAATTACACCACTCGATAGCTAAAGGATCAAAGAAGTTCGTGGTTAAATTTGTATATTCGAATTCGTTGGATACATACACATACATACCTATAATAAGTCCAAAGAAAATATTACTCGTAAGGTATACGTATTCACGTAAAACACGACGAAGACGATACAGCCACACCCCTTTTTTAACCTTATTGCAAGTTTTTTCAAGTACAAGTTTGAGCACACTGGTATAGATTATGATACACCTGTTCGAAATGTACATTATGTCTGTCTAGGTGTATATGGAGTCACCTGTAAGCGTGATCATGCGGTGGCAGCCCCAAGCCGGAGTCTTCGGAGGGCGAGCGGTGGTCGGCGGCGAGGGGCGCCTCCGCCGGCCCCTCCTACAACAATAACTATAACCTCACGCCTAGGGAATGCAATATAAGGATACCAAGTTACAGACATGCTGGGATCCCGCATTTAGAACCCCAGCAGTAAATTTAGCAGGATCCCGTTGTGACTTGCGTGATTGAGAAGAAACGAGGTCATTAATATATGAGTTTAGTGTTGAGAATTTAAGTATAAAGGTTTGGCACATATATAACAATATGAGATAGTTGCGAAACATCGACGAGTAACTGGTAATAGTTATAAAGTACTTTCTGAACTACACAAGTAATGTCCTGAGTAGAATAGAACTGTCGGTGAATGTGTACCGGAGCAGTTCTTTAATTTTATTTATTGATGTCTTATTCAATCTAGTTAAACTTTTAAATGAGTTTTTAATGAAAAGAAGAATAAATATAGTTAATAGTTAAACAAAACCTAAATTCCTTATGTTTATAAACCTAAAAATACTAAAAAAGTATTCACAGTTACCCAGGCCAGGCTGACTATACTGTGAAAAAATTATATTTCAACCATTGGCACGTGTAACGCGCTTCAAAATATTGGACAACAAAATTATTGGAAGTTCCCTTAATTGGTACAATCTCTGTGAGGATATACAGTATTCGCTGTCTAAGTATATCTTAAAATTAATATACAAAGATTTGATATGTCTAATGTATTTTTGTTCTTGTTTCACAATTAGACTAGACTTCATTAGCGCCACTTGTATATAAGAAGGATTGCTATTATAGCTATGGCTAGGGAGGGAAAGTGTTTTTTACTTCCTATAAGTTAAGATTCCTCTGAAATCAATATTATAGTGTGTGTACCTACTTATTTATGTAACGTGTTCTATAGACTAATTTCTTGATTGTTTATAGATTATGTATATCAACTACAAACTTGGGATACATTAATTGTTATCTTTTATTTTTGCTAGAGAGAGGAGCTTAAAAATGCCGATACAATGCCATGGGGTGTAAGAAATAACTAAATATGTACTATGTTTAAATGTATATTCGGACATGAGGTATCTATTTTAAGGTACCTACCACATGAATGATTTAGTTGTTTTCTGCTTTTGTATTAATATTAATTTATATTCTAATATATTAAACATATTACAGTTTAATTACAAGTTTAGAATAGAATAGAATAGAATAATATTTTATTTGTAGCAAAGGACATTGAAAACATACAAATATATAAAAAGATAACACAAACGTCCCCCGCCACAAACCGGCTCCAACTCAGCATAATGCAGGTTATAAAAACCTGCGCTGGTCTTCCGTTAGAGCCGATGGTGAGGTTACGCACTTACAAGATAAAACAATACATAAAAGCTCTTAAAATTAAAAATATAACATAAATATATAATACAAAAAACACCTATATTTATACAGAAAAGAAAATATCATCTACCAAAAAATAATATATAAAATTAAAAATACATATATATTCAGAAGGCACTGGTGTCGTTCCGCAGTTGCTCCTCGCTTTTTTGGTGTTCGAATATAAATTTCTTTAATTTATTTCTAAAATTATTAGTACTTTGCAGGTCCCTAATAGGCGGCGGGATGTTATTCCAGCACTTTGACGCAGCATAACGAAAGCTACCTCTAAAGGCAGCAGTACTGTGGCGCTCTATTACTAGCTGCGTCGAAGATCCGCGAGGATGAGCATCCCTCCACGACAACTTCTCATAGAGATAAGAAGGCTCCCTATATTTATTGACGCCAAACATAAGGCACGCCAAATGAAGTTTGCGGCGATGCTTCATCTTTAATATACCATGCTTATTTAAATATGGAGTCACATGTGATCGCCAAGGAATATCAAAACAGAAACGAGCACAAGCATTTTGGACACGCTGAATTAATTTTTGGGTTTTTGCCAACAAACAAGGACCACAAACCGTGTCCATGTAATTAAACTTAGATAAAATAAGAGACTCAACGAGTTGAACACGCAGCTGCTCGGTTAGATAAGGTCTAATTCTATATAAAATTTTGAGTTTATAAAAGCAATCCTTCGTACAATTACTAATATGTTTTTGGTAGCTTAATTCAACATCCATCAGTAAGCCTAAATTCCGCGCTTCATATACTCTTTCTATAGGTTCACCTAAGAGCATGACAGAAACAGACTGTGTAAGAGAAGAGAGTTGTTGTTTACTACCGCAGATTAAATATTTTGATTTAGCTGGATTGAGGTGTAGGCAATTATTTGCAGACCAAGCAGCGATCCTCGCAAGATCCTCATTGAGTTTGTTTATTGCCCCATCTATATCGCTAGGTTTGCAAGATATATAAACCTGAATATCGTCTGCATAAATGTGGAATTTACAGTTATTAACGTGCGCCACGATGTCGGCAGTATACAAGATAAACAAAATAGGACCCAGTATAGATCCCTGAGGAACTCCTTCATTAACTGGCAATTTACTGGACGTAGATGAAAATCCATCAGGGCGATC
Source organism: Synanthedon andrenaeformis (assembly GCA_936446665.2). Classification (NCBI taxonomy): domain Eukaryota; kingdom Metazoa; phylum Arthropoda; class Insecta; order Lepidoptera; family Sesiidae; genus Synanthedon; species Synanthedon andrenaeformis. Next base: position 11,491,854 of record OW387777.2, on the reverse strand, counting down.
AATTTTAACACTCTGAAATCGATCGCAGAGATAACTGCTAAACCACTGCACCGCGTTGCGGTCAAAACCATAGTAAGAAAGCTTAGATAGAAGAAGATTTACATTTAAAGAATCAAATGCTCTGGAAAAATCTAGCAATACCAGAATTGTACACATTCCTTTATCCTGGGCACATAGTATGTTATCAGTAACGTCCAGTAATGCAGTTGTGGTACTACGTCCTTTTCTAAACCCCGACTGTGCTTGAGGCAAAATATCATTTTTAACAAGGAAATCAGTTACCTGTTCACATACTGCCTTTTCTAAGATTTTGGATATACACGGCAAAATGCTAATTGGTCTAAGATCTTTTAAATTTGTAGGGTTAGAGTGCTTAGGTAAAGGACGCACAATCGCCTGTTTCCAAACATCCGGAAATGTGCCAGTGTCAATAGACAAGTTAATAAGTGTGTGAATGATATCGACCGTAAATGGGAAAGTCATTAACAACATATCCAAAGTGATGAGATCACAACCTTCCGCCTTTGATTTTATACTTCTAATTATTTTAATCAAATCTTGTAAACTAATTTTTGCAATGTGAAACGTTGCGTTACTATATTTATGGTATTCAAAATATGTTAGAAGTGAAATAGAAGGTTTTAAAATGCCAGGAATGTTCAAAAAATGATTATTTATTACGTCAGGGTTGTCAAAGAAAGACGGTAGCGTGGTCGTACTTTTGAGAGATAAAGTACGACCGTTTGCAGCTGCGTTTGCGTCTGTTTGCAGCTGAAATACAGATTCTGTCTATCAATTTTGTTATTCAGGTACAAGAAGGTACAACTAATTTTAAATATAAATTTGTCTAATAAAACTCCATAGATGTGACAACTTTCACTATTTGAACAAACAACACTTTTTTTAAAGCATTTTTTTCCGACTTCAACACAATGTGAACGAAAAATATAACAGTTTCCACAATTGACACCGCATTCACATGTATGTACATGAACAACTAGCGTTCGTTAGTAACACATTCACGTGGAAAAATGCAGTACGAATCTCTCCACAGAATGGGGTCGCTGCTTAGTTGTTTACGAGGTTGCCATTCTGAATTATTGAGAAATAATCACGTTTAAAATTAGAACAGGTGTAGAGTATGACATACTTTTATAAATACTTAGCAATAAATAAGTTTTAAATGTGAAGACGACCTTAAATTTGCTTCCATAATGTGATTCGTAGAGAAATTCAGAAAACTGATTATTATAGATACAATTTAATGCTGTGGCTAAATATCTATCATCTACATCCAAAACTTAATTACACCACTCGATAGCTAAAGGATCAAAACATTTTTTGGTGTATATGGTTGTATTCGAATTCGTTGGATATATACAAAGAAAATATACGCTCAAAGAAAATATAACACTTATTCATGTAAAACACATGGTCGTGTCCAAGACACAGCCATACACACACACTATTTTTTTAATCACCTTATGTATTGTATTTAAAATAATTTATAAAAATTACAAATCTTTCCAAAATTTACCCGAATTTGTCTTTGAAATTTCAAGGTTGCTTTTGTAATTGGATTTAAGAACCTCGTTTATGCAAAACGTCTACAAATCACGCACAATTACCACCACATTAAGGGTAAACGAATTCACTATAAATGGATTACAGACATCGATTACAATGCTCTAAAACAATTAAGGCTTTAGCACACATCCGACAGAGCGTGACGGTGGCGGCGGTGACGCGGCCATGACTGGTCCCGCCCCGTCGGATATGTACCGAATTTTAACAGTTCAAGGGTTAGTACTCAACAACGAAGCGGAGATAAGAGACAAATATATATATTTCGACTAGCACACTACATGCATCACAATATCGCACTGTGGTATTCAGCGTTCGCACAGGGGACATTGCACTTACCGGATCGTGCAACTCATGCATCGTCGTGGAGGGCAGCATTATGTGTCGCTCGCCTCCGCGCTACGAACAAACGTAAGCTTCAGGTACCTATTTCAGTAATCTCTACTTAGTTTGTACTTGTACTTTTTGTAGTTTTACTTTGACGTACGTACTTCAAACAAAAACCATATGAAACATTGAAAAAACGCAAGATTATGGCTGTTAAATCATAAATTGTTTATCTTATACATTTTTGAAGTGAAAACTTCTTTAGGCGCATTGTGCATTTTTGAGATGGGAAAAAATCATTGAACTCGCGACACTGTCATGTAATGTAACCGTAAATGACATCTCTATATATTTTCAGATATTATATTAATTTAAAAAAGAACAATTTTTGAGATGGGTAAAAACCATTGAACTCGCGAAACTGTCATGTAATGTAATTTTGTGAAGCTTAGTTTTCGCTTCTGACATGCAGTCCAACGACTGACATGTTTTTTTTTAAGGAATGCATCCTTATGCTCTCTAGAATTACTACAAGTAATAGCATCGTTATATTTTATAATAACGATAACGTTGGGTGACAAATGCAAATAAAATTAAGTATTTTAAATGAAAAAGGTCGTAGTAGGAGCAAAGCTTCGACATTAGCTTCGTCTCCCTTGTCCCTAACGAAGCGCAAAATTCTAATTAGTGCCTCCAGGTGAGCGCAGATTACAAGATTAAATTGCGGAATCCACCTTAATGAACATACTATGAAAACGTTTTTGCTTCTTTTTCACTGTGAAACACTGTTAATGATATTATTATCTACATATACAAATGAGGTTGACAGACCAAAGTTTTATTACATAGAGGAAAGAAGAAGACTATTCACAGAAACTATTAAGGTTACAAAGATTGGCTCCTTGATGGAGCACAACATAAATTCATCGTGCATATTTTTTTACAATACCACTAAATATTTAATGCTAGGCTCCCGCGGTATGTTTACTTTCACGTTTTTGTACCATTTCATCGATCGTCTACGAGTAGGCAAATTTAATGGCGTGATATGGATAAGGAGTGTTAAAAGAAGAGTAGGAGTAGTAGTTCATGGCAATTAATATATCAGAATGGAAGTAAATAATATGTTTTAATAGGCAAAGACAAGCCGAAGAGGAATTAAATCATCTCGATTCGGTGCATGATAGTCCGCGAAGAGCTTTACACATTTTATTAATAAACTTACTTCGATGTGTTTGACGTAGAACTCGTAAAAAAACTAAATTCAAGGCTGTGCAAAATGGTCTTAGTCGCTTAAGTCGTTTAACTGAGTTTATACTCCACTTCCGCAGCTTCTATTTTAAGTTACCGCCTAATTAATTAAATGATAATTAATTATGCTTAATTAGTTAATGTTAATTAAATGTCTTGATTTCATTCCTCTGCTGCGATGAATACGCACTAAGCGACATATGTAAGTGCCATGCGACGAGAACGGAGACGACTAGAAGACGCAGCTCACAATTCGTTGATAAGTTTTGATGAGTCACAGTCGGTTTTGGGGAACACCGTTTCACAAAGCAATATCTCAATAATGTTTTGATTAATGTATTCAATTCCAAGCACTGCGACCATACGACGGATTAATTAATAACAGTTTATTACAGCTGACGCGACCAGTGGCATGACAAGCCGTGGGAACTCACCATAAGAATATAGTTCCTGTAATTTACTTACTTTGAATATTTATTACTGAAATTTTTGTTAACTTCACATAAATTATTTCTAGTGTATATTATTTACAAATAATTTTGTACCTTGTACCTTATCGTAAGTTATATTTGCATTGCAATTAAATATTCACAGTACAGAAAGAACCATTACATGCATAATTTCATATTAAACAGGTACCTTAAAATGGTGGTCGCCGAGTTCTTCTCTCCTGTATACAAGTTCATCGAATCTCTGTCGGTCTTCTGGCAACAAGAACTCTCTGATTTCCGTTAGCAGTGTGTACTGAAATAACAACTTCGGATATATATCTAATCTATAAGAATGCGATTTGAAAACTGATGATAACTCGATAGCTAAAAGACCAAATTTTTTTTTGTATATATGGTATATTCGAATTCGTTAACGTATATTATAATAGGCTTAAAGAAAATATTACTGGAACGTACTCGTATTCAGGTATAGTATAAAACAGACGACGGGGTCCACACCCGGTTTATACGTATGTGTGTCGTGGCACAGACACACCCATTTTTTTATACATTACCTACGATATTTCATCTATCTATAGATTTATATCTATCTACCTTTTGCGGTGTATCCAATAAATCTCTGAGTACAGTGAGGAAGGCATCTGGGGTTAATCTTCTTGCCACGTATTCTTCCATGTAGTAAGCGAGTGCTGGCAAATCGCTTTGTGGCAAAAGAGACCGCGCTTTCTGTTCCACTGCCGTCGAAGCAGCTCCGCGTCTCTTGCCCCATCCGCTTATTCTGTTTTAAAGAAATTTATCTGGTAAAAAAGTAACCCCTCATTTTTCAACTGTGAATACCTACTTACTGATTTCACAGCGTATAGACAATACAAATTAATGTTAATACAAATTAATATCTACAATACAAATTGATGTTAGACAAGACAATTAAACTATAACCATAGCTCTGAATGCGAAATATTTTTTCCTTCATTACACCACATGGTTAATTTGTACATGTATCCGTAATTTGTTGTAAGTTGTGACTTTTTTATCTGTAAATTGAATATTTAAGAGCTGAATAAATAATAATAAAAAAATAACCGTGGCTATTTTTTGAACGATTTTTTTAAATACCTCATTTATTTAGAACTGCAAACACTCGGTAAAATAATATGCAATGGCATATTAATATATATTGTATGGCTTTACCGTAATCTAACTAAAATAAATAGGTTTAATAGAATTAATTGGTTTGGGTCTTTGTTTGTTGGGTACAGTTCGCAAAACAATTCTTTGCACACGGTCCAACTATTTTTAAGACGATGAAAGCCTCTCGATTTGATAACAACTTTTTAATATTACTGTTGCTCTCGAAAGAAAAGTTCTTGATTCAAATGGGTTTTATTGGAGAGGACAATAGAATGATCCAATTCCTTGGAATCTTCTAAAATAAAATACACTTGCTTAATTTTATTTTTTAAAGAGCACGAAGCATTACCGGTTTGTTGTTTTTTAAATTTCGGTTCAAACTGTAAACTAAATAAGAAAAAAAAAATATAATTAAAACATTCATAACATTGTACATCAATGTGGAAGTATATTGAGCAAAGCGCATAATAACTTCTTTCATTTTTTATATATTTTATAAGTTATCGTTCGTTTAAAATATAAATTTTAAAACACAACTTTGATAAAAGTAGTTTCTTACATTTTTTATATATTTTATAAATTATCGTTCGTTTAAAATATAAATTTTAAAACACAACTTTGATAAAAGTAGTTTTAACAACGTATTTCTGAATACACGAAGTAGGCACCGGACTTTATCAGATTTGGCAACTTTCAACTCCTGGACGTAAAACGTTTTGTAGACATAATCTTATTTAAAAATTAAACTAGTAGACAGATTCAGTAACTGCCAAATGCCAAATGCCCAAAATTTTTATTGCAACTTTGTTAACGAATATTAGATGTATTTTCAATGTTTACTATCACATACAAAAACTACATAGGTATAGGTACAATATTTTGCTATAGGCTATAGGTAATAATATCCTTCCAATTAATAGTCCGAAACTGTTGTGTTTCGGTGCGTGAGTAAGGGTTGTCAGAACCCATTCACCTATCCCTTGTCTAGCCCTTGTCCTATATCCTATTTAATGTCGGCAATTCACTTGCATCTCCCCGGGTGTTGCTTATGTTATAGCAGGCTGTAGCCACCTACTATGAACTGAAAGATTAACCTTCTTCTTGAACATTATTTGAATAGTTCGCAGCCAGTAACCACGCTCCTGCTCATTTTAACTTTTATAATACACGCACGGCTTCGCTCGGGATTCAATTTCTTTATACCTATACACAATCAAATAGTTTAGAAGTAGTTAGCTGAGAAACAAACAGACACGGCCAGTATCGGTGACTTGGTTGCAAAATATTGTTTTTTCTACTTATATACATAAAAACTTTCCGTGGAAAAGTTGTCTATTTGATACTGAAATTAGCGGATATACAGATAGACAAACGAAAAGCGACTTCAATTTATACTATGTAAAGAAGTATGGTTGTCTAATAGCGAACCTTGGAGCAGCATCCCGTTCCCCGTAAGCAGTGCAGGCGTGTGGCACTTTCCCGACGTCCCGAACCAAAAGTGACATTCGTTTATGGTATTTGAGCTGCGCGACAGCCTCGTCGTGGGTCACATCTACGAAAGACTGCCCGTTCACCTCCAAGATTTGATCTCCCACCTGAACAAAAAAAAATATCATTTTTAAATAGGTATACATTAACTAGCTCTAATACCCATTGTTTTGAACCAGTGTTTAATTTAAAAGAAAACTGATTTATCTGAATAAAATAAATTTAAAAGAAGCTATAAATATTGAATAATTAACGTTGTTAAGCAAAAAAAGGGCGCGGAAGAAGAAAAGCTAGTAAGAAAATATTGTCTAATAACTAAAGTAAAAGTTGTAATATTTCGTAGCGGTCGCAGATTTTCAAATTTGTGCCGTAGCGTTATGTGCATTAAACCTTAAAAGTTTTGGTAGCAAGGGAACGGTCGGTGGTTAGAGAACAAAAGCTCTTGATAGTTACCAAGTTTCGTTTTAATGAAATTCTTTAATATTTGTTGGTGGTAAAATTTAGTATTGCCATAAAGTTTCGGACGTAGCGTGCACTAGGCGGGGCGGAACAGGACTCAAAAGCTATAAATTTCAACCACACCTCGCCATAACGTTTCCGCTCACAATAAGAAAGTGCTTTAGAAAATTGCCCTTCTTTGTAAAAACTGAAACTGTTCGAATCTTATGTAAATTCTTTTCTATTTCTTGTCTTATATTTTACATGTACACGCCAAAACATATATCTTTTTATATATATATATATATATATATATATATATATAAATAACGTGTCACATGTTCCTCCGCGATGAACTGAAATACTGAACCGATTTTGATGAAACTTTGTAACTATATGTAATTTGGTCCAACTTGAAAGATTAGGATATATTTTATAAAGTTACGTCAGCTAGTAAGTGTATATATATACACTTACTACTGTGTGTACATCTTTGTTTCGCATACATTTATATGAATAAAAATGAATCGGTAAATGTGTTGCAGAGCGCATAACTCGAGAACGGCTCGACCAGGAAGGTTCATATAAAGAAAAATTTTTGGAAAAATGCCCGGTTAAAAACTAATATCACAAAGTTTGCAAAATTGTTTATTTTCATGAAAAAACTAATTTATTTATTAGAGAAAATCACAGGTACATCTTATCTACATTATCTAATAACAGGAAAATACATTTGATCAAATAATAAAATCAGGTCATTGGTTTTACTTAGAGCCACATGCAACAAAAGGGCGATGCATCAAATTAGTGCGAGGATTATTTTAGTATAATTTAGAAAAGAAATAACAATAATATAGTTTATACAGCAGAATAAAACATAGGCTATAATGTCCAAAGATAAGTGTCCAAAGATAAGTGTCCAAAGATAAGAGAGCCAAGTCGCAGCCAAATGTCAGTCAATGGTATTTTAGTGGCACTTTGCGGTCATAACCATCTGGCGGAACCTTCTTGCAATATCAAAATATTGTGCTGTTGGCGTTGATTCTGTAGCCTATTCCCATATGCCCCTTGTCTAGTATCCTTTATTTAATTAGCGTCCAGTTACCTACAGCTTGTTACTACTTATATAGCTAGTGACCGTTATATAACTACTATAAAACTATTAGTATTGCTTGTTACCTAAGCTTGCTTTAGGTTTTTTTTTATCAAAAAATCCTTTAAACAGTGCAACCAGTCAGACAGCAGAAACCATTCCCTTACATAAAGAAGCATATGTGCTGAAGACCGTGAAATAACAGCATATGTGCTGTTGTGTTTCGGTGAGTGAGTATAAAAGCCACCATCAAAGCTAGCATTGTCAACAGCGTACCTACTTGCAGCACCTGTGCTTATGTTCTTGTGTTTTAGGCGACGGTAGCCACCTGTCATAAAGTTGACCGTCAGCCTGTCTGACGACCTTTACATGTAATAAATCTAAGTAAGTTGCGTATTTGCCAATCAATGCCTTGCTTAATACGCCTTAAACTTAACTAAGTATATACCTAAAGCTCAGCGTAGTTTAATTGAAGCCAAACAAGCAATTTACTACTCTGTCACAGTCTCCCAACCAACTTCGGACCAATTTCATCTCGTGAGCGCTTCTCTGAGTGATAGTTGCTAACTTTCAAAGAGTTCCACGCTGCGTTCATTTGCAACCCATTACGTTTTTAATGAACTTACAGAATATTCATAAATCTGTATGATTCCAATTGCAGGAGGACATTTCCTATTCAAACCTTAATCCAGGCTCGCACACCTGGTACACAGATTAGGTATACAAATGTGTAATTATTTATATACTATCTGTGCCCGCGCATATGCGCTTTTTTTAAAATTTCACAGGAACCTAACATTTTTCCAGGATAAAAGGAACCTATATTTTAATTCAGATAATAAACTATCTGTGTGTCAAATTTCAAAAATACACACCACTGCGAAACATAGTGCGACCTGCTACTACAAAATATACAATTTTATTGAAATAGTTAAATTAATTACGGAATGGTTTCGAGAGATTCTTGATGTATGTATAGCATGGGCTAATAACTACGCTTCTTCTTTAAAAACTAAATAACCAAAATCAAATCAAAATATTTATTGATTAATTAGGTTTCTCCGAGAAACTCTTATTATTGTAATTATAAATTTAAAATTATCAGGGTTTCGAAAAAAAAAGTCAAAATGATGACGATCCTGGGAAGAAACCCCGAAAGAAACTCAGGATACCATTCTTTGTGTCATCTTTAAAATAATAAAATAACAACAATTACAATAATTTCAATTAATTATAAACAAAATCAGAGTATATACATGTACAATACTAAACATAGTATGAACTCCGAATCGCTTAAGCCTGGATGGCTTACATCTTTAAATTTATTTATAGGTAAGGCTCTGGTTATCTCAGGTAGCTTATTACAAAACCGCACACATTGACAAATAAAAGAATAACTTATCTTGTGGTTTGTCGCGTTTTATCATTTTTAAACCTAGTATTGATATTGTGTACATCACATTTTTTATTAAATTGACTAATATAACGTATATGAATTCTGTAAAAAATATCCTTCAGCCGTTTTGTGAAATACGTTTTGTGTTACGATCGAAGCAATAAAACGTTAAACTCGTAGCGGTTGTATCAATTCCGGCACAAATAAAACTTGGAGCGACATGGCGACGTAGAGCGGAATAATAAAGGTATAGAACTCTTATATATGTAGGTATAGATAAATAAATAAAAATTTATGTTGAAGAATAATTTAAATCAAAATATAATTTTCATCAATTTCATATTTTTAGTATTCCTTTGAACTCACATTTTGTATTGATAAAATTAAAAATATCACTTATACTACGAGTATATTGGGATACTATACCTAGTATACCTACTATGTGTAGTATGGAAGAACACTTAATTTTCTGAAGGCGAATTTTTTTCACAATTAATAATTTGAACACTTAACTTCATAGTTATATAATTTGATTCTGTCATAGGCCAAGGGAAACGCCTATCTTTTGTCTTATCTTATCGCTCTTATAGCCTAAAAACGAAGTATTTGTTTGTTTAGGATTTCTGCAATCCCACTGAGACTTAGGTTACATGTTCGATGTAATCAATCGACGACTAATGTTTATTAAACATATATTAGAATGTAATTTCGTCTTGTTTGTTCAAGACTCTTCTTTATTGCGAGTAAGCAGTAAATAAAGCAGAAAATAGAAAAAAACTTGAAATCTCTTACCATTAACCCCGCTCTGTCCGCGACCGAATCCTTGTCGACTCCTGTGATGTAGATTCCAAGGTTGTATTCTAGGCCACCACGAATCATCAGTCCCAAAGATTGTCCCGGCTCGATGCAAAGATCCACCTGAATTATGTTTAATATTAAAAATACTGTATTGCAAAACTCCTATTGCATAATAGATGCATATTTTTGGTGAGGTGCTATGATGAGGGCTATGCTCGGAGTTACAGTGCGATATCGAATCAGAAATGACGAGATCCGTAGGCAAACGAAAGTTACGGACATAAGCCGGCGGAATATTAAGATGAAGTGGCAGTGAGCACGACATATGTATATATAGTACGGAGAGCCGACGGCCGTTGGGGCGGGAAAGTTCTCGTGTGGAGGCCACGGACGGGCAAGTGCAGCGTAGCATGTTCACACATATGGTGGACAGTCGACGGTGAATTCAGGCTACTTCTGACCGGTTTTATTAAAAAAATATGGATATCTATGTCCAACAGTCCGTCATACGACTGAGATGATGACTATTGCATATCAAAATTAAAATCTTATTCAACTACTAAATGTAATATAAAGAACCCAAAACTAAAACAATTTTATAATAACGCAACTTAAAGTTGCCAAGAATAAAATCAAAGTTAATTTATCCTTTCTAATTTTGTCATGTCCTTGTGGATTATGGGTGTGTGGTGCCAAATGGGTTTTCAACATGCACTACATACTAGAACGTGAGGCCTATAATAGTTATGTTAAAACATAACTTTAATAAATATCATTAATATACATATATTAACATATACTATAATATGTTAATTTGAAAAATTAATATATACAATATCATGTGGACCTAAAAGTATCATTATCAACATCTCAGCCCTAGGACATCCACTGCTGGACATAGGCTTCCCCTCCAATTTAAAAGTCTGAAAGCCTATGTTTTCATTGAAATTGTTATTTCCTTCTATATTCTTTGATAGATGGATATTTTAGAACCGATACAGCTAACAATATTTTTACAGTAACAATTTTCTTAGCGACTGTACCTATCGAACGTACAGTATGCCCGCAGTGACTGGTTTCAGTCTGACAAAGTAAGATACTGAACGTATTGTAAATTATGTATTAATTTTAAAAAGATGCGATAAGTTCTGTGTGAAATATCAATGAATGCAAAATAGAACATATGCCTTACCCTTCGTATTGAGCGGTCTTTACTGGCGGAGCGAGGCGCGCGCGGTGGCGGTGGTGATGCCGGTCTCCCATAGCGGTCCATCCAGGAGCAAGAGGCGCGCCCGACCAGAGCGCCTGCTGTCCGTACCGTCATTGTAAGTTGCCGGCATGACTTTAGCATCTAAGAACAATACCATAAAGTACAATTTACTAAAAATTATGGAACCCTAAATTACACAACATCAAGCTGTTTGTTAGAAGTTAAACTAGAATGCTATACTCGCAAATTATTCAAGGCGCTGTTGACTTCGGTGTCATCATGGATTTATGCCGGGTATCTAACTACAATTGAAGTTTACATAGAAGCCGGTTTGTGGAGGGGGACGTTTGTGTTTGTCTTTCTATATGTTATCACTATGTATGTTTTTATAAATCCTTTTGGTACAAATAAAATTTATTCTTATTGCAATTTGCATATATATAAGCCCGTGGTATGAAAATTTATAGGAATAAAATCAAAATTGTCACACGAATGCGTTATGTTATGCATTATAGTTACGTTCTATTTTTCGGCGTGTTCGAATTGGGAAAATTTAAATTTTATAATCGTTTGTAAGGAGTAAACTCCAGTCGTGTGTTGGAGCTGACACACACAATTTTTTTTTTATTCCTATTTTAGTTGAATCTCGTGTCTGTGAATTTATTGAATTAAAAAGATACCTACTCTATTTTGCAAGTTGATGCGAATGTCAAGAGTGACGTCGTAAATCAAGCGATAACGCTTAGTGCGGAAGGAACAGGCCGCTAGCGTATGCAAAAATAGTAACCTCCTACACAACTAACTCGGCGAAACCACAGCAATATGTTTTTACAGTGTATATTTTCTTTGAAATAAACATATAAACACATCCTTTCACACTAACGGTTTTCCAACTACACACTCTTGTGCCCAGCAGTCATATATCTTCAAAATATAATTAATGGTACGAGTAAACCAATAATCGTATTCAGGAATAACTACTGAACGTTGTATGAAAATTAAAAAATATCTTCATGGTACTCAATTAAAAATTGTACATATTCATGCATTATATAGGTATATTATATTACTGTACGAAGCCAGAGGCGGATCGCTAGTATATTTTATCTCTTTTATCATTAAGATGATAAAAGAGTTTTCTAAACCACCCAACGGTTTAGAAAACTGTAATTAGAAGAGAAACTTATTTTGTTTTAAAACACCCAACAGATTTGGATATAATTTTCACCTATGCAAAATTACTAAACGAGGAAGATTGTGCATATAATTTTCAACAAAAAAAATACAGTTGCAGTCAACAAAAGTTGAATGAGGTAGAGAAATAATGCTAGAGGCAATTTGCTTCGACACTTCCTTTACAAATGTAACTAAATAGACTAAAATAAAACTATGATCTATTTTACTTAAGATAAAAACTTATATTATTGTGTGAATAGTAAGAGCAGTTCCAAATAAAATGCAGCTGATTACAAAGCTTTTTTCAAGAAGACAAAATTATCCAACAAGACTCAACTAAACTACATTATGTCAGAATCATAATATGTTTTTCGAAATTTCCCCTCAGCTAGTGTATAAACTACCTACATAAACTTATACTACGCATTTTAAGGCTTACGCCATACGAATCCAATGTTGAATTGATATGTCATACGAAGGGACGAAATGATAAAACTTTTGCTTGGAGAAAGTTTACTAATCCGGACTTTGTCTTTGTACGGACAACTTTGAATTAATATTGTCCGTTCTTAGCGTAATATTACGAGTTACATGTAACAGTCCAATTGGACAAACTATTAACTACCAACATAGCATTTGCTAGTTCATATATCGATCGCAGTTACGCCATTAGGCCCTATCGATTGCATATTTGTATTAGAGATTTTTATACTTTTTGCTCTTACGGGAAGATGAGCAATCTTCAAAGAATAAAAGACTGGTGTATTCGTTGCCCAGCAGTGGGCTCGAGTCGAAAGAGACTGTCCAGCAGTAAAAAAGTGATTATATTATAACCAGCTGGTGCTCCCGACTTCGTCCGCGATAAATTATATAAAGAATCCTTCATCGTTTAACGCTCCTTCCATTAGTGAAAATCATATTTTGGTTCAGAACAGACGGAAGCAATTGTTTTATAATATGTAATAGAGACCTTTTGAATTTGTTGTCACAAATTTCAACAGTTCTAAAACTAGTGAAAAGTGTGGATAAAGGAATATGGATATATGCCAAGTCTATAACCACGCAAAGTTTTAACGACATTTTTATGTTGTGAGTGCATAAAAGCAATATTATTAAGTAAATAAGTTTCTCTCGTGTTAAGAGCAGGCCCCACGAAAAAAATTCCTACGCTCGCTCCGCCCACGTCCCGCCACCCGAGAGTTACAAGTTGCTCGGCGGCTCTCTAGGATTTTTTTTAATAATAGGGGTTAAAGTATGAAATTGCCGTTTTATTGTAATAGGTACTTCGAATTGACATAGAACCTTCATGGTTTGAGATTTTTGAGTGAAACTTTTTTCATACGGTACCTATGTAGTTCTTCTTTTAAAAAATGTGCAACATTCGATTATCAACTTTCAGTTGTTTTTTTTATTCAGCTTAGACAATAAAGATGGATACTTCGAAAATTCGTGTGATTTTTGAATACGAGTTCCGACGCGGAACTAACGCGGCAGAAAGAGCTCGCAATATTAATGTTGCGTTTGGAGAGGGGACTGCTAATGAACGCACTGTGCGATTTTGGTTTAAACGCTTTCGTGATGGAAACTTCGATTTGAAGAACGAACCACGTGGAAGACCGCCCACACAGGTGAATAACAATGATTTGAAAGATATGGTGGAAGCCGATCCGAGCCAAACTACCCAGGAATTAGCGGCATGGTTTAACGTTACCTTACCAACAATATTGACTCATTTGCGTCAAATCAATAAAATTAAAAAATATGAAAAATGGGTGCCTCATGATTTGACTGATCTGCAGACTCTACAGGAACTGCAATTAGAAACCATTCGTCATCCTCCGTATTCGCCAGACCTTGCTCCAACGGACTACCATTTTTTTCGTGATTTGGACAATTTTCTGCGTGATAAAAAGTTTTCTTCTCAGGAGGCAGTGCAAAATGCTTTCACACAGTTTGTCGAATCTAGATCACCAGAGTTCTATCGCAAAGGCATAAATGAGCTTCCTATTAGATGGCAGCAATGTATAGATAATAATGGTAATTATTTTGATTAAATAAATATGTTAAATTAAAAAAAAAACGAATTTTTATTTTTCAGTACAAATCGGCAATTTCATACTTTAACCCCTAATATATCGCAAGATACAGCTTACGTAAGGTTGAATATTGCGTACATTATTTGAAGCATGATTTGGTGTGCACTAGCTCGGAACTAAACAACGTAAGTCTCAAAATTGTTTTCGTTAATTATAGGAGTAAAAATAAACCTAAGTTTATTTTATTTTGACAATCACTGGTAAACAATGTTTCCTTGCTACGAGCAGTTTTTTGGCGATATAACTCAAGCCGTTTAGTAGAAAAATGTAATATTCTCCGGAAAAGGCGCCGATTTCGATCAAAAAATGTATCGAATGAAAATCACCTAATTATGTTTCTGACTTGATAATCTACAGATAAAGGTCTCAAAATATATATATGTAAATTCCACATTGATCAGATATGTGGTTGACTCAGCACATTTATTTAAAGTTCCCTTAGTTTCATAGGGCCTGGCCTTAATCACTCATATTACTTAGCTCTAGTCCTTCAATCACGTTATGCGGCAATGCCTTTGCATGTCATGTCGCTTTTACTTACTTTAAAATAGTGCAATTTAATACCTAATAATCGCGATTGCTAACATTTAATAGCTCTTTGCTGCACGGCTAGATGCTGGCCAAGAGCAAACCCATTATTAAGAGCAGGCCCCACGAAAACAATTCCTACGCTCGCTCCGCCCACGTCCCGCCACCCGAGAGTTACAAGTTGCTCGGCGGCTCTCTAGGATTTTTTTTAATATATCGCAAGATACAGCTTACGTAAGGTTGAATATTGCGTACATTATTTGAAGCATGATTTGGTATGCACTAGCTCGGAACTAAACAACGTAAGTCTCAAAATTGTTTTCGTTAATTATAGGAGTAAAAATAAACCTAAGTTTATTTTATTTTGACAATCACTGGTAAACAATGTTTCCTTGCTACGAGCAGTTTTTTGGCGATATAACTCAAGCCGTTTAGTAGAAAAATGTAATATTCTCCGGAAAAGGCGCCGATTTCGATCAAAAAATGTATCGAATGAAAATCACCTAATTATGTTTCTGACTTGATAATTTACAGATAAAGGTCTCAATATATATATATGTAAATTCCACATTGATCAGATATGTGGTTGACTCAGCACATTTATTTAAAGTTCCCTTAGTTTCATAGGGCCTGGCCTTAATAAAAGAAAAAGCTATAGGAGCACGGCGCCCTGGAAGGCGGAAGAAATCCTGGCTAGGTAATATCAAAGATTGGACCAGGATCTCCATTGCAGAACAGTGGGTGCCGTTTAGCCCAGGATAGGCACAAAACCACCCGAACGTTTTTGATATAGTTTCCACTAATAGAAAGAGAGATAAACAAGGATGTTTTGTGTTATAGTTTGCATAAAAAAATTGCATCGGTATGAAGACAAGGGTTGCTAGTATAAAATAAATTAAAAATTCGAATTATCAATTTTAAAGTAAGTTTTTATTTGTCAAAATATTTGTTAGTTCTGTTAAAAAGAATTAAAATTAAGGCGATACGTGAACAAAAGTCTGATTAAACATATAAAATAAAGAAATAGTGTTTGTCTTAAAATGAAAAGATAGATTTAGGAAATATGTGTGAAATATTCCTAGACTGAAGTAACTTAAAGATTCTTCTTTTATGTGATTCATTAAAATTTTCAATGTAAAAGAGGAATAATTGTCCTTTTGGCTTTAGAACCGCCTCGAGCATTTGGCGTACGCTCAGGGAGCCCTGCCAGCGGCAACAGGTCTTGGCTCACCGCGCATAGGCTGTAGTCATTAAAAGTATAGAAAATTGTTTAATGTGTGTACAATGCTAACCACAATAATGATAGAGGGTAACTTTAAAAAAAAAATTCACCTCTCAGCACGAAAAGGGTGCTTTTGGTGCCGAAAAACTCGCAGAAAAATCGATTTTTGCTGCGAGCGTAATTCGAAATTTGAACACAACCTTTTGGAATTATTCGGCGCAGAAAAAAGAAATACGTCATAATACGACATGACGTACTTTAAACCTTAACGATGACATTCTGGGTGCTCTATATTATTTCTTTCACGAGGTTAAATATTAAACTACCAAATAGGGTTGCGTTTTCATACGAATATAACGTGAAAAAAAAACTATTTTGTTTACTTCATAAACACAACTAATTTCAAGGTATCAATCAGCAAACAATTGCCAACTCAACGGGCGTTTGGAACCAATTTTAAAATAAATTGTAACTACAAGATTGTTAATATAAGGATATACACACACCGGCATATTTAGCGGAACATAAAATAAAGGTTTGATATCAGTATCATATAAGGTTGCTGGCTGGTTTATACGTCATTTAATTTAAAAAGAAATATTTTCAAATTAAGAAAACAACTGAACATCACATTTTATGCAATTGTTTTAATTTTATTCAAATACACCTTATCTGGAGCGAACTTCGAGTATTTCTTCCTTCTGAGTTTGATTTAAAATTTGATTGAAATACTGTTTTTGTTAGTTTTTTTTAATCGCGTATCTTTCTGGAGTTGAGGACTGAATTATGCCTGACTTAGCCCCAACGGAGATTGCCAGGACACTCGAAATGCGAAGAAATGGTCAAACCTACAGAGTGATATCCAGAGATCTTCGTCGACCAGTTTCAACGATCCATCGCAGTATCCGACGGTTCAGGGAGACTTATGTGAGAAGTGACTTATGTGACTTATGTGACTTATGTGAGAAGAGAAGGACAAGGCAGAAAAAGACGCACTTCGAGTAGGGATGATCGTTTCATTCGGCTTCGTGTACGTAGGAACCCCCGTTTGACGGCCGTCCAAGCCCGACATGAGTTAGAAGCAGTGCGGGGTGTAACCGTAAGTGAGCGTACGGTACGAAGAAGGTTCGAAGAAGCTGGTTTGGGTTCATTTGTGCCCGCCAAGGCTCCAAGGCTCGAAGTAAATCATCGTAGAAACAGGTTAACTTTTGCTCAGGAACATCGACTTTGGAACGCGGACCAATGGAGTAAGGTATTGTTTAGTGATGAGTGCAGAATTCTCTTAAATCAAATTGACGGCAGGCAAAGAATATACAGACGCAAAGGAGAACGATACATTCAGACAAATTTTGAAACTACAGTGGCATACGGTGGTGGATCAATAATGGATTGGGCGGGCATTTCTTTGAGAGCTCGCACAGACTTGGTAGTGATTGACAGAGGGAGTCTGACTGCAGACCGCTATATCAGAGAAGTTTTCGAAGAAAATGTCGTACCGTTTGCCCCATATATCGGTGACGATTTTGTTTTTATGCAGGATAATGCTCGGCCGCATACCGCTCGGGTAACTCAAGCTTATCTTAATGATATGAATATCACTGTTATGGAGTGGCCGGCGAGATCACCGGATATGAACCCAATAGAGCACGTTTGGGACTTGCTGAAAAGAAAAGTTAAGTCCAGAATTCCAGCTCCTGCCAACGTGGGTGAACTGCGAATCGCCGTAGTTGAGGAATGGCGGAGACTATCCCAGGAGACCATCGATAACATCATTCTCAGTATGCCTAGACGGGTAGAAACTTTAATAAGAGCACGTGGAGGAAATACGCGATATTAATCACCATTTTTCTAATTTAATTAATTGTTATTTTAATATTAATTTTCACTTTTCCCGGTTACATGAAAAGTTCAAAAATGTACCATTTTTTACAAATAGCCTTTACTCGCAAAATCTGTTCTTAATGTGATCTCATTTTAAGTAAAACAAATGAAACTTTAAATAACAAAAGAAGTATAGTAAGTAGATTTTAAAATAAAACCATATTTTTTTAATTATGGACCTTTTTTTTGTGTTCCGCTAAATATGCCGGTGTGTTTATTTAAAAAAACAATTTACATCTACTTACCTTAAGTGCATCTTCATGCGATATTCCAGAGAAAGGTGTGCCATTTACTTGGAGGATGGAATCGCCAGGTCGCAATCCAGCTCGCTCTGCGACCGAACCTTCCTCGACCCGAGATATGTACACGCCTACACCTAAACAAAAGATACAAGGAAAGAAACTTGCGACATACTTCCAGAGGAAAGTGTAACAAGATCTTATAAGAATAGAGATCATTATTCTAAATCAGGTTAGCAAAAGCTGAATATTGTTATTCGTTTTCCCCCTTTAGTGACAGTGTCTCGCCTTTCATCTAGAATTTCGCTTTTATGTATTTTAAGTGCCACATAACCATAAATATTTGTTGGGGAAAATTTCGCAAACTGTTTTGTGCTGTTCTTAAAAAAAATCTTAAAAATATAATACATTATAATAATATTTTTAGTTAATTTCCAATTGTCAAATGTCTTCGTAAATAAGTAGTTATAACTCAAAATAATTTGTTTAATGCCATATATTTCCGATCATCTGCGAAAGGGATCTTACATTGCGTTTCCCAGTTAATAAATTCTTTTTAGAAAATTTGAAAGAGAATGGAAAAAGATAAACATTTTAAAATTACATACACACAATGGATGGCGGAGTCTGTGTAATGTTTTAATGAAGTACTTAATATAATATTTGTTCTTCTCACGGCATGTTCCACCGGCTTCTCACGGATGCAACATTTCTTTGCAAATTATATACACAAATCTTCCTCATTTATCGCTTTTACTACAAGTGAAAACGTTATCAAAATCCGTTGGGTGTTTCAGAAATTAACGGAAAAACAGGTGGAGGCGGGCAACGACTTTATTATTTTAACTAGAGGACCAGGCGAACTTCGTGCCACCTAAAATTGATTTTATTGGAATTGATTTAATATATCTATTATTTAATTTTAGCACTTCAATCGGTCAACCAGTTTGAGTTTTTGTTTGAAGTATTATAGTTCGTGAACTTTCAAAAGATCCTCTAAAGGTATACCAATAATTGATTGAGTAGTCCATCTACAGAAAGCAACACAGCGATTGTTACGATCAATTAATTGTTTGTTAAAAACATACGTAGACAGGTCAACGTGGTTCTAAGTAACTCGATCGACTCGGCTACGTTGAGTTAAAGCGCTATTTATAAACGAGCACATGTTTGCAATCGATAAGCTCGTCTGCTACAAGCTCTACGAGTGCTACGCCGCCCCTATTCCGCTCTGTCACTGGCCATTTTCAAATCTTTTCATCTTCGCCGTGTACTTTGGATTTATGCAAGAATCCACATAGATTTTACGCCATTTTCTACATTCTTAATTTTATGTATTGTATTTGGAAATATTGCATAATGAGTATAAAGTATATTAACGATCTGATAACTTTGATAGCTAGTCCTTTTGCTTCTAAATCATTGTAAAATATAGGCTTTTTGCAGAGCTGGTCATATTGAGATTCGATCTTTATGCTGATTAATTCATTTTGCCAATCTAGTCATTAGGCGCGATTTCACCATACTCTCTTAGTATTTAACATCGCTGTTAAGCAAGGGCGGATCCAGGGGGGGGGTCATGGGGGTCATGACCCCCCCCCCCCCCCCTGGGCTGGCTCCAGGACCTAGGTGGACCACTAATTAAAATGATTAAACATAATGTTTTTATATATTTTTTTGTCACAATATAGATTTTATTTAAGAATGCATTATTCGGGAACGAACACATCGAAAATTTGAATTTTACCGCGTAATTTTACTTATTTGTATTAGCTAAGCGCTTTCATGCTAAAAAGCGAATACAGTAATCAAGACATCGAAACTGTGAAACAACTAGCAACCGATTATACATTGTTACTAGATAATAAACTAGCTGGCAACAGCTAGTTTATTAATAAAATGCCTACTTTTTACTTGTATCTATACTTCGCACAAAAATTAAAGGAGCAAAAAATATCCAAATTTTTAGGTTATTTACAACAGGCTATAACTTGAAGAGAAATTGTCGTAGAGCATATTTTTTTAAAAAAGCAAATTGTTGCTTCAAGTGTCTAGTTTTTGGATCTGACCTTCAAAATGTTTTTTCTGAATTTTTCTTTATCTTGAGAAAACGACCGACAAAAAAAATTCAAAAATTTTGTTGGTTTTCTTTGGTATCTACGGACTTGGATTTTTTTTTGTCTTAACCATCATATGGACCAGATAACTTGTTCAATTTGCTTTTTTTAAGATCTTGATACGACCATTTTTCGCTGAGATATCGGTCTTTAAATGGAAAAGGATCATTTCGTCTTTGACCATCAATATCTCAGCAACTTAAGGTAAGGTTGCACAGAAAATTCAAGGTGGGTTTTGAAAACTTGAATAAATTCTCTACAAGAATTTTTCAGTTTTTTTTGAAAAAAATAATTTTTTTCCATACTTTACATGAATTTTAAAAATCATAAAAAAGGCTTTTGATAGCTTTTTGAACAATTAAGAGCATTCATCAATTAGAATCACGCTGGAGTCAAAATTTATGATTTCAGTAGTTTCAGATGTTTTAGTTTGCAGATAAGATGTTAACGTCATATTATTTGTAGTTGTATAATCTAGTAAATAGCTGTAAAACATTTTAAAGTGAATTTTCATTAGAACATTTTTAAACAGCCCTTTTTTCAAACTAGCGGTCGACGGCCTACGCAGATAAATATACAAGTTATTAAAAAAAATATAACACAATCTTTTAGAACATTAATGACTTTACATACTAGGTCCAAGAAAAAACAGAAATATCTCAAATTTGATCCTAAAATAACACGTTTAATATCACGAAAAATTACTAAAAGTGACACTTGATTATACTTTTCTTGAATGAAAATTTACAGAAATCGTATGTTTTTTCGACTATTATCTAATAAATGATATGAATTTTTGGAAAATCAATATATTTATAATTTGTCGCATATAATTTTACTAATATCTCGCTTCTGCGTCGACTGCAGGGCCTGATTAACCCTTAGGCTAATTAGGCTGCAGCCTAGGGCGCGAGAATCGGAGGGGCGCCTCACGAGCGGCGAGGGTAGGGCGCGGTTGGGCGACCGCCCAGGGCGCCGGATATACAGGGGCGCCGCGGTCACAACGACTATTTTTCACAGATTTTTTTTCCACTGCTAACTGACTAGATAGTTTCTTCAAACGCAGTTACCTATTTTTTCGAGAAGTTAAGCGAAAAAGCCGTTAACTATGTTGGCAAAATTAGAATTGAACGCAGTGTTCAAGCCGGGAATCCCCGACCATAGAGAAACACATTATCTATCCCTACATCGTCTAGTCACCGATAACTTAACTTGATTAAAACTCGAGTTTTAAGGTTATGCAATTGTCAAAACATATTTTTGACATCGAATTCATGATCAGCGACCCAAATATTGACACCATTTTTGATGCTTTTTTAGTTTAATTGAACTCTGATTCATTTGAAAGGCAAAAATGGCATAACATTAAAACTCGAGTTTTACTCAAATTAAGTTATCGGTGACTAGACGCAACCGAAGTTATCCCCAATTTTTTCAACCACGTTTATCCCGTAATTTTTGATCAAGTCTACACCTAAATACCATGGACTTATTTCTAAAAAATCGCGATTTTTTTTTTACGAGTTTTTTGCATTTAAAGTTAAACCAAGGGTGGTTTAACTTTACAGAAAAATCTGAAACAATTCAGGGACTATCTACACAACCTAAACAAATTTTTACTTGCATTGAAACAGCTAAAAAATTAATTTAAATGGTCTAAAAAATATATTATCAAAAAAAACACACTTTTCTCGTTTATGTGGTTTTCGTAGGGGTCCATGGGGTTGGGCAAAATCTCAAAAAAAATTTTTTTTGGCCCTCCATGATTTTTGGGACGAAGGTATCAAAACCAGTGGGGGCCGCCAGACCCTTCTTAACCCCGCTACCCTCTTTGGCAACTGTGTCGATCGAAAATGAAATTGCTGAAAAAATCGACTTTGATAACCTAACAAAAGAGTTCGCCGATAGAAAGGCTAGAAAGGTAAAATTTTATTAGTTTTCTAAGAAATGGTTATTTCTTTAATAAATCGTTATTTCATTATGTTCTTTGCCTTTTTTTCGTATGGGTTTGAATTGCAGTTAGGGGGCGCCACAGAAATCTCGCCCAGGGCGCTGGTAGTGCTAAAACCGGCACTGGGCGCGCTGAAATCGTGTCTTCGCATGCGCTATTAATCTAGCATCATTGCATCTACCCTACACTGAGAAAAAAAATCTCTTCTGACAACTAAATTTTATTTACGCCAACAAAATGATTTGATAGCCCATTGCCAAAAAAATATTTAATAGTTTTAAATAAATATTTTGTAACTTCCTAACGAATTAATTATTAGAGATTAAAAAATATATAGTAAAGATAATTGTGCGTTCACTGGCGAGCATGAAATCATATCGTAGTAACTATAAAATATATTAGTTAGCCTTAGAAAATGAGTTATTATGAATATGTAATTAAATATTATTTCAAAATGAAGAAATGTTTATTTAGCTATTTATTGACTCGAACGTTTTTAAAAAATAAAAATAAAAATTTTACTCAACGCTCCGTTTTTTATGTTATTGGGATTTGTTTTATATTTTGTCTCGACACTTATGTATCTTAACATTTTTCACTTAAATAAATATATAATTAAACCCTAGCGAAAATTCGAATCTAAGACCCTAACGCACGCCGGCTTAACACTACACGTAACAGCCCACTCAGCCACGATACCTTATGAGTAACAAAAGTTAAATAAACTCTTTTTAATAACTTCAATATCCAGTTATTGCAATAATATTAGTACATTTAACCTTAGGGTTTGCCACCCCAAGGTTAAATGTCGGGGGCGCGTCCTCATAATTAGCCTAGGGCGGTCAGAACTCTTGATCAGTCGCTGGTCGACTGTCGACCGCTAGTTATAAAAAAAGGTTTGCTTAAAAACTGTTCTAATGAGAAAAGTATCCTAATATTTTAAAATATTTTTCGACTATTATCTAGATTATAAAACTACAAATAATATGACGTTAATATCTTATCTGCAAACTAAACACATCATGGCATTATGATCCGCCGGGAATCATAAATTTCTGATTCTGACTCTGTAACGCTTTTAAGCCCAGAATCAAAAATATGGAGAAAATCATAAATGTTAAGTGTGCCTTTTACAGTTCAATATACCCAAAAAAACCCCACAGAGTTTCAATTTAATCCACTCAGCCGTTTTTTTGTCCCAGTCCATTGAATTTTTGAAAAAAATTGATTGATTTTATTTTTCAAATTCACCAAGTGAGTGAAGTGATGCGGAATTGAGACAAAAAGTGTTTTTTTTTTTCATTTTGATAAAGATTACGAACTTTTTAGAGCGACAATCTTGCTCCTTCAATTTTTTCAAAAATTCAATCGAGTGGGACAAAAAAACGGCTAAGTGGTTTAAATTGAAACTCTGTGGGGCTTTTTTGGGTATATTGAACTGTAAAAGGCACACTTAACATTTTTGATTTTCTCCATATTTTTGATTCAGCGCTTGATTTTTCAAAAAGCTATCAAAAGCCCTTTTTTATGATTTTTAAAATTCATGTCAAGTATGGAAAAAAACTTTTTTCAAAAAAAACAATAAAAGTTCTCGTAGATAATTTATTCAAGTTTTCAAAACCCACCTTGAATTTTCGATGCAATCTTAGGTTGCTGAGATATTGATGGTCAAAGACAAAATGATTCTTTTCGATTCAAAGACCGATATCTCAGGGGAAAATTATCGTATCAAGATCTTAAAAAAAGCAAATTGAAGCTGAATGAACAAGTTATCCGGTTCGTATATACAAGTCCGTAGATACAAAGAAAACCAACAAAATTTTCGAATTTTTTTGTCGGTTGTTTTCTCAAGATTACTCGAAGAAAACTTTAGAACAAAAATTTTTGAAGGTCAGATCCAAAAACTAGACACTTGGAGCAACAATTTACTTTTTTTAAATATACTCTACTGAAATATGTCTTCAAGTTACAGCCTGTTGAAAATAACCTAAAAATTTGGATATTTTTTTTGCTTCTTTAATTTTTGTGCGAAGTATATTATTATCAAAATTAAATTATAACTTCTTGTGACTTGACCACGACTATGTGACCCCCCCCTGGCGCCAAAGCTGGATCCGCCCTTGCTGTTAAGTCATTTAGCGCTGTCACTCGCATACTGTAAACGTCTGTTAAATGACTTAACAGCGATGTCAAATACTAAGAGTATGGTGAAATCTCGCCTAACCCAGATATTTTAGTTGTGGCATTTTTATATTTTTTGGCATTTACAAAAATTCATTTCTTTTTGATTTTAGTATAAAGTTTAAGTTGCGTATTCCAAAATAAAGTCTCTGTCCGTTTGTCTGTCTGTTTCACCATTAGCCTCCTAATCACCCACAGATTCTGATACGGTTTTAACTAATGAGAAAAGCGATAAACGAGACAGGTTTGTGTATATGATTTACAGAAAAAATTCGTATATTAATAATTTCATTACTGATTTGTGGTTTTTTTTAATGTCAAAGTCGCCTAAAACACATGCAACACCACATGTGCAAACGCGCTGCCGACCATAATAGGATTAAGGATAAGGAATTAGGAAGGGAAAGGGTAATAGGCCATGGCTTGTAAAGTTGGATTTATCTATATATGTTTGAGTCTCAGATAAAATAAGAACTAAAGATAGAGCAATGTGGACGGCAGAGTGAAGCCGATAAAACTACGCCTAAAACTTTTCTGTGTACATACACGGTTACAGGCACACAAATGAAATCAAACTACTACTCGCCTTATTAAAATATTTACTAGCGATAATGCAGAAATGCGTAGTGCAGTCTTAAAAAAAACAGGATGGAAAAAATACAGATAACGGCGTACGCACACTTGTTTAAAAAACCGGCTTCACTATGTTGTCAAAATTCTGTCTATAGTTCTTATTTTGTCTGAGTTTTGAATGGTCGCATTAAAAGGAAAGTCTCACCAGCCTCCTTGCCGCCCTTGACGCATATGCCGAAGCCGTGAGAGTCGGCCGGGTCCCGGCACATGGTGACAGTTCGCGTCGCTGGCTCCGACGGCGGCGGCGGCGCGCCCCCCGATGAATACGGCCGGTCGCGATCACCGCCACGATAAATGGCCTGATAAACATACCCATTAATGCAACTCCCAAGAGATCAGATTACATTTCTGTATCTTTATTAGCATTTAAATATATTACTGGGGCAACTCGACACACAAAAAAATTCGTTTTTAAGGCACAAAAGAGAGAGTATTAGAGCAATGTTAAAATTAGTACTGGCAGGTCGTCTGGCGGCAGTGACCCAACCACCCCCTTACAGAAGGCCGCCATGAAATAACAGCATGTGTGCTTTTGTGTTTCGGTGAGAGAGTAAGGGGTGTCAAAGCTCATTTTCCCTGTCCCTTCCCAATGCCTTAAATGCCTAATCTTACTGCAGTCGACATCGTACTTGCAGCATCTGTGGCGGAGTTGCTTGTGTTATAGGCGACGGTTGCCACCTACTATCAAGTGGACAGTCAGCTTGTCTGTCGAACTTAAAAAAAAAAGTTGTATGCTCTATATTAAAAAATATTATACAAAATACTGACTTGCTGTCACTTTTTATTTATGAGGTTGTTGTATATATAAAAGCAAACCACGAACTCAAAGAGAACCAAATATATTAAACAAGAACTATTTTTCCATTTTTGTAACTAAGAAATAATTGCATTTTTATAACTAAAAAATACATGATATATACTATTAGATATTTATTTTATTTTAGAACCATTAGAAAAGACCAGAATCTGTGGTGCATCTATAGATTTATTAGAATGGTAAAAATTGTAACGTTTTTTATAACAATACAACTTTTAAATATATCGATTAAAAATAGGAAATACGCCGAAATGAAATAATGTAACGGAACCACTAACATCGTTCTCAAAATTAAAACCAGTTCATACAATAATAAATATATTTCTTTACTTATTTTTTAATGAAACAGTGATATAGCAATACAACTAAAATGTAAGTTGCACAAAAATACGTACACATGGTTTAAAAACGCCAGTTTTTAAAAGAGTTCATAAAAGATATTTATATTCAGGCTGTCACCAGCGAATGGACTAAAATTTTTCGCTTTTATAAATAACAGTTATTTACTTAGCTCTATTGCTTCCTCTTTTCACAGCAGCAAGCCTCTCTGTTGAAAACAGCCGAGGCTTGTTGTGCAAAATTGTTTTCAATATTACGCTGAACGTAGCATTTAGTAGGTATAGAATACTGGGCGTCTATGCAAACAATGCTTCGTGAAACGTTTTGCATCTCAAAGACTACGAGCCCGCTTACAACCGACAATTGATATTCCTAGCCGATTCTCGTGCAGAAGCGAGCCCCTATAAGAAGAGTGGATTATTTATAGACCTTTATTATAATTCTTGAGAGAGAAAAAAATTCTCAAAGCAACTCTTCGCGGTGAAGTAACGTATTAACGATGGACATCTGTTTTAAAGGGCACTTGATGATATTTGGTTACCGCGATAAAACCAGAGAGAATATTGCAGTCAAATGAAAAAAATAACACTTAAATTCTTATAAATTCGTGTAATGTTAATACCTGGGATAAACAGATATCTTTTTTTTTTATTTAGGTTCACAAAACTGGTATACAATTCCATGTACAAGCAAATAAGAAAAAACAAGAACATACAAATACAGCAATTAATTCGGAATGTAACCTACTACATGTGAACACAACATACAAAAATAAAAACGTGCTAGACAGTTACAGTAAGACAAACATTAAAGTAAAAATTATAAAGTTACATATTTATGAATTAATTTCCTTGCTGAGACCGCATAACCATAGAATAAATCAAATTCGTTTCGAATTCCATTATATGAAGAGCACATACGATAGATTGGACTGTGTTGACCGAGATTAGTGCGACATGCAGGTCGCACATCTTACATATTAGATCCAAAAAAGTTTTTTTTTAATATATTGTTTGCAATGGGTACCTTACCTTTCGTATATTAATATAATCATTACCTCATGATTCTCCGTGGAATCCAATTTGGAACTGAAACTTGACACACCGAGTCACTGAGTCTCACTTTAAAGGCACTTAAGTACATCACGTCAAGAGCGTAGTCGTTTTACACCTCATTTATACCTCATACACACAAGGTACACATATTTAATTAAATTAAAATAAATTAAAACAATTCGAGAACAAATTCAGTATTTAAAATATTGATTAATGTTTATAAATATACCTAAATTATATTATTGTAAAAATATATGTTTTGAATTAATAATAGTTGTTATAGAAATAATTCTAGAAATATTTTAGTGTTGCACAAAACAAGTGTCCCTGCTGCCATTATTAGTAGAACTAAATGTATAATATTTTTTAAACAATAAACGCGTTTTTTAATCATAGATGTTTCAATTGGCGTCAGGTTATAATTTAAACGATAAACGCGGCGAGTCCTCACGTAAACTGTCGTCGACTGTGGGCGAAGATGACGTTTGTTCAAATGTGCCCATTAACTTTTGGACTTAACATGGAAGTCATTCCTATTTCCGAAAGCAAAAACGAATAATTAGAACCACTATTTTTACTCCAAATCTTCTGTAATTTTTTAAGATGTATCAAATTTTCTCAATGTGTTAGAAAGTTCGTGTGTATCCAATGTTTTAGTGTTATAGAGTTTTTTTTTTATGCTCTCGACTGGTAAGCATGTCCATGTTGTCCGTTCCTAAACGGTGGCCGCTGCGGTCATGAATAAAATAGTATTATCGACTGGTAGCGGCCTCACCCTAGAATTATTTACATGTGTGACATTCCTCCTCCCTTTCGGCGGAGGGTAAAAATGGGGACGCCATTTCTACCCACGGGCGGCGAATACACATATCGTGTTATTTTTAGAACTTTAGCTAACAGAGTCGTTGAATCCGTTGAACCTTGTGGGGACTTTTTGAGGAGTAATGGTGTTTTTTCATGTTTCCATTTCGGTTCGGTTCAATTTTTTTTTTTTTTTTTGAGTGAAGCTCGGCAGATAAGCTGACGATTTACTTGAAAGTAGGTAGCTACCGTAGCCTCAGATCTACCGAGAAGTGTATGAGCGGATGACTATTTACTGTCTTCGGGTTTATACCCTTTCGTCGGCTCGCGTTTAATCATTGGATTAATCATAGGTATTGTACTCGCAAGTAGACATTATGGTGATTATTTATTTATTTCTGGCTGCATTAATGGCAACAGCACACTTTGTATTCGTAGGTCCAATTGTTAGACACCTACCAACAATTGGACCGCTAACCTATCCTGGCGCTCATTCACTATAAAAAAAAATTACAATTATCTTTCAGTGCTTAAAAAATTTCAGTGACAAGAGCTGCAGATAGGCCACAACAATCAAGTCCAATTAGAACTAAAATTATATAGTAAATATGAATTTCAACCTATATTTTTAATAAGCCTTGAATTTTTGAATGAAATTGACATACTTAAATATTTTTATAATATTTTAAAAATAACACAAAAGTAACTTAAGAGGATGTCAAAAATGTGTTATAAATTTAATCAATTGCTAATGATAATTATGTTCCCTTTATGTCGAGTCTCGTTACGTCGAGTCTAAAACCCTAATGAGCATAATGAGCTGTGACATGTTAGCTTACATGATGTGTTGTGCTGCTTGGACTGCTGGCAGGCGAGTGTCTTCTTGCTGGGAGAGGGGCAGGGAGAGGTGCTGGCGGATGCGATGGCGGTAACGCTTTACCCAACGCAGCAGCACCGCCTTGCCCAAACAACCTCAACACTTGCTCGGGAGAAATCGGTCTCTTCTTTCCGTTTGTTGTGCTCAGGTGGTTCGTACTATTCCTTAAGCTCGTTGGACCTGGTCGTTGAAAAAAAATAAATAAAGTACGCAAAAAGTATAATTATCTTAATGTTAGCATAATATCTTTAAATCTCTAAATGCTATTTGTTTACTACTTTTATTATTCTTCTCTTTTTCAAGATAATCTGCACAACCAATTTTCATATACTTGTGACAATTTATTGATGAATAATCTTGAAATTTGTACTAACCTCAATTAGAAATACTTTTCAGATTACTTTTAAAGAAGAAAATGTTAGAAACAACACGTTCTTCTTTAGGTTAATCCCAATTAAATTTATATGACAAACATGCTATGTCAACTACTTTTTGAAATGCTCAATGGAGTGAATATAACTAGATTATGTGAGGTTTTAACCTGCACTGTTAGTGATTGTAGTGGAACCGAGGTACGGTGTTCTCGACAATTTCCCTTGGTAGGGATGCTGCGAGTACGAGGCGTGGTGGCCGTGGGAGGAGGCAGGTCGTTCCACAATAGTGTAAGAGGTGCCCGGAGGTGAATAGTAGACGCCACCGCGCGCCCGCGCGCGAGCATCCTCCGCCTCGTAGCTCGTGTGGCGGTTATCCTGCATCAAATAAACACAATATAACTGTGGAACTTTCTCTAAAGGCTTCGGCACATAAATTGACCAGAATGGCGCTAGTGTAGCATTGGTGTTTGATATGATTGGTTGGTTTCGTAGTTCATGAAACCACCGTAAATAAAATGGCTACTAGAGCGCCACGCCCCAATTCTACTACAACGCCGCCCAATTGAGCGTATTCGACGGACATGTTCTCATGTATAGAGTGCCTCCTTACCTCTAGTCTCCATGATTATAGTTAAGGATCAAAGAATACAAAATCCTTTGCTATCGAGTGGTGTAAAATTGGAGTACTTAGTGATCAAAGAGATGTTACCTGTTGCGAGCGTGAGTGTCTCGCGAGGTGGTGGGCGGGCGGATGCTGCGGTGTGGCAGAGCGCGTCCAGCCATAGCCGTGCGTGTAGGGCGGCGGCCAGCGCGCGCCAAACTCAGCCAGCTCTGAACCCTCCGCCGCCTCCCCCGACCTCATGCCGGGGGTCACCGGAAGCACTGCAACCAAACAAACTATTGGAATACCGTTTCGTTTATTACAATTAAAGTCATATATTTTCTTTCAAAGTGCTATGAGAAGGGCTCTGCTCGAGTTACAAACACTGCGAGATCGAATCAGGAATGAGGAGATCCGCAGACGAACTCAAGTTACCGACATAAACTGGCGGATTAGTAAGTTAAAGTGGCAGTAAGCAGGACATATAGAACGGAGAGCCGACGGCCACTGAGGCCGCAAGGTTTTCGGGTAGAGGCCACGGACCGGCAAGCGCAGCGCAGAAAGTCCAACTACAAAATGGACACACGACCTGATATAAGGGCCGCGGGTCGACGGTGCATTCAGGCTGCTTCTGACCGGCCCTTAAAAAAATATGGAGGCCTATTTCAGCAGTTTATGATTCAAGATGGGATGTAAACCAAAAGAGCTATAATTAAAACTGTCAAAACCTGGCAGAACTATAATTATTACTTTGTAACACGTAATTTTAAGCTAATTTATAATTTTAATGACACCTTTATTGTAATTATAATAGGACCTTAAAATTTGTTAAGTAAGTATTAAGTGTTAAGTTAAATAAACTTCCGAGTGTTGGCTCAACATCCGGTGCTGCTACAAAGGATCACGGTCCGCCCTCTTCCGTTACTCTGCCTCTGTCTCTCTAATAATATTTTTATTTGTTATTTTGTCACCAGTATTTAGTTACATTTTATTTTTTCAGTAATCAAATATAATACAATTCGTTACCAAGTTAACAGTTCAGTTTATAAATTTAATGAAAAAATGTTTAAAGGGGCGGAGCCAAATTCTACAAGAAATTTACGTAAATTATAATTTATATAATTTATTATAATTTACATAGTGATTACGTAAATTATAATAAAAAAATAATCAATAAAACACCCCAAATAAATAAATGCATCCTAGCAATTTACCGAGTGTAAATAGACAAAGCTATCACGGATGTAGATTACTAAAATACTACATATTTTACATACATACAACCTATATAATATACAAATAATGTAAAAAGTGGTTAAATACTATCTACAATAACAGGTTTTTTTTTTTTGGAACTTCAGGTTTATTTTCATTTTTTTAATGATCGTTTTCAATTATTTTGATTATACAGTTATCAGGACAAACCAATTACAATAAATACAAACCTATTTATTTGATAATATAATATATCCCGATGATTATATGTGATTTATTATGGAATTGTTTTCATATTGTGTGACGACTGCAATTTAGCGACAGATCTAGTATTTTACGGACAAAACCTATTATTTAACAAATTCAAAACCAATTAAATTGACGACAGCTTAAATCATATCTGTTAAATAATATAACTATTCTCGGGAAATACACTTTTCAGTGAAGACCCTTTAATCTGCCTGAATATTTATAAATTTCTATTTGTACTTAAATAATGGCAATGCCAACTTCAGGCGCATCATAAATATTTAACAGAAGTTGAGTTGACATACCTTCCCGTTTGTAATCCAATATCTCTTTGTCAGACAGGCCGATTTTGTAGAGACCTTGTTACTATTTGATTGAACAACTTAACGTGTTGCATAAAGTCTGCAATGCGGATTTATAATTTACTTAGGAGGTACATAATTTTAAGCATTCGCAAATTATTTTTATTGAGTACTAGCTTGTGCCCACGACTTCGTCCGGGTTGGGCCGCCGTAAATTCAGTATAATCGAAGTCGGAAGTAGGCATGTATTAGATTGTAGACATCGCTCGGATTCATTTTCTTAATCGACGTTTTCTATGTTGTAGTTCTAGCTTCATTGTCACGTAAAGTGTTCGTCATGCTACAGAAAAATTATGCTCACATCTCAATATACCCTAGACGAGGAGGTCTATGTGCACTTTCGGTACGTTCTGCTATCGATTTACAAGAGAGCGAGAGCATAAACTACTGACTCAATAATCGATGTTTGAGTTAACTCAGTTGTCAATATGTTTGATGTCAATGTGTCAATGTCAATCAGCTACACTGCGAAAACCAAAACAACAATAAACCTAGTCTATCAACAGATGGCGTTAGCAGTATCCATTCTCCATGAGACTATATTTAACCCCAATTACAGATTTCAAGTATACTCTGCGTTAAAAATGGAAAAAACAAGGTGATATATTTTGATGTGACTATTCGTATGTGTAATAAATTAAATATTAACCTGAGAGCTTTTCGTAATAGTTATGCTCGTAAAATAAGCTTTTTATTAAAGCCCGCAACATGTGTACTTGGTTACTTAATGCTTTCTACCATACCAATGTAGTGAACATCTTTCGAAATATTTCATGTTTGCTGAATTCTTTTACTGAGTAATTGACATATATTTTTACATAGTATAAAACAAAGCCGCTTACCGCCGTCTGTCCCTTTGAATGTAAGTATGTACTCTTACATCTTTTAAACTACCCAACGGATTTTAATGCGGTTTTCACTATTGGAAAGAGCGTTATGCGAGGAAGATTTCTACAGAAAAAAAATTTACAAAAATTTTTTCATCCGTGCGAAGCCGGTAGCGGATCGCTAGTATCTTTATTTATTTATTTAATAAAGTACACGAACGGTTTGTTTATAAAAATCATAAAATAAATATATATAGATTAATTGCTAAATTGCAGTCCTATACCGTGTACATGCTAAGTTTACATTTAATTAGTAATTAAGTTACACATGCATAATTTAACTTAATTACTAATGATTTCAATCAGTAATAATCATTAATTGTTATATTGTTATTAAAGGTTATCAATTTAAATTCTTAATTATGTCAAACTTTATCTCATTTCCTCACATAATGAATATCTATAATATAAAAATGAATCCCTAAATGTGTTGCTAAGCGCAAAACTCGAGAACGGCTGGGCCTATTTTAATTCTGTCTTCACTCATCGATAGAGGGATAATCAGGGAAGGTTTTTACTTTAAAAAAAATGCACCCCGGGCGAAGCCGGGAGCGGACCGCTAGTATTTCGATAAAAGTTTTGTACAATAAGCGGCGGCAAACAAGTCATCACAAATTCGGGTCACCATAAAATACGAGCGAAGCAAGTTAGAAATGACCTGTTTAAAGCACTTGTATCGTAAATCTTCAGACTGTTGAAGCCTGATTATGTTTCTTTTGTCATACGACTCCGAAAGAAGTTACGAAGTTGTCGTTGAATATAAATACTATAACATTGAATATGATTACTATCTAGCTATAAAAATTATTCTATATTATTCGTACAATATCAAACTTTCTATTACGAATAGGTTTCATGACATTAAAAGCATTTGCACATATCCCCCCCCCCCTGAAAAGTAAGTTACTATGGCAATGGTAGCCGTCTAGTAATTAATATAATTAAATATTATAAAACAAAGCCCCCCCCGCCGAGTCTGTCTGTCTGTGTGTATGTTCAAGATGATCTAAAAAACTTCTTAGAAGATTTTCATGCGGTTTTCACTAATAGAAAGAACGTTAAAAGAGGAAGGTTTATATATAATTTTCAGAAAAAAAAGCAGCATCTTCTTCCTCAGTGCCTTAAAAGAAAAGTTGTCGATATATGTGTGTGGCCAGTGATGGCAATGGCGCTGAAACATGGTCTCTGACTACTATGGGCCTCGTACGAAAGCTCAACGTCGCTCAAAAAGCTATAGAAAAGCTTCAGGGCCTCAGTGCGAGATCCAATCAGGAATGAGGAGGTCCGTAGATAAATGAAAGATACCGACAAAACCCTGCGAATTAGTAAGTGAAACTTACGGACGGAGGACCAAATGCCGCTGAGGCTAGAAGGTTCTCGAGTGGAGACCACGGACCAGCCATTTCAACGTGGGACTTCCACCCACAAGGTAGACCGATGACCTTATTAGAGCCGCGGGTCAATGTTGGATTAAAGGTGCTTCTGATCGGCCTTGTTGGAAAATTATGGGAGAGGCCTATGTCTAGCAGTAGACCTGCTATGTGTGAGATCACGATATTAGTTAGTATATAACTGTCTTTCGACAGTTTACGAAATTGTAAATATTTAATACTTGAAAGATGTATTCGTACTGTTTGAAAAATATTAAATACATATATCAAGCGACATGATGAACCATAGCCAATTTGTCGGCGATAATTCACATCGACAAACTTGATTTTGCGGACGGATGACGTCGTTTGGCGCGGCGCCAAACTGACTCAACCCTCTCAAAGCCGACTGTTCCGAGTCCTAATATTTACTGAGAAAGGACGATGTTAACATCACTTGCTATTGTGCGTAACAAGACACAACTATGTATTTCATAATATTTTATCAAACAAATTATATTTTTGTCTATGTCGTCGGTTACTAATTTAAAAAATATATATCACAAATACCATATTATTATTCTTAATATTCACAATGATAATCACATTCAGTGACATTTTGTTTACTAGGCACCTAGATTTCCGATTAAAGCATTAATACAAGTCAGTGATTCGGAAAATGAGGACAAGCCGGCGTGATTACCAAATGGAAAATTACAACTCGTCAGTGTCGATCGTGTGGGAGTATAATAATAACTCATACAGATTATACAAAACATTTGTTACATAATATTTTACAGTAATATTACGTAACAGAATTGTTATATATAGTACATGTATTGCTGTGGCTAACGACAAGCCCATCGTGATTAATTGATGGAAGCTTAGATGAATATTTAGACAAAGGCTTTGTTATGAAAAAAATTATATCGTGAAATGATTACGATAACAGATACTAAGTTGTTAATCTTTGTTAATCTTTATCCAACGTGTAACAAAAATTTACTTAATGTAGTACACCAAAATATTCAGGGTATGTCACACAAGGAGTTGGAGATTGAATTGTTCATGAACCATAATAATATTGACATTTTCTGTGTTACAGAACATTGGTTGCAAAGTCACCAGGTTATGTTTAATTTCGATAACCACCTAGTAGGCAGTTCTTTCAGCAGAGTTAACAGTATTCGTGGTGGCTCTCTAATTTTAGTTAGTAAACACTTAAAATATAAGGAACGAAATGACATTGTGAGTCTCTCTGTTGAGCGGATTGCTGAGCTGGCCTGTGTGGAGCTTGAAGGTTTTGTTGTTATAAGTGTATACAAACCGCCCTGTGCGATATATGATTGTTTTGAAGGAGTTGTAGATGTTGTGCTAAGCAAAGTATGCAAAATGAACAAAACTATTGTTTTTTGTGGAGATTTTAATGTAAATATCTTGGAAAGCACTAGTCAATCTACTAGGTTGCTTGCTTTATTTAAATCATATAATTTGAATAATGTATTTTGTGAACCGACTAGGATTGCTGCATCAAGTGCTACTTGTATCGATAACATCTTTTCTAACATAATTCCAGTTAATAAATCAATAATTAATAATTTAGATTCGGATCACTCTGGTCAATTAGTAACTTTTGAAAGGTACACGATGAACTACAGTAAAAATGAATTGACATTAGTACCTATTACTAATAAAAGACTAAATACTTTTAAAAACAGTTTATATGGTAAACTTTCCTTGCTTAGTCTGGATAAGGAAGCGAATAATATGTTTAACCAAGTTTTTAACATATTGATTGCTGAATTCAAGAAAATTTTCACACCTAAAACAGTAGTTTTAAATGGTCGTATGAGTTTTAGTGATTGGGCTACTACGGGTATAAATAAAAGTAGACAACACTTATTTGAACTCTACGAAGAGAGAAATTATAATAAAAGTTCAGATTTTTATGAATTTGTTAAAAAATATTCAAAATTATTTAGACGGGTATGTATCAATGCAAAATCGATCTACTTGAAACATAAAATAATAATGTCCTCAAACAAGATTAAAACTATTTGGAATATCATCAATAGTGAAACTGGAAAATCAGTAAAAAGCAAACAGGATTTGGAGCTAATTGTAAATGGGTGTAGGTTACAAACAGAGGTGGAGGTAGCCACGGCATTTGAAAATTACTTTACTTCTGTCCCGTTGGTTACTACAAGGCACCTTAACTCCTCCCCTGGTGTCGCATTAGCATTCTTAAAAGCGAGTGTACCGGAATGTACCACTGATTTTCAATTTCAAACTATAGGGCCTATTGATATAGTAAGTGCATTTAAATCTTTAAAGCAGAAAAATACGGCAGATCTATGGGGACTGTCTGTTAAAACAATAAAATCAGTAATTAACGTTATAGCTCCTCATTTAGCAGCCGTGTTTAATTGTTGTATTTCTATGGGCATATTCCCTAATCAAATGAAATTGAGCAGAGTGATACCTCTATTTAAGTCTGGTAGTAATACGGACCCCTCAAACTTTCGCCCGATTTCAGTGCTTCCGGTTCTTAGTAAAATTTTCGAAAAAATCTTGTTTAATCAAATGTACTCTCACTTTTCATCGAATAACCTTATGTCTAATAAGCAATTTGGTTTCACAAGGGGTCGCTCCACTATTGATGCTGGAGTAAAATTGCTGAAGTTTATTTATGAAGCTTGGGAGGATAGACAGGATGCTTTGGGTATATTTTGCGACCTATCCAAAGCTTTTGACTGTGTTAAATATGAAAATTTATTCGGGAAACTTTCACACTACGGTATTAGAGGTGTAGCTTTGGATCTTTTGAAATCATATTTGAGTAATAGAATTCAGAGTGTCAATGTGGGTGAGACTAGATCACAGGGATCATTAGTGACTATGGGTGTCCCGCAGGGCTCTATTCTGGGTCCGTTACTCTTTCTTATTTATATAAATGACCTTCCTTATTATATTAACGATCATGATATTGTTTTATTCGCAGATGATACGTCATTGCTTTTTAAAGTTAACCGTAGAAAGTATCATGAGCATGTTAACTTGGCGATGTCTAAGGTTATTGATTGGTTTAATGTTAATAATCTTTCGTTGAACAATAAAAAGACAAAATGTATTAAATTCACTTTACCAAATGTCAAACAAATTGATCATAATGTTCACGTAAATGGCGAAGACATTGAGCTGGTTGAGTCGACTGTATTCTTAGGTATAAATGTAGATTCTAAACTACAATGGGGACCACACATTAATAAACTAGCCATTAAATTAAGTTCGGCTGCCTATGCTGTTAAAAGAATTCGTGAGCTTACTGACGTAAATACCGCGAGGATAGTATATTTCAGCTATTTTCATAGTGTAATGACGTACGGTATTTTACTTTGGGGTAATGCTGCGGATATAAACACTATATTTGTGTTACAGAAAAGGGCTATTCGTGCCATCTACAAGCTCGGTCCCAGGGTCTCGCTAATAGATAAGTTTGGGGAAATAAATGTACTTACTGTAGCCTCACAATACATTTTTGAAAATCTTTTGTTTGCTCACAGAAATATTAGCACTTTCAGTAGAAATAGTGATGTTCATAGTTTGAATACTAGAAACAAGCATAAGCTTCAATTGCATAAAACTCGTCTTCACAAGGTTAGCAACTCTTTTATGGGTCAATGTATACGCTTCTACAACAGGCTTCCTGCTAATATACAACAATTATCTACGAATAAATTTAAAGTTTATATTAAGAAAACCCTGTGCAAAAAGGGTTATTATAGAATATTAGATTATATAAATGATGAACGTCCTTGGAGTTGAATATGGTGTTAATAGATAGCTAAGTATTGTTACGTGTTGTTGTAAATTGATTAATTGATTTATGAAAAGAGCAACTAGGGGGTTTCTTGCCGAGTTCTTCCCCCTAGAAGCAGCTTTCCGAACCGGTGGTAGTTTGTAAATATAAAATAATGTTGACGAGGGTAAATGTTTTGTAAAAACTTACATCTAATAAATGATTTATTATTATTATTATTATTATTATTATAAGTAACTCGCTCCCGGCTTCGCCCGGGGTAAAATTTTTATAATATAGATATAAAAATCTTCCCCTATTATTCTCCATATATATTTGAAACAGAATTAAAATCGACCTACCCATTCTCGAGTTTTTTAAGCGTATACAAACTGTGCTAAAAATTTTATGTATAAAAAATATACAATACGAATAAAAATATATGTAAAATTGTAACAACTCTTGTTTCCCCAGTAAAAAACCGAGGTATCCCTAGTGACTCATTCAGTGTTCAATCGTAGGCATCGGGAGAGCAGGGAGTTCTAGCTTTTCTGATTGTTCAAGCATGTAAAACCATTTCGATTGCCCTTCTCTTTTATTGTTTAAAGCACCTAAAGTAACCGGTGAAAACAAGATCATTAAATTTATTAGTATTATTACTTCAACACACTTTCAATTAATTTCTCAGATAAAGACTAAAACTTTACATTATAAACGTCTTTTACTCGTATAGATGTAAAAAGTTAACTTAATATTAAAGAACAGCACACCTGCCAACGCCGTTTGAACGTAATTTATAACTCACCCGTTAAATTTAACTTAACTCCGTTTACCTTCGTCACGAGAATAACTTTAATCCATTAATCAATCTTTTTCGTTGTATAACCGAGATCAGATATGGCTAAACTTGCTTTGCAGGCTAACAACCATTTTTTTGAAACTGATGACGATGAAATCACATATGAATCTAGCTACGACATCTTAATGTTGCAAAAACTCGTAAACTAGCCGACGGATTGACTTGAAATTTTTACACAATATTGCAATTAAACAGAGGAATAATCTTATATATATAAATTTTTTTCCCCAAAATTCCAACGAAAACCGATTTTAAAATACATAGGTAAAATATAAGTCCACAAAAAATGGGCATTGAAAACTAAATGAAAAGAATTTAATAACTTCGTTACAAACAAATTTAACCAACAAACATAAGAACTTTTTTATTTGATCTGGCATGCTTCCTAAAATTTTTAATTAAAACCAACGCTTTTAATTCAATTAAATTCAATTGGTGCATTTAAATAAGTTTGTTCAGATTCTGAATATTTATTTTCACTTTAGTATTTTTCAAGTTCATATTATTAATATTCTTGGGAATTGCTTAGACCTACGCTTAGCTTTAACCTATTTAAATAAACCCCCCAGTAATACTAGCCGGTTCCCGTGACTTCGCCCGTGTGGAAAAACGAAAATGAGAAAATACAGGAGTAATATTAACGCCTGACATATCTTTATCCCTGCGTCGACTTTTTCTATATTATTAGACGATCCCTCGAAAACCTTATTTTTATTTGAGGATAAAAAGTATCCTATAATAATATGTTAATCCAGGTAATAAACTATCTGTAATAACAAATCCTTTCATCCGATTTTTGATTAACAAACATATAAACTTACGTATTTATTATACTAGCGTGCAAAAACTTTCCCCGTAAAAACCTTCCCTGATTATCCCTCTATCCATGAGTGAAGACAGAATTAAAATCAGTCCAGCCGTTCTCGAGTTTTGCGCTTAGCAACACATTTAGGGATTCATTTTTATATTATAGATTACCAACTGAATCCGGCTACGCTTAGATGTGGCTGTTTTTTTTTTTCATTTCCGTTGGAACTTTAGAATAAAAGTATATAATAATACTCTTCCACTTAAATGAAATGTTCTGTATAAAAATTTATGTATAATGCTAATATGTAAACTGCTGCTGCTCGCTTTCTACGACTTTCTGAGATATTTTAAGACACTAACATATATTTAAATGATTATTTTTACTAACTAAACATGAGCTGTATTGAATGTCTGATAAATAAATAATTTATTAAGTCAATTTAATATCTAAAAAGTAAGTAAACAAGTCTATAATGACCTGAACAAAAGCATTTTGTAATAAGGCACACAATGGCGAAGGGCACTCGTGACGTCACAGGAGAGCGCGGGGACACGGTGTCTGGGAGGGAGGGTAGAGGAACCAGGGGTTCAAGGGCGTGAAAGTAGGTCAACGGGCCACATGAAAACCCGGGCTACTAAGCGAGGATTACTATACTTTGAAATTGACCACGGAATACTTTCTCATTATAATTTTCCTCTTGTTACACGTTTTATTTTGGTCCAAAAATCCACCTCCCTAAGTCGGGATTTTAAAGAGATTACTTCTATTCCGCATAACATTGTTCTTCTGTAGAATACTTTGTGAAATCGCGTTGTAAGAAGAGCATGTAAAGAAAAATGTTTTATTGTTTTCTTACTGAATCGCTTTTTATAAAATTCTCTTGATGTTGATTTCACTGAAAAACCTTTTCTGAGTTTATATAACAGATGGTGTTAACCGCATCTTATTTTCATTCTCCAATAAAGATGAGGTTTATAATGAACCGAATTATGATTTCTGACGTTAAATTTATTTTCAAATTTTTTTAACCTATAAATACCAGTAAGTATTATTTCAGTAATACCTACTACTACTACTACTGAAATATTTATTAAACATTTAAGTTATATGTAGCACAATTTTAATTCAGTTGTATGAATAAAACTTCTCTAATAAGTTTCACAAAACTTTAAAATATTGTCTTCTAAATTTAAAAATAAAATAAAAGCATATTCATTATAATAAAAGATAATAAATGTTTTCCTTCCTAAGATTCATACAAAGCCTTGCCACGTTTGTAAATTACACGGTGATTAATAAGGCCAGACTTCTTTTGCATATATATTGTTATAAACGGCCTTATTATTAGACACTTTATGTTCAAATTCGGCTTTGGGATAAGAGAATTTATTGTTATTAACATGTAGCCCATTACCAATATTTTCATGAGAAATTCTGTATGGCACTAGAGGGTGCTGGAAGAGTTATAGTGTTATTTTTGAGTCATTAAAAATTGAGGCTGCATGAATGTTTGAACAGATTAATGATGAAACTTTTCAATTATATAGTTATTTAGAATAAAAATTCTTAAAGTTTGTATGTTTGTTATTCAATCACGCAAAAACGGCTGTACGGAGTTGGATGAATTCTGGCACAAAGATAGTTTATTATCTGTATTAATATATAGGATACTTTTTATTCCGGATAAATGATTGGCTTTCCAGGCATTTTTAAAAAACGAACTAAAGTGCGTAGTGTCTGTCCATGGGGTCGTAGCTCTCAAACAGATAGATCGATTTTGATCCATTTTACGTGAAATAAGCGACTTCAATTGTAAATCAAGGAGCGATTTAGAACTAAAAGTTGATACGTTTTCATAATATCATATTTAATAATATATTTAGAACCGATGTAGGTCGTAAAAAATTATGTCACCCGAACACTACAGGTGAAAAATAAAACAATGTAGCTGTTACAAAAAAATTACAGTTGTGCGTGGTTTTCCGGTAGCGTGTTCCATTTTCAAACAGAACATGCCATTATTTGAAACACACAACATACTTCTAAACTTTTACCCTACCACACACTTTTATAGCGACTTCACTACAAAGGATGGTTTTGTATTTGGCTACCCCATTATGCTTACTCGGTTCGGTTCAATATGTCATTTTCTATTTGTCTCGACATTATAATCTGCGGTTGACGTAACTCACATAATACAATGACGAACAATTATATTGTTTTGAACATTTCTCGCATTAATTTTAGTATTGTTAGCGAACGAAACACTGTTATGACATCTTAGGAGTCAGGAAGAAATGTGGAATGGCAGTGACACTGCTATTTTAATGAAATATTGGAAGATTTATCGTTTATATGCCTGCAAATCAGTGTGGGCTTATACCTATGTTAACCACTTTGTAACGGACAACTATGCAAAATATTATATGCATAATTATCTATAGACATGTTATAAAATAAAACAATAGTTTAAAACAATAGTGTAGGTGGGTAGGGGAATTATATAATACTAGCTTTTACCCGCGACTTCGCGACCTAGTGGAAAAAAAAATCGGAAAAGTTTTTATATTTTTTCAGACGCATTAATTTATTCAATCTTTATTGCTAGGCGTTGAATTTTTTAAATATTTTTAGACCATCCCACAGGAACAGTAGGTACTTTTTCTGGATGAAATGTACCCCATCCCGTTTTCAGTAACCTGTATGCAAAATTTCATGATAATCGTGAAAGTAAAAAAAAAACCAACAAACTCGCTTTCGCTTTGAAATATTAGGATTACTCTTATTCTCTGGCACTTCTACAAACTCACAGAAACACAACAGCACACATGCTGTTATTCACTGTCGTAGGTATCCTACTATCGCCCAAATATGAGTAGAAATACAATTTTAAAAAATCATAAATCGAAACTCTAATCGAATTAAACAGTAATAAAAACCGGCCAGCGTTAATTTTTTACTAAATAACCGAGCGAACGTTGCAAATAAAATAAACACAAATTGTACATTTCCGTGACTATCAGTCCGTTTGCGTGCACAATATTCGTGTCCCGAAAATGTGAATAATGAAGCAAATAATAAATTTCGCTTGTATCGTTTCTCTTTGAAACGATACACAAGAAAAGCTTAACAAGGGGAAACCTGTTAGTTTGTGAACCGCATAAAAACTGTGCGTAGGTACCTAGTTCAATTGATTTATTGTATAGGTATGGTAAGGAGGGCGTCAGCAAAATTGTTTTTGTGTGATTAATTATTATACTTCAGTTATAGAAGTAAATAGTAATGAATACTTTTTTTATGTTAAGGGTGGAAGACAGGCTGACGCCACATTTGCTGCAGGTGCGCTGCCGACATATGCTTAATGCAGTAGGGTTAAGGATGAGGAATTGGGAAAAGATAGGGAAATGGGATCTGGCATCCCTTACTCACTCACCGAAACATGTTATTTCATGGTGGTCTTCTGTAAGGGGGTGGTTACAACCGCCAGACGAGCTGTCCAAATGACTGCGAAAAGCACTGTGCCCTGCAAATATTTTCCAGATCCAGACCAGAGCCATCTAATTCTTGTTCCTTTGGATATTAGAAAAGGGATGACTATACTATACTGATTATATTCACTGAAGTACAATGAAATATGCCGCTGTTTGTTTTTTTTTTCTGTAATAACCAAAATTTAATAATCTTCCTCTCTGAAAAACATTGAACAAATGTCTGATCAGCCGATGTAACAGTAATTCATCAGTCTTTCGTGGGTACATATTTTTACGTAAAGTGTGCCAGTCTTTTAAAAAAAAATTATAACTCATGTCGGTGTATAACATATCTTTAAAATATAGGCGGATATAATATTATTAATATTATACCTGCCTACGTTTTTTAAGATAATTTGTTGTTCTGCATTTCTTATTGTCGGCAAACTCATTGATATTCGTTCCACGACAACTATCTGCTCGCTGTATTCACTTTCAGACGAAGCACTGTGAATGAAGAATACTAATTTTATACCTACTGTTTTATTTACTATACTTTTCATAGAACTATTATGCGGCATGATAATAACGAAAATAGAAATCCACAATATTGATTGCTTAGTAAGACAAAAAAGAAGAAAATTATAATAAACGGAATTATTTTTGAGAATTTATTTCAAAAAACAAATAATATTTTTTATAGCTTCTTTATATGTGAACATTCAATTGTTAATTATAAAACTTGTATCAAAAATCTGTCAGTAGGAGTTAGGACTGCACATTGCACGTCAGAAGTAAAAACTTAGCTGCACAAATTATATATTAAACCA
Source organism: Synanthedon andrenaeformis (assembly GCA_936446665.2). NCBI lineage: Eukaryota > Metazoa > Arthropoda > Insecta > Lepidoptera > Sesiidae > Synanthedon > Synanthedon andrenaeformis. The sequence continues at coordinate 11,447,946 of OW387777.2, read as the reverse complement.
TAGATAAAATTGTACTTAACCAGTGTTATTTATCTAGTTAATAACTATTTTATCCATGATTATACCCACACTAACGTCACTGAGCGTGACGGTCAGCGACTTTTTCCCCATCCCAAAAGTGTTCAACGTGCTTTAGGCAAAAATTCACTTCAATATAAAGCGTCACTGAGCGTGTCGCTCACTGACGTGGCGGCGCGAGTTTAGTGTTTCACCACACTAAAAGTGTCCAACGCGCCTAAAGAAGTTTTCACTTCAAAAATATATTTTATTTATCTCGGAAAAATTTCGAAAACTTAGTCAGCTGAATAATAATAATAATCTTTAATTGCAGTCACCATGGTACCTATGGTAAACACCAGATGAAATTGTTGCTGCTCCAAAATGTCCACTCGGCGTTAAAATATTAGGTAATTCTATGTTACCTATATAAATAAAACTGAATCGCTAAATGTGTTGTTAAGCGCTAAACTCGGAAACGGCTGAATCGTGGTAGGTTCTTATGAAGAGATTTGGGAAAACTGCCCAGAAATTCTTTTTGTTTAAATCAACTGCAACAATATCTCGACATAACGACGTCTGTAAGGCCAGAGATATTGATCTTAAATAATACTGAATCACGTAAGTATTAATTTATTTATCAACTTCGTATACCAGCGAACTTCGTACCGCCTCTTTATAAAAGCCCGTACCATACAAAATATATTGACAAAATTAATTTTATTCATAATTTCTGTTGTTTTAATAGTTACTCTGCTATTTGGAGCGAAGACATAGAAGATCTAAATATTAGCCCAGCCGTTCTCGAGTTATATATGGTGTAACTAAAACGACTTTGTTTTATATATGCGTATAGATGTCAAATTATGAAAGAGATAATATTGTTTCCTTCAAGTTTCACATGGTAAATTAAGACACGAGAAACCTTTTAGTTGGATCTCTTGTTGGTGAGATTTAGTGACATTCGGGTGCACGTTTTCCCAAGCCTCGTAAAAGGTAGCAGAGATGTAACAAGCATGCAACAAATAGAATGAGCCATAAACTTTAAAGTCTCAGTTTATTATGTATGAATGAGACATTTTCAAGTAGTCTTTTTTTTTAATTTGCTTCCATAGTGAGGCAATTCAGAAAACTGATGATAACAAAATCATCACAAAAAAATCAAAAAATTACCTCACTTGATAGAGCTAAAGGATCAAAGAATATTTTGGTATAGGTATAAGTATGATACATTCGAATTCGTGGGATATATACATAAATATGACACCTACGTTCACAAGCCAGTGTCCAGTACCTACCGGAGGCGCCTCACGCGTACGCCGCAGCGAGTTTTACATAAATTATCTAACATTTTCTTCCAATAAAATATTCAAGTGAATAAAAGTGTATGTGACAAAAAAAATCAAACGAGCGAAGTAATTAGGTTTCCGGGGACGAAGTTAATTAAACAATTACGCAAGTTGGTCCCTTGCGAACGAATCTTGTGATGCCACTAAAGAGCGCTCACTTGCGCATCTGACGCTGGGAGATAACATTTTAAGCTGCATTACAGCGCCACTACAAGAAATATCTGCATAAACTTTAATGTTGTACATATTTCTAAAATGCACGACTTCAAAGCGCCACATACACTGTCTTTTGGCTCTGCGCGTTTTAATTATTTAAAGTTCTATAATATTTCGACATAATTACATAATTTGGTTTGATAAATTCCAGTTTAGTTTTGTGGGTTTGCTGGGTTTTCCATCACTTTTTAGTGGTATCGTTTAAGTGGTTTCGGTACTGTGGGTCCGCAACAGTTTTTTTACAAGTGAAACGTGGCCCATCGCCGAGCGGGGCGCTGCTACAAATAGAATCAAAGTCACCCTCAAACGAAAGCCGTTGTGATACAGTGGTTACAATTAAAAATTATACACTAGCCCCTGACTTTTTATTTGCCCATACACGTTATATCTGCTGTAACTTGCTAAGGAGTTGCCAGCGTACTACATACTACCGAAGTAACAGTATACCAAATTTCACATCAATTCTACCTGTGAAACTTAGTGAAATCCCTTCGTCTACTAGGAAATGGGAAGATGGTCAAAAACGCCTTAACAGATCTTCATAAAATATAGTTCAAAATCGGATCAAAATCAAAAAGAAACAAAAAAACGGATCAAAATAGGTCCCATCCGTTTGGGAACTGCGATTCTCCAGACCGACACACAGATACACACACACACACACACACACACACACACACACACACACACACACACACACACACACACACATACACACGCACGCACGCACGCACGCACACACACTTAAAACTTATAACACTCCGTTTTTGCGTCGGCCGTTGGGTTTAAAATAAAATTAAAAGATCGAGATGCTACATGGTTCTACGGTGAACGCGTAGTACGTCTACGAGGGTAGTACAGTGACAGCAGCTTAGGTTAGCTTATTTTACCGAGAAACGATATATATTTGTCCACTTAAGCTTTTTTATTTCACCTTGTTTGAATAATAAACATCATCGTAATGTTAGGTCTAATGGAAAGAAAATATGTATTATGGAGTTATTGCATAGCTGGGTGGCAAGCACCGGTATGAATACAGTCACGCGAACTGATTAAATGTCACGACACGACGACGCGTGCAATATACAACCTAATTAGCAGCTTATATTCAGAATACACAGTAAGTAAATAAAACTTAGCTACGATTTCAGCAGGCAATGCATTTAATGTTTGATGTGTCAACATGAAGTGACGACCTAAAAAGGGCCACGAGTCGACGCGGTGGATCTCGATTGCTTCTGGCCGATCCTGCTGGAAAATTATAGGGGAGGCTTAAATCTAACAGTGGGCGTCCTTTGGCTATGATGACGTATAAAATTAAAATTTTAAATTTCTTCATAGGATTAAGTTTAGGTCCCAACAGTGCATCAGATTTTTACCCAAGCCAATAATTATCTGTCAGAATTTATATTTACTACTTTTTTGATAAGTAGTAGCAAACACGGTGATAAAGGTCTTTTTAGCAATGTGTGGCTAGATTAATGAAAACCTTATTAAAATCCATTAGGTGGTTTAGAAAAAATTAGCGAAGAAACAGACAGAATAGGAGAGCGACTTTATTTTATAATATTAATGTAGGTTACTGACTTTAGATATAGAATTTGAGCATAAATTATTATAAATAGTAATTATTCGAAAGTTGAGAGCATTGAAATAATATATCTTTGTGGGTTGCAAGCAGTTAGAAGTGTTTGTATGTGTTTGTAAGCGTTGTTTACAGGCCGCATATTTCGAAGATAAAATTATATATTATATTACAATATCATAAAAGCAATTAGGCAATTCTGTGAATCTACTTTATTACGTTAGCCTACGATAATGCATATACTCGTACTTAGTTATTTCAATATTACAATAAATTGCAGCAGACAATTAGAAAGACCCACTTCTAATTGTCTGCTGCAATTTATTGTAATATTGAAATAACTAAGTACGAGTATATGCATTATCGTAGGCTAACGTAATAAAGTAGATTCACAGAATTAATCTCCGGAGGCGATTCAGCCTACAGTCAAATTAGTCCGCAGGTTCGCTTGACCACTTCCAATTTTTTTAAAGGTCAACTCGGCCCATAATTCTTGTACATTATACACGTAGGTATTTCGTTTTAGTGGGTGCGCTATAATCAGATTGCGGCACTCGTAGAGCTTCTACGGAACGACTTTAGCCGCTCCCGTCAGACAAACAAAACTATAAACATGAATGTCCCTATACAAATTGTCTTTTCAATTTACTGTTTTATTTTTATGTAATAAAATCCAATTTACATCGTTCACACTTTATGTAACTTAAATTTGTCACATGACAATAATTCTGTTTAATCGCCATGTAATTGTTTAAGCTGTGTTTATGGTCTTACCTAATTATTTCATTTTACTCGCATCGCCGTCACTCCACATTCCGATGGTAAAACTGTCACAAAGGGTTTGCTTTCACATGTCGGGACTGTGAGCAAGTCATGTAGCACGGTCACTTAACAGTTAGCAAGGGGCAGTCCAGCGTGATCGGTGTCAGTGAGAGGCGGCCGGTGGTGGGGCGACGCGGTAATGTTGTTATTGTGCGAGTACGTTGTACCGCGACGTTGTCTAGGGCGAGTGTCGGGCTGTGACGAGGCGCTCGGGCGGGCGGTTGCGTCGCGACTGCGCGTACTCTGCCTACGACTCCCCGCTCGATACCTACCCTGGCCATGAAAATTTCAACCTAGCTCCTGTCAACTGGTGGCAGAAAGGAGGCGTAAAACCTGTAAAGTTTTGCGCATTCGCGTTTTCGTTCTATAAACAAGCTTTTTACCCATTTAATTAATCCCTATAACAATTGGTATTAACAATTCCAAATTATGACATATTTTCTTTTTAAACTAATAAACAAAAAAACCTTAGTGTTTTTAAGGAGTTCAAATTAAATACGCACGGAGTCGAATTCATAATAATATTGAATTCAAAAACCAAATACACATACAAAATATGTTTATATAGAAGCACTATGTAACAAAACTTTTTGTTTTAATTTATTTTTTTATTGAAAATCACTACGATATCATTCGGGTTTAATTTGATTTCAGGTCGCGTTTTTTGCCTATTTGCCGCTACTGCACCTATGTCACCTGTCGTTATTTTTTTCTTATTTCACGTCCTTTTTATGTGAAGGATACTTGTATTAATCGGTTCTAACAAAATGATATAGATAAGCAGCCTTACCTATAAACGTTACTTAAATTTTAAGTAATACTTAGAAACCACTTAAGAAAATTTTTTACTTATAAACGTTAACTTTAATTTGTTGCTTAGCAATGTCTTAATGAACTGTCAAACACTACTTAAGAAGATAAGTAGTGATTAGTTAATACGATGCTAAGAAGATGATTACTTTATTTTTATAAGTAAGACAGAAGTTCTTTATCGAATTTTGCCGGGTTAATGTTCTTTTACAAAGGAAACAATAAAGCGTTTTAGATGCAAACCCTAAATCCTAAAAATTTAAGAAACTTTATGAATAACATTTTACGAAATTTTGCTTGCACACATCATGGCCCCTGTAGCCTACTGGCCTCATACAATAGATACGGCGGTATAAGGGTTTTGAGTGCGCTGCTAACCTTGTTGGGATAAAGGATAAGGGATATAAAGGGGAAGATGATTTAGAAATGTGCCCTGGAATCTGTTAGGCATTAACCGAAACAGAACAGCACAGGTGCTGTTAGTTTATTGTGGACTGTGAGCGAGCGTTTACTGCCGCCAAACTTAAGCAACTGTGGGTCTGTTACTACTAAACTTTAGCTTTCTCGTTAACTTTTACGGCAATATTAGAGTTAGTACAGGGTACAGTCGAGTCAGACGATAGGACAGAACATTTTCACCGTAGCTCAGCAGAGAGATTTTACTGCCTTCTTTTTTGAAGACTCGTTCTTCTTAAGGCTTACGCTCAAGGCAAGGCAAGGCTGTAGTGACGTATGACAAATAAAACAACATTTAAAACATATTTACCTACCTAATACTTTATTATTCAAAAATATACAAACAGAGTAGACATATCGACACACTGGTGGAAAACTAAGCTACAAATTGTTACAATTATTTACAAATATTTATAATACTTTATAAGTACATGCATCAAACTCTTACCAATTAATATAGACAAGTACAAAGTAAATGCTTTATAAACATATATGTATAGAAAAACCTCCAAAAAAAGTATAAATTTTATATCATTTGTCAGAATTTTTAAGTTATTAAATTTTAAACCATTTTTCCATCCATAGTACAAATTGCAATTATTTTGAGTAAATTTATAGATTCATCTTCAGAATAATCATAACATTCTTACTAATAAGGAAACCACTTTTGGTTCCATTTAAGTATTTTTAAAAGATTTCACTGATACCAAAGGTCAAACCGTGACAAATTCATTTCTATATGGTTTAATGCTTGTTACATACATAGTTTTTTTTTACATAAAAAACATAATAGCAAAAATTACATCGCACAAAAAAAATCAGTCTCAAAATATGCAGGTATATGTAAATAACATAACAATACGGTTGTATTCTAAGGGTATCTGAATGTATTGCATATCTTATATATATAAAAATCTCGTGTCACGATGTATGTTCGCGATAAACTCTGAAACTACTGAACCGACTTTGATCAAACTTCATAAGTATCTGTTATTTGGTCCAACTTAAAAGATAGGATAGTTTATATCTCATTTTGTTTATTATTTTTTTGGAAATTATATATTATTAACATAGCGCCATCTGTTGATACTTATTCAATACAGCAATTATTTATCTGTGAGTTCCATAAGGTTCTCACAGATGGCGGTTTAAAGTAATTTATCGGCTGGATTGCAAAAAAGCACCCCGGGCGAAGCCGGGAGCGGGCCACTAGTAATAAATATAAAAACAAGTATTCGATATTTAAATTTGTCCAAATTAAGAAAAACACTATAATTTTTTTCCTAAAACAATTTAAACAATATTATTATGCAATTTAAATACTGATGTTTTATTATGGCTTTTTTGATTAGTATTCATTTCTGGTTGTAAACTCTGTTAAATAAATAATCGAATTTGATTAAATAAGCAGAATAATTACGCATTACTTTTTATCATTTGCAAAGTATTATACTAATTCTCAAATTTTACAGAGAGTACTACAGGTAATTTATTGAATAAAAATACAATTTATTAACAAAGTTTATAAAAAGTTATATTCAAATTACTCTTTATAATATTTTATAAATATTTAGTAGATACTTGTAAAGAATCTGTACCGGATTTATAAAAAGAACAAACTCGATTTATCAAAACATTTATAAAGATATAGTATACCATAAAAATTTATTTATTATTTAAATGACCAATGTATTACCTTTCTATTATAGTAAAAAAATTTCCTTCATAATGAACATACGCTTTGTACAAAAAAAAAATTCTCCATCGAGCCATATCCACTCATGTCATGCCATGCATTTTTTAATTATTATGTATAAAAAGCCTACGACTTATTGATTGGCAGAAAATATGTCAACACCGGGAGATCCATCAGATAACAAATTATAAAAAAAAAATTGAAAACAGACAACTTATTTTATAGTATTAACAAAACTTATTATGTATTCTTGATAAATCTAATAAGTGTCTGAAATAAAGTTTAATTATTATTATAAGTGAATATAAACACATATTTTATTAATTGTGGCAGTCCTCTAAATTGACATTAAAATTGTCACGTTAAAATTGACAAGATATATATACTTCAAATATTCGATAATATAATATATCCAAAGTATATGAGTACACTGTTAAAAATTCGGTTTTACACTTCGAGTACAATTTTAAAGCCATCAGAAAATCCTTCTCGAAAATTATAAGGACAGCACCTCACTACAGACGTATATTTTGCCTTTGGCTCAATCAATAGTAAAAACTACTTTACACCTAATCACTAACGGAGATTCTTTATACAAATATCATTTAATTTTTTTAATTTTTTTTCACACAACTTTCACACACTTAATGTTTTTTTTTAAACATCACAAATTTTATGAAACTATTAACTATAGGTGGCAATTTATTAGTTTTTAGTATACATACATCGCTTAGCAATAACATTATAATACAACAATATACAATAAACAACAATTAAATTGTTAACATATATTTCGGTATCCTATGAACACAGGTTCCAACTGGAGTTAAAACATTGAATAAATGTGACAGGTGAATTACGACCATATTGTAAATAGACTTAAAACGTAAATTAAGGAGTAGGTATATTATATATACAATTTGTTACAAGTTTATGGAAAAAGAGGGAAGGTACTTCAAATATTGAATGTGAATTTTATTTAATTGATGCTTAAATTTCATTTTATAAGTAATAATTAACGGACAACTAAAATTTCGTTAACAGATTGAAAGAAGTAATTGTTGTTTTGTAGAAATACAAAAGGCACAATGTTATTGGATAATATTGTCAATGTGAACGATATATACTTCCACAATTAAAACACAAATATAGATATAAAATACTGTGTAATTTTTTTTAAAAAATGTTGCATTCTATACAATAATAAACTACAATTTCAAATTAGTATTTTTAAATTTTCCGAAAAGAAATTAATCTTTTTTACCTTGATTGTATAAAATAGCCATGCCATATTCTTCCAGTCAAAACTCGTTAATAATATAATAATAATTCCGTGCTAAAAACAATAACCATTATATTTTTAGTTGCTTAATAATATTCAAAGTTGTATTCACATATTACAAAAGGCTGTATACATTCAACTAATTTTCAAAATATTTTCTTAACAAAAATAAAAAAAATTAAACCGTTTAAAATTAGTTCTGACCAAGGTAGTTTTTTATAAAAATATTAAAAGCAAATTATTTTTGTAATTTCTTAATAAACTTTTTAAAATTTATATCTTTATCAACCAATGGAAACGTACATTCAGTCGGACACTCGACACTTCAATAATGTAAATTTAAATACTACGTGTCATAGGTAACAACAGTTTATAGATGGATATTTTACATGAAATTTAAGAACTCACAACTTGAAAGCCAGATTGACTAAGAAATATTATGCAAAATGATCCTATTACCATGTTAAAGGCACAAGAGTGGTCAAACACGCCTCCCTCGTGCTTTCCCGTTGACGATCGTGTCGCTCGACTGCGGCTTGCGTGGCCGCAGGATAAAGTTCAAATTGTCTCTCTTTATTGCGTAAAACACGTTCGCGTTGGCTGGCAACACCATTTCTAAAACAAATGTATCTTCATTAAACGACTTCTAACAGTATAAGGTGTACGCAAACATTACAATGCAAATACATGCAAAAGAAATGAGGCGTTTTTGGCGATTTTCAGAACTTCCGTCTTACCAGAGGTAAGATATCGTGAGATTTAACTATAGAGTTCCACTGTTCTAAATAAAATAAATTTCTGAACTAGCTGGAGCCCGCAACTTCGTACGCGCTGTAGTTCGTTTTTTTTAATCTCACAGGAACCTAACATTTTTCCAGGATAAAAATTATTCTATAATATATTTTAATCCAAGTAATCATAATACATCATTGTAAACCGTATTCAAATCGGTCAATCCGTTTCTGAGATTAGCGTGCATAAACAGACAAAAATTGTATAAACCATTTTTTTGACTTCGGTAACATAAGTATAATGTAGGTACAATGTGTACAATTTTTTTTTTCTTTTTTGAAAAAATATTAAATGAAGAGACACGATTTCATTACATGTATAGATTTGTAATATCTTTCTATATTTACCTCTATCTGACAGGATCTGTGACAATGTGTACGAGTCGGGGTCGCCTTCGAGGTTGAGTTTGAGCATCGCGTTGCGAATGACTTGCGGTGTGCGCTCGTTGTTGCCGAGCATTATAGACTTGTACAGAACCACGCCTTCTGTCTCCACGCACTCCGACTCGTACGTCACGCGCACTATGTAAAAGTTTGGGTCGGCGTTGGTGTTGGCGTGGGCCGGACTGTCGCTTACGACACCTGCCTTGCCGTTGGCAGTCTTCGGGCCGCTGTTTGCGCTCGACAGCGAAACGTCAAGTGAAGGCAGCGAGGATGACGAGGACCCATTGGATAAACGAGTCGGTGATGTCTTCCTAGCGAGGCTATCCCGCTTCCAAGCCGACACAGCACCGTCAGTCTCGCAGTAAAACTGTGAACTATTACTAGAACTCGTGCTCGCAATAGAGTCGTTCTTTTTGTGCCCCTGGTGATTGGCTTCGTTTAACTTCTTCCCTTGTCTATCTCTGGGCGGATTTGTCGGTGGTTCAATTTGACACGACAGCTGGTAACCCTCGCGATCGTCCAAAACGATCACGGAGTCAAACCATCTGTCAAACATCGGATCGGACGCCAGATGGTAAGCGTTAGCTGCGCCCTGCAATAACTTGATTTGTGCGAGAACTTCGAATTCCTTTCTTCGTTTGTCGAAATTGATCAACCCATCGGCCACCGTATCCGGTATCGCGGTATCTATCATGGTGAGATCCGTAAGAAAGGTGCCGAGGTATGGAATAGTTCCATTGCTGACGCCCGGCGAACCGCGCTCGTGTAATAACTTCTGCAACTGCCGATCGTTTTCGCCGACTGTGTCCGCAAATTTCGCGGTACCCTCTCTCATGAGCAACTCGCGTTGCGCCCACCGGTTATTGTCTTCGCTGAAAATTCTCGCCAACTCATCGAAAAGTTCCGATTTCTCCTTCGGCAACAACGCCCACGTTTTCCTCAGCCTGTACACCGAATTGCTTTGTAGACCGCTTATTATAGCTTTTAAAGAAGAAAAGTTTTTTAACACCCTCAATTCACGCGCGATATCAAGCCAAGCGGCGAGGATTTCAACACGCTCGTGCGGTCTCAGATTTGGCTCTACGAGCACTGTGGAAATTACTCTAAAAGACACTGCGTTGAATTGGTTGACGGTCGCGAGGACAGTAGCCGCGTCGTGTGAGCGGTCCTTGTCACGTCGGGACCAGACGGCGCCGAGACACTGATGAGGCACAAGTTTCTTAAAAAGCTCCATGTCGATCCTGGTGAGTTGTTCGGCAAAGTGGCGGTGGGGCACGTGCGGCAGTCGGTACGTGCTGGTGTGATGCGCTGGCACTCGCATGCCAGCCGCGAGGCACACTCCGCCCGTAGCTGCCCCGTTCCCTCCGCATCCATTCCTTTCTGCACTGAACACTGCCAGTTTCTGCAACACCTAAAATTAAAATGATTAATAATAATTAATAAGCACTTTAAATAAAATTTATAGTGCAGTCATAAACTGGCAAACTTTAGCGGCAATAATCGCCCTCTTAAAGAAGACCAACTTGGAATAAAAACTCGTGTGTTGTTGTATTTGTCACTTCGGCACTTTGTGGCGATGGGTGGATCCCTCATTCGCGTTGCTTATGCTTATAGGCGAAAGAGCCACCAATAGATATCATCAGCTTTTTTGCCGACCTATACCTAAAAAAAATCAGAACATCACGAACTAACATACTTGCAACTTTAACGGACCTTCGTGAAGTTGCAAGTATGTGTAGAGATACCTTCGAATGTAATTCTGATCCTGGCAGATGTATTTGAGTGAAGGCCAGCAACTGTTGCAGTTCGGGGTGATGCGGTGGTTGTCGAAAGTCCTCCGGATAGCTGTCTAACCACACGTGAAGACATGCTACCAAGGTTCTGTAACGTCAAACACAGGTAACGTTATTAACTAACCAGTCTATGATCGTCCGCAGCATTAGTCGAGCATAATTTTGTAATTTATACACGCACATATTTTACCGACGGTTCCTTCATAGCTTTCTAAATTGAATCAATAAACTGAGAATCTGCTATTCACCTGTCACTCATTCCCATCGCGGATTAAAATTATGTGTGAAAAGATAAACTTATTTGCTTTAAATTCTTTTAAAAGTAATTTCATAAGTCTCAACGTTTATTATAAAAATCTGGTTCAAAATACTTCATCATCAGGCTGCACACCAAACCAAGTACCTAAGTGATAGTTTTAAAAGAAACTATTGGGGAATAGTTAATTTATTAACTTAATTTTTACTATACTGTACTGCAATAATATGCTATCTATTATTACAGTACAGTATAGTATAGACATATCTGTCACGCAAGTTAGTATTAAATCACAGTATATATTTATAAATTACTAGTGGCCCGCTCCCGGCTTCACACGGGTGCAATCTCTTAGATTGTCTTACACCGCCATCTGTTAGATTGTCATGGAACTCACAGATAATTTTAACAAATAATTGCTGGATTGAATAGGTATCAACAGATGGCGCTATGTTAATAATATTACATAATTTGCAAAAAAAATAATAAACAAAATTAGATATAAACTATCCTATCTTTTAAGTTGGACCAAATTTTATCAAAATCGGTTCAATAGTTTGGGAGTTCATCGCGGACAAACATGTAACACGAAATTTATATATATAAAGATTGTATTGGATTGGATTTTATCACAGATTTTCAACGCCTCTAGGTTAAGGTCCAGATTTCAAATTAACATTAAAATATAGTGACATTTTATTGCCAATTTGCGAATTATGAATTAGTAACGAACTAAAAATAGAAAATAGAATCATGTTGTTGTTATGTTAATCATATTGACAATAAATGTAGTTAATTTTATTTCGCATCTATACCATATATATGTATACATGTTACATTTACTCACGAAATCAGTTCGTTAATAGTGTTGGGAATATAATCCCATTTTCGCAAGTCTAGAATGTACGCATTTTTATAAGTACAAACCAACATATTTAAGACTATTATGTAAAAAACCTACTTCAAATAAGAGTAGTTTCTAAGGCGTCAATTTTAGGAGCCATCGCTCTTTCTTACCTTCGATGTTGTAGTGATATATCGCTTGCTGTAGGAACAACATCCTCTGACGCCAACGCTTCGTACCGTCGCAGCAACAGATCCAGCACTCGGCTGCACTCCGCAAACGATCTGAAAACAAACAATATATAACAAAACTTTATTTTCGAATACATCATCATAAATGACAAAGTCAAAACACCTCATTGCTTAAAAGCACTTTTAAATTTATTTATACTCAAAAAGAACTATCACTAAATGTATAAGGGTCGCGAGGCGAATTGAATTGTAGCTTAGGCTTAGGCTTTTAGGTGAAGCCTAAACAGAAGGTAAACATTTTTTTACATAATAAACAAAAAAGGTAGCATGTTTTTACATGCAATGAATTTAGACTGAAAACTCTTAAACGCTAAACTTATCCGATCAATCGGAGCAACAGTAAAAAAAGTCCGCGTCGTCCGATCAGTCGGACGAAGCAGTCGGACCACGCGGTCTCAGTAGTCCAGTCAATGAAGCCTGAACTTTGCCGTTGGTGAGTAGAACCAACGGGAAAATGTGCGTTAATGATCCTGCAATAACATATCGAAAATGCAGGGTCCTAAATTGTTATAATGTTATACAACCTATACGGATGATACTAAAAAACATAAAGCTTGAGTTTGTCAATGTGACTTCATTAAATAAAAGACATGAAAAACTGATGTGTTTACTATATAATATTGGCGACGAAAATACTTTAAAATGGATGAGAACCAGTTTAAAGCATTTATGAAACAACAACAACAATTAACGGAAATTTTGTGCGTGCTAACAACGCAACAAAAACCCTCCGGAAGCATAACAAATGTACAACCAACTGAAACACCCAGTAAGAAAATTTCCAATTTCGCAAACGACAAATTTAATCCAGACACAACGTCTGTGAAAAATTTTTTGGAATACTTTGAAGCAAAATGCAATATATACGGAAGTGAGTACAAAGAGATACAAAAAGATTTACTAATAACTTGTCTACCACCCGACATTTTTCACAAAATTAAAACGGCAATGATGGATACATTTGAAAAATGTTCTTATGAGGATATAAAATTGAAACTAATAAGTTTCTACTCATCAAAAACAACCCGATTTAAGGCACTCACTGATTTTTGGAACTGCTCAAGAGAAGAAGGTGAGTCAATGGAAAATTACGCAAACAAAATTAAAGATTTAAGCAAAGACTGTGGTTATGAAGGCAAATTTCTGGAACGCCAGCTACGGGACCGGTTCGCAACTGGCATTAATCATGAAAGTCTACAAATAGACCTAAAACAAAAGTGGCCAGAGCTACAAGATCGAGACGCACAAGGAAATATAACAGAAGTAACGTTTCACCAAATTTTTGAAGTTGCACAATCAAGAGAACGAGCAGAGAACGATTACAGCAATAGCAACAATATGGTGCAACGCATCGAACAAAGGTATGTGAACAGACCTTCTACAAGTTTCTACAAACAACGAAGTTTAACAAAAGATCAATGCAAAAGATGCGGAAGAACAAGCAGACATGAAGTCGATAACTGCAAAGCAAAAAACTATGAGTGCAAAGCATGTAAAATGAAAGGACATTTCGAAAGCTGCTGTATTAAAACAGGAAGGGCATACATACACAAAACATCAAACAACAAAAGGAAAGTCAACAATATTTTATCAAGACGTTCATCGTGTAGTTCATCTGACAATAGCAACGACGAATCAAACATATACAAAATTAAGGCCAACAATATGAGATGCAAGAAAATAGATGTTTCCATTAATGGACTTAAATGTACTATGGACTGGGATTCAGGTTCCATTTATTCGATCATAAGTACAGCATTCTGGAAGAAAATTGGATCACCACATTTAAAAGCGGGTCCAAAACTACGTGCCTATGGCGAGCATAAACTAAAGCCTAAAGGCCTTACAGATGTTACAGTAGAAATACAAGGCGAACAAAAAATTCTACCAGTGGTCGTAATTAAAAATGCCAAACCCATGCTATTCGGACTACAATGGAGTGAAATGTTCAATATGAATTTTCCTAGCTCAGTTTATACAATTAAAGCGTTGCCTCGAGCATCATCACTAAAACAAGTACTACAACAAAACAGTGAACTTTTCGATGATAAATTGGGTAAAGTTAAAAACTACCAAGTTAACATACATATCAAACCTGGAACTGAACCGAAACATTTGCCACCACGACCGATTAAATTCAGTATTCGGAAAAACGTCGAATTTGAACTTGAACGACTTACAAGGGAAGGAATTATTGAAAAAATTGACCCGAACGAAACACCAATAGAATGGGCTACACCAACAGTAAATGTTGTAAAAGCAAATGGAAAAATTAGAATATGTGGTGACTATCGCACAACTGTCAATCCGGTGCTAGTAACACATACACACCCAGTGCCACAGTTTGATCACCTAAGACAGCGTCTCGCCGGAGGAGAGAAGTATTCAAAGATTGATTTAAAGGACGCATATTTGCATTTTGAATTGGCGCCCGAATCAAAGAAATACTTAACAATTGCAACACACAAAGGTTATTATCAATATAACAGAATGCCTTTCGGAATTACTACAGCACCGGCAATTTTTCAAAACTACCTCGAGAAACTGCTGGAAGGTATACCTAACGTAGCAATATATTTTGATGACATTGCTGTCACGGGAAAAAATAACGCAGATCACCTAAAAACATTGACAGAAGTCATGAACAGACTGAAAGAAGCGGGAATGAAAGTTAACCGTAAGAAATGCATGTTTTTTCAAAATGAAATCGAATATCTTGGACATACGATCAGTAAACATGGAGTACAGCCAACAAGATCGAAAATCGAAGCCATTCTTAACGCATCACCACCTGAAAACGTAAAAGAATTGAGATCCTTCCTAGGACTAGTAAATTTTTACGAACGATTTATACCGCATTTACACAGCATATGTGCCGAGTTACACACACTAACAGGACATAGACAAAAATGGAGATGGACGGAAAACGAAAACACAATATTCAAGAAAACCAAAGAATGTATAACGGAATCTAAGCCACTTATTTCTTTTGACGAAAAGTTACCCTTATTTCTAGCTTGTGATGCTTCAGAAAAAGGTATTGGAGCAGTGTTATATCATAAAATTGACGGCACTGAAAGACCAATCGCATTCGCGTCACGGAAATTAAAACAAGCAGAGAGCAATTACTCTGTTATCGATCGAGAAGCTCTTGCAATATTTTTCGGAATAACGAAATTCGACAACTTTCTACGTGGATCAAAATTTATACTGGTAACAGATCACAAACCCTTGATACATTTACTCGGAACCAGTCGCAACTTACCCAAATTAGTCAACAACAGACTTATCCGGTGGGCTTTGTTGATCGGCAGCTATGATTACGACATAAAATATACAAAAGGAAAAAACAATATACTCGCCGATTTTCTATCAAGACTACCAAACCCTAATGAAAGATCTTCCAAAGCAGAATGCTCAGTTAACAAAATTGTTAAAAAAATTAGTGAGTCAATGATAAACGAGATTGCTATAAACGAAGAAACTATCAAAGAGCAAACTAAAAAGGACTCGGTACTACTAAAAGTCATGCAACATATTAAAACAAATTGGAGCTCTTATAAATACGATGAAGAGGTCTTACAAGCATATTTCAAAAAACGTAATGAATTATCAGTAGAGAATGACATCATAATGTGGCAAGGTAGAATCATCATACCGACGTCTATGAGGAAATTAACATTGAAATACCTCCATAGAGGCCATCCAGGAATTTCAGCCATGCGAGCTCTTGGACGATTTTATATATGGTGGCCATCAATCGAAGAAGAGATGGACAATTATGTTAAAATGTGTAAAGGGTGTCAAGAAAACAGACCAAATAATTCGGAACTTCCAATTTTTTCGTGGTCAATTCCAGACAATGTGTGGGAAAGAATCCACATCGATTTTGCGGGACCATTCCTTGGAAAATATTGGTTAGTTCTTTGCGATGCCTTATCTAAATGGATAGAAGTAAAACCCATGAACAAAACTACAACTGTCAAACTATGTGGAGAACTCGATGACATTTTTACGACCTTCGGACTGCCACAGATAATAGTTTCTGACAATGGCCCACAGTTTACATCTGAAATATTCAAAACCTACTGTAAAAGGAGAGGCATTACCCACATTAGATCGTCTCCATATCACCCACGTACGAATGGATTAGCAGAACGTTTAGTGCGTACGTTTAAAACAAGAATGTCAAGCGAACTGAACATGCATAACGACATAACAGAGAGACTAAGGAGTTTTCTATTCACTTATAGAAATACACCACACAACACCACCCTTAAGTCTCCAGCTCAAATGATGTTTGGAAGACAATTGAATTGTATACTAGACAATGCACGGCCAAACACAAGGAAGATGTTATACCATCGACAAGTAAAAGCTAACATCTTGGCAGAACAAGCTCCAAATTATCGACCTAACAGCAACGTTTTTGTCAAAACGAAGGAAGAGACAAAGTGGAGACCAGCTATCGTTGAGAAAAGAACTCATAAGTACTCATATGTGATAAAAACACCAGAAGGCACATTAAGGCGAAGGCATGCTGATCACATAAGACCAAATAACATACAACTCACACAGCAGTCCACACCTTTCCAAACACCAGAACAGATCCACCAGATACCAGATACAATAGTAACCGAGGTTACACAGCAGTCCACACCGGATTGATTTGCAAAAAAATTGCAAAAAGGTGAAAAAATAACTTTTTCTCAAATATCTCGAAAACTATAAAAGATATGAGAAAAAGTTTCAAATAAAAGTTGTAGAGGATTTAATTCTCTACAAAAATGATTAGAATGATTTTTTGCGTATCGGGCACCGTTGGCACGGAAATCACGTTTAAAATATGAAAAATTGAAAAATAAATGTTTTTTCGCTCAAAATAAAAAAAAAATCCAAATAGGAGTGATTTTTAGCCATCAAAAAATTATTTTTTTGATTTCATTTTCACACCAATCGATTTAGAATGAAATATTCTATAAGATTGTTATTTTTTTAGAAAAAAAAAGATTCATCGAGATTTAGATTAGAAATGGGTTTTGGGGAACTCTCAGGGATTCGGCACTGGCGATGAGAGAGAAAGACTATAGTTATGTCTCGCTCGCACTCACACAAAATTTCTGCGCGTGCGCGGCGTACGAAAAAGCATGCGTGCGAGAGAGACCAAGTTTTTCTAAATGAGAGGATTTACGCTAAACTCAAAACTCGTTCGCTTAGCATTAAAAAAAATAATTTAAAATTAAATATATTTTTTTGCATACTAAACTTATTATAAAACTCACTAACTACTACGACGTGCTTTACAGTTTTAAGATTAACTTAAGTGATGTTTTTACTAATATAAAAAAATAATTAACTGCCTTACTAAATATCCAATAAAACTACAAAAAGAAATGTACTTTAATTGGATACCCTAACAATAAATTAGTCAAAAGTTGCTCGTAATTTCTAATCGTTATTCGCAATAAAATATGTAAATTATTTACCGGTAGGTGGCGAGAAAAACATTGACATAAGTGGATTCGAGCTCGCCATCATCAGTGGCAAGCGCCTCCACAAGACGTTCAACAGTTCCTGCCTTCACGAATCGTACGCGAACCGTCTCCCACTCCAGGTGGGATATTTCATCGTCGGATTCCTGTAACATAACAGTTGATTTCTCATTAAAAGTTCGTGCAACAGCAAATGTAATTAAAATTAAATTTAAGATGTACTGAAAGTAAGAAAACAGTTTAGTTTTATGTAACTTGTAATTGTAAATTATGGTGTAAAAGTATTGTTATCAAAGATAATTTTATATCTTTACTAGTGGGTGCCCGCTACTTTGTCCGCGTCCGATCGATACCTACCAAACTTCACAGGATTACCTGCTCGACTAATCTGAAGATTGTCTGAAAATTTCATCAAAACCGGTTCAGCGGTTTTGGAGTCCATAAGGAACATACATACACACATGGAGGGAACATACATACACACATTGCCTTTTATATATTAAGATGCATTTAAGCTTATCAAAATGTAAAGCAATAACTTTTACTAGGAAAATAAATATAATTAATTATCATTATATTCTGTTTGGTATGGAACTTGTTTAAATAACAATTATATCACTCACTAGAAATGTGTTAATCATCCAAAAATTTAAATTAATTAAAAAAAATATCTTTTTTTAAACTGAATGATGAAAAGAAAAATTCATTTTAGTAACCTAGTACATGGGTCGGCAACCTGCGGCTCGCGAGCCACACACTACTTATATATGAATAAACAGATATTTTTCTTATGAATAAATAGATTCGTTTTTTTAACAAAATCAAGTAGTGTTTAGGAAATATTACAATTTAAAGTATGTATTTTTATTATTACTTATTACTATAATTTCATTACTACATTAATTATTACTAATACGATAATCAGTACATGATTATTTCCTGTGTAATCTTCACTAAATCGTAGGTTACGATAATCTAGTAACTGACACAACGATCCCTTAGCTCACAATCATAATATGTAATGGGAAAAAGCTGATGTAATAAATCATAAAGTTGCAATTTCATTGACAAAACAGATGTAATTAATATAATTGTGAACTAGGATATCAAATTGCATTATTCAGTAGGGGCGGCAAAATTTGAACTGCCTACAGGCAGGAAACGTGTAAATCCGCCACTGCATTGTATATCGATTGCAAACAAAT
This sequence comes from Synanthedon andrenaeformis, assembly GCA_936446665.2. NCBI lineage: Eukaryota > Metazoa > Arthropoda > Insecta > Lepidoptera > Sesiidae > Synanthedon > Synanthedon andrenaeformis. Next base: position 11,428,717 of record OW387777.2, on the reverse strand, counting down.
TGCAAAGCAGTTCGCAGTGTATACGCGATTCCTATACGCATAAACTATTTATGCCGAAGTACTGCAAAACTAACGCTGGTGAACGTGCGCCTTTATATCGTGTTAAGGTCGATTCACAGATATCAGTGAAGTCACCGTCCCGGCAAAGTGTTCGCTCCGTTCAGTATCAGTGCTACAGTGCTGCGTCAGTGACTTAATTCACACATGTCAGTACTCAGTTCACGGAGCTTCAGTGAAAATGTGGCCGTCGTGAAGTATCGCGATTGTCGCTATGGTTCTGTTCCATACTACGGAACAAGCAATGATAGCTATTGCTCTAGACGAAGAAGAGCAGCATCAAGGAAAAAAGAGAAAATGCATCAAGGAAAAAGAGGAAATTGGTTTTGTATTTCGAATCCATGTACTTTTTATGAGACAAATTATACAAAACCCTATTTTCACGAACCAATTCTATCAATCGCTTGTCCTCCATTTTGTTTTTGATGCCGCGGCGTCCGTGATCCGACAAAAAATATCGTTGTCAACGAACACGTCCGTGATTGCCGATGTCGGCCGGCACTGACACTGAGAGCAGGAGCAGTAGAGCAATGTGTCGTCACTGATACTGACAAGTGGGGATGCGTTCATAGAGAATGTATGAAAGAATATTTCGCACTGTGCCAGTACTGTGTCGGAATTGTGGCTTCACTGATATGTATGAATCGACCTTAATGCACAAGTACAACTGTTTATTTACACGTGTTGATCTATTTTCAACCATTTCACACGAATATAAAAATAATATTGTTATTTTAGTTTTATGGTGTTGTTTTGTTTTTCTTAGTTTTTGTTTTTTGGTGTATTTTTGTATATGAATATGTATAAAGTTTCTCTCTGTATAAAATTTGTTTACCAATTCGTGGAAAATGTTGTTGATTGCACTGTTACCTTTATTTAAGTATGTTTCTCTTTTTTCAAATTTACTACCTACATACGTTTGTTTGTTTTCCCTAATAAAATAAAATAAAATTGATGCTGACGAGCTTTATCAAAAATCGAATTTGCGGGTTAAAAGAATAACATACTTAGTTAACTTTAAAAACAATTCTTAATTAGCTACTTAAGAACTGTTATAATATCTTAATAAACACAATTAAATGACACCCTTTCCATTGTAAAAAATTGAAACTAAGCTATTACTTGGGGAAAAAAGGAAAATCTGCTTAAAATTAAAAATCCAGTCCTAAGTTTAAATAAAGAAACTACATATATCATGTTATGTACCTACTTATTTAAAACTTTAATATGTTCCCTCTCCCAGTAACCTCCACTCAAGGAGGCGTTTTTTACTAAACTTTGTTGATCCTATGTGACATGCCCACTGCCACTTCAGCTTGCAAAATTCTATTTTTTTATGACGATTTTAGTATTAATGCAAAATTTCTTACAATGAACCAAAAAATGACTGGTTACACACGTTGAGATTATTCTTAATTAAATGGCTGATCTCTAAATATGAAAGTCGCCTATAGAAGTATTGTAAAATACTGCACATTTTAAATGAAATATACTTTAACAACATTCAACAAGTGGCAACATTTTTCACTGACAGTGATAATAAATAACCTAGGACGGCTAACATTAAAAGAGCTGTGGGTTTATGGACCCATCTCAAACAACACACATAAAATACAAAAGCACAACATGGAGCTTAATAACTTTAGTTTGCAAAATGTTTTTAGTACATCAAATTTATGGTTGGTACCTCAACTTTTAGACATATAAATACTAGCTGTTGTACGCCATTTCTTCTGCATTTTATTATTATTTAATAGCTTTTTATTATATGTAAGGATAATGACAGGATCACCTACAAGGAGTGGTTTCTAGATAAGCAGTGGTATGGTGGATTTTAAGTAATCCGGATATCCTTATGTACATAATATAGAGATATACGAGTAAGATAAACGAAAAGTACTTGTCCATTGTGTTATAAAATGGTACGAGTATTATTAAGTACTTTAACATTGTTTTATGTGTAAATATGTGTAGTACGCTTTTATATGTTGCAACTCTGCCAATGTCAATGCTTCCGGTGCAAATAACAAGTTTTCTGATTATTTTTATTATGTATTGTTAACTATTCTATTTAATCAAACAGTGTTCTTGAATGCCATGATGTATGCTTTTTACCACGAGATTAAACCTCAATGGTTTTTAGTTCTATCATTTTACTCATTTTATATAATAGCCCTTAAAAATTTTAAAATTATATAAATAAATAAAAATAAATAAATAATTATGTTTTATTCCCCCATCTTCCATACCAAGCGTACCTATATACTTATATTTATTAATATACTATTGACTAAGTGGCTCATTTGGTTCTCTTTTATTTCGATATTAATTGTCATTGTATGGAAGAGAACTTACACTAGAAGCACTACGCGTTGGCCTGTGATAACGCACTTTCTTCAGATAGACGGTGTAGATTGCGCCATCGACACGTTCTTCGCCCCACAACCGCCATGTTGGCTGCTGGAACATACGATCACAAGGTCAACACAAATTTTATTATGGAACACAAGTTTTGATATGTGTGTATAATCGAGTCAATAGTCATCTCGCGGGTAATTAACTCGCGGGCGATCATGTTTGGTTTGTGTTTTACCTATTATTTCGTTAGTCAACTTGCTCCCAATACGTGATTCTGTCACTCTGATTTTGATGTGTGTAGGTATATCTATTCCAGAAAGTTCAAGTCAAAGTTCAACTAATAATCTCTGAAACTACTCATTACACATTACATTCTAAAAATTCATTCATTAATATTTAGAATTAATATTCAGAGTGGCCATATAATATATTTTTATTGTATTCAATACCGCAGTCCACTTGATGGTAAGTGCCACTTGATGGTAATGAGTTAATAGGCGACGGTAAATAGCCGTTATCTGATAACACAAGCAACACCATAGGGACCACGAATGAAAGCATAAAGGGCTGGTGCATCATTGACATACTAAGCGAATATCATTTTTCTTTGTAATCAGAGTTAGTAATTAACTTCAAACTTTATTTAAAAAAAATAACTAGCCTTGTCTAGAAAATCCTGGCCGATTTATAGAAATCTGAATTTTATAATATTCCACAAATTTTAAACACATAGTTGAAAAATATCCACTAACAAAAGTGATATTAAAAAAGAAAGTGCTTGCTTTTATAGGTTACTTATAAACAATGGGTAAAGACTTTCATTGGAGCGGTAACTCAATGGTATATATATATTCTATGGCCAGACTCATTTCATTCGTTATGTTCATTTGCGTCAATCTCTCCACCTATATACACAATTTATACACCTGATTCTACCCTATATTTGAAACTGCTTTCGTTTTATAACGAGACTTGTAGAAAACTCGAAAAGAAGTCAACAGATCAATTAAAATTGAAATTCTTTACATATTTTATGCAACTTTACAACTCTCCACTCCACGTACCTACTAGTAGTAGTGTTGTATAATATGCTTACATAATCATCGTTGACTTTATCAGCGAACAGTACTGGCTCGACCTTACTGACGCCGCATATTCTCCACATGGCCCATGTCCGCGGCGTCAGCGTCACTACGCTCGTGACGTCACGTCAGCACAGCTGAGTGCCGCACCGCACGCTCACTTTCACTCATCCACTAATCAACGTAACGCTACGCTATCAAGCTACATGCAAAACCAACGATTCTCTTATTGGATCGATCGCGGGATGTTATCGAGCGTTCTGTTCGAGTGGTTCGGACGAGCGTAACGCAGGTGCCTCGGGTGAAATCACAGCACGCTCGGACAACGGCACACTTGCTGAGTGCCGACGGATCCGGCTCAACTTGATTTGATTAATTACCACCTTACAGTCAAATAGACCACGTAAACACAACGAGAATATTTTTATTTATTTATTTTTTGAATAGACCACGTAAACGCGAGTAAGTACTTCTTTATTTCTAAGTATTTTTTTAACTTTCAAATGTATTTAAAAAAATAATTTAAAATTAACTTTTTTGGAAATCAAATATTCCGGCGAATTGAATTCTAATTACACTTATTATTTTTGTTCCCATTTTCACTTAGAAATAACGTTGTGAAGTTAACATGTGTATTTTATATGAAAAAAAATATCACATATTTTATAAACACGTAACACTGGAGTATAATTTTCAAAGTTAATAAAGGGAATTTTTATTTTTTACAACAATTGTATGAAAATTGTTTTGCAAGGCGGTGATGTTGGTGCGCGCGCGCAGTACGACTGCTCTCTTGCGGAGAGATCGCGTGAAAAACTTCTATAAAACACGTCAATAATTGCTACACATACGCACGAGCGCAAGTTACCTTATTTTACAATTCAACATAATTATGAATGACTATCGAACAGCACAGAGTAGTGTAAGTTGAAACACCTGATAAATTCTTTAATAAATGCGGGTAGTTAGTAATTATTGAAAATCTCACTATAAAAATTCAGCGTATAATTTATTTGAAACAAGTTTATAAATGAATTACACTGAATAACTGTAGTTTTATAAACACATTGTCAAGTTATAAAAATCATGTGTGGGAAAAAATGCATGCTACCTACATATAGGTAAATGGCTAATGAATTTATAACATTGCATTAAAGAAGCTCCCGAAAGAAAAAAATTAAAGTAAATTGGATAAATAGATTTTGGATAATAATTTTTACACATTTTATGAACATAATGACTTTATTAACACTTATTAATGACATAATAAGTTACCCACTTTATACTCAAATATATATTTCTTTCTTCTCCCCTTATTTTGGCAATTTATTTCCAAAGTATAAGTATATCTATTACATAAATATAAAGGCATATAAATATAAAAATACAAAGTCTGACAAAATCTTTTAAAGCTAGTTCATTAATAAATTCATAAAACTGAAAACAGACGTATTAATTACACTGGGTCGTATTCGTAGACGAATTATTCTAAAAGTTAATAAATTATTTTGTCGTCAACACTACGTAAGTACAAAAGTGGAAGAAACGGCAGAAGTAGACGCTGTAATAATAATCTACTAATCAGCAATTGATCTACCATTATATAGTCTTTGCTTGATCAGCACTATACGTTCAGTGACAAGCAAAAAAAACTACGACTTTGTTTTAGTAGCAATTTATGAAGACGTACGCAGTGTGGCATTAATAGCTAAATTAAATATATGATTCTAACCTAACTCTGACCTCCTTCAGTATGATTAATACTCATAAATATGCTTTAATCCAATTTATCGAGAAATTAATGAATAAATTAACGAAATAAGAATTAAACCATTACACTGTTTCTATTTTTGCGTAATTAATATTTTCCACATTATAAACGACGACTTTTTTCGAAGACTTCCGCCGCGTTCCTCTTTTTAAAGTGGTTGAAACATTAATTCAATCTAGTTATTGCTCATATATTTTTAAAAGGCGTTTTCCTACTTTTTCCAGATGAAAGGTACTCAATGTTTTTTCCTGTACTTCTAACAGCGTGTAGGTATTTAAAACTGCATAGATATCGGTTTAGTTATTAACTACTTGTTAAGGCGTGAATGCGTAACAAACAAAAAACTTTTCAGCTTTATTATATTAGTGTACTTATCCAATATATACAAACGTTGCCATAATATACAATTACAACAACAGTGATGTGAACGAGTTGTTTTACACCAATCTTAATTTTTACCTTTTAAAAAGAGGTTTAATAACCTCAAAGGTATAGTTTGGGAGAAAATTGTCACAATTTAACTAATTCTATGTTTTTAACCAAACAGTAGATTCAATCACCTAAAAGTTTTAACCAAGGAATAGAAAACGTAGTTACTAAATTTTTATTCTTTTAACGACATCTGTTCTGAAGATAATAATATATGATGTAAATAATAAATAAACAAACAATTGAACCCAATTTCAAGAATGAGAAGGCGTACGTTTTGCTTTCATAGTTGTAAGTGTACTTTCTATGGTACATTCCATTGCGTGTTCAACCTCGTGCTAACGATATCTTCGTAGGAGGGGTATTGATCGGTTATGCACCAGTAGTGGGGAAGATCTTAAAATAACCGATGTTCATAGCCAACACGCCTGGCACCGAGATATTTTTGCCTGACTGGAAAAATGTCTGGAAAAACTTTATTGGTAGAAGATGAATTTGATATTGTTAAATTAATGTTAGAAGACTTTGTTAGTTGCGCTCTTCAAACCTTAACTAATCAAGCAACAGCCATTAAAATTTACCTTCCAACTAGAAAAAAAGTGCTCTTCCCAATAAGTCATCTAAAAATAAAAATAAAAAATTCAACGCCTTGCAAAAAGAGGGGCGGGCGAAATCGCGGGCAATAGCTTGTTTATTATACTTACATACATAATATACATGTTATAAAGCTTCATTAAAAATGTTTCTTCTTGAATACCAACCTTTTATATTAATAGTAAAGGATCTACTATTAAGCCCATTACATTTTAGGTGTCACCTACCCATGCACTTAAGAGAGTCGAGTACCTTTAGATCAGGGATTCCCAAAGTGGTCGATATCGACCCCTTGGGGTCGATATCGGTTTCCTAGGGGTCGACATAAACGAAAAGTGATTTTGGGGGTCGACGAGGTCTAAAAATCGACCCCTATTATATTAACACAAGTTCTTATTTAAAACTTTCAAGATAGGTAAGTAGGTAGTTACTGTATTGTTTATGTTGTGTTACGTGTACTAAGAATAATTAATATTTTTGTAGGAAATAATGTTCCAGGAATGTAAAGTTTCAAGTTCGTACAAGATGAAAAACTCGGCAAGTCTATGTGGACAAGTTTGTGCAAGATTGAGTTGGAGCGTACGTCTTTCAGCGGCGTTTTGACTTGCTCTCTATTTGACGATAAAGTGCTTATCACACTATTCAATTTGAACGATTCCTATTTAGGAATCTAAGTAGTGAGCTCGTGATCACACTACGCTAAATTGATTTCTAAATCGAAGATATAGAGTTGAAAATGGATAAACTCTTAATTGAATCCAATCTGTTCTAACTGCGATCACACCTTCCGATTTCCTAAATTGGAATCGTTCAAATTGAATAGTGTGATAGCGGCTTTACGCGAATTAAGACGAACGAATTCATGATCAAGTCCAAACATGTTCCTGATATTTTACTATTTAACGAGCTTGCATTTAGGTTGAAAGTTCATTTGCGTTTTGAAATTCGTTGGAGCTTGAACGATAAAAACTCATATAGCTAAGTACTCATTTATTTCAAGAGATTACAAACTTATTACAAAGCTAAATTAAGTGAAGTAAAGTGACTGAAAAAGTGTTAAACACAACATACAACATATTTTAAATAGGTATGTATAATTGTATTTGTAAAAATTACTAACACTTAAGTCTTTGGTTTTCGTTCTTATTCTACCTAATTACCTAATACGAAGTTTCTATACCTAATTACCTACTGTAGTTACTTCCCAATATAGGTATCAAAGTTTATCAAAGAGTAAGTCAGTAATACTTAACAAGAATCCATTAACTGAGTGTGATAAAAATAAGATAGTGTGCAAATTTAACAGTTTATTATTGTTTTTTATTTAGGTTCCTTATTTTTTTGTTTGCAGAATTACTGAAAGTTTTATGATGGCGGACACGAAAAAAAAATGCAGACAATACAGTTTGGACTACTTGAAGTTCGGATTTATTGCATCTCCATCAAATCAACACTTCCCGATGTGTCTCATATGTGAAAAAGTATTTAGTAACGATGCCATGAAGCCTTCAAAAATGGATGACCACTTATCAAGAGTACATGCTAACAAAAAAAGTAAGCCCTTGTCATATTTTCAAGCACTGAAAGAAAAACTAGACAAAAGGCCATCCATAGGATCGATGTTTGCGTCATCATCTATTCGAGACAATGATGGTTTACGAGCGTCCTATAATATATCTTTACTAATAGCGAAGTCGGGGAAACCCCATACAATTGGAGAGCAGCTTATCTTACCAGCCATTGCGGAGGTCCTTAACAATGTATTGCACAAACCCGCACATGATATTTTAAAGAGAATACCTTTGAGCAACAACACCGTTCAGAGACGCATAGATGAGATGGGACGCGATGTGGAAAACATTTTATGCAAGTTCTTACAGACCCGCAGATTCTCTCTCCAGTTGGACGAGTCTACATTACCCGGCAATGAAGCTCTATTGTTAGGATATGTTCGATTTATCAAAGATGAAAATATGTGCCAAGAACTGATTTTTGCTGCATATTTAGAGACTGATACTAGAGGAGAATCGATTTTTCAGGCCGTGGAACATTTTTTTACTGATAAAGCTATTCCATGGAAGAATATTGTTTCTGTTGCGACTGATGGTGCACCGTCTATGGTTGGTCGTCATCGTGGCTTTATAGCTCACTTAAAGCGACAACTGCCTGATGTACTGGTTATTCACTGTGTGATTCACAGGCAGCATTTAGCAGCAAAAAAGCTGAGTCCTAGATTGCATAAGTCTTTACAATATGTAATAAATGCTATCAACAAGATTCGAAGCAATTCTTTGAACTCTCGGTTATTTGCTCAACTATGTGACGAAAACGACGAAGTCTTTACTCGGTTACTTCTGCACACTGAAGTTCGCTGGCTATCAAGAGGCTCTTGCTTAGAAAGATTTTCAGCCCTTTTTGAATCTGTGTTGGAGTTTTTACAAGAAAAAGATCCGAATTTGAAAGAAAATCTGAACAATTGTAAAACAGATATTTATTACTTGACTGATATCTTTGGAATGTTCAACAAAGTTAATTTGCAACTACAGGGTGATGATCTTAACTTGATTAAAACAAAATCAATAATATCGGCCTTCGTGGGTAAACTAGTTCTTTATAAACAAAATTTAGGCAGAAAAGAATATTCGCAGTTTCCGCATTTGTCAAAATTACCAAAAATGCTTCAAGATGATGACATTTTATTATATGTTACTCACTTGGACGCATTACACAAGGATTTTACGGAGAGGTTTGATGATCTTTTAAATTTACAAATTCCTCAATGGATAATAAATCCGTATAACACCACAGCCATAGAAGAAGCCAATGTGATAATGCAAGAAGAGTTGATTACCATCAGCACAGACGAAGAGCTTAAGCAAAAGTTCAACCAAGGCTATCAGAAGTTCTGGTTGCAACGCAAAATTGAAACACAGTATCCTACATTGTGGAACATTGCTGAAAAATACCTTATCGCTTTTCCATCATCATATCTAGTTGAAAAAAGCTTCAGTGTGGTAACAAACATTTTGACAAAACAAAGAAACCGTTTGAAAATCAACGAACGTGGAGATTTAAGGCTGCAACTCACTAATATTGAACCGGATGTAGCTAGATTGGTAGATAGTCACCAGGTTCATCCATCGCACTGAATGTTTTATTTTCTCTTTGCGAATTAATAGTTTTTAAAATATAATTTCCTACCAACTTAAGATGCTTTATGTATTAATTTGTAATAATTATAAATTAAACTTGATATTTACTGAATTGGATTGTCTTTTTATTTTGTTAAATTTTGACGAGAAAATGAAATCAACTTCACTCACTTAACCAAGTGCAAAGTTTTCTAATTGGCACCTTAGTACCTAGGTATTTTGTACCAATAGGAAAAAACTAAAGATAGACTAAGATAGATAGCTGCTTTAAGTTAGCGGACCATTATGAATAAGGGGGTTGGTCTTAAAAGTAGGTAATTTGACCATGGGGGTCTGAGGTAACAGTTCATTGTTGAAAAGGGGTCACTTGTCCAAAATAGTTTGGGGAACCCTGCTTTAGATGAAACGTTCATTTGCCGTGACAGCCTCCCCTCTGACGCGCTTCCCATACCCCACAATATTAATATGTATGAACGTATACGTTGACATGTAATTTCATTATTGTTTATCTTTTTATTCGGAAAATTTGAATAACGAATTGAATAAGTAATTAATTGAATAAGTAATTAATGAATAACGTTATTTAAAATATGTAATTAAATGACCCGCTCCCGGCCACGCATAGGCCACATCATTTATCGCTCTTTCCAATAGTGAAAACGGCATTAAAATCCGTTGGGTGGTTTAGAAGTTAAAAAGCAGACAAGCGGATAGCGAATTTATTTTATAATAACTAATGTAGGTGTAGATTACAAATCGCTAGCAAAGAATCGAATAAGCAACCCGCTACCAGCTTCGCGTGCATACAAGTTTTATAGACAAATCTTCGTTTATCGCTCTTTCCATAAGTGGAAACCGTATGAAAATCCGCTAGTTTGGTTTAGACGAAGTTACCCGAGAAACAGACAAAAACGGACAGCGACTTTATTTTATAAAATATAGAATACTATGTATGCTATGCAAAGATTACGAATCTAGCAAGGAATCCACTCAGCTTGTACTGCTGACCCTAATTACAGATAATAATAACGCCACCCCACAGAGTTGTAGTTGCTACGAGGTCACTTTCCTGGTTTTAGCAGCACTTGACATACTTTTTAATAATAGTACAAGATGAACATATAATCTTATTTTTGAACTAACAAAAATGCACTAAATATTTCCTGTTTTAATGGGGCTATGTGTCACAGCTTCGCGGAAAAAAATCTAATGGTTTGGTAAGCGAGGCGACATTTGAAAATGGAAGGCGGTGTGTGGTTTCTCATTCCTTTTCCGCACTACCGCAACAGGCATGGCGGATCGCGGTCACACCTAGATTAGGTACCTACAGCAACACGACAATGTACATACCACACAGCCTACGGTTAGCAACGGTCTGTCTTGGTATATACCTACTCAAACTTTTTTCATAATTTTTTTATTTTTATGTTTTAAATAAATACCTAAATACCTGTACTGATCTAAGTATCTTTTGTGGTGGTATAATTTATAATACTTGTAATAAAATGCTTAATTCAGCTCGTAGTTGGTATCAACATAATTATAGCCAGTTGCCGATATTATGCGCTCCAAGTTTCTGTGTCTTTTTTATGTTAAGGTCGTCAGGCAGTGTGACGATCCATGATTCTACCATCACCTATAAGACAAGCAACTTATCAGGTGGTGCGCTATGACTAAGGATCGGGGATTAGGAAGGAATAGGGAAATGGGCACCCCATACTCACCGTAACAAAAAATCCCCAAATGCTGTTATTCACAGTGGTTTTTCTGTAAGGGAATGGTTATTGCGGCCAGGTGGGCTGCCTACTTCCTAAAATTTTCACTTCTACTTCTACTTTTCAAGCAGACTACTTTAGAATCATTATAGTATAATTTTGAATACAATATTTGAAAGGGTCAATAAATTAAAGCTCAAAAATAAGCTTCGACAAAACTTAATAGATCCTTGAAAAATCTTTAGTTAACAAAAATAAATTAAAAAAAACTGTAGGTAGTTACAATAAAAAAAACTTAGGGTGTTATTACAAAAAAGATACTAAACTATGTCTAAACACGTGTTTTGTCAAACAGCGTTTAATGATTTAAAACCTGACTGAACAAATGTTTTACCTTCGTTATTACAAAAGAGTGTTTGTCCTTTGTCTAACTAAAACATCGCTAGGCAACCAAGTGTAATTTTTAAATAGCAACATTACAAAAGTTTCGTTCAACTTCATTTAGTTCATTCTAAAACGTTCCTTTCTATGTAAATTTGTTATGTGTTAATAGAATATCCTACGCAGAAACATATGTTAAAATTATCTATGTATAAATAAAACCGTGCAGTGTGTGATTATAAATTAATTATTGCTGTAAATACACCACCATAAGTATGTTTTGGTACCAAATATTATGTATTAATATGTACGTACACATAGAATAGTGATCAGTTGAAGGAATGGAATGTGTAACGTTTATCAAACTGTCAAGTCATAACTCATCCTCATCATTGTCAAATTCTACAATTTTTTTTGTTTACTACGACTAGTTATAAAATAATTTTCAACCAATATGGAAAATTGCATTAATAAAATAAAAACACGTGGAGAAAATTGGGTTCAAGAAGAAAAGGTAAAACATTTAAAACTATCCGATATTTCATCGTAAATTATGCTACGCCCCCGATAGCACATTTCATAATTTGTTTTTATATTTTGTTTATATATTAACATTTGGTAAACCTGTACTTTCTTTTGAAAGTAAGGTCATCGAAAACTTCATAAGGATTAATTCGTGTACGATTTTGTTGATTGTCTCGAAAGTTTTCTATATAATCTAATTCTTCTAAATCAATATCATCAACAAAATCTGCAAAGTTTAATTCCATCACTGATATTATTCAATTTTAAATACACAGCACACCCTAAATATAAAACTAGCGAAAATTAGAGACGTCAAAGTAGATTTACTTTGAGGTTAGACAAGGCTTCGACAAGATTTGACGCGTTTTTAAATATGAACAGTATTTAAACCGCGCCTAACTCTAAACCGTGCTTAAACACGATTTTGTAATAAACTTTTTTTTTAGACACCTGTTCAATGTATGTTTATCTTTTTTGTAATAACACCGTTAAGGTTTAAGATTACATAGAATAATATATGTAAGAAAAGTAGTCACAGGGCATTGCGCAAGGAGGTTGCCGTGACGGATCCGCTTGGTCGCATCGAGCCACATCCTACCTATGATGACCGCCGATGACACCCGGAATGACAATTTGTGAATACAATTTTACTTAAAGAAAATAGTTCGTTGTTTATCAATACTAATAATAAATCTGTAAGGGTCGGTCATGGAGTAAGTTACTTTGTTTTCAGAGATATCGTGTTTATAGGTAAAACTAAATTGACTAATTGATGTATGCTACTAATTTTATGATGATGATGTATGATTACTAATTTTTTTGCTGTATGTATGTACGTATGTATATTCCTCCATAACTCTGAAACGAATTAACTGATTATCATGAAACTTGGTTGATAAACATTTGGACGTACGGGATACAGGATAGGCTACTTAATATTTTTCAACGCGGAGGAAGTCGTGGACAGCAGCTAGTATTGTATAAATTACCACAAAATAGTAAATTTCTCACCATCTTTCAATATAATAATGTACTAGCTATGCCCGCAACTTCATAGGCGCAGTTTTCGTACGCTTGATATTTCGGCATTCGGTATATTTCTTTGTTTTTAAACCGATTGGAATGAAACAAATTCTAAATGTAACTAGAAGCTTGCTACAATACAATACAGTGAAAACCGTATTCAAATCGGTTAAACCGTTTCTGAGATTAACGTGCACAGACAGACAAACATTGTTTTCTTGAAAAATACTTTTTATTCCAAGTGGCGCCACCCCTCGAAAAAAAAACACAACATCTACTTTCCGAACAAACATGTGTATTCTACGTTGTGCCATATTCTATATTTATGCCAATAAAAGACACACAAGTTTGTAGCGTTATTCTACGTTGTGATTAAACTATATGTTTGACGCGCAATACGTTTATAGTAAATAATTTAAACAATTACTTATGACGTCTACCATCTTGCAATTTTGTTTAAAAACGTAACATGTTTAAGTTTCTTTTTTTAATATGAAGTTGAGGTAACTAAACAACAGTCTAACAAAAGTCAAGCGTGGAACACCAACAAATGCATTAATTGTGGTTGCTTCCCCGTAAATTCTGCATTGAAAATGCTGAATTTATGGGCAAGGGGATTCTGTCAACTTGCTTGGTTATTATGTTAGGTGTTTCGAATGGTCCTTTTCGAATGACAATCATGAATTGGGCAGTCATACCATCATACCAACCGCCCCCTTAAGCCAAATTTACATTACGAAATTAGTGGCATAAAATTAGTTTCACGACACTAGTTTCATCAACAATTTCACGTGTAAACGTCGAGTTTTACAATGCATACATCGATTTCACGACACTGAAACAGTTTCGTGTCTTGCGCGATTTTTGGATAAAACTAGTGTCGTGCAACTAATGTCATCTATTACGCGACGCGAAACTAGTGTCGCGAAAGCGCCTACGCTGATAGCACGTGTGTTTTTTTGTCGTGGTGAGAGCGGCATTAGTCGAAAAAAAAAATTGAAAATGATTTTTACTCATTCGAAAATAGTTTGTATAGCTCTCAGGATCTTCATCTGCTAATTCAGATATTAACTGTGTCGCACCCAGATGCTTTCTTCGAATCCACCAACGTCTTTTTTTCGAGACAACCTTTTCTTAATTTTATACAATAACATCTGTATGACATTTTGCAATGCAAAATAAAGCTTCGATGTTGGCGCAGCCATGAACACAGACATACTGTGGATTTCACGACACTATTATTTTGAATGAAACTAGTTTTACAAGTACTAAAAGTAGTGTCATGAAATTAATTTGTTCATGCATGAAACTTGTTTCGTAATGTAAATCCGGCTTTAAATTAAACCATGTGTGGTGTTATTTCGTTGACTAAATAAATACCAGAGCCCATTTCCCTATCGGAGGAGATATATTGTATCCCACTAAAGTCGGCAGTACCTAGGACGTTACTAGGCGATTGTAGCCACCTACCATATTTTATACTATTATAAAATAAATTTGCATTAGTCAAAGCCTTTATTTTGAGGTACTAAAGAATTTTCAACGAAAGGATGTCCCAGAGTTTTCGAATGACGTCCATCAGAGTTGGATTCAACGATAGTACATAATGATCATCATCATGTTCAGCCCACTCGATTGTAATAGGTTTCGATCATACTGTATTTCGAAGTAAAATCGATTGGCATTAGCAATTACCTTTTCACTCCTAATGATTTCAAAGAAGGCACGTCGATGAGTAGACACAATTGAAGTATTGAATGGGCAATAGCACGGCTGTCTGAGGCCATCGTCACGAAGGTGGGAGGGTACAGTGTTATTTCAATGTGTATTGATTGTAGATGTTTAACGGTCAACGAACTCATTCATTCTGTCGTAGTTAGCTACTTAGGTACGCTAATACTTTAGGTGAATCTATACATTTAATAATACCATTATAAAATAAAGTCGCTGTTCATCTCTGTCTATTTCTCCGCTAAATTCTCCTAAACCACCCAATGGAGTTTTCACTAATGAAAAGAGCGATAAACAAGGAAGGCGTTCGTTCCTTGTTCCTTGTTTATCGCTCTTTCCATATATAATTTGCAGATAAAAAATTCATCCCGCGAAATCGGGGGAAGGTCGCTAATTAAATCTGTACTAATATTATAAAGAGAAGATTTGTATTTTGGTTTGTAATGACTAAACCCAAAAACTATTAGCCGATTTTAAAAATTCTTTCAACTGTGGAAAGCTAAGTATAATGTATAAGTAAGTATATGTATAATCAGCGAGTATAATAATTTATAAAGTTACGCGGACGAAGTCAGGTGCAACAGCCAGTATAATATATATTTAATTAAAAATATATACAAGACATCATTCGAAAACTCCGGGACATCATATAATTGAAAATTCCTCAGTACCTTAAGATAATAAGTGAACAAGTGCGCTCCAGTGATGTCATTTGGTGCTGAAATGTGGTCTCTAATTATGGGCCTTGTAAGAGAACGCAATATCGTCACCTAAGGAGCTTTGCTCAGAAGCACTTTGCAAAATCCAATTAAGATTGAGGAGATCCGTAGACAAAAGAAAATCACAGACAACGCGGTATATAAGTTAATTGAAGTGGAAATGGGCAGGACATAGTACGAAGAAATCACGCACCGGCAAACTCGGGTTAAGCTCATTAGACCACGCTTAGGCACAGATTAATAAGTAGGTTAGGACGTCCACACACAATTTCGGTTTAGGAGTAACCTTTTTTTCTTATTCTAATCTTTAATCTTGCGTTTGTTCATTAATAGAAAAAAATTATGAGCTCACAAAGTTTCTAAAAATTAAGGAAAACGCTTAAAACTCATGCAATTAAAAAAGGACCAAAGAAATATTTTAGCATATTTTTTTTGGAAATTAAATAATAAAGACCAGATTATTGGGGCTGAGTAAGTTTCAGACAGAGCACCACCTCTCCGTCCTTCTCGTTTATTCAAAAAAACACCCTTATTATACAGCCGAATTTAAAACTTTTGAGTTTTTGAGTTTACTAGATTAAGATTTAGTGAGCCAAGAAGGATAAACAAAACAACCTTTCGGGCCTTTTGGCCATGTATAGAGTTTAAGGCTTTAGTGAAAAAATCTTACATAATGATGTATTATATATTATGTATGTAAGTATGTTTGCATGTATATATGTATGTATGTGTGCGTACAATATGGATAATGGGCTAGGACTTCATCATCCTTATTATCTATGCAAGATAATCGCCTTGTTAAAAAAATAAAGAAGGATGAAAACTATTAAAGAAGTATTGGAAGCAAAGGAAAAGTAAAGCTGATTATGTTAATATGAGTAATACAAAGATGTTATTTAAGACATTATCTTACCATCAAAACAATTTTTAATTATGCGTCTTTTTTTCTTACAGAATTGAGAACGGCCGCTTCGTGCCAAAATGCATCCACCGGCACGAACACGGTGCACACATAACTCGAGCCTTGACCCGCATTGCTAACGAAGCCTAGAACTACCACAATAACTTCACAAACAATAACATTTTATTACTATTGCCAAATTTAAATACGTGCGATTGATAGGGAGGCTAAAAAATCGACAAGAAATACAACGAGGAACGACATTCGCGCGATACATTAACTAACAATTTCAGAGCAATTGATTGATTATTGAATGTCCCGTAATTGTAATTGGTTTCCTCTAAACAAAGTACTGACGTAAGCGAAAATGACTCGTCGCGTACAATACCGCTACTGCATCGATGAATCATTATTATTGAGTATACAAACCACTTATCGTTATCGAGCAAAACAAAGTGATCAACCATTGCAGACATTCCATTTAAGTTTATTTTCAGAATTACAAGTGAAACTCCTCGTCCTATTTAGTGCCTATAGTTACATAACAGTGGCCTTCTCGTGCGATTCAATGTTTATTTCTCATATATAATACTAGCTGGTGCCCGCGTGCAAAATGTTATATAGCCTAAAGCCTTCCTCCATAAATGGACTATCCAACACAAAAAGATTTTTCAATTCGAACCAATAGTTCTTGAGATTAACGCGTTCAACCAAACTCTTCAGCTTTATAATATTAGTATAGATAGGTATGTATTTCTGAACCGTTCAATTGTTAATTGCGATCTTTTTATTTTTATTTTGATGATCCCTCGGAAATAATACTTTTTTACGTGACGAAGTCACGTGGAAAAAGGTAGTTAGACTTTAAAGTATAAAACGGG
The DNA here is from genome assembly GCA_936446665.2 of Synanthedon andrenaeformis. Lineage (NCBI taxonomy): Eukaryota > Metazoa > Arthropoda > Insecta > Lepidoptera > Sesiidae > Synanthedon > Synanthedon andrenaeformis. The sequence continues at coordinate 11,411,398 of OW387777.2, read as the reverse complement.
AAACAAAGAAGTTTAATTGATGACTGTACTCAACTACTCGCACCTAATTTGTAATATACTGATTCACACAAAGATGAATCGAAAATGAGACAAATAAAATACCTTATTATTGTCAATATCCGGTACAGTAATATGACGCAATAATGTAAATATAGAACGGAAGTCGCTTAAGTTTCTTTAAACAACTTAAATTCCCTGACTGACAGAGTAATAATTAAAAATTTTGAAAATGGAGTATCCCTATAAAGAATGTAATGTATTCCTATAAGAATGTATGTAATGTAAAAATAAATATAATAGGTAAGCAAAACGATCGTCATAGGAAAATTCGTCATGGTAATTAAAAAATCAGAACAAATAACTTTATTGATTAGCCTTGATTAGGGTTGACAGAAACCTCAATATCGGTCAGTACTCATCAGTATTCTATGTTATTTCCTGTACAAATTAATGAAATCTGAACATTGAATAATTTGATCAAACAGTGAAGGAATACTTTCTTTTGCGATAAAATACCCTTTATTTAAAAAAAAATACTAATTAACTACTGTAATCAACTAAATTATTAGACATGTAGTCTTTTCAATTACAGTAATTACCTAGTATTAAGGCTTATCCTTCCAAAAAATTAAATTTTTGCAACATTTTGTAACAGTTTTATTCATTATATATACGCCTTTTCTTCAGCGAAAAAAATATATGTTTATCTACAAGATATGAGGAATGATTTGTTGGGATTAAAAATTTTATTTTATTGAAATTGATTCAGGAAAAAAATTCTAAACTCACCCCTTTTATTTTCAGTTATAACAATCTCACTTCTACAATATTTATCAAAAGATTATGAAATTTTGTACACTTATGAAGATAACAATGTAGCATGATTTGTTGAAAGCGCTTTTTGAAAATTCGTAAAATTGAATTTTATATAATGTTTTTATTTTTATCAAAAATATTTCCCCACTTACTGAGCGCTAGCCCGTTCTCGTCCATAAAATCAGTGCGGGGCGAGTCGTGATGCTAGACGGACCTGTGTCGCGTTGCGCCTCATCAAATTATTAATTTTTACGTAATAAACAAAGAATAAACATTTTAGTGGCAGAACAGACAGTGCATGATAGTGTATATGGTACTTTAATAGGTTTTCTTTTTTGTCTTACTAGGTAATTAAATCTTTAAAAAACTAAATATAAATTATGTTGTAATATAATATTCAATTTATTAATAATCTGAAATATTCAATTTGAATATTCAATTAATAATTATTCATCTGTATATATACTTGTTATCTAAATTTAATAAAGATAGGAAGTAAGCAAAGGAGGCAAAAGCGTAATATATCAAAAATAAACCAAAAGAGGAAGGAAAGTTTTCATGAATTTTAATTAATTAATTAATTAATTAATTAAATTAATTAATATTAACAATGATTAATTATTAATTAATACATATAAATTAATAAGCCTAATAAATAAATAATAAATAAAGCCACTATAAAGCCGGATTCCCACACGTATCTAGTGACTCATCGAATTGTTCTCCTAGAAGGAGCGGTGGGGGGGTTTTTCTATTGTAGGTGGTCGCATAGGGGACGCCCCCGTGACCTCCAGAAAAATCCGATATCCTCGGTACACCGTTCTGGTAAAAAGTTGGTGAGCGGTTCTCGGAAACTATGAGGGATAGAAGGGTGGCGTTTACGGAAGGTCATAGAAGGTGATCGGTAGTCACCAAGGAAAGTGTCATCCGGTCTACCGGGGCACCAAAAAAAGCGAGATTTTTGACACCCCCCCCCCCCCCGCGCGGACCCCCCGACCGTAACTCGGAAACGGCGCGTCACAGCCGGGTCGTGTTTGGGCTCATCGGGGACGTCGACGAGATAAAAAATTTGGCGCCCCCCTCGGACCCCCCCGACCGTAACTCGGAAACGGCGCGTCACAGCCGTGTCGTGTTTGGGCTCGTCGGGGACGTCTCGACGAGATAAAAAATTTGACACCCCATCGGACCCCCCCGACCGTAACTCGGAAACGGCGCGTCACAGCCGGGTCGTGTTTGGGTTCATCGGAGACGTCTCGACACCATCCTCCCAGCCCCCCTCCGCTCCCCCCATACTCCCCCCCCTCCTTTAAAATTACACAATTAATAATAATAAGACCAAAACCAAACCAAAACAATTAGACATGGCAAAAGACAAGACAAAACGAAAACAAAATGAAAACGTTTATAAATTTTCTACAAGGATTTGTTTTTTTTTTTTTAATTCTATTGACATGAATTTTAAAAATTATAAAAAAGGGCTTTTGATAGCTTTTAGAAAAATCAAGCGCTGAATCAAAAATATGGAGAAAATAATAAATGTTAAGTGTGCCTTTTACAGTTCAATAATACCCTAAAAAGCCCCACAGAGTTTCCATTTAATCCACTCAGCCGCTTTTTTGTCCCACTCGATAGATTTTTTGAAAAAATTGAAGAAGCAAGATTCTCGCTCTAAAAAGTTCGTAATCTTTATCAAAATGAAAAAAAAAAAAAACACTTTTTGTCTCAATTTATTGTCACTTCACTCACTTGGTGAATTTGAAAAAAAATATCAAAATTAAAAAAAAAATTATTACCGCCGGCATTAGCGTTACCCAAACAAAACGTACCACGCGAAGTTTGCACGGTTGGTGCAAAAACTCAATTGTTTTTACTGAAAATTAAAAAATTTGTTAGTTTTGATAAAAACTTTTGTTTGGCTCTTTTACCATATATTTTATATTCGTATAAAGAAATATACATACATCTATACATATAAATAAAATTGGAGTGTCTGTTTGTAATATTGAAATAACCGTTTTTTACTACATGCATATGATTATATATACGTACATACATCATATATGAGTACATACACCAAAATAAACCAACCACATAACCAAACCAAATTTTTGTCTGTCTGGGTGTCTGTTTGTTCCGGCTAATGTCTGAAATGGCTGAACCGATTTTGACGGGACTTTTATTGGCAGGTAGCTGATTTAATAAGGAGTAACTTAGGCTACGTTTATTTGTAGAAAAAATACACCCCGGGCCAAGCCGGGAGCGCGCCGCTATACACTCTAAAAACATAACCCTCGTTGTGGCGCAGACGGGTAAAAATTTTTACTAGGTAACATAATTTACTACCTAAATAACAAAACACGCTTCATTGTTACTGAATTATCCCTCTACATTGTAAATAATTATAAATTTGTAGTATGTATTTGCAGTAAAGTAGGCTCAGTCGACTATGTCGTGCCTTTGTCGTCTAGTCTCCATACTACTCTTTGCCATCTCTGTGCGGTCGATCTCTTGTAGAGGGTGGCGCGGGGAAATCTGCCTAATAATTCAAGGCCAAATCGGCGTTATACACCTTAATAGTATTAATACTATAACTTAAAAAAAATTGTCATACTCATTTGGTAGTCTCACTTGGAAAGTTTTCGGGGAGTTTTGAAAATGGGTGATTTTGTAGTACAGTTTTTATTTTCTTTTTTCAAATAGAAGATATTGTCAAAAACTTATGCTGTCCATTACTAAATCTTCCCTTTTGAGGAACTTAATTTACCTTGACATACCACCTCGTCTGCGACTTGCGGTGCCTAGTGCGGCGCGGTCGCTCTGGGCTACGCTGCTGGTCAGTTCTTGCAGGAGAGCGAAGCGCATAGCACCGCGCCGCCAGAGCCTTCGTTCGCTCCGTCAGAGAATGCCTCAACTCACCCCCAGCACAACCACGAATCAACATACTTCAACCATACCCTAACACTTTTACCACATCATACTTCTTCTCAATGACCACGACACCCATAATTCTCCTTTATATCGTAAAAAAAAAGCAAAAGTCTTAAAGTCGTAAACGAAAGAGTAGTAAATGCCAAGTTGTAAAATTAATATGTTTAGTTAAGAATAATTTTTATTTATCCTAATGCTAACTAATACCAAAATATTATCTAATACCTATGTGCTTAATACTTTAAATGCGAAAGTGAGTTTGTTTGTTGGTTTATTACGCTAACGCTAACTATGGTGCTACTAATAATTAGGTAATATTAGATTAAATATAACTACATTATATCAAAAAAAATAAGAGTAATAAAATTTTGACTTTATTATATCAACGAAAATATACAAGTTATATTCGAACAGAGATAAAGAATACCTACCTTATAAATATTATACAATAGTATAGTTAGACATTCTTTTTTCCAATGCAATATTATGTATAGTATAGTGATTGATTAATTTTTGTCAAAAAACAAATAAGAGTTAAAGAAATAACTGAATACAAATAACTTGCTTATCATAAGGAATGTTTTAGATAAGATTACATTTGTAGATAAAAATCTACATTTCGAATAAGAGTTACACGATCGTTAACTTTCGTGTATGCAACGCAACTGCGTGTAGGTATTTAGCTCTTAAACAAATCGTCTTGCTGTCAAGGAAATTGGTTAAATGAGGAAGGGAGCGGCTGACATGGAGTACGTATTGCTCTATATAGGCACTGTACTATATCTATCTAAGTATATCTATTCTATCTACATATAATATATAATTATATATAATAGGGGTTAAAGTATGAAATTGCCGTTTTATTGTAATAGGTACTTCGAATTGACATAGAACCTTCATGGTTTGAGATTTTTGAGTGAAACTTTTTTCATACGGTACCTATGTAGTTCTTCTTTTAAAAAATGTGCAACATTCGATTATCAACTTTCAGTTGTTTTTTTTATTCAGCTTAGACAATAAAGATGGATACTTCGAAAATTCGTGTGATTTTTGAATACGAGTTCCGACGCGGAACTAACGCGGCAGAAACAGCTCGCAATATTAATGTTGCGTTTGGAGAGGGGACTGCTAATGAACGCACTGTGCGATTTTGGTTTAAACGCTTTCGTGATGGAAACTTCGATTTGAAGAACGAACCACGTGGAAGACCGCCCACACAGGTGAATAACAATGATTTGAAAGAGATGGTGGAAGCCGATCCGAGCCAAACTACCCAGGAATTAGCGGCATGGTTTAACGTTACCTTACCAACAATATTGACTCATTTGCGTCAAATCAATAAAATAAAAAAATATGAAAAATGGGTGCCTCATGATTTGACTGATCTGCAGAAAGAAACGCGTGTTGAAACTTGCGTTGCCTTGTTGAATCGATACAGAAATGAAGGAATATTGGATCGAATTGTGACATGTGATGAAAAATGGATTCTTTACGATAATCGTAAGCGGAAAATGCAATGGCTGACCCCAGGTCAAACGCCGCAACAGTGTCCTAAAGCAAAGCTTACCAATAAAAAGGTAATGGTAACTGTTTGGTGGTCTCAGCGTGGTGTTATTCACTATAGCTTTCTCCGATCTGGTCAAGCAATAACGGCAGATGTCTACTGCGCCGAACTCCGAACAATGATAGCGAAACTAGCAGTGAAACAACCCCGACTTATGAATCGATCTTCACCATTATTGCTCCATGATAACGCGAGACCTCATACAGCACGAGAAACCGTTTTAACTCTACAGGAACTGCAATTAGAAACCATTCGTCACCCTCCGTATTCGCCAGACCTTGCTCCAACGGACTACCATTTTTTTCGTGATTTGGACAATTTTCTGCGTGATAAAAAGTTTTCTTCTCAGGAGGCAGTGCAAAATGCTTTCACACAGTTTGTCGAATCTAGATCACCAGAGTTCTATCGCTAAGGCATAAATGAGCTTCCTATTAGATGGCAGCAATGTATAGATAATAATGGTAATTATTTTGATTAAATAAATATGTTAAATTAAAAAAAAAACGAATTTTTATTTTTTTTACAAATCGGCAATTTCATACTTTAACCCCTAATATTACAAAAAAAAATTACTGTAGTATTATACGTCTGTCTGACAGATTTTTAAACGATTTTCACTAAGAGAAATAGCAATAAACAAAGAAAAAATAATAGCGGTGCGAAGCTGGGAGAGAGGGTCATTAATATATCGTAGTATGAATCTATAATGGGGGCCATGTATAGGCAAAATGTAGTTTTTTTATTTAATTCTTATCTTGTTTTTATTTTTCAGTCAGCCCAATTGACAATGAGTTGAATGTTTTTACGGCGGACCAGGTAAAGATGTGCCACATCAGGTAGACATAAACCAAATTAATGTATGTAGCATAATGTAGTCCATTACAGTCTTATGAATCTTACACCTCATATAGCTATTGTTAACTGACAATTTAACTCTTTCCAAACTGCATTAATATATATTTTTCAAAGCTCGCCCTTATTTTTTCCTTGACTATATATTCACGACCCTTCGATTTTGAAGAAACCACGGCGCATTTAATTTCTGTTTCAGTATATTATTTTTGTACCCTCTGGATTATGGAGGGTTATTTATTAGATATTATTTTTTGTATTTAAATTACTTACTTATGTTTATTAATTTAGTTTTATTTTTGAAATAAATGTGTAAAATAATATTTTATTGTGTGACTAGGAAGCGAGGAATAAATAATAATAAATTATACTCAAAATAAGTATTATAATGTAACACGTACAAAAGTTCAGACTTGGTTCAGACAAAGCCGCATATAATAAGACAGCCAGGTGGCACAGCACAAAGAAATGATACGATGCGTACCTGTTCCATATGTGCACCCCTTGTGGTGTGTGATGGTGTGTTGTATTATTATTATACCTGTCCGAATATTCGTAGCGCATAGCAACGACCAAACTTTGCCTTTTTTTTGACGGCAGGTGGCTATAGTTATCGACTGCAATGTGTTCGAAAGCCACAAGACTCACCACTGTACCTAATAAAATTATGATTCAAAAAAGGTACTGTTTTCGAAGGATACTGAAGAAGTGGTGAACGTGCACCTTTATATCGTATTATGCACAATTACAATTATTGTTTATTTACACGTGTTGATCTATTTTCAACTAGCTCACGAATATAAAAATAATATTGTTACTAGTTGATATAAGTTTCACGGTGTTATTTTGTGTTTCTTTGTTTTTGGTTTTTGGTTTTTGGTGTATTCTTGTACTTATATAAATATCTCTGTATAAAATTAGTTTACCAATTCGTGGAAAATGTTGTTGATTGCATTGTTTACCTTTATTTATGTACATGTTTCTCTTTTTTCAAACTTACTAGGTATATACCTATATGGTGTAATTGTTTGTTTTCCCAAATAAAATAAAATAAGTAATAAAAATCGTTGAGTTAGTTAGAATAAGTAAGCTGAAAAACAGGGAGGCGGACATCGATTTTATTTTTTAATATTTAATATTTATAAATAAATGTAAACATAATAATAAAAAATATAATACAATCATATGTACCTATAGATATAAATGAATATACTTGGATAACTTAAACTTGCATTGATTTATTATTCCAATGCTATATACTATACTAATGATTCGTTTGACGTTACCTGAACCTGCTATAATTAAAACGCTTTTTATGAAATTAAACCTGTCCAAGTTGCTAGATTTTAAATGTATTAGTTGAAAAGGTTCAGGTATTCATAAACGACACTCGTGATGATAAACTTGGCATTGACTACATCCTCGTTAACCCCTAATTATTGGAGTACCTATTTACCATGCAAATTATGTTTCTGTAGTATGTATAAACACCGGCTCAAATTGGTATACGCAGTCACAGTACAAAAATACACACTAAAAAATTATAAACAAGCGAATGTTTTATACACTTATTTCACTGTACATTCATAATATCACAGTTTATCGCGAAATTGACAGTATAAATAATAATAAAAACGTTTTCAAGACCACAAGCCCTTACGAGCACTGCGTCCGACCTGTGTCGTCTGACTGACTAATGTAATGCGGTTGAATACAAGACGGGCTCTGCTCTGTCTGACGGTGACGACACAAGGATAAAATTGTTGTGCGCGTTCAAAACCACGCATGTGCAGATTTCCACGGATTTTCCGAGAGCACTGTCACCACCATGCACTTAAAATTCTTTAGTGCCTTAGTTATTTTTTGAGGTGAAGTGAAGTTAGCTGCAAGTTATTCAACGAAACATGACGCTAAGTACGTTTTGACGTTTCTATTTTTATCCAGACACAGGTTTGCTATTAAAACGTTTTAACGAATTAATCCAGGAGTTTTTCCCAACCTCTTTCCTAAGGCGGAAGAGGTTATCATATATCCAAACCTTAACTCGCGGACCCCTTAACATAAAACAAGAAAAACTGCTTTAATATTTAACATAGGTTTACATCACTCACATTGGTGTATCTAAACATGTTTATTAAATTCTAACATGATGTTTGGTGTTGTCTTTTACGACCAAAGTCTTGATGTGAGTCAACTATAAACACACGCTCCAACTTGGTTGGTGAAAATGTTCGCTTTCAGCCGCCGTGGCAATCGAATTTACTAACATACTAATCTTTAGTATGTAAAACATACTAAAGAAACAATATTTTACTACGCTAATATATACTACGCGACTAATCGCGAATAGTTATGAAATTTGGTTGCAAAGATGAAAAGTATTACTTGATAGCGACTGGATGCCTATTTTAATAAAAAAAAGGCTTCCTCAGGAACTAGTTGCTAAAGAATAAAAACCTAAACTTTAATTATAGGAATTGCGATAAATTACTTTTTAGTCTGAAAGAGGATTACTACACAGACTAAGGAAAAGCGGAAGTAACCAAAAAGAAGTAAAATAAATAAATATCTTCACACATTTCACACAGCACCATCTAGTTCCTAATTAAGCAACTAGTTATAGGCTTGTATTGTGGATACCAGACAGTTGATATACTACATAGATTACTATTTTTTTGTAAATTCATACATATTATAGATACAAACAACCATGACTCAGGTACAAAGGTAAAATGTTACACATAAACATTTGCCCCTAGCGGGATTCGAACCCGCGACCGTTTGGTTAACAACTAGGGTTACTAACCACTAGACCAACTAAAAGGATATTTTGATAGGGTAAGGTATTCAGCGAGGAAGGTTCCTGTCATATAAAATTGCATCCGTAAGAAACCGGGGCAAGTCGTCAGTTCACCGATAAAGGTAGTAACAACATACGTGTATTTAAAAATTATACTTTTAATAAACTAAAATTGATGATACTACTTAGATAAAATTATTTATTTTATTCCCATATACCTACTTAGTAACTATTTGTATTTTGAATAAATGAAAACATAAAGTTATTAGGGAAATTTGAATTTTTTTACTTAAATGATTTATTTAGGGTTATTTTATTAGGTAACTATTACATTTTGTGTCTACAAGCATTATGGTAAAAGTTCGAAATCATAAAATAATTATTAGGTAACTACTAAACCAAAATATTACATAAGATTTAATAATAACAAACCTAAGTTACTAAAGTATACTTTTTTTCTAGAAATGATTCTTTTCCGCACCACTAACAAAAGGCTAGAAACTGGAACGACTAAGCCATACAGTACCTACTTCGTTTCTATAAAAGTATTAAGCAAGCACCTCTCCGCTCCCACGAGCTTTCGTCACATCAGATTAATTACTTTTAAAAAAACGTATGAGAATTATTTGTATGTACTATGAATACGGTTAATTGTGAATTTGATACGATTTTCTAATCCATTGCTCGATCCGGTCTTAAATGAGAAACAAAAATACAAAAACAAAATAGTCTGTTCCGGCTAATCGCCGAAACGGATAGGCCGATTTTGAGGGGACTTTCACAGGCAGATAGCTGATGTTAGGGTTGCTATTACCTACACATATTCGATTCTACCGCCCGGCTATGTCGGCCCGACTATATGCAGTAACCTAGGGTAATTTTATTTAAGAAAAAATAATCTATAGTTACTAATATTCATCATCTCAGCCGCAGGACGTCCACTGCTGGACATAGGCCTCCCCCATAACTCTCCAATAGGACCGATCAAAAGCAGCCTGGATCCACCGTTGACCCGCGGCCTTTATTAGTTCGTCTGTCCACCTTATGGGTGGACGTCCTTCGCTGCGCTTGCTAGTCCGTGGCCTCTACTCGAAAACCTTCCGGCCCCAGTGGCCGTCGGCTCTCCGTACTATATGCCCTGCCCACTGCCACTTCAACTTACTGATTCGCCGGCTTATGTCGATAACTTTCGTACGTCTACGGATGTCATTTCTGATTCGATCTCGCAGTGTAACCCCGAGCATAGCTCTTTCCATAGCTCGTTGAGCGACATTGAGCTTTCTTACGAGGCCCATAGTTAGAGACCACGTTTCAGCGCCATATGTTGATGATATATGGTGCAACACACATTGGTCGAAAATCTTTGTCTTGAGACACTGAGAAATTTTGGACGAGAAGATGTCTCGGAGCTTCCCTATCGCTGCCCATCCGAGCTGGATTCGACGATTGACCTCCTGCTCGAAGTTGGCTCTACCTAACTGGACTGTTAGGTCTCTTTATGATACTAATATTATAAAAAGATTTTTTATTTTCGTATTTTTATTTGTAATGAATAAACTCAAAAACTTCTGAACCTATTTTAAGAATTCTTTCACCTATGGAAAGCTGCATTATCAGCAAGTTACGTAGGCTATATTGCATAAAGTTACGCGAACGAAGTCGCGTGCAACAGCTAGTATTACATATAAATAAGCAAAGAAAGTGGCTTGTTTAGACTCAGCTAGAGACTTAAAGTATGTATGTACATATTTATATGTAAAATGAGTTTAGGAAATGTATATTTTTTCAGGAAATAAGTTGCGTATCCCGCAGACTACTTGATGCTGCAGCATCAGTTCAAAATCACCATGTTATGAAAATAACACCGAAATAACAGTAGTTACACCAAATTTCAAATTAATAAAACCTGTGGAACTAGTGAGATCCCTGAACAGATCTTCATAAGTTAAGTTATATCTAAGTTCATAAGTTCAAAGCTAGGAACCATTTCGATCAATTCAGCTTTCGAACAAGGAAAACCTGATCAAAATCGGTCCATCAGTTTCGGAGCAACGGTGCCACAGACAGACACACAGACCAAATTTATAACACCCCGCTTTTACGTCGGGCGTCGAGGGTTAAAGAGAGAAGTTTCTATAATTTTAGATATATAAAACTGGAAAGTGGTAGTTAGGTAAGGTACTTCAATTCGTTATGTAGGTATGTATATGTTATCTATGTTAATATTATGTATGAACGGCGAAAGTATGTGTGCGTGTCTGTTACGTTTCACTGCTAAATAGCTGAACCGAAAATGGTAAGTTTGAACCCTGGATAACATGGGCTACTTTTTTTAAACTCACGAGAGGCTACTTGACTGTACCTACTAACTAGTATTTTTTATAAGTTTAATCATTTGCTCCATTCCATCACGGCATCAAAATGAAACTCAGCACCCACACAAACCAACGATCGGTCAACGATCTTTATTATTGCTTTATTATTGGTCTGCTGACATCAGCAAGCTGGCAAAAACATAACTATGAATATTTTGCCATAATTTAACCTTTTTTTTATCTGTACAAACATCGCTCGTAAATTACCTATAATGTGACATTATCCTTCCTTATCCAAGGTACTAATATTATAAATGAAAAGTTTGCATGTTTGTTTGGATAGTTTTTTCAGTTAATCACGCAAAAACGGCTGGACAGATTTGGATGAAATTTGCCAAACAGATAGTTTATTACCTGGATTTAACACATACCTAGTAGGTATATTTTTTATTCTGAAAAAAATGTTAGGTTCCTGTGTGATTTTCAAAAAACGAACTACAGCATGTAGGAAGTCGCGTGCACATCGAGTTATTAATAATTTATAATAAGTGCATATTTTCAAAAAAAATCATGCTCCTTTAAAGAAACATTAATTGATAAATCCTTGAAAATTTACTAGTCTTGTGTAAATTATTATCCACGTAACACATTTAGCAACGTTTACATGCTAGGTATATATCATGATTATAAATAGCCAATACTGAATCCGCCTTCGTATGTTTCTTACAAGTTTTTATTATATTAGTTCTCCAGTGCTTGTGCGGTGGACTGCCAGTAACTACAACAGCTGGTTCTCTTTACTGTGTTTCGCTAAGTAATGAGTTCATCACCTATATAACTAGTTCATATTTTTCATAAAGTTAAATACAAAAAAGTGTTTACCAATATAAAAATGATATTACCAAGCTCTCGGCATCCTGGCTCATCTTTTTCTACGCATGGTTCACGCAGAAGATCCGCGCACAGGCGGGACCGTAGCCAAAGACCAGGTAATCCGTAACAATGCACCGCCACTTCACTTCACTTGAACACAACAACAACACACCATTACATTCTCCACCACTGCACCCGCGCCCAACATATGATCGCCCCGGCTGGACCCTCTGACGTCACTCGCTTTCTCGAAACACACAAGGTTGTGTTGCGTTATTATAATAAGCTTCCCGCTGTATTCCACTTTTAACCGTTTTAAGCGACATTAAAGAAATTGACGCGGCACTTTTAATGAACTCACTAAACAATAAAAATGTAAGTATAAGTAAGGTAGGAAACGCGACCGTGTGAAACAGGTATGTACATAGTTTCGCGCACGAAACTAAAACAAATGTGTGGTGAGCTAGTGAGCGGAGTGAAGCACGTCCGCGTCGCGTCGTGGCAACTGGCTGGCAGGCAACGCAAAGCCACGGACCAACGCGGTGCGTTCGCGCACCACGTCGTTAACGGCATCGGCACAAAGGTGAGGCCCCCGCACCACCAAACCACCAATCTGTTATACCTCTCGCCTGTCACAATAATTATTTTGTTTCTTACCAAGATTGATGTAAAACAAACAACACAAAATGACAAACATAAATAATGAATTAGAGAAGGGGTATTTAGATATTAACACAAATGTAGGTACTGTTTGATATTTATTCTCTTTTTAATTTTAACCCCCGACTCCCGACGCAAAAATAAGGTGTTATAAGTTTGGCCCGTATGCAAAGTAATATATAAGTCAATGCCCGTATGTCTGTTTGTGGCATCGTAGCTCCCAAACATTTGGACCGATTTGTATCCGGTTTTTTTGTTTGAAAGTTTCTTAGCTATAACTTATGAATATTTGTCAGGCGTTTGAAGATCATCAGCCCATTTCCTAGTTGACGAAGGGATTTAATGCTAACCCTAAATTGCACGGGTTTGATTGTCTTGAAATTTGGTTTATTGTTACTTCCGTGGTATTTTCATGACAGTAACCTTGACCTCATGCTGCATTATCAAGTATAGTCCACTCATTATATCCGAAAAAAAGGCAAAGAAATCTAAATGAACATAAAAAGCTGATTTTTGGATATTGTGTTCGGGGGGCTCAGAAAAGCTTAACTTCAAATTGTCGACCAAGATTTCCTATGAGCTTTCGCCGCCATCTTGAAAAAGGGGTAAATTTTTATTTTAATGACTAGCCTAGTAGTCTGCGAGATACCCAACTCCTTAGAAACTTACAGCGGATACCTATAGCACAGATAAAATAAGAGTTACTACCTAAGCGTGTTTGGACTCTATAGAATGTCGGGGATTAGTTTATAATTTTTATTTGAGTATTGGTATAACTTATATTTACAGTTTTTTCGTAATATAATAAAATTATGTGAAATAGTAATTCCTCTTTGACAACTAGTTACAAATCAGCGAAAAAAATTTCTTCTCTTGCAACTGGTTCGGTAATTTCAGTTACGAACATGTATGAAGGGATTTTTACATAAGTAATATAATTTCACACTATAACTACTTATTTCAATGAAATTTTACAGTAATAATGCTGTACTTATTTAAACTATCAATATAATTAAATGCTAAAGTATGCTGTTGTTTGTTTCTTACACTTTCATGCTTTCACGCCTTAAGGCCAGGCCCTATGAAACTAAGGGAACTTTAAATAAATGTGCTGAGTCAACCACATATCTGATCAATGTGGAATTTACATATATATATTTTGAGACCTTTATCTGTAGATTATCAAGTCAGAAACATAATTAGGTGATTTTCATTCGATACATTTTTTGATCGAAATCGGCGCCTTTTCCGGAGAATATTACATTTTTCTACTAAACGGCTTGAGTTATATCGCCAAAAAACTGCTCGTAGCAAGAAAACATTGTTTACCAGTGATTGTCAAAATAAAATAAACTTAGGTTTATTTTTACTCCTATAATTAACGAAAACAATTTTGAGACTTACGTTGTTTAGTTCCGAGCTAGTGCACACCAAATCATGCTTCAAATAATGTACGCAATATTCAACCTTACGTAAGTTGTATCTTGCGATATATTAAAAAAAATCCTAGAGAGCCGCCGAGCAACTTGTAACTCTCGGGTGGCGGGACGTGGGCGGAGCGAGCGTAGGAATTGTTTTCGTGGGGCCTGCTCTTAACTACTCAGCCGATTATTATAAAATTCTGCATACACGTCGTCAGGTATACAGAATAAAGGATAAAAGGATACCCTTTAGGGTAGTTACCTTAAATCCAGAAAAAAGTATCTACTGTTCCCGAGGGATCATCTAAAATGCGGAAACTTATGGTGTTGCCGTAGTATGTTGCTATTTCTTTAAAGAAAATTTCAATTCATAGTTGAAGTTATTTTTTGTTCTTGAGTAAAGTTTCCCGCCATGGGCAAAGTTGACAGTAACTCACCAAGTTAAAGTTTCATCCACATCTACAGACACGTATCAGCACAGACAAAAAAGTTTTGTTTCGTACATTGTCTATAGAAGTTATTCACACCTACAGACACGTACCGTCATAACTTATTTAGGCGCGATTTCACCATAGTCTGTTAGTATTTGACATCGCTGTTAAGTCATTTAAAAGACGTTTACAGTATGCAAGTGACAGCGTTAAATGACTTAACAGCGATGTTAAATACTAAGTCTGTACCCGCATTGCGAAATTCCACCGCGCGATTTTTTCCGCAAATTCTGTGATATATATAAATTGTATGGAGCTACACGCACTCGCGAATAAAAAAACCATACAATTTCTATATTGCGGAAAAAATCGCGCGGTGGAATTTCGCAATGCGGGTACAGCCTAACAGACTATGGTGAAATTGCGCCTTAATCTGGGCCGTAACATTTGGCTAGGCCTAGAATGTTTTGTCTGGCCGGTGCGGGTCTGTCGTGTCGATGCGGAACATTCATAGAGGTATTGCTTGCTTATATATACTGTATGGGAACATTTTACTAAATAGGCGCGTATACTCCTTACAGCGTCTGTGACCTAATAGTTGCTTGTAAATGTGAATAGTTACGTTACGTATCGTGTCTGTAGGTGTGAATGAAGCTTAAGTGAGTTGTAAATTGTAATTCTGTTTAAATTCTGCAGTCATGGACGTAGGATAATATAAACAGGACTGATTACTTGAAAAAATTGTATTTACGAAACAGTTAAACCGAACTGTATTACCAACAGTTAAAGTATATTTTTCATTGAGAGAGAGAGCCAATCGGAGGCCATGGATCTAATATAATAAGCAGGATATATTACTTGCAGCTAAAAAGTGAGCCGAGCATGATATGTAGTAGAGAGGCTGTGTGTCCCTTTCTAATAGGGTGACAATAAGTTTTTTGTTATGTGTGACAAAGGACAATGGGAAACAAATGTATGGAGTCTGGGCCCACCCCTCAATAGTAACATGTGATATACCGTTAGATAGGGCTTTTTAAGCCGAAAATGAGTTACTAATAAATCTAAGGTCAAATGTTAGTACTTTCGGAGATATGACGTCTTAAAGTCGTCTCAGTCTAATATATGTATATTTATAAGGTAGAATAGTAATAATACATGTATTTCACCTTAAAACAAGATTAATTATACATCCTGTACATCTATAACAATAACATCATTTAAAAATCCCGCGGGGGCCACGAATGGTTGTTATCTCCCAACTCATAGCTACCAAATCAAAGATGATGTGAGCGCAAGTTCCTACAGGTCGCCGTCCGGTCAAGCAAGTGCAATAATATTGTGTTATCGCGTTTCTCCCAACTTGGTTTCGATCAACTAATATATAGCAATAATATGTTTTTGCTCTTACGTGGCGTGACTGTATCCTTCCACGCAGCAACCACACATTTTTTGCGGGTAAATTATATTCCATTAGGTCGTGCAAATTGTTTTCTCTGTAGGTTTCTATGACGTATAAACCGTCTCGAAGATGTTTACCACAATAAGACACTTGTAGTATATCTTCATATAGTAGTAGTTTCTTATTAAAGAAAAATTAAATATGATTTAACCAACACTTTCACCAGTTGTAATTTTAGCATTGTTAATTTTATTGTTTATAATAATATAGTTTCGCACCAATTGTACATAATCATTTCCACCAACGCTACAAATTTATGGACATTTACCGTAATTTCATTTTAAAGGGATACCAATAGAATATAAAATAGGCTTGAAACAATAAATATTAACTTTTTGTAATTTAAGAATATATAACGAAGTTAATGTGATTATAATACGTTTACTTAAAATTTATTAAAATAATTGAACTACAATTAACATACAAGTGTTTGAACTAAGATTTTTGAATCTAAATTTTCAATGAAATACATTTTTTTTAGTCTACTATTACTATCTGTAAGTATATTACAAAATTTAAATTTATATCACATAACAAAAATGTTATTGTCCCCCTTAGAAAGGAACGCATAGCCTCTCTACTACATATCCCGCTCGGCTCGCTTTTTAGCTGCAAGTAATCAATCCTGATTATTATATTAGATCCATGGATGCAGTCTAGCTACAATCTCATTTTATCTACACAGAATTTTCCATTTTTTGTGTTTTGTTAATTAATCGTTGCTATTGTAATATTTTAATTACTTTTATCCTTGTTTTGTTACTTTATTATAATAATCATAACATTTTTACGAATTACAAAATTTCGTAAGATGATAGAGAAAACATAATTTTCGTGTCGTAGTCAATCTCAAAAAACTACTTTGAATCTTTTTTGGTCAAATAAACTATTTATAATCAATGTTTAATATTCCCGAGTGTTAAATTGTGCACTGGTAACACTATTATTATATAGTTTACGGGTGCCTCCTTGTGTTGTGAGATATAGTGTTCTGCGGTACATATCTCTTGCTAAAGAGTAACATATGCTATGCACGTAAAGGGAGGATAAGCTATGCAGATGCACTGCACTCAAAAGAGTATTATAATATATGACCAAAGAGTATATAATCACTACGTTTTAAGAGACGGGACTCCCATACAATGAAAATGAAGTCCACTGTTCTATGACAAACATGGACTGCTCCAATACCAACCTAACCAAAATTAACAAGTACGATGCTGCCAACATAACGAACAAAGAAATAAGGATGTGCTATTGTTACGATAAATGAGGTCGATAGTATAATTGACTCTATAGTCTATGCTTTTATGAAAATACCAAAATAAGGCCTTACATAATTTTGAATATTATTTATTGACAAATAAAAAATCAAATAATTACAATCATTGCTTTATTACTATCATACAGTTTACGGTTATCGCCGACTGACGGAGTAGCAGAGAAGTAGTGAACGAAAAAAACAATGGTTACAGAGCTGGGTGCCATTTTGGTATATGATTTGTTCGTCGTTCATATTGATAGGGATGAAAGTTTATGTCAAACAAATCAAAACGTTTTTGAGTTACAGCGCTTACATTTTTGCAACTACGCCCCGTAATAAAACAGAGCCATGCACGTCTGCCTCTTCGATGTTTATCGTTTTGAGGATGATTCTGACCATCAATCCAAGAGGCAGACGAACAAATGATTTAACACACAGATTTTTTTACATTTTCAAAGTGCTGTCAATTGACAACGCAGGGCTGTCATGGTGGCAGACGCGGTTCTTAATGTTATTTTATGGTACAATCATCCTAACACGAACAAATCATATAGAAATTTTGGCACCCAGCTCCCTAGCCACAAGAGTAACTTCACATAAAATCTTTGAGGACTGCAGGATCTATTTATTTTTAAGTTAATTACGGCAGTATCCAAGGTCGACGTTGAAGGTTCTGTAACACACATAAAAATTGGATTATGTCATGTATAACGTAATAATAATTTCATAAAGTAATTCAATGGATTGGCCCGATACATGGAACAGCATTACATTTGTTGTTTGTACAGGATTTTTAGCAATATGGAGCGTAAATTCACTGAAAACTTCATCGTTCAATGGATTGGCAGATATTCCGATACATGGAACAGCATTTCATTTATTGTTTGTACAGCTGTTTTTTTTTTCTTTTCAGTCTTGCCTGCACCTAGAAAGTAAATGAATAATAAATGTTATTTTTAGTTAAATATATAAATAAAAAAATAAAGGCAAGATAAAACTCAAACAAACCAATTGGTACATTGGGGTGTATGCATGTGTTCATCTCTTATTCAGTGCAATAAAATAAAAAAGAATTTTTTGCCGATTGTCGATAAAAAAATGGCACTGCACTATTGTTTACATGCAAGACATATGCAACACAATTTTATTCGAAAATTTGAACTAAACTCCCAATAAACTATATTATACATTGTTTTAGACCAGCAGCAAGATATAATATGTACTAACCTATCTTCATCCAGCGGGAATTGGGCCAAAAATATTAGTTTTTTATTATCAATGCGACTCGTTCTTAGGCCACATATTTCGCAGTTTACTTTCCGCATTTAGAACACTAAACACTATACACCAAATATAACATTACGAAGAAAGAGTATTTAAACACTAAAATTTTGGCAAGTTTTATAAAAATCAATACTCTGCTTGCCGAAAAATCCGAAAATAAACATCAAACAAACAAAGACAGTTGAAATGAAAGACGCCATATTGCAACACATCAATATGGCGCCGATGGTTGTTTGTGGTTTTGACGTAATACGGCCAAATTAGAGAATCGGTGATGTCTTTAATAACTTAATGGGTTTCGCAATCGCCTTGACTTGGTCGGGTTATTCCGGCATTACCAATTCCATGTGTTTGAAACACTGTGTTTCATACATCATTTTCTTTCCTTTGAGTTTCGCCAGCCTGTAGTCAAAGAGTATTGTTACGCGCAGGGTACGTTAAAATGCCGTTTAGGGGTATAGGAACACGATTTATTATTACAGACCAAGATGACTTCCAATATCACAGAGCTTCTTCAATCAAACCGTAAAACTTGCCAAAAGTCGTCGCTAATTCACTCTTCGTGTCAAGTATGCACTGTCGCAAAGATCTTCGTAAAAGCTCCCAAGTGTTGTTAACGTATCGCTAGTTATCGCAGAACTGCTCTCTCGAGCGATCGCACCCGTATTTATACTGCGCAGAAAGTTGTGGAAATTACTGGAAACTTTAAAAGTCGTAAACAAGTTTATCAAAGCTTCTCGAAGGCTATTGCTGTCAAAGGAATCTGAACCTTATGTCGCAACCATAAGGAACAGTTTGCTTTGAACCGAATCAAAGAGGGGGCGTGGTCACCTATTCATTGTGCCGCCCCGAGCGCGGCTAAGTGTGTGGAATTTTCCGCCGTCCAGATCTTACGCTATCGAGAATGTTCCATACTCTGATCGTAACATTACCCCCCTCTTAGTTATGATCGTCCCGATCATCATTCGTACCGTGATACTTCGTCAAACGGTCAATGTGTACGACCTTCGGTTTTCCTTTTTGCCCCTTTTTGATTCGGTAGGTGACGTCGTTAATTTTTGTAACCACATTGTAAGGTCCTTCCCATCGTGCTTGTAGCTTTGGGCTTTTGCCCTTTCTTCTGAGGGGATTGTGAAGCCATACGAGAGTTCCCTCTTCAAAACCGTTGATGTTTGATTTCCTATCATAACGGGTTTTCATTTTTTCACCGGTCTTGAGACTGCACTCGCGAACTAGCTTGTGCACTTCATCCAGCTGTTCGCGAAGATCGCTGACATAATCCGTCACAAGCTTCGGGCTATTCGGTGGAGACCCTGTTATTGCATCGACCGGTAGCCTTATTTCTCGTCCAAAATTCACTTTGGCTGGTGTAACACCAGTACTGTCGTGTACAGCGGAGCGATAAGACAGCAAGAAAAGAGGTATGTATTGGTCCCAGTCTCTCTGATGTGAGTCGACTACTTTAGCCAAATTATTTTCCAATGTTTGGTTAAACCTTTCGACCATTCCGTCTGACTGAGGATGAGCTGGTGTCGTACGGGTCTTATGTATACCGAGAAGGTTGCACATCTCTTGAAATAGGGCTGATTCGAAATTTCTCCCCTGATCGGAGTGTATTTCCAGAGGTACGCCATACCGACAGATTACATTCTGAACTAGCTTCTTGGCAACAGTTTTAGCTTCTTGGTTAGGGGTTGCAAACACTTCTGGCCATTTGCTGAAATAGTCTTGCACTACAACGATGTATTTGTTGCCATCCTCAGTTTCAGGAAATGGTCCGGCCACGTCAATAGCGATACGTTCCCAAGGTGCTCCCACATTGTAGAGCTTCAGTTTTCCTCTACTTCTTGTCTGCGGTCCCTTGACTGAAGCGCATGCGTTGCATTTACGACACCAATCTTCTACGTCTTCCCGGCAATGGACCCAGTAGAATCGCTGTCGCACTTTCAAAAGGGTTTTCCTCACTCCAAGATGACCACCGGACACCCCATCATGGATATGACGTAGCAGAGGAGATACCTTGCTTCGAGGGACTACAACCTGTACCGTAACCTGATTTCCGGTATTAGACTCCCATTTCCTGCATAAGACTCCGCCTTCCAGGGCCAAACTATCCCATTGAGCCCAATAGCTTTTTGTAACAGGACTGGAAGCTGATACGTCCGCCCACTCAGGTTTCACTCCTTTTTTCATCCAATCTAAGATCAATCGCAAGTCGTCATCTTCCTCTTGCGCCTTCCTCATATTTTCTCCACACCAGTCGTCGTCTAATCCTTGGGTACGGATAATTTTTACTGATTCCCGGGACTCTTGTTTCCCGCAGTGTTTACAGGTTTCAGGACATGGTCTTCTCGATAGAGCGTCAGCGTTACCATGACCTTTTCCACTTCGATGTTCTGTTGCAAAATGGAATTCCTGCAATTGCTCAATCCACCGTGCTACCTGTCCTTCAGGACTTTTAAATTGAAGGAGCCATTTAAGTGCAGCATGGTCCGTCCTTAAGGTGAACTCACGTCCAATGAGATATTTATGAAAGTGTTGCAAGGTCTTCACTACAGCTAACAACTCTCGACGTGTAACACAGTAGTTCCTCTCTGGTCTGGAAAGCGTTTTGCTGTAGTATGCAATCACAACTTGTTTGTCTCCCTGCACTTGTGATAACACTCCTCCAATACCCGTGTTGCTGGCATCCGTATCCACAACGAATCTTCCATTCCGTGTCGGATAGCCCAATATCGGGGACTCGCATAAACGCTGTTTGAGTTCTTTGAAAGCGTTGTCACAATTTGCATCCCAAGAAAACACGTGTTTATCTTCAGTCAAGCGATGGAGGGGTTTGGCTATTGTTGAAAAATTTTTGACAAAGCGTCTGTAATATGCGCACAAGCCAAGAAAGGATCTGACTTCCGTTTTATTCTTTGGTGTAGGCCAATCTTTTACAGCTTTGATCTTTTCTGGGTCTGTTTGAACTCCTTCCTTGGTGATTATGTGCCCCAGATAGCTAACTGCGTTACTGAAGAAGGTACACTTTTTGGGACTTAGTTTTAAGTTTGCCTCACGTAGACGGTTGAACACCTTTTCAAGGTTTTGGAGATGTTCCTTGAAGTCACGACCCATGATGATTACGTCGTCCAGGTACACCAGGCAAACATCTCCCAGAAGACCCACCATAACTCTGTCCATAAGGCGCTCAAACGTTGCGGGAGCATTACACAAACCAAACGGCATGACGTTGAATTGCCAAAGTCCATTTCCGATGCCCGTAGAGAATGCTGTTTTCTCCTTATCCTCTGGACTTATTTCCACCTGCCAGTACCCACTTTTAAGATCAACGGTAGAAAACCATTCCATTCCACTGAGCTTATCTAAAGTGTCATCAATACGCGGTAGAGGATAGCTGTCTTTCTTAGTAACGTCGTTCAGCCTTCGGTAGTCTACGCAGAACCTGGTTGTGCCATCTTTCTTTTTCACCAGCACCACAGGTGACGACCAGGGGCTTGTGGATGGTTCGATGATGTTGTTTGCCGCCATATCCCTTATCATATCCGCGACTTCAGCTTCTTTTGCCCACGGGATTCGACGAGGTCTTTGCCGTATAGGTCTTGAATCGCCGGTGTCTATTCTGTGCTTCACGAGTCCTGTTCTACCGCAATCATTGCCTACGGCAAAAATGTCTTTGAACCGCATTAAAAGATCCTGAGCTTGTCCCAACTGAACTGACGACAAATTTCCTTTCAACGGATCCAATAACTGCGATACCTGGTAATCTGTGCTTATTCCTGCGTTTGTTGTACTGCTTATACGTCTTAAATACTTCACTTCCTGACACTTTCCAACTACGCTGTTTCTTCTCAGCTGTACCTCTTCATTGCTGAGATTTAAAATTCTTACTCTGCCTATCCTGTTTGTCATTAGTAGTGTTCTGGCCATTATCCAATTAGGATGTGTTCCTTCATCCTCTGCGATGACACATAATCCGTTCTTAACGTTGGATGAGAATTTTGTCATTACTAGATTTTCTGATCTTGGGGCTAGTTTCACCGCAGCCATAACAGGTCGGACCATAGCGAGGCTTTCGCTCCTCGGCTACCAGCTCCCTGACCTTGAATGGCCTTGTGTCACGCCGTACAGCTTCCACTTCTAGAGCATGTGCCAGTGCACTCTTCAGGCTCTGATGGTGACCCAATCGCACCGCTGCGCGAACTTCGCCGTCCCTTATGCCGTCTACGAAGGCTTGGAGCAGGGTTATTTCCACTGCATTCGGTGTCGATATATAGGCGCGTCGAACTAATCTTTCGATTTCGTCAGCCCACTGCTGGAGTGTTTCCGTGGGCCTTTGTATGCGATCGCGTAGTTGTGCCCTATACGTGTGCTCCATATGCTTGTCACCATACCGTGTCTCTAGGGCTTCCAGTAGGGCTTGCAGAGACCTTCCTTCTGTAGGGAGTCGCTCCAGAATCAGTTGGGCGTCTCCTCTTAAGGCTAGAGTCAATGCCATGAATGCTTGATCCTCGGTCCAACCGCTGCAGTTAGAGAGGGTTTCGAACTGGTACTTATAGGCTGTCCAGGACGATGTGCCATCAAACCGTGGCAAGTCCAATCTGCCTTGTGTAGGTACCGGCGCAGTGAGGACTGCTTCTCTCGTCATCAGCTTCTGCACTTTCTCGGCGAGCGCTTGGTGGCGACTGTCGTTTTGGTCGAGTCTCTCTTCCAGGCCTTCGACTTTCAGTGAGACCCCTTTTACTTCGGACTCTACCTGTTTAACTTTGTCACAGATTGCTTCAAGGTTTGTGTCCAATTTCGAAAGCAACATTTGGCTAGCCGATTCCTGTTCACGGCGAGCGGCTTCCTGACTGGCTTGTATGCTCTGTACAGCGGCTTCCTGTTCACGGCGAGCGGCTTCCTGACTGGCTTGTATGCTTTGTACAGCAGCTTCCTGTTCCCGGCGAGCAGCTTCCTGGCTGGCTTGTATGCTCTGTACAGCAGCACGCTATACTGGTATACTGTATATGACTGCACTGCACTGTGTCTGCAGTTCTGCACCAGGCTGGCGCAACTCAAAGGAAAGAAAATGATGTATGAAACAGGTGTATTGGGTAATGCCGGAATAACCCGACTAAGTCAAGGCGATTGCGAAACCCATTAAGTTATTAGACATCACCGATTCTCTAATTTGGCCGTATTATACATCAAAACCACAATAAACCTGTATGTATAAGTTACTCTATGCAATAAACCATCGGCGGCCATATTGATGTGTTCAGTGTTGCAATATGGCGTCTTTCATTTCAACTGCTTTGTTTGTTTGTTGTTTATTTTCGGATTTTTCGGCAAGCAGAGTATTGATTTTTATAAAACTTGCCAAAATTTTAGTGTTTAAATACTCTTTCTTCGTAGTGTTATATTTGGTGTATCGTGTTTAGTGTTCTAGATGCCGAAAGTAAGCTGCGAAATATGTGGCCTAAGAACGAGTCGCATTGATAATAAAAAACGAATATTTTTGGCCCAATTCCCGCTGGATGAAGATAGGTTAGTACATATTATATCTTGCTGCTGTTCTAAAACCATGTATAATATAGTTTATTGGGAGTTTAGTTCAAATTTTCGAATAAAATTGTGTTGCATGTAAAATGTAAACAATAGTGCAGTGCCATTTTTTATCGACAATCGGCAAAAATTTCTTTTTGATTTTATTGCACTGAATGATAAGAAATGAACACATGCATACACCCCAATGTACCAATTGGTTTGTTTTAGTTTTATTTTGCCTTTCTTTTTTATTTATATGTATATTTAACTAAAAAATAACATTTATTACTCATTTACTTTCTAGGTGCAGGCAAGACTTTGAAAAGAAAAAAACAACAAATGAAATGCTGTTCCATGTATCGGAATCTCTTCCAATCCATTGAACGATGAAGTTTTCAGTGAACTCCCTCTCCATATTGCTAAAAATGCTGTAAGAGATGAACTCATGCATACACCCCAATGTACCATTTGGTTTGTTTTAGTTTTATTTTGCCTTTATTTTTTTATTTATATATTTAACTAAAAATAACATTCAATATTCATTTACTTTCTAGGTGCAGGCAAGACTGAAAAGAAAAAAAAACAGCTGTACATACAACAAATGAAATGCTGTTCCATGTATCGGAATCTCTGCCAATCCATGTATCGTTCCAATCCATTGAATTACTTTATGAAATTATTATTACGTTATACATGACATAATCCAATTTTTATGTGTGTTACAGAACCTTCAACGTCGACCTTGGATACTGCCGTAATTAACTTAAAAAATAAATAGATCCTGCAGTCCTCAAAGATTTTATGTGAAGTTACTCTTGTGGCTAGGGAGCTGGGTGCCAAAATTTCTATATGATTTGTTCGTGTTAGGATGATGTACCATAAAAAAACATTAAGGACCGCGTCTGCCACCATGACAGCCCTGCGTTGTCAATTGAACGACGAACTAATCTCCTGGTATCAGTAATCCGGTTGTTCACGTCACTCGAACTGTTGAGCCTCCTCTTGTATCAGTAGTTCGGCGCTGGTGCTTTGTTTTCTAAGGTACTGTATGTACACATAAGGCTCTTATAATAATATCAAGGAACTTCAATAAGTGTCCATTATTCAACCTCTTTATTTAATTAGCCACTTGTTATCAATGTATTTTGTAGAGATTCCTTGTGCATCAAATGCTCTAAGTATGGCCATATCGATTGACAGTGTAACTCTTCCTAGCATTTGATTTACAATTTGATATATCTTTTTTATATTTTTAAAGTTATTATTAATATACACATTTATTCCTCTTATCTTACTTCGAAATGTAAAACAATCGTCATGTGTGTACATACATCAGTACTTTAGAAAACAAAAGTTTTTCACCAGCGCCGAACTACTGATACAAAAGGGGGCTCAACAGTCCGGGTGTGGTGTACAACCGTACTACTGATACCAGGCGGAACAAATCATATACCAAAATGGCACCCAGCTAACCATTGTTTTTTTCGTTCACTGCTTCTCTGCTACTCCGTCAGTCGGCGATAACCGTAAACTGTATGATAGTAATAAAGCGATGATTGTAATTATTTGTTTTTTTATTTGTCAATAAATAATATTTAAAATTATGTAAGGCCTTTTTTTGGGATTTTCATAAAACCATAGACTATAGAGTCAATTATACTATCGACCTTATTTATCGTAACAATAGCACATCCTTATTTTTATGTTCGTTATGTTGGCAGCATCGTACTTGTTAATTTTGGTTAGGTTGGTATTGGAGCAGTCCATCTTTGTCATAGAACAGTGGATTTCATTTTCATTGTATGGGAGTCCCGTCTCTTAAAACGTAGTGATTATATACTCTTTGTTCTGCACTATATAGCTAGCATAATTTGAGCATAATATGAAATATTTCTTGTAAAGTTGTGATACTTCATTTCTTCATTTCATACTTTTGTTATTATTCTTGAACGTGAGTGACGTGAGTTAGCTTGGAAATAAATAAAACTGTAATAAAATATAAAAGAAATTATATCATTTCTACATAACGAATGTATGAATACAAAGTTTTATAAAATAATATATTAATTTTCAATTTTAGAACTTATTTGCAAGATGTCGAATGCATGCGAAGAATTGAGCAAAAAACCAGCGTCGCCAACAAATAAACATAATGAAAGACACGACGACGATGTAAAACAAAATGAAGAAACATCTAAGAAAACTAACGGCGAGGAACATGCTAATGTTGTGGCGGCACATTACAATCACCTCGAAGAGAAAGGAATAAAGGAAAGATTTAATTCACCCATTTTCTTTTTAAGAAATTTTAATAATTGGGTGAAATGTGTTTTAATTCAGGAGCACATGGATAAAATACGCGAAAAAGACTATGGGAGAGCAGTAAAAGTTCTGGACATATGTTGTGGCAAAGGTGGAGACTTAAGTAAATGGGAAAAAGCTCGTGTAGAGCACGTCGTATTTGCTGATATAGCTGATGTGTCTGTCCAACAATGTCAGGCACGGTTTGAAGATCTCAAAAGAAGATGTGGACGTGTGTTCACTGCGGAATTTATTACGGCCGATTGCTCTAAACAAACTTTGAGGGATAAATATGTAGATCCTTCAATAAACTTTGATCTTGTTAGTTGCCAGTTTGGATTACATTACAGCTTTGAAAGTTACTCTCAAGCTTGCCGTATGCTTACAAATATATCGGAGTGTTTGAAACCTGGTGGTTATTTTATTTGCACTATACCAGATGCATATGAAATTGTTTCGCGAGCTCAAAAATCTCCCAATGGACGATTTGGCAATAGAATATTTGATATAAAACTACTATTTGATACATTGGATGGTTATCCGCTGTTTGGTGCTAAGTATGATTTTCATTTAGAGGGTGTTGTTGATTGTCCGGAGTTTTTAGTTAATTCTAAGTTATTTGTTAAACTTGCTGCTAAATTTGGGCTAGAACTTACATACAAAGCTGGATTTGCTGATTTATACAAAGAATATTCTGAGAAATATAAACAGTTATTACAAAAAAATATGTGCCTTGAGAGTTATCCTGCGCCACCAGGAAAGAAACTAATTGCAATTGAATCTGAATATAAACATGCTCAAGATTATTTAAATGAATCTACAAATCAAACTGAGCAGAAACATATCGGAACTATGAGTGTTTGCGAATGGGAAGTAGCAAGTAAGTTTCTTCTTTACATGGTATAAAACAAAGTCACTTCCCGATTGTTGTCTTTGTCCCGCCGTTTGTCCTATATATATATATACGCTTACATCTTTTAAACTACGCAATAGATTGATTATAATGCAGTTTTCACTAATGGAAAGAGCAGTAAAAGAGGAAGGATTTTATATAATTTGCAGAAAAGAATCAGTGTGAAGCCGGGCCTGCTATCTTCTTATATTATGTATATAGAAGGCGATGTGTGGGTGTATGTCCCCTATAGACTCCAAAACCGTGGAACCGATTTTGATGAAACTTTCAATCTTCAGATTAGTCCAGTGGGTGTTCCTGTGAAGTTTGGTAGTGATCGGATGCGGACGAAGTCGCAGGCAAATATACTAGTTATTCTATAAATGAAAAAGACTTACAATATTTATCAAAGTAACTATCCATTTATGTTATTTACCTTTATATAAGCTATTTAAACTATTTTTGTTTGTTGCAGCAATATACATGGCGTTTGCTTTTAGGAAGAAGAAATGTACATGGGATGCAAATGGAAAACCGGTGTATTGAATAATTGAAACAGTTTTAATATTTTGACATGTATATTATTAACTGTTAATTAAATACTATATAATTTTCACTAAGTAATTTAATGCTTCTTCAAAAAGTTTTTTGAAACCAACACTACCTACATATAGCATTTTTGGGCATATAGCAAACCTAAATATTAGTTTTCCGCATGTTTTCTTCCATGAACCATCCAATAATTCATTACTACTAGTAGTATCTTCTATGTAGTTTGTGTTCATTATGCGGTTATCACACTTTACAATTTGAAGGAATCCAATTTAGGTACCTAAGTAGTGAACCTAGTGATCACACTACACTAAATTGATTTCTAAATCAAAGACATAGAATTGAAAATAGATAAAATCTAAATTGGATCCAATCTGTTCTAACTGCGATTACACCAGTTTCCTAAATTGGAATCCTTCAAACTGTAAAGTGTGATAACCGCTTTACTGCGCTTTACTTTACTATCCCCAAAGAGTATATAATCACTCTATCCCTCCAACTCCTTCAAGTTAAGTATTAATTCATTCATTCATTGTGAAGTGAAGTGAAGACCTACTATATAGATAGATTACAAGGAATATAGTATGTACTCTAATGCTACTGCTACACCTGCGTCTTAACGCGTTAATTAGTGCGTTAAATAAGGCATTACGCAGATGTGGCCAAGATTTTAATGCGTTAATTTGCTAACGGCAATACTAATGGCATTAGACGTTAAGCGATAGCTCGGGTGTCGGTTTTTTTGACACATCAAAGGGTTTTAACGCGTAATTTAACGCTTAACGCGATGTTGGCTACATTAACGGCTTAACATCGTCTCATTCCGCAGGACCGAGTTCAACGACGATGAACTCGGTTCATCGTCGTTGAACTTTTCTTTTTTATTAAATTGCATAAATGCATATAATCATTAATTACACTCATTGCTGCAACTAGTGCAGCTGCTTCAACTTCCATTTTGTATTAGCGCGTTAACGGGATGAATTAGCTTTTAACGGCGTTAGAACCTTAATGTAGCCAAAGCGTATTTTTAATGCCTTAATTAACGCGTAGTTGGACATTAACACTAACGTTAACATTAACGCAGGTGTAGCAGTAGCATAAGCGAGATAGAGTATGTAATAGTGATACCAACTCCCAAAAACATTTAGCCCTATTGAAGTCAAAACCTTAGAATCGTCACATTCTTTCCTGTTTATGTAAAGGTCGACAGGCAGGCTAACGGTTCTCTTGATGTAGGTCGTTATCATAGAATTAGAAAGTGTTAATACTGCTAGTCTTATTGCTACGGCCATGGTCGTCCATGAACACAAATAACTCCATAGATCCAATAAATACAAGTGCGCTGCTGATCTTAGTAGTATAAAGTGGAATGTGTTCTGGTTGAGCCGATAATTTATGAAGCGTTATTAAACTACCTATTTCTTACTGAAATCGTTAGCGATTCTTATTACCAGAGCTTTACATTTTACTATGAAAAATAGGTATTTATACTAGGTTATGGCTCCCGTCCCCTATCCTATTTCTCTCGGCAGTCGGTAACCTCTTCAGTCGAGGGTGGTTTTTTCCGCCGTCCGTGCAAATGGTGTTACTTAGTTGTTAGGGCAGCAGTTCATAAATTTTTGCTTGTAGGGACTAAGCGCTTCAGGTTCGCTTTTTATACTCTCGGACCAAAAGGATTAGACAGTTTATAAAAATAAACATATACATTTCATGTTTACAAACTTTAATGTAGAATAATTTTAGTATTATTTTTAATGTGATAATAATGTTAGCTTTGCTAAAATAAAGAAATATTACAAGCACGATGACCTCAAAAAATAAAGGGCTTCCTAAAAATCTGGAAAAATATAGGACAACACTGGATGAAATTGACAAAAACTATGAACATAGTCACTTTCGAGAGCATTGAACTTGTATAGCATTGCATTGCATTCATTCCAAATTCATTCGTTCTTCTTTGACCGAGCAATCCGAGCATACGTTCGCAAAGCGCACGAACTTCCGAACACAAGCGGCGCATGCGTATTCGTTGCTTTTCAACACTTAGAATAATTTTGCTCGATGTTTCTTTGTAGCTGTGCCCTGTGTAATCTCGCATCTTGGGAAATATAAACGTGGTCAAAATGAGTGTCGAAAACCCAGTTAGTGATAACGATTGTGATTCTGTAAGTATTCAATTAGTTTCCTTAGTTTATTAATACAGTTTTATCCCCGGTTTCACCTTTATACAAAGTCTAGATAATCGTGCATACTCGTATTCACTATGCTCTCCACGAAGCAAAAATTTTCTAAGTCCCAATATGGCGTCAACGGTTAAGTCCTCTGATGCATAGCGTCGGTCGATTTTATTTTTTAAATTTATTTTAACAGTAGTTTTTTCAATTTATTATAAAAAATATGTCGTTAAGAGGGAATTATGAAAATATGTAGTTATTGAGAAAAATGCAAATTTTACTTCAAAAATACTTTTGCTTTGCAGGGAAAGGTAAATGGTAAAAATGAACACGTGAACGGCATCCACAATGGCTATAATAGTTCCGACAAACACAAATCCAGCCATAAGTCCTCTAGTAAAGATAAACACCGCGACAAGGATCGCGAACACAAGAGTTCGTCAAAACATAGCAGTTCTTCCAGGTTAGTTTTTCTAGATCATTATTCATTACGCTTATACTTAATTTTATAAATGGAATATCCTAATTTGCCAATTCAATTTTAGGGACAAAGATAAGGAGAGACATTCTAGCAGTAAAAACCACAGCAGCTCCCACAAATCTTCAAGCAAGGACAAGGAACGTAGTGAGAGGGATAAAAGTAGCAAAGACAAGGATCGTAGCAACAAAGATAGGGATAGGGAGCGGAGTGACAAAGACAAGCACCGCAGTGATAAGGATAAATCTAAGGAAAAGGACCGGAGTGATCGTGATAAAGACAAACATAAAAGTAGCGGAGACAAAAAAGTATCATCGTCATCGAAAGATAAAGATCGTGACCATAAAAGTTCATCCACTAAAGACAAAGAGCACAAGTCTAAAGACAGGGATCGTGAACGGGAAAAAGATCGTCACAAGAGCAAACGGGATAAAGATAAGCATTCAAGTTCTAAAGATAGACACAGGTATTCACTTCACTTATTTGGGTTAACTGTTTATTTTACTAAGATGTATAATTCTTAGTAAAATAAATAGCCTTTATTTGCTGATTTACAAGTGTTAAACATAAGTAAATGGGGCACATCATTCTGGTTCTAGATCATACTGACGCATGGGCCTTATATAACAGTGATCATACTGACTAAATCATATATGGGCCTCTAACTTTCCATTCCGGTCTATTTAGTCAATTCATAGTGGTCTGGCAGTTTTTTTAAGTCATTCCCAACCATCCCTTGATTTGCCGACCTCTTCCTTTTGGGGATGTATTTTGGAGTACTTAAATTAGCTTTTGTTGCTTTCTTGAGCAAAATTATTTGTAACATTTGGTTTTTTTTTTATTCATATAGGTACATCTACAACTATTTTCCTTATTGCAGCAGCTCACTTTTTGTCTTTTCTACAATATCTTAAAGTGTATACTTCTTAATTGTTTGTAAAAAATTACATTTCATATTCCTTGTGAAAGTGAAGGTTCAAACTTTCTTTAAATATTAAGTCCCCGTCTTAATAACAAATACTATGGAATATTATTTTATTTCCATTTTGGTATATTATGTAGAAGAAAATATAAATTTGTATGTATCTAGATTGAATTTGTAAAAAAAAATAGAAATTGACATTGAAAGTTTCATGTCATTTCTATATTATTAGCCAAAATTGTTTGTTATTTAAATTTCACACATTATTTTGTTAACAATGAAATGTATTCAAGTTTTGTCAATAATACAATTTTTTAATAGCTCCAGCAAGGACAAGGAGAAGAATGGAAGTGAATATGAAAAAATTAAAACAGAAGATTCACAGAACTTCAAAGTGAAAGAGGATCCATTGCAGGTAATAAATAAATAGTTTTCTTAAATTCTCTTTTCTGTATAATTTTTCCTCGATTATAGTCAATAATGTTAAAATTTTGCAATTTTTATTTTATCAAATTAGTTAACAATAATAAATTGTTTTTCACATAGTGATAAAAATCGGTCTGGACTTTTTTTCATTTTAAGAGGTGTCGATATTTTTATACACAACTTTATATATTTTTTGTTCAATAGATTGAAGAAATGAAAGTTAAAAATGAAATTAAAGGGGAAGATAGTGATGATGGATACGCCGGTGCAAACAACACTGCATCCTCGTGCGACTACTCTCTGTCACAGTTCAAGGATGAGCCGTTGTCTGAAATCCCTCTCGAAGAAGAGAGCGAGGAAGATGTACCACTGGTAATAATTTTTACAGATTACTAGTATCCCCATTCAGACTGAATTAGTGTTTATTTAACATTTTAAAGTATGTAAAAAGTTTTATTTTTAAGGTCATCAGTAAAAAATTGAATATAATTAATAACAATCGCTCGCCTAATTTGATCAATATTTAATTAGTTACTAGCTGGTGCCGGCGACTTCGTCCGCTTTAAAAAATGAAAAAAAAAAACATAAGCAATATAACGCATGACATCTTAATTGCCGTTACATTTTTGTTAGTTTTCTTAATTTTAGATGATCCCACGGTAACCTGACAATGTGTATGCTAAATGTGTTCAGTAGTTAAGGTGTGAAAAGGTAACAGACAGACAGACTTTCACATTTATAATATTAGTATGTATAAAGATTTCATGGCACTAATTTTAAGTGTTGTCAGATAAATAACCTATAAAGGGAACATAATTTGCCTTGATATGGCTGGATTTATGTTTTTGTTTAATTGCTTTTGGCTATGCACTTTTCATTTAACATAATAATATATAGATTAAGGACATATCACATAACGTGTGTGTGCAAAATATTGATGTTTATTGTGTCCTTTTTAATCATAGTTGGCGCGTGTTGCATCAAAGAGACGTGTACAGTCTGAAAGTGAAGATGAAACTCCGCTAAATCAACGTAAGAAGCCCAAAAAGAAAATAAAGAAAGGTATGTTTCATAATGAGAACAACAAATTTACATTATGTAATGGGTGAGCGGTGAGGGTGTATGAAAACTATGGTGGTGCCAATTTTTATTTTTATCCAACAACCTCATTTATATTTTGTAAAGTTCTAATTTTATATTTTAAAAGTTTAGGTCAAAAATTAAATCAAGAAAAAGGATTTGTCATAAAAAAAATCTAATTTTTCTTTTGCCCTATTTTAAATAATCAAAATGCAAAAAATGTATCTTGTTCTCAAGTAAATTTGTAGGGATATTTGTTATTCAAACATCATTCAACTTAATATAATTGTGAAACAGAATCAGGGTATGACGAGGAAATGTCTGAAGAAGAAGAGCCAAAGAAGAAAAAGAAGAAAGCAGCAAAAACTAAGCCCAGTAAAGTGAAGTCTGAACCAGATGAAGGTGTCAGTCCTACTAAACGTAAAAAGAAACAGGAAGATGAGCAAGAGGTTTGGAAGTGGTGAGTAAATACCTAGTATTATCCTTAAGACAATAATTATCGAAAATGTATTTTAAACAAGTTAATTTCTAACTAGCGATCCGCTCCCAGCTTCGCACGGAGTTGAAAATGTTATAAAATAAACTGACATTCCTAATTTGTTTTGTCAATTCCTCTAACTAAACTAAACCCCCATAAAATCTTTGGGTTATAATTATGTTAGTATAATTTAAGATTCAAAATTTCAAATCATTATTTTCTCATTCAGTCAAAGCGTCATTTAGGCAAGCGTGTCACTGATGAACAATTAACGCCATCTGTGTTAAAGTTTTGAAAACATTTGAACAAAGTGTATTCCACTGTACTCGCCAGGGGCGCTGTAGGAGTATCAAAAGGATAACTCACAGTGTTGCCATTTCAATAACTTTTTACTCGTAATGATTGAATAGTGCGGGTGCCCTTTTAATTACATTATATATGTTTTTGTTGCATATCTTCATACGTAGCTATTTCCAGCAATTATTTGCGGTCTTGAATATTATTTCATTGAGGAAATGCATTTATGCATCATATATTTTCTGTTTTACTAATATAGAAGTAGGTGTCTTACTAATTTTTGTTTTACTAATTTACTACTAAATGTATAAATTATTTAAAGTGAGCATTAAAAAGTCAGTTTATGAATATTTTTCAATTTATTTTCAATCTAGATTTTTTTTTTATTATGATGGGGACAGTTTTGATTTTGAGTAGGGGGAACACTGGACACCTTAATATCTTATTTTAAGGTTATGTTCAGAAATGAAATATGTTCATCATATTAGAATTATCAAATATAAGTAAATTTTTAAGATTGACTAGTAACATTAAATTAATTCGGACTTTGCGTCGCACAAAACAATACAAGTGAGTTTTATTTAATTGAAGTTTTTCAAGGTACGGGAATAGATTCGGAATTGTGTCAACATTTGTACAATGTACAAGCTGTTTTTTTTACAATTTTCTTCTATTTTAGTGCAATGTTTACCTTTTCATGTTTTTTTTTATAAGTATTAATTTGTCATTAATTATAAAACAATGACATAATTCATATTCAATCATGAGGTTGATTCTCCACTATAATGTTTACACAAAAATACTACACACACCGGCATATTTAGCGGAACATATAATAAAGGTTTGATATCAGTATCATATAAGGTTGCTGGCTGGTTTATACGTCATTTAATTTAAAAAGAAATATTTTCAAATTAAGAAAACAACTGAACATCACATTTTATGCAATTGTTTTAATTTTATTCAAATACACCTTATCTGGAGCGAACTTCGAGTATTTCTTCCTTCTGAGTTTGATTTAAAATTTCATTGAAATACTGTTTTTTGTTAGTTTTTTTTAATCGCTTATCTTTCTGGAGTTGAGGACTGAATTATGCCTGACTTAGCCCCAATGGAGATTGCCAGGGCACTCGAAATGCGAAGAAATGGTCAAACCTACAGAGTGATATCCAGAGATCTTCGTCGACCAGTTTCAACGATCCATCGCAGTATCCAACGGTTCAGGGAGACCGGTACTTATGTGAGAAGAGCAGGACAAGGCAGAAAAAGACGCACTTCGAGTAGGGATGATCATTTCATTCGGCTTCGTGTACGTAGGAACCCCCGTTTGACGGCCGTCCAAGCCTGACATGAGTTAGAAGCAGCGCGGGGTGTAACCGTAAGTGAGCGTACGGTACGAAGAAGGTTCGAAGAAGCTGGTTTGGGTTCATTTGTGCCCGCCAAGGCTCCAAGGCTCGAGATAAATCATTGTAGAAACAGGTTAACTTTTGCTCAGGAACATCGACTTTGGAACGCGGACCAATGGAGTAAGGTATTGTTTAGTGATGAGTGCAGAATTCTCTTAAATCAAATTGACGGCAGGCAAAGAATATACAGACGCAAAGGAGAACTATACATTCCGCCTTGGTATGCTCGGAACAGTGAGATCCACTCATATCTTGAGATTCCAACCATTGCAGAAGAAATAGAACACTATAGGAAAAGTTATAAGGATCGTCTTTACTCCCACCTGAATCCACTTGCCAAGGAGCTGTTGCAGACTGGAAAAGTCAGAAGACTGAAAAGGGCTGATGTATTGCCTTAACTTTTTATAGAATAAGGCACTGGCCTTATTCTATGCAAACGCCAATTTTTCATTCAACGCATTTGATTATAGTCTTGCGACTGATGGCAAATCACCACCAAAACAACAAAAAAAAAAAACATTCAGACAAATTTTGAAACTACAGTTGCATACGGTGGTGGATCAATAATGGTTTGGGCGGGCATTTGTTTGGGAGCTCGCACAGACTTGGCAGTGATTGACAGAGGGAGTCTGACTGCAGACCGCTATATCAGAGAAGTTTTAGAAGAAAATGTCGTACCGTTTGCCCTATATATCGGTGACGATTTTGTTTTTATGCAGGATAATGCTCGGCCGCATACCGCTCGGGTAACTCAAGCTTATCTTAATGATATGAATATCACTGTTATGGAGTGGCCGGCGAGATCACCGGATATGAACCCAATAGAGCACGTTTGGGACTTGCTGAAAAGAAAAGTTAAGTCCAGAATTCCAGCTCCTGCCAACGTGGGTGAACTGCGAATCGCCGTAGTTGAGGAATGGCGGAGACTATCCCAGGAGACCATCGACAACATCATTCTCAGTATGCCTAGACGGGTAGAAACTTTAATAAGAGCACGTGGAGGAAATACGCGATATTGATCACCAATCACCATTTTTCTAATTTAATTAATTGTTATTTTAATATTAATTTTCACTTTTCCCGGTTACATGAAAAGTTCAAAAATGTACAATTTTTCACAAATAGCCTTTACTCGCAAAATCTGTTCTTAATGTGATCTCATTTTAAGTAAAACAAATGAAACTTTAAATAACAAAAGAAGTGTAGTAAGTAGATTTTACTACTTACTTTTGTGTTCCGCTAAATATGCCGGTGTGTTTATTTGTATATTATAATAGTGACCGCTCCCGGCTTCGCCCGGCGACCATTTTTTTTTTTATGTACAAACCTTCCCTAATTATCCCTCTATCCATAATTGAAGACAGAATTAAAACGGTGTAGCCGTTCTCGAGTTTTAGCGAGACAATTGATTTTTATATATATTATTATATTTTATAAATCAATATTTTAATAAAAATATACTATGATCGTTTATATTGTATGAAATATACATAGTGTACAATGTCACAATATTTTACAGGTGGGAAGAAGAAAAAAAAGATGATGGCACTAAATGGAAATTCCTTGAACACAAAGGACCACTTTTCGCACCTCTGTATGAACGTTTGCCTGATAATGTTAAGTTCCGTTATGACGGCAAAGTAATCAGGCTTTCCGAAGTAGCCGAGGAAGTGGCAGGATTTTATGCGCGCATGCTCGATCACGACTACACCACTAAATCTGTCTTCAACAATAATTTCTTCACAGATTGGCGTAAAGTCATGACACCCGAAGAGGCTAAATTAATTAAAGATCTCTCAAAATGTGATTTTAAGGAAATGCATGCTTATTTCCTAAGTTTATCAGAGAAGAACCGCAATCGCACAAAAGAAGAGAAAGCGGAACTCAAGGCTAAGAATGAGGAGATACAAAAGGAGTTTGGATTTTGTATAATAGATGGCCACAAAGAAAAGATTGGCAACTTTAGAATAGAACCTCCGGGACTGTTTAGAGGCCGCGGCGAGCATCCCAAAATGGGTATGCTGAAGAGACGTGTCATGCCTGGGGATGTTTTAATAAATTGTTCCAAGGACAGTAAAATACCAAAACCACCTGAGGGACATAGATGGAAGGAAGTGAGACACGACAATACGGTTACGTGGTTGGCTTCTTGGACAGAGAATGTTCAGGGCCAAGTCAAATATGTTATGTTAAATCCTAGTTCAAAATTGAAGGGTGAGAAGGATTGGCAGAAATACGAAATCGCTAGAAAACTTCACAAATGTATTGATAAGATTAGAGACCAATATCGCGCCGATTGGAAAGCGAAGGAAATGCGTGTTCGCCAGCGTGCAGTCGCGTTGTATTTCATTGATCGGCTCGCACTGAGAGCCGGTAACGAGAAAGACGATGATCAGGCTGACACAGTCGGTTGCTGTTCCCTCAGGGTGGAACACATTCAGTTGCACAAGGAGAAAGACGGCAAGGAGTATGTGGTTGTGTTTGATTTTCTCGGTAAAGATTCTATCAGATATTACAATGAAGTGCCAGTCGAGAAGAGGGTCTTTAAGAATCTCGAGCTTTTCATGGAGAACAAGAAAGACAGCGACGATCTCTTTGATAGACTCAACACGCAGACATTAAATGAGCATTTGAAAGAGTTGATGCAGGGTCTTACCGCAAAGGTCTTTCGTACATACAACGCCTCCATTACTTTACAAAAGCAGTTGGATGAACTGACTGATGGTGATGCTTCTATCCCAGAGAAGATTCTAGCTTACAACAGAGCTAACAGGGCCGTTGCTGTGCTGTGTAACCACCAACGTGCTGTACCTAAAGGTTTGTTGGATTTATTTCATAAACATCAATGAAAAGTCATACATAATTATTATTACTGTCTTATGGGTTCTATTTGTTACTGTTTTACTAGAACCCCAGAAAGTAACTTTTTTTGCTAGCTCTTGTTGTTGATTTTTTTTTTTTTTGTGTGTTTGACATTACCAGTATCATCATTTGCAAGTAAACAATTCTTCATCAACAACATCACTTTCTAATGAAACAGTTATAAAATCATTAATTTTCTATTATTTGTTACTGTTTTTTAAATTATAATTTATTCTTTTTTGGAATCATTACAAAAAGGAAAGTAAAATAGTAATTCACTACTACTCGGAGTAAGCTTAGGATTTTCTTTCTTTTTAATAAAAAAAAGTTAGTCCATCTATTGGGAATAAAATTAGTAACGATTTCTTATTCCAGGTCATTCAAAATCAATGGAGGCTCTAAAAGAGAAGATACAGCTCAAACGTGATTTGGTAGACGAGGCAGAAGAAGACTTGAGGGACGCAATGAAGGCTGCCAAACGTGGCTCTGTCAAAGAAAAGGTTGCTTGCGACAAGAAGAAGAAGGCTCTTGAGAGGCTCAAGGAGCAGTTGAAGAAACTCGAGCTGCAGGAAACTGATAGAGATGAGAATAAAACTATTGCCCTCGGCACTTCTAAGCTCAACTATCTGGATCCGAGGATCTCTGTAGCTTGGTATGTTGTGCATCTTTACCTTATTATAACTGAGCCGACAACAGTCATTTCCCTGTCTATTTCATGTAAAAATATCAACCAAATTTCTGACTTTGCTAGTGGATTTTCCAAAAAAAAAACTTTCTTTTTTAATAATTTCTTTGATTACAAACCTAGTCATGAGTTACGAGTAAAACACATACATGAGGCAATTGATTTTTATTTATATGGATAATTTTCATTATTGTGTGAATTTACAATTAATTAAATTTGAATCTGGTATTTTTGTTTGGAAACTGACGTGATTGCGTTTGATGATCATGAGCTCAATTCTTAGTTGATGAAGGGATTTCACTAACTTCCACAGGTTCGATTGGTGGCAAATTTGGTATGCCGTTACTTTGGGTGGTATTCCCATGACATGGTAACCTTGATCTGATGCTGCAGCATCAAGTAGTCTGCGAGACACCCAACTCCTTAGCAAATTAAGCAAATATAGTGTGTTAGCTCAATAATGTAGAGGGTTAGTTTATACGATAATTTTAATTATAGCTTGTTAATAGTCGATTGTTATTTAAAGGTGCAAGAAGCATGGTGTACCCATCGAGAAGATCTACAACAAGACGCAACGTGACAAGTTCCGCTGGGCGATCGACATGGCCGGCCCCGAATACATCTTCTAAGGTTTACGTAGCAACCGCTACATGTTATGTATATTAATTACGTTCAACTGAAAACGTTCCACTTTACATTATACATATTATACAATATTGTAATTTTTTTAAATTTTTTTGTTCATTGTTACATACGAAAACATCGTAGTTAAGAGTTCAAAATTAGAAGTCTGATTCTAAATTGTATTCTTATTAGTTCCAATTTATTACCTAACATTATTTTAGGTTTAAGTTAATTTTAAATAAATAAAAAAAGGACTTTAGATAAGAGGTTAATTTGTACAGATTGATTTGCCGTTCCGTGTTTATTGTAGGTTTTCCACTCTTGCTTATTTATTTTGTAACGATTGATAATTGTAACTTTAGTAGTGTTTACATCTATAGCATGATTTTCATTAATTTAGGACTTTTAGTATTAGCAAAACAGAGTGGGAAACAACAGATGGCACACTTTGTATTTTTTTATCAAGTGACAGATTGTTTACAAATAATAGCAATGGAAATGGATTGTATAAATAAATGAGATGATGAATAAAAAAAACTGTTACCTAGAAATTTTTACTTAATTTTACCAAATGTTTCGACGTAAGACTGGTGCTAACCTTGGACCTGCTCGGTCAGGCTCGTACCGGCCCTTACTTTGCAAACTTCTTAAGACTTATTTTATTAATCATGTAAGCTAAAAGCTATAATAAATTTACTATAATCGTTTTGTTGCACTATGTGCACTAGGGAAATTCGTCTTATTTTTTTGTAAAACGTGAGATAAGCCGTGAGGTATAAAAATAAAGGTACAATGCCACGTGCTTTTGTGTGTGTAAATAGGGAATTTTTACTGTCATGTAATAGTATAATGAGATTATCGTGAATAAATAAAAATGATCTAGAAATTATACTTTCCTATCATTTATTATTATATTACATGCTCTTATAAAGATACAAACTAAGTTTCACTGTCATCTTCTTCGAAGAAATTGACGTTTTCCATACCTTCTGGCATATAAGTGAGTCCAGATTCTTCTTTGCCCCGTAGATTATAACCGCGAGCGTAACCTACAAGTAAATGTAATAGTGCATGGGTTTATTATTTTATTCTACATGTGGGTTATATCTTATGTTATCTTTAGGCTGACAGTGATGCAAAATTGAATGGATTAGTTTGGTTGACAACAAATTCACCCTTATGAACAAAATGAATAAAAGACTTCCTAATAGTTACTCCTTATAAAGTTAATACGTTTTTTTTTTTATAGAACATTATGATTTATAGAGCAACGTCGATACAATATGGACTGACTACAAAATACAACTTATGCTATAATTAAATAATAATGTAATAATACAACATAAAGGTTCTTAAATTTGTAAAGGACATATTAATTAATAAAAACAACTACTTTTACATACTTAATAAAATATTAATTAGGGTGAAAATTAGACAAATCCATAATATGTGATTTATTATACAAAGGCTGAAATTAAAACATTAATGAAAACGCAAGGGAAGGTAAAAGTAAAATTGCTCATGCATGATTAAAATTGAGTTGTTGAGTGTATCAAATTATAAAAATTGTTCAGTCACAGGAGGAGCATTGGTATTTGGTAAGGCATACCTAGGGATTTCATGAGCTTGGTGGGTGCGTTACGCAGATGTAGAGGCACGGAGGGTAAGGGACCTTTGGCGTCCACTAGGGCGCGACGCACTCGCGCCACGGCGTCGTTCAGGGCGCGACTCTTGAGGGCACGCGCCAGTCGCACTGCGCACTGAGCCACTAACAGGTCACACTCGGGCATCCCCAAGTGTTGGCAACCCTGAAGACACGCCACCGCGTCTGTGAGCGCAGCGGTGTCCGCCATGCCGATGTCCTCGGCCGCCGTGCGCACGAGTCGACGCATAATGTACAAGGGGTCCTCACCGCAGTGCAGCATGCGCATGCTCCAATACAAAGCGGCGTTGGCATCGCCCGCCCGGATCGACTTGTGCAACGCCGATATCGTGTTGTAGTGTTCCTCGCCGCGCCGGTCATACAACGTGTGCGATCGCTTCATACAAGATAATATTAATTACTATAGCAGTTTTTAAATAGGAAGTCGCTTGGGACTTCTCTTTATAATATTACCATTATTCCATCCTTTACATCATCCAGTGTGAGTGTGGTAGGGCCTGTATCTTGTGAGTTTTGTGGTTTCTTAGCAGCCAGTGCCAGTTCTAAAGCAGCTAAAGCCATCCGTGCATCTCCATCGCACACCTCAGCTAGCCATTGTAAAGAGGCTTTCTCTATTAGGAACCTAAAACATATTTTTTTAAATTCATACCAAGACTGTCTAAGAAACATTATCATAAATAAGATGAAATAGTTGTACTTAATTGCCATTACAATGTTTAATGTGGTTACAAAAATATTTTATTATTTCATTTTAATTTTTATTGTTTCACATATAAAAAATATAATCTATACAATTCTTTGCTCGTGACTTCGTCCATCTATATATATAAAAATCTCGTGTCACGATGTATGTTCGCGATAAACTCTGAAACTACTGAACTGACTTTGATCAAACTTCATAAGTATCTGTTATTTGGTCCAACTTAAAAGATAGGATAGTTTATATCTCATTTTGTTTATTTTTATTTTTTTAAATTAATAACATAGCGCCATCTGTTCATACTTATTCAATACAGCAATTATTTATCTGTGAGTTCCATAAGGTTCTCACAGATGGCGGTTTAAAGTAATTTATCGGCTGGATTGCAAAAAAGCACCCCGGGCGAAGCCGGGAGCGGGCCACTAGTATCTTTATATATTAAAGCCTTTGAGTTATTCTGTCCTATAAACTATATTACTGAAAATTTTCATCAAAATCCATTCAGTAGTTTTTGTGTGAAAGAGTATACACTACAAATTGTCAGCCATTTTATTTGCTAGCTTTTGCCCACGATTTCGACCGCACTCTTTTACCCATGTGTCGGAATGAAACTGTGACATTTTAGGATTGTGTCAAAATGGTACAAAACCTCTTCTAAGATTTGGAACATAATCAATTTTTATTGCTCATTTAATTTTATAGGGTGTTGGTGTTTTTTTTAATTTTTTAGATGATCCCTTAGACACCTTTTCTGGGTGAAAGGTACCCTGAAGTGTAAATTTTCAGCCAGTGGCTACTTTTCAAGATTTATCCAAAAATTTCCTTTATATCTAAACTTTATTATTATAAAGGATTTAATGATTATTTTTACAATTAAAGGTATTAGCAATAAGTTGTTACTGGTGATGGTTAGATAGAAATTTTAGAACTATAACAGCATCACATATTTTTAATAAATATGTAGTTCTAAAACAATGTATTAATGTTCTTTCAAAATTTGTGACAAAATTAGGTACTTACTTTGGATATCCATTATTTACTTCCTCTGTTTGTTTGCCATTTTCTAATATGGCTATCATTTGTTTATTTTTTTTAACAGCCCGTTCCAGAATAACAATTATATCATCTACTGTGAGCTTGTCCATAACTACAACTCTACAACGGCTCAGTAAAGCATTGTTTAGACTGAAGGAAGGATTTTCAGTTGTTGCTCCTATTAGTACAATAGTACCATTCTCTACATGAGGTAGAAATGTGTCTTGTTGAAGCTTGTTGAACCTATATGTATAATAGAAAAAAAATCTATATTTAAGGACTAGTGTGTAAACAATTTGTTGTCTGTTGTAATAAATACCTATGAATTTCATCCATGAAAAGTACAGTTTGTCTCTTGAACTGAAGTTCATTTTTGGCTACTTTAACTACTTCTTTTACATCTCCAATTCCAGCCATTGTTGCGGATAGTTTCACAAATCTCAAATGGTTTTGTTCTTTGCATATATTAGCTACAACATTGGCTAATGATGTCTAAAATACACAAATTGTCAACTTTGCTTTAATGTATTTGATCAATACAAAGATACAAATACCTAATTAAAAAAAAAAAAGTTACCTTGCCACAACCGGGTGGTCCCCAAAGAATCATATTGGGAATTTTTTTTAGTTCTAACATGGATCGTATCATAGAACCAGGACCTAGTGCATTATTCTGTCCCACAATATCTTTTAAATAATGTGGTCTCATAAATTCTGCTAGAGGAATACTTTTTTCCTCTTTCATTTTGTTTTCCTTGGATGTAATATTTGAATTTGAGGATGAGGTTTTCTGTTCCTATATCAGATATTTTTGGTCAATATGTTGGCAACTTATTAAAATGGTAAAAAAGAATTCCTTTCTTATGGGTCTTACCTTATTTTCCCTTGGTGAAATATTTTCACAAGATTCTATTTTTGGTTTCTTTAAATTTGAACGACCAGGGACTAATAATTCAGGCATAGTTCTCTTTTGAGCTTTACTCGTTTCGGGAGTATTAAGGAATAAACATTTGTCAACATGGTCTGCAATAACATCTTTTTCAAATTCTCTATCACAAACTGGGCAAGAAACCATATCCATGTTTCCTGCAATAATCCTATTTTCTGAGTTTATTTACACGAATGATCTTTAAGTATATACCTATTATTAAGTTATTATACGCTGCATATCTTGTCCCTGTAAATTGCTTGCTAAAAACTTTCTTACTAATTTATATACTATAGTATTTATTATAAAACTTTTCTCGTCTCGACCGTCTCAACTTAAACATGCGCTAGCATCAATGTATAGTCCAAAGAGTATATAATCACTACGTTTTAAGAGAC
Source organism: Synanthedon andrenaeformis (assembly GCA_936446665.2). Taxonomy (NCBI): domain Eukaryota; kingdom Metazoa; phylum Arthropoda; class Insecta; order Lepidoptera; family Sesiidae; genus Synanthedon; species Synanthedon andrenaeformis. The sequence goes on along the minus strand of OW387777.2, from coordinate 11,367,298 downwards.
GGGACTCCCATACAATGAAAATGAAATCCACTGTTCTATGACAAAGATGGACTGCTCCAATACCAACCTAACCAAAATTAACAAGTACGATGCTGCCAACATAACGAACATAAAAATAAGGATGTGCTATTGTTACGATAAATAAGGTCGATAGTATAATTGACTCTATAGTCTATGGTTTTATGAAAATCCCAAAAAAAGGCCTTACATAATTTTAAATATTATTTATTGACAAATAAAAAAACAAATAATTACAATCATCGCTTTATTACTATCATACAGTTTACGGTTATCGCCGACTGACGGAGTAGCAGAGAAGCAGTGAACGAAAAAAACAATGGTTAGCTGGGTGCCATTTTGGTATATGATTTGTTCCGCCTGGTATCAGTAGTACGGTTGTACACCTCACCCGGACTGTTGAGCCCCCTTTTGTATCAGTAGTTCGGCGCTGGTGAAAAACTTTTGTTTTCTAAAGTACTGATGTATGTACACACATGACGATTGTTTTACATTTCGAAGTAAGATAAGAGGAATAAATATGTATATTAATAATAACTTTAAAAATATAAAAAAGATATATCAAATTGTAAATCAAATGCTAGGAAGAGTTACACTGTCAATCGATATGGCCATACTTAGAGCATTTGATGCACAAGGAATCTCTACAAAATACATTGATAACAAGTGGCTAATTAAATAAAGAGGTTGAATAATGGACACTTATTGAAGTTCCTTGATATTATTATAAGAGCCTTATGTGTACATACAGTACCTTAGAAAACAAAGCACCAGCGCCGAACTACTGATACAAGAGGAGGCTCAACAGTTCGAGTGACGTGAACAACCGGATTACTGATACCAGGAGATTAGTTCTTCGTTCAATTGACAACGCAGGGCTGTCATGGTGGCAGACGCGGTCCTTAATGTTTTTTTATGGTACATCATCCTAACACGAACAAATCATATAGAAATTTTGGCACCCAGCTCCCTAGCCACAAGAGTAACTTCACATAAAATCTTTGAGGACTGCAGGATCTATTTATTTTTTAAGTTAATTACGGCAGTATCCAAGGTCGACGTTGAAGGTTCTGTAACACACATAAAAATTGGATTATGTCATGTATAACGTAATAATAATTTCATAAAGTAATTCAATGGATTGGAACGATACATGGATTGGCAGAGATTCCGATACATGGAACAGCATTTCATTTGTTGTATGTACAGCTGTTTTTTTTCTTTTCAGTCTTGCCTGCACCTAGAAAGTAAATGAATATTGAATGTTATTTTTAGTTAAATATATAAATAAAAAAATAAAGGCAAAATAAAACTAAAACAAACCAAATGGTACATTGGGGTGTATGCATGAGTTCATCTCTTACAGCATTTTTAGCAATATGGAGAGGGAGTTCACTGAAAACTTCATCGTTCAATGGATTGGAAGAGATTCCGATACATGGAACAGCATTTCATTTGTTGTTTTTTTCTTTTCAAAGTCTTGCCTGCACCTAGAAAGTAAATGAATAATAAATGTTATTTTTTAGTTAAATATACATATAAATAAAAAAGAAAGGCAAAATAAAACTAAAACAAACCAATTGGTACATTGGGGTGTATGCATGTGTTCATTTCTTATCATTCAGTGCAATAAAATCAAAAAGAAATTTTTGCCGATTGTCGATAAAAATGGCACTGCACTATTGTTTACATTTTACATGCAACACAATTTTATTCGAAAATTTGAACTAAACTCCCAATAAACTATATTATACATGGTTTTAGAACAGCAGCAAGATATAATATGTACTAACCTATCTTCATCCAGCGGGAATTGGGCCAAAAATATTCGTTTTTTATTATCAATGCGACTCGTTCTTAGGCCACATATTTCGCAGCTTACTTTCGGCATCTAGAACACTAAACACGATACACCAAATATAACACTACGAAGAAAGAGTATTTAAACACTAAAATTTTAGCAAGTTTTATAAAAATCAATACTCTGCTTGCCGAAAAATCCGAAAATAAACAACAAACAAACAAAGCAGTTGAAATGAAAGACGCCATATTGCAACACATCAATATGGCCGCCGATGGTTTATTGCATAGAGTAACTTATACATACAGGTTTATTGTGGTTTTGATGTATAATACGGCCAAATTAGAGAATCGGTGATGTCTAATAACTTAATGGGTTTCGCAATCGCCTTGACTTAGTCGGGTTATTCCGGCATTACCCAATACACCTGTTTCATACATCATTTTCTTTCCTTTGAGTTGCGCCAGCCTGGTATAGTCTGTGACTTAAACCAAAGAGTATATAATCACTACGTTACAAGAGACGGGACTCCCATGTATTTGCTCCCATACAATGAAAATGAAATTCACTGTTCTATGCCAGCGACGAAGTGCTCCAGTACCAACCTAACCAAAATTAAAAAGTACGATGCTGCCAACATAACGAACAAAAAAATAAGGATGTGCTATTTTTGCGATAAGTGAGGTCGATAGTATAATTGACTCTATAGTCTATGGTTTATGAAAATCCCAAAAAAGCCCTTACATAATTTTAAATATTATTTAATGACAAATAAAAAATCAAATAATTACAATCATTGCTTTATTACTATCATACAGTTTACGGTTATCGCCGATTGGCACCCAGCTCCCTAGCCACAAGAGTAACTTCACATAAAATCTTTGAGGACTGCAGGATCTATTTATTTTTAAGTTAATTACGGCAGTATCCAAGGTCAACGTTGAAGGTTCTGTAACACACATAAAAATTGGATTATGTCATGTATAACGTAATAATAATTTCATAAAGTAATTCAATGGATTGGCCCGATACATGGAACAGCATTTTATTTGTTGTTTGTACAGGATTTTTAGCAATATGGAGCGTAAATTCACTGAAAACTTCATCGTTCAATGGTTTGGTAGATATTCCGATACATAGAACAGCATTTCATTTTCTTGTTTTTTTCTTTTCAAAGTCTTGCTTGCACCTAGAAAGTAAATGAGTAATAAATGTTATTTTTTAGTTAAATATACATATAAATAAAAAAGAAAGGCAAAATAAAACTAAAATAAACCAATTGGTACCATTCAGTGCAATAAAATCAAAAATTTGCCGATTTGCCGATTGTCGATAAAAAATGGCACTGCACTATTGTTTACATTTTACATGCAACACAATTTTATTCGAAAATTTGAACTAAACTCCCAATAAACTATATTATACATGGTTTTAGAACAGCAGCAAGATATAATATGTACTAACCTATCTTCATCCAGCGGGAATTGGGCCAAAAATATTCGTTTTTTATGTTTTTTATTATCAATGCGACTCGTTCTTAGGCCACATATTTCGCAGCTTAGTTTCGGCATCTAGAACACAAAACACGATACACCAAATATAACACTACGAAGAAAGAGTATTTAAACACTAAAATTTTGGCAAGTTTTATAAAAATCAATACTCTGCTTGCCGAAAAATCCGAAAATAAACAACAAACAAACACAGTTGAAATGAAAGACGCCATATTGCAACATCAATATGGCGCCGATGGTTGTTTGTGGTTTTGATGTATAATACGGCCAAACGAGAATCGGCGATGTCTTTAATAACTTAATGAGTTTCGAAATCGCCTTGACTTAGTCGGGTTATTCCGCCATTACAAACTTCCCCCGGTTCATACATCATTTTCTTTCCTTTGAGTTGCGCCTGCCTGACTTAAACAGATTGTTTTGCGCGCTAGAAAATAAAATAAAATAGAATCCAAACCACAGACCAAGGTCTACAGTTTCTTATGACAACCGCTCTTATTTAATCGCAATAAAATTTAAGACAAAAAAATCTTTATACATATATAGGGTTCGAAGTACCTAATTAATAAAAAAGAGACATTATTAATATAGATTTTTTAATAGTTGCCTTTTGGATTTGATGATCTGTGGAATCAGGTGTAATTTGATCCCCCTACGATTTTAGAGTATCAAGAACCTTGAAATAATCCAACAATGTCTTACGAGATTTTTACAATGTTTACATAATATTGTTCCTTTGGAATAAGAATCTGTGTACAATATTTCCATAAATTGTATCAACCATGTGTCAACTGTCGAAAAAATCATTTCTTATTAAGTTTATTATTCTGTGGTTATCACAATCAAATTAATCAAAACTACCGTTATTGACATTGAACTATTGACCAGAAAACAGTTATTCCGATCTGATTTCGTTTCGTAAACATATTTTTAACATGGTTCCATTGAATCTCAGTTTGTTTAAATGGTTTAATTCGCAAATATAACATGATATAGTTAAATAAAAAGTGTATGTTACTGAAAAATTGCATTATGAATCCCACAAAGGCTACAAAAAAACGTAAAGTCGAGGTCAACAAAATTATAGAAAGTTCGGATAACTCGATAATAAATGAAAAAAGAGAAACAGTAAGTTAACCATTTGGAGAAACATTTAGATTTAGTATTACTATTCGCTTATTCGCTATTCTTTTAAAAGAGTTTGTCCTGACTAGCAACGCACACCTAAAAGTACTAAGTAGAAAGCTTAAATAGAAAGGTTTACTTAATAAGCATCTGTTAAGAAAGCATTTTTGAAAATATCAACTCCGTGCGAAGCCGGGGGCGGATCGCTATTTTTTCCTATATGTATAAAATTGTTTGTCATGACTATCAATGCACAGCCAAAAGAAAGGATTTTTAAATTTTAACTCCGTGCAAAGCCCGGGCCAGGTTGCTAGTAGGTAAAACTTGTACAATAAATCAAATCATTTATTTGCACATATTTATATTTCTCTAGGGCGATGGAGCTCCAGCAGAGAATGAATTGGAGGATTCATTAATAAAGCCGCAGGTGAAGGATGTAGTGAATGCTACATCAGGATTATACATTCGTATAGAAATCGATTTAGTTTGTGTAACACTATTGGTATTAGCGCTATGTACCAGACTGTATAATTTGGATGAACCAAATTACATTGTGTAAGTTTCAATTACTTCTTCTTAGTTTATCTTTAGTAAATAACAGCACAGAATACAGAAAAACACATAATGTACCTTTCATATAAAAAAAAATTACTTATTCCAAGGAATCATCTGGAGAATGTATAACAGCAATAAAGATGTCAGGTGTTATATTGCTCAAATATTTTAGGAGGATTATATCTATACTAATATTATGAAGAGAGAAAGATTTGTATTTTTGTTTGTTGTCAATAAACACAAAAACTGTTGGACCAATTTTAAAAATTCTTTCACCTATTGAAGGCTATATTACCAGCAAGTAATATAGGTTATATTGCACAAATTTACACGGACGAAGTCGCGTGCAACAGCTAGTTTTTTTTTATATTTCAATGCCGATGAAGTTGCAGGCACCATCTACTTACTATATTACAGTATAGGCTGTAATGCAATAAAAAAAATTATAGCTGCATGTGTGGTCACTCAAGAGATGCTATTAAAAATATATTGTAGTACACATTGCTATAATATACATATATTATAGCTATGTATGTGCAGGGCTTTAATCTTATTTATTGTCTTGTTAAGCACAAGTTTTCATGTCTCTAATTTTAGCTTTGATGAATTACACTATGGGAGATATGTGTCATTGTATACCAAGGGGGTGTTTTTCTTTGATGCACATCCACCGCTGGGGAAGCAGCTCTTATACTTGGCCGGACGAGCTGCTGGTTATGATGGAAATTTCACATTTGACAAAATCGGGTCACCCTATTCAGAAAATGTACCTGTAAAAGCTCTACGCCTAGTGCCGGCCTTAGCTGGCAGCTTATTGGTACCAGTGACGTATTATTTAATGCTAGAGCTATCTATATACCAATGGACTGCTGTTCTAGCTGGACTTTTAGTGCTTTTTGGTGAGTATTTCAGTTTTTTTTTTTTAATGTTTTACAATCGTCATTATAAATTTAAATAAATCAGGGTTTCAGAAAAAAAAGACCAAGATGATAACAATCCTGAGAAAAAACCCTGAAAGAAACTCAGGATACCATTCTTTTTGTCATCTTTAAAATAATAACAATTACAATCATTTCAATTATTTATACACAAAATCAATATACACATAGGATTATACTTAATCAAAAACATTATTAAGTATGATCCTATGCATTATATTATACTTAATAATGTTTATTTTTTTCAGAAAATTGTTTTTTAGCACAATCTAGGTTTATGTTACTGGAATGCATACAAATGTTGTTCGGTTTATGGGGAATACTTTGTGCAGTGAAAAGTACACGCAGAACCAGTTTGTCTTCAGTGCTTTGGCTAATTGCTTCAGCTGTATCTTTGGGATGCTGTTTTTCGTAAGTTACTGTACATGCTTTTTGTGTTTGTATAAGGATTCATTTTCATTAACAATTAAGGCAGTGATGAAAAAATTCTCTAATTTTTATGGCATGCTATAACGGCAAGTTAATTGACTCCTTGGTTTACGCAGTAACTAATATATTATCTAATCTGTGCCTTGGTATTACAAACTGTTAAGAAAATGAATTATTTTTTTATTTTAAGGAGATGACCCAATAGTTCACTTTATGGTATGTGGCTACTGTCCCCTATAAATAACACAAGCAACACTGTCCGATTATGATTCAATATGCATCCAAGTCTCCATATACTTCACAGCCTTTTCAAATTATACCTACTCAACTTTCAGATATTTCTCATAATATTCACAATAAAAAAATTTTACAGGGTAAAATATTCTGGTCTATATAGTTACTATTTGGCATTATTCATTGTTGGACGTCAAATTTGGAGACATATAGGCCAAAAAGAGTCCAGTGCAAGACTTTGCTTTTCAGCAATGTGGAGATTGACTATATTAGTAGTTTTACCATTGATGGTGTACACAGGAGTGTTTTACGCCCATTTAATGATGCTCCCGAAGGCGGGACCTCATGATAGCGTAATGACCAGTGCATTTCAAGCGTCTCTACAGGGAGGACTGGCCAGCATCACAAGAGGACAACCATTGCATGTTGCACATGGTTCTCAGATAACACTAAGGTAAGTTAAGGATCATAACTATGTGAGAAAACTGTTTTGGTTTCCTTAACATTATAAAACCAATATATTCACTGTGATAAAAAAGCACTTTTTTTCTGTAAAGCTGACTTCTATTGAGCCCAAACACGCTATATCTGCTGTAAGTTGCTAAGGAGTTGAGTATTCCGCAGACTGCTTGACGCTGCAGCATCAGGTCAAGGTTGCCATGTCATGGAAATACTACAGTAACAGTATATATTTAATTTCACATCAATCGAACAAGTTTAGTAAAATCCTTTCGTCATCTATGAAATAGGCTGATAGTCTTCAAACGCCTGAACGGATCTTCATATCATAGCTAAGAACGATTTGGTCCATCCGTTTGGGAGCTACGATACACAGACACACACGCCGAACTTTCTCCTATTCCTCTGTCCATTCTCAATTAGACACAGCCACGGACGGACATGCTGGCTGCACTCGCACGGGCACGTGTACCCGGTGCGGTACGCGGACGGACGCGGTTCGTCGCACCAGCAGCAGGTGACGTGCTACAGCTTCAAGGACGTGAACAACTGGTGGATAGTGAAGCGGCCGCAGCTCAGCTCGCTGGCGGTGAGTCGGCCTCCCGACGCGCTGCGTCACGGCGACGTCGTCCAACTGCTGCACGGCATCACCAGTCGCGCGCTCAACTCGCACGACGTCGCCGCACCCGTCTCGCCTCAGTCGCAGGTGACCACATCACTTCACCATCCATTTCATTAAATTCACATTATCTATACTAATATTATATAAAGAGAAGAAAAAGTGATATTTTCAAAATTCTTTCACCTATAGCAAGCTACATTATCAGCGAGTAATATAGGTTATATTTTATAAAGTTACGCGGGCGAAGCCGCGTGCAACAGCTAGTATTTTATAAACACAATTTCCTAATCTTGTTCATTATTTTCTGGTTCTCGCCTCTTGCGTTAGTGTTACACTGTGGATTTGTCGTGGGATCGTCCAGCAAAACGCGAATGGAACTGAATGAATGTGAATATCCCCTAACACTTAAGTACTCCCCTAATCTTTCTTCCTTCAATTGTTGTTTATTGAACAAGAAAAATGTCTAAATGTCATCAACAATTTGCAGGAGGTGTCTTGCTACATTGACTATAACGTGTCAATGCCAGCCCAGAACCTCTGGCGCGTGGAAATAGTGAACAGGGAGAGCGACGACGCCACTTGGGACAGCATCCGCTCGCTGGTGCGGCTCATCCACGTGGAGTCAGGATCGGCGCTGCGCTACAGTGGCCGCCAGCTGCCCGCCTGGGGCTTCCACCAGCATGAGGTGGTAGCCGACAAGGTCGTCACCCACCAGGACACCATATGGAATGTGGAAGAACATAGATATACTAAAGGTAAATTGCACTCTTATCTTACCCGGTCCAAACCACGCACAGATTATAATTCTAAAATTTTCATTTTCTCATTTCAACCTCGCGTTCACAACTTTTGTATTAGCTGTATAACTTTTTTACATTTAATTATTTTATACGGACTTCGTCAGTGTTGAAAAATAAAAGATATTGCAGTTATATATAGCTTTGCCAAATTTCATCCAAATCCATTTTTGCCTGAAAGAGTAACAAATATCCATATATCCACACAAGCTTTCGCATTTATAATATAAGTAGGATTTTAGTAGGTAAAGGTTGGCAAGCAGTTCTCGCAACTTCAGTGTTGAATATGAATTTGAATTTACAGCGGAAGACCGGCGCGAGCGAGAACGCGAGCTGGTGTCGGCGGAGATGATCCCGGTGGGGACCACGCAACTGTCCTTCTGGGAGAAGTTTTCGGAGCTACACCACAAGATGGCGTGGCACGCGCCCGACGCGCCGCACGGACACATGTTCGCCAGCGAGCCCGCCGACTGGCCTCTGCTCGCACGCTCTATCGCCTACTGGCTTTCGCCCAACTCCAATGTAATTCACTACCATACCAGATTCATTGAGCTTTTATCTATAGAATTGAGCTGAATAAATTTAGCCCTTGCTTTTCGCAAGTTTTATTTATTTTAATTATGAAAAATTTGAATGTATCTACTTTAATTACTCAAAATAAAAGTAAGCGAAATTGATAATATGAAAATAATTTGAAATTGAAATACATACTGTCATACGATACGAATTAACCTCAACCATAAGTTCAAACATTAACTGAAGAAAACCTGATAAAACACTAATATCACTTTAAGGAAGTAACTACTACCTTTATTCAGAAAAAATCAGCTATTTTGTGTATAGAAAAAAAAGTATTTTGACAACTGAACGGACGCGTTCGCATTTTCATACAAAACTGTGTTTTTCCATGGACAAAACCTGTATTGATCTGAATATAAAAGTAATTATTTCCTTATATTTACCCAACTTTTTAATTATTTATGTAAAAATAAATAAATATATTTTAATTTTAGGCTCAAATACATCTGATCGGGAACCTGGTCACTTGGTACGCCGGAACTCTGTCGGTGGTGTTGTTCGGAGCGCTCCTCGCAGTGCACGCGGTGCGACAAAGACGCAACTGCGTCGACCTCTCTCCGCACGGGTCGCACAAGTTGTACGACGCCGCTTGCGTATTGTTCCTCGGCTACTGGCTTCACTACCTCCCCTACTTCTTCGTGGACCGCACCTTGTTCCTGCATCACTACTTGCCCGCTTACATCTTCAAGATTCTACTACTGGCGTTTCTCATAGATCACGTTTACTACACTTTGCAGCTATACGAGAGGACCCGTCACCTCACCAACTTGTTCGTTCTCTGCGTTTGCGTGTGGCTCGCTTACGTCACGATAACGTTCAAAAAATTCAGTGTCCTCAATTACGGAAACTCGGATCTGACCGAAACAGATCTCATGAACCTCAGGTGGAAAGACACCTGGGATTTCATACTGCATAAGAAAGGATAAAATCCGTACTTACATTCCAATCCAAGCCACTTGCTTAGTAACTGCCATTTCTACAATCTCGTCACAAATCTAATATTTAAGCTCAATTTGTATTTACATAAAATACTCAGATATTAAGATAAGAAATAAGATTTATTATTATTTACATATTATTTTATATTTTTTACATTATTATTGACTGATGAATATTTTCCGTCCAATAAAGTTTTATTTTGTATATTCTATTTATACATACTTTTATACAAAATTCGGGGTTTTATTAGTCCGATACCTAACATCCTTGTCAACATAAAAAAAACACTACCATAGTGACAAATACTTTTATTATAGAAAAAATCAAACAATGGAATTGAATTTAGCTTGTCGAAGGCTCAACATCCATGGGCTGAGCTCTCTGAACGGGATGCACCAACACCGATTCCACTTCCAGGGGTATAACGCGTTGTCTGAGAACAGCGGTAGTACCTGGAGCGTATCTGTACGAGCCTTGTTTCTTGCCCTAAAAACACATTAAAACTTTTTAAAGGCCTTAAAATTACTGTGTAGCTTCCATTCTCTGTGTTTATATAGAGCTCAGGTGAAAAGCTAACGTTATATGAAAAACTCAGAAAACATGCTTTTTTATTCCCTTACAAGTAAAAGCAAAATTGCGTGTAGTCAATAATATATACATGGTCATGCTGACTGAAGATTTAAAAAGATTGAATATTTTACAGCATTTGCAATTTATGAAATAAATTGGCCTCAACTTCGTGTTAATTCAATCTTTATTGCTCATATATTTTTATCAGGTGTTGCCATTTTTTTTGATGGTCCCTCGGTAACAATACCTTTTTTCTTGATAAAAGGTACCCAATTTTCTTTTCTGTACCCTTGATGTGTATTCATAATTTCATGATTGGTGGAGTTGTTGAAGTGAAGTCACATTTATTAGCTAGGTTTGCCAATGTTAATTTGAATTAAACAGCAGGTGAAATCGCAGGGCACAACTAGTTTTTTAATTACGAAATTAGCCTAAAAGATTTGACACATCCTTTTATTATTATCCAGTTATTATTATTAGGTTCTTTTTACTGAAAATAAAAAGCGATAATAAATATACCTTAATATTAGCTTCATCATAAGTTCTCAAATAATGTGCAGGACCAGTGTTTCTTATGATGCATAAATCAACATTCGAACCAGATCCCAAATCGTTAAATATACCGGCCGCAATAGCATCTCTAACCAGCTTTTTGCCTTCCTCTTCAGACATGTTTGGTTTCCAATTGGCCTCAAATACAGCCATGGCTGCAAGTGATCCAGATCCTGAAATTAAAAGAAAATCATTTGTAATCAAATTTTAGATTAAAAAAAAGAACAATGAAATCTTATTAGTCTCTGCTTATTTCAGGCTTCTTGGATGGATCAAGTGGATCCCACTATATTTTTTATTTGAAAACAATTTATACTTAAAATATCCTAAAGTTTATAGAATACATATTTTACTGTGAAATATTAAGATAACATGCACAAAATTAAGATAAAAAGTTACATTACCCATTGTAGCATAAGGCAGTTTATCCACAGATCCATGAGGATAAATACAATAAATATGTGGGCCAGTACGGTCAACACCACCCAATACAAGTGCAGCGCTTATGTGTCCTTGATAGCGAAACAACATTCGTTTCAGCAGAGTAGCGGCAGTAGCAACAGGCACTGTCCTTCCTGTATGCAAACGTTGCAATTCCAACTGGGATGACACCGTTTGGGTTGTCATCTCAGTATCTGCTGCAGTGCCGGCCCCACAACAATACATATTACCGGCCAAGTAATGTATTTTCTCACAGTTCTTGTCAGACACCACCGTATTTTCAGTAGCACGAGTATCGGCTCCTAGGATAACGCCATCCGCGTAAATAATTCCAACGATCGTAGTGCCCGTTTTGGTAGCTTTTGGTGCAGGGAAACCTTTCTGAGCGAGAAAAGCATTTCTGTAAAAGCAAGTTTAGAATTTCAGATAGACCCAAAAATTGGAAAATATAAATGAAAAAAAAAAGCGAAAGCCGCATCCTTACCGTTGGCAATTTTCGAAAGAAAACCCTGGTTCCGGAATTTCTGGCACTAATACTGAAGCCATTTTTCAAGTGTTTTATTATAACTTGATAAAACTTTTCAAACAAATACTACTGAAAGAAATTTTATTTTTGACAATATTGTTTAAATTAAAACAGAAAGATGACAAAAGATGACTTGCATGCAGCAGCAGGACGCACAGATACAAAATACTACTGACCACAGAATAGTGAATCTTAATTCTTGACTCTGCGCTTGAAGGTGAGTGTGTTTCAACTGGTTTCAACAGAATATACATTACAGAACTTTTATTTGACAGAGAGATTATTTTAGTACCTATTTATTTATAACAAATATTATAAACATTCTCACATTGGAAACAATTTATTATATGTATTATTTACATTTAAATCCAATTATGACCATTTATAATCATTGTAAAACTTGGGAGATTATTATATCACTATCACTATTATATTAGAAATACGCGGCTGACAGAAGCGGAATGGATGAGATTAACCAAAATTGTCTAGCTTCCAGTACCAGTGATTACTCCAAGTAAGAGGCTTGTAAAGCTATTGAAGTACCCTGTGTCATATCTATTGCTTAATTGCTCTATTGATAAAAAAATGATCCAGGTAAAGACCACCCACAAACTAAATAGTAGTAAAAGACGAGTTTTAATATGATTGGTTCGGATTGGTCACCTTGATTTAAAATATCGTTTACGTAAAGCTTCTTAACTCGTTGATTTAAGAGTGATATTGCAACTAAATTTTGAATACTTACGTCTTTTAGTTGATTATGCTTATACATTGCAAGGGCCAATGACAGTGAGACAAATATTGATGTACTCTTTTTGTCACCCTAGTTTCCTTACACGCCTACTATTTATGTCAAATAGTATTTCTACGTCAAACAGTGGGGCGATATCGAAATGTTTGGATTTATTCTCCAAAATTCATACCAGTTTTACATACGTTTTTAGAATAATTAGAATTTAGGTATAATAGAATTAATTTATCGCAATGTTAGGAAATAATGCATACGTATGCATATTTTATTTGATAACATTACTAGTCTTATCGTTAGCCGGTCGCGACTTCTACAATATACTTGGTGTATCCCGATCGGCTAACACCAATGAAATAAAGAAAGCCTACAGGAAATTAGCCAAAGCTCTTCATCCAGATAAAAATCAGGATGATCCGAATGCGTCGCAGAAATTTCAAGATTTGGGCGCTGCTTACGAAGCACTGTCCGATCCTGAGAAGCGTGAACTTTACGATCGTTGTGGAGAAGAATGTCTTAAGAAAGATGGTATGATGAATAATAATGACCCGTTTGCGAGTTTCTTCGGTGACTTCGGCTTTCATTTTGGAGGTGAGCCGCAGCAACACGAAACTCCGCGGGGAGGAGATGTGATAATGGAACTTGTGGTTTCGTTAGAGGAACTTTACAATGGTAACTTCATAGAGGTAAGTTGCATATACTTTTATTATTTTTGATAGGATTACTTCTGTAAGTTTGCTTCTATAGTGGGAGGCAATTCAGAAAAGTGATGATAACAAAATCGGGGGATAATTACAGTTTGACACATGTCTACATGTGTCTACATCATGTCTACATCCAAAAATATTTAGACCACCTGATGGCTAAAAAAATCAATGATTATTTTGGTTCATATATATGTTTGTTATCCATGTAACAGTATAACAATTAAGAATATTAAAATTAAATTAATGCAATATTTTTTATATTGTATTTATAGTTAGAGATTAAATCCATTTTAGTAATAATATAAAATGATAGCACAAATTAGTTTTTAGTGATTACATGTATTTAGGTTTTAAAACTGTTAAAATTATAAATAAATAAATATAATATGCCCAAAGAAAATATTACTCGTAACATACACATATTCACATAAAACACATGGCCATGTCCACGATACAGCCAGACTCCTTCTGTTCATGTTAAGGTCGACAGACACACCTAAGAAAAGTTAATTTCCAAAGTTGACCCCTGCCAGGAATTGAATCTAGGACCCTTGAAACCCTAACCACTCATCTAATGGGTCGCCAATTAAATTATTTACAAGAAGTATTATTATTGTAAAATAACAACTAACACATTTTTATTTTAGATAACAAGAAATAAACCAGTACTTAAACCAGCTTCCGGTACGAGGAAATGTAACTGCAGACAAGAGATGGTCACAAGGAATCTAGGACCTGGACGTTTCCAAATGATGCAGCAGACTGTATGCGATGAATGCCCCAATGTGAAGTATGTCAATGAGGAGAGGTTGTTAGAAGTTGAGGTAACATTTAATTATATTTATTTATTCCTTTTATTATTAAATTTATGTTAATAATTTTGATATTTTTGACCAGAACTGCTTTACTTACTGCTATGCAGGGGTGAAAAGCAGGCCGCTCTGCTTTGTCTGTTTTCTTTTCTTGCCTATATGCAAAAGAGATAAAATATCCAGAGATTAGTAATGGGATATCTCATAACATCAAAACTATACCTTTATAAAAAAAATATATAATTCAAATCTCCATATTTAAAACTACATTGATATAAGTAAAATTCCCATATTTATTAATAAGTATAGAAAAAGTATTGAGAAAAAAGTAAGGACTGACATGGAAAATGAGGGAGGCCTTTGTCTTGGAGGCAAACGAGCCAAATAAATAAATGAGGTATCTTAACTGTTGTTTGTGTAATTGGTTAAACAAATAAGGGTTTTATTATTTATTTATTTGCTAGCTGCTGTTTGCGACTTCATCTGAATTGAAAAATAAAATATATAATACCTGAGAAAATATCTGACTTTATCGCCGTGGCGACAGTGGCGCCGTCACGGTGACAGTGACGTCCAATTTTTTTATATTGTTAGACGATCCCTCATTTTCCCAAGATAAAAGTATCCTATATGTTAATCCAGGTAATAAACTATTGGTTTGCCAAATTTCATCCAAATCTGTTAAACCATGAAATTGTAACAAACATCCATCCTCACAAACTTTCGCATTTATAATTAGTAGGATTTTTATAGAAAAAACTCTATTTCTCGAAGTGGTCGCATTTTAAAACATTGTAAATCTTAATATCTGTATAACAAACAATATAGCGCTCTCATGTGAACTCGTGTTTCTCCCTTCCATCTCAATCCACATTCTTAAGGATTTTGACCATATTATAAAAATAACTATATTATGTTGAATTACAGGTGGAAGTGGGAGCTCCAGATGGTCACAAATATAGGTTACGCGGGGAAGGAGAACCTCACATGGACGGAGAGCCAGGCGACTTAATCTTTGTCTTCAAAGGCGAAAGACATCCACAATATACACGTCGCGGAGACGATCTCTACACTAATGTAACAATTTCATTGCAGGCAAGTGATTTTTTATTTACATTTTGAGAAATATTTCCATTTACTCATGTTGCCAGATTAGTCTTTTGAGTTGCAAGATTCTTATTGGTTTATTAATGAAGACCCTATTCACTAACTAAATGATACTAAAACCACTGGTGGGACCGTCACAAAAAATCTCGACCATTTGCTATATAATCTATAATATAAAAATGAATCCCTAAATGTGTTGCTAAGCGCAAAACTCGAGAAAGGGTGGACCAATTTTAATTCTGTCTTCACTCATGGATAGAGGGATAATCAGGGAGGAGACTGCCCAACATATCCGTCTCAGTTAACGAAAATCCAAATATGCAATTATCTGCTCTCACAGTGAATGACTTAACAATATTAAATAGTAATTTTGCTAAGGCAATCAAATAAATTGTCTGGTAAATGCCTAGTACTAGTAGTAATAGTATTGTTTTGTCTGCAGGATGCATTGACTGGTTTCACAATAGAACTGGATCACTTGGACGGCCACAAGGTGTCTGTGTCGCGCGACAAGGTCACTTGGGCGGGAGCGCGCGTGCGCAAGAAGGGCGAGGGCATGCCCAACTTTGAGAACAATAATCTCCACGGCAACCTCTACATCACTTTTGATATCGAATTCCCCAAACAGGACTTCACAGAACAAGAAAAAGAAGGTAACATCACTGCTGATACATTTTTAAAAACTACCAATTGTTATTAACGTCCAACGCAAAGACAGGGTGTTAAAAAGTTTGACGTGTGTATTTGTCTGTGGAATGGTAGCTCCAAGAAAGATGGATCAATTTTGATAGTTTTTTTTGATAAGGATAGTTCTTTTTTTGTTCCTCTTAGATCTGCAATCAATCTGTCAACTGCTGTCAATGAGCAGATATGCTTAAATAATGTCTGAATCTCATTTAGAGATTTAGACTTTCCTGAGAGGTCAACGGGCTGATACTATGACGAAGGGATTTCACTAACCTCCTCAGGTTCAATTGATGTGATTGTTATTTGGTGGTATTTCCATGACATGGTAACCTTGAACTGATGCTCCAGCATCAAGTAGTCTGCGGGACACCTAACAAATATAGCGTGTTTTGGGCTCAATAGTAAGTTGGGTTAGTATATACATAGTTTTTAATTATAGCTTGTTTCAATGTCCTGTTTTTCTGTTCCAGCTCTCCGAAAAATACTTAAACAATCACCCAACAATAAAGTGTACAATGGACTATAGTAGCAATAAAGCCATTTAGTGAATTTAGTGCAGTGAGTGATGTGAAAAGGTTTCAACTGTATAAGAAGAAATTTGAATTTTGTGTTTCATGAAAGAAAATTGTGATTGTTTTCTAATTTATAATTAATAAAACATTTTAATTAAAATTATACATATTTATTTTGTAATGAAACAACAATTCATTGAAACAATTTTATTATTAAAAAAAATATATATAGGAAAATTTTTCACATACAACTAAGGTCTGATTTCATTTATTTAAATTTTATTCACTAGTAAAATAACAACTTATTATATTTATGGCACATAAAAATATATTTGCGCGATTATTTTTATTTACAATTTGAATAATACTTGGAGTTCCCCATTATTATTAGCCTTTTAGATAGGTGTACCTAAAAAGTGGAGGGACTTAGTCGCTTTATTACTAAATTACATATTACATATAAATTTCATAGCTTTATGTCTAAAATGATGTCAGTCTATTTAGTAGATTGCTTACTTAGTTTTAAAGCTAATCTTTAAAATAAGACAATTTTATCTAAAATGTAGATTCTAAAATGATATAAAATAAGTACCAACAATATGCAACATGTAGAAACTGAAACAGGCCACTTCTTAAGGTGTCAAGATGCTTGCCTCGGCGTTTTGACTCAGGGGTTATGGGTTCTATTACCAGCTGGGCCAACTCAGTAATGAACTTGTCAAAGTTGACTGGTTTTTTTTCGTTGTATGATTATTCCATAACATAAGGCTATTGGTTACTTATTTTTATATGAATATAAAAAAATATTTTTTTAACCATTGCTATATAATCTTCATATTATGCGGGCCCTAAGTAAAAGCTGGTAAAATGTAATTAGCTATTGAACTGAAATACAGTATATATATGAATCTCACTCCTTCCATTTTTTAACCTATAATGCAGTAGATCTAACTAATTGTGGTCTACTTCGCACTGCAACTAGTCGTAAAGCAACTTCGTTCCATCACGCAGTAGGTTCTTCACTTATCTAAAAGGATTATTAATTTCACATACATACAAAATATAAAAAAGTCAAGGTAAAAATAAAATAATACATTATAGTTCAGTAGAGAGATATGCACAAAATGAATTAATACAAATCTATTGTCATTATAATAAGGGATTACTTACATTTCTATGGACAAAATCTGAATAAATATAGTGACTCCGTTAATGGTTCGATGATATGTGAGTTAGGCGACGAGACAAGAGTCTGCGGCGCCTGCGCCGAGGGGCGTGAGGTCTTTGGCGGCTGCTTGGAGGACACTATTGACGGTGGCGCGAGCCAAGTAGCCCACCGTCACTCCCGGCGGCGCCGACGCCAGCGCCTCGCTGCACTCTTCCAACCCGCTGTCCTGGAACGTATACTTTATCTTCAGTCAATAAACACAATTACATAAAGGAGAAAAATCAGGTAGCGCGACTGTGCGCTCCCTCAAACAACGGTGCCAATACGCCACGCGATTAGCTTGTAGCGCACTGAAAGGAAAGCCAACCGGAACCAAACACCACCGATCCAACCCTTATCCTTAATCCTACTATAGTTGATAGCGCAATTGCATCACAACGTAGCTTGTGTTATAGGCGATTATACCCACATACATGCCTAACAAGTGTAATCAAAATCAGGTATGTAAACGAACTTTTGCGTATGTGTAATGCGCATCGGCGAGCAGCCGGTCGGTGTGCAACGCGTGAGTGAGCTGCAACTCTGGATTGCGACGCAGGATGGCGGCCACCACGCAAAGCAGCTCCACTGTGAGCTGGCGCCTCGGGGCCGACGCCACTTGCACCAGCGCCGCCTCCACTAATAGAGCGAACGACAGTTCCGAGCGCGACATGTTTGCCAGAGTCGGTTCCGCCGGTATGGCGTGGCCCTCCACCACTATACCCTTCGGAGTGCGCTCCAATATATCCCACACTTGGATGTAGAAGTGCTTCGGCACTCGGCACAGACATCCCTCGAGTTGACGCCGCTGCAACGGACTCAAGCCGTGCTCCTCGGCCCAGTCGGAGACGGTGAGGATGCGATGCAGCAAAGTGCGCAGGCGGTACGGCGAGAGGCCCTCGATGCCGTGAGCGCGCCCGCCCTCGGCAGGGAACAGGCGGAGGTAAGTGCGGATCGCCTCGAGCACCCAGCCCACGCGGATCTTCAGGATGCCACGGAACATGTCCGGGTTAGTGCCGATCAGCCGCCCGCAGTACAGCACTATCTCCTGCAATCATATACTTCGGTGATTGTTTCAATAATAATTTAAACATTTCATTGTTGAAATACCATTTTTTTAAGTCGCCGACATATTATTTTTAATCTCATTGCAATGATTTTAGCACTCACACTCCTTTGCATGCAGCGACGTGCCGCAGCATCACGTAGAATAAAGCGAAACGCTACGGCCTCTTTGCTGTGCTGTGGCTTTGTCTTTAATGAGTCAATTGATTTCTTAATATCACCAAATGTGAATCACATGTAGGCATGTATAAATTGCAAGTTTTTTTGAAGTGAAACAAAAGGTCGTCGAGTGACAAGAGGCCTGACCTGTTGCAGCACGGCGCTGATGATGTCGTAGGGCTGTATGGTGGAGTACATGACCGATTGGATCTCGCCAGGAGTCATCGGCTTGTCGAACACCGTCTCCTTGTGCCCGATCACGCCCACCGTTAACTGCAACGCAATGTGCAACGCAATTAGCTTCGTCATTATATGTACAATGTGAGCTAGCTAATGCCCGCGAATATGTAAGCACACATCACTGCGTCCCCTTTGCTAGAGGAGAGTTGCGCAATCGTACAAAGAACAATTGAATTCGTATCGTGTGACTTATTAGAAAGAAAAGAAAAATCGTTGTGAACAAAATCTCAAAAGCGGTAAACAGTTAATTGTGTCAAATTGTTGTAAAGAGCATTCATTAATTTAATTAATTCATTGAGAGAATAAGTCTAAAAACCGCCTTGTGAACTTTGGAAACTATAGGCCGTTCAAGTTTTAAAAATAGCTATGGCGCACCTAAAATCGAAGAATCGAAGGGATGCATCAAAAATCGAAGCAAATAAAACTAATTTAAAACAGAGAACAGGCGTCGATTAAGTCCCAACCAACAAGAACTCCGAAGTTGTATATAAATAGTAGAAGGGATTCTCTGTTTGAAATTGAGGCACGACCCGATCGACCGGAATATATTCGAAAAATGAGCCTCACCTGTTTCCCGTTGACTAGCACGGTGGTGATGAAGGGGCTGATTGAGTCGACGGTGTGAGTCAGGAGCGAGGAGCAGTAGCGTACGGCACGCCAGGCGCGCAGCACGCCAGCCGTGTGGTACAGCGAGCGCAGGGCGTCTAGAGCTCCAATTCCGTTCACCTGGTAAGTGGGGCCTTCGCGCTCTAGCAGGATGCCCCACAGCTGCACCTGCGCGAATAGATCCTCGGCACCACGCAACGCGTTCACAACATCGGGCGTGCTGCGCTGTCGGTACGCCTCTAGGCTGCTCTCATCCGAGCGATAAGTGAGCGTCCGCGGCACATCAGTCAGCGACTGGTACCCTATATACTCGTGCTCCAACTGCTTCAGCTGGCTGAACATCTCCGAGGGGAACTCGCCTTGGCTGAGGAAGTCCAAGTGTTCGATGCACGAACTGGAGATGAGATTCTGCAGTCTACCCAGACGCACTTTGACGCCGTCGCAGTAGCCCTTCTTGAGCATCGCGAACAAGTCCAGCATCTGCTTGAAGTGCGGGTCGCGCATGTGTTCCTCGCGCACCAGCAGGCACACTGTCGGCCGTCCAGACAGTCGCCAGTATCTGTATGCACACATGGACTTAGGGTCGACACATACACGTGTGTTGGCCTTTATTAAATAAAACACCATACCATATTAAACCGGCATTGTCCCTTAATTAAATAATATGTACTAACTTGCCAACAAACTGCAATTCAGTCTTAATGTCATCGATGAGAAGCGCCATGTCCCGGTACAAATAGAACTCTGACACTTCAAATATGAGCGGATAGCAGAGTACTGTCATTCCGCACACCCGGTAAATCTAACAAGCAAAATACAAACCGATACATTCATTTGTGGCATTATTAACAGCATGTACAATGTAATTGCGCGCTTTTTTATATATATATTTTTTTCAAAACTTGCCAGGAATAAAGACGATCATGTGTAATATTGCCTTTCTATTGAAACATTTACATTTAGGAATTACTAATAATAATAAAAAGCTATTTGCAAAACAAATACAGATAAAAGAAAGCAGGGTAGAACTTTCTTAGTTTCCAGCGATCTTTTTATATATTGGAGTCGTTCCCACGTGAATGAGATGCGAGTACCTTGCTGGTACCGAGAGAGCCAACCGGACGGATGGGCCGCCCGCTTAGCTTCAGCTTGGAGCAGACGCCCAGTTGCCGATACACGTGCACCAGCTGGGTGGAACTGCATATCTACTCAAACAAATTCAATGTTAATGTCAATATCATATTAAACGCATGAACGCTGATCGCTGCTTTGTGTGCTCACCTGTACTGGCTCCACTTCGTGAGGAGTCTGTGTTTGTATACCGTAAGTTCCCATCATCGCCTGGAGTCGCATCGACTCGGCAATCAGCACCACTTGAACCACGAGATCCGTTGCTGTACCCTAAATATTAAAAGAATTTACTACTAAGGAAACTACATCAATTGTGTGAATAATAAAACGTATTATACTTGTCCTATTTTATAAATAATCTCAGTATTTATGTCATTAATTTGTTTGAAGAGACTGTAAGATTATTTACAAAATCTAGACAGGCATAAAGAAGTGGACAATAGAATTAAAACTAAAGGAACCTTAATGTTGTTCTTCTTTTAAACCGCAGACCCAACATCACAGTACGATGGTATTAAGGAGACTTAACATGTGCTCGACGAGCTCCTATTTTATCTTATTGATTTCGGATTTTTTAACCATCTTACTAAGTTTGTATTTTTGAAACAATAAGTATCAATGTTTATGTTTCTTCGCATAAAAAATTGAACAAAACTATATGTCGCAAAAAAAGATGCGCCATATTTGTTAAGTGTACATAAACAAACATATTCAATGAGATGGCAATGGACACGTTGTTCTTGCCTTAGCGCTCTGACGAAGGTGCTCCCAGTTATCGGCAGAGCTAACTTCGCAAATGAATTTTTCAAAGATGGCTCTGGTATGAGAGTTGGGTTTCGTATTTAGTCTTGGCGATTAATTTTAAAGCATTTGTCAATTTCGAGGATTCTCATTAATTAATACACTATAAAGCCGAAATACCACTCACATACCCAACTAGTGACTCATCGATTTGTTCTCCCAGAAGGAGCGGTCGGGGGTTTCCCTGTTGTAGGTGGTCGGATAGGGGATTCCCCGGTGACCTCCAGAAAAATCTCATATCCTCGGTAAACCGACCTGGTAAAAAGTTGGTGACGGGATCTCGGAAACTATGAGGGATAGAAGGGTAGCGTTTGCGGATTGTCATAGAGGGTCATCGGTAGTCACCAGGGAAAGAGTCATCCCCATCCCGTTCATACATTTTTTTTAAACTCCATACAAATTTTTTGGACTCATCAAACTGGGATATCTCCGAAACCGCCGGGGATAGGTGGGTGGCGTCTTTGGGGGATGATCACCTATAGTGGTGGTCCAACTTCTCGGATAAACTTTATCTCCCCATCCCGCCCCCTTCATCCCGTCTCCATACAAAAAGTGGCCATTTTTTTGGAAGGATAAAAATATCTCCGAAACTATCGAGGATAGGAAGTCGGTCTCAATGGCGCGTTTCCGTCCCTCGGTGGGATGCTTCTTAAAAGCTATCCCGATTTATGGGATTTCCATCCCTTCATCCCGTTTCATGCCAATATTGGGTTTTTTCTGAATTTTCTAAAAAGCGATTTTTTTCACCCACAAGGAGACACCCTGGGGCGGTGTATCCTATCCCGTCGTATGGAGGGTGGCGTAGCGCGCCCCAGGAAATTATTCGATCCTCGGTCCACCTACCTGGTAAAAAGTTGGTGAGTGGTCTTCGGAAACCACGGGGGATAGAAGGGTGGCGTTTGCGGAATGTCATAGAGGGTCATCGGTAGTTACCAGGGAAAATGTCATCCCCATCCCGTTCATACATTTTTTTTACACTCCATACAACTTTTTGGATTTTTCAAAGTGGAACATCTCCGAAACCGCCGGAGATAGGTGGTCGGCGTCTTAGGGGGATGATAACCCATAGTGGTGGTCCAACTTCTCGGATAAACTTTATCCCCCCATCCCGCCCCCTTCATCCCGTCTCCATACAAAAGTGGCATTTTCGGCGAAAGGGATGGGAAAATCTCTAAAACCGTGCGGGATAGGTGGTCGGTCGCAATGGCGCGTTTCCATCCCTCGGTGGGATCCTTCTTAAGGGCTATCCCGATTTTCGGGATTTCCATCCCTTCATCCCGTCTCCATACAAATTTATTGATTTTCGGAAAAGCGATTTATATCAACCGGATGGATATTTTCTGGAGCGGTATATCTCATCCTATCGTATGGAGGGTGGCGTAGCGCGTCCCGGGAAATTTCTCGGTCCTCGGTCCATCGACCTGGTACAAAGATGGTGAGCGGTCCTCGGAAACTACGAGGGATGGAAGGTTGGCGTTTGTGGAATGTCATAGAGGGTCATCGGTAGTCACCAGGGAGAGAGTCATCCCCATCCCGTTCATACATTTTTTTAAACTCCATACAACCTGTATGGACTTTACGATCCCCGTAGCTCCGCAACGGTGGCAGCTGCCTGTGCCGTCTCTTTAAGGGATAACGGTTTCTCCACGAGGCCCATCGGCCGGGATGGTCTACATACTCCCACCTCCTCCCCTTCGCCCCCCCTCCATACAAAAGTGGCATTTCTTTTGGGAAGGATGTTAATATCTCCAAAACCATCGCGGATAGGTGGGTGGTCACTTTGGCGGATAACCATCACTCCGCGTGGACCACCCCACAAGACCGTCGCTCTCCCCTCCCCTCCCCCCCTTTACCCCCCTTTCATACAAAATCACACCGGAATGGCGATTTTGCGCATTAAGAGGAGGACGGTCGACCCGCCGCGAAGGGTCTCGAGGCCGGGGGGGCGAATGACGAGGAGGGGGGTAGGGGGGGATAGGGGAGCGCGCAGCGCGACCCGCCCCCCCGGCCCCCCTCCGAGGAATTCGCGACCCCGGACTCGAGGGCCGCAGCGGCGGCAACGGTGGCCGGAGCGCCGCGAAATTTCATCCTGTTCGGCCATTTAGACACAACCAAGACCCAATGACCCCGATCCTCCCCATCCCATCCGTTCATCCCGTTTCAACTCAGAAACGGTGCGACCGATACCCCCCGTGTTTGGGCTCATTCGATCGGGATCGTCGCGGGTAGTCCAAGGGGTCGGACCGAATTTTGGCATTGCGCACTCGCCCTCCCCCTCCCTCCTCCACTCCATACAAAATCACAACTAAAAGGGATTTTTCCACCCACATAAGAGACGGCGGTCGACCCGTCGCGGAGCGACGGCAATGGTCTACCGAGGCACAAAAAAAGCGAGGGTCTGACACCCCCCCCTCGGACCCCCTCAGTCGTAACTCGGAAACGGCGCGACGCAGCCAGGTCGTGTTTGGGCTCATCGGAGACGTCTCGTCGAGATAGAAATTTGAACCCCCCCTCCAACCCTCTCAGTCGTAACTCGGGAACGGCGCGACGTAGTGGGGTCGTGTTTGGGGTCATCGGAGACGTCTCCCAGAGATAAAAAATTTGACGCCCCCCTCGGACCCCCCCGGCCGTAACTCGGAAACGGCGCGTCACAACCGGGTCGTGTTTGGGGTCATCGGAGACGTCTCCCAGAGATAAAAAATTTGACGCCCCCCTCGGACCCCCCCGGCCGTAACTCGGAAACGGCGCGTCACAACCGGGTCGTGTTTGGGGTCATCGGAGACGTCTCCCAGAGATAAAAAATTTGACGCCCCCCTCGGACCCCCCCGGCCGTAACTCGGAAACGGCGCGTCACAACCGGGTCGTGTTTGGACTCATCGGAGACGTCGCTCCGAGATAAAAAATTTGACGCCCCCCTCGGACCCCCTCCGGCCGTAACTCGGAAACAACGCGACGTAGCGGGGTCGTGTTTGGGGTCATCGGAGACGTCTCCCCGAGATAAAAAATTTGACGTCCCCCTTGGACCCCCCCCCCCTCCCCCGGCCGTAACTTAAAAAAGACGCGACGTAGTGGGGTCGTGTTTAGGCTCATCGAAGATATTTCGGAAAGACGAATTTTTAAACCAAATTTCAAATTTTGACAGTTGCGGTCTACTCGTAGAACCATGGTAAACGGTAAAAGATAAACCCCTCGTGTTGGGTGTCATTTGAAAGGTCTCAACGAGGGTGATTTATTGCCACCCCCCCTCCCCCTCTACTTACCCCCAATTTTTCACGAATTACAATACAAAGACCCAAAAGCAAACCAAAACAATTAGACATGGCAAAAGACAAGACAAACTACAACACAGAGCCCCCACCCACCCCCCGCGGGCTGCAAGCCCGCGGCATCGAGCAACCTACTAGTTAATAAACTATAAAGCCGGATTCCCACTCAACGACCTAATGACTCATCTTTTTGTTCTCCTAGAAGGAGCGGTCGGGGATTTCCCTATTATATATGGTCGTATAGGGGATTCCCCCGTGACCTCCAGAAAAATCCGATATCCTCGGTACACCGTTCTGGTAAAAAGTTGGTGACGGGATCTGGGAAAGTATTAGTCGCAGAGGGACGGGGTTTGCGGAATGTCATAGAGGGTCATCGGTGGTCACCAGGGAAAGTGTCATCCCCATCCCGTTCATACATTTTTTTTAAACTCCATACAACTTTTTTGGACTTTTCCAAGTGGAACACCTCCCGAACCACGGGAGATAGAGGGGTGGCGTCTTTGGGGGATAAAGGTTTCTCCCCGAGGTCCATCGGCCGGGAAGGTCTACTTCCCCCCACCTCCCCCCCTTCGCCCCCCCTCCATACAAAAAGTGGCAATTTCTTTGAAGGATGGAAATATCTCCGAAACCATCGAGGATAGGAAGTCGGTCTCAATGGCGCGTTTCCGTCCCTCGGTGGGATGCTTCTTAAAAGCCATCCCGCGTTTCGAGTATCCCATCCCTTCATCCCGCCGCCGTGCAACATTATGGTTTTTCGGAAAAGCGATTTATTTCACCCACAAGGAGACACCGTGGGGCGGTCTATTCTATCCCGCCGTATAGAGGGTGGCGTAGCGCGCCCCAGGAATTTCCTCGGTGCTCGGTCCACCGACTTGGTAAAAAGTTGGCGAGCGGTCCTCGGAAACTACGAGGGATGGAAGAGTGGCGTTTGCGGAATGTCATAGAGGGTCATCGGTAGTTACCAGGGAAAATGTCATCCCCATCCCGCTCATACATTTTTTTTACACTCCATACAACTTTTTGGATTTTTCAAAGTGGAACATCTCCGAAACCGCCGGAGATAGGTGGGCGGCGTCTTAGGGGGATGATAACCCATAGTGGTGGTCCAACTTCTCGGATAAACTTTATCCCCCCATCCCGCCCCCTTCATCCCGTCTCCATACAAAAGTGGCATTTTCGGCGAAAGGGATGGGAATATCTCCAAAACCATCGAGGATGGGAAGTCGGTCTCCATAGCGCGTTTCCATCCCTCGGTGCGATCCTTCTTAAGGGCCATCCCGATTTTCGGGATTTCCATCCCTTCATCCCGTCTCCATACAAATTTATGGATTTTCGGAAAAGCGATTTATTTCAACCGGAAGGAGATTTTCTGGAGCGGTATATCTCATCCCATCGTATGGAGGGCGGCGTAGCGCGTCCCGGGAAATTCTTCAGTGCTCGGTCCACCGACCTGGTACAAAGATGGCGACTGGTACTCGGAAAGTAAGAGGGATGGAAGGGTGGCGTTTGCGAAATGTCATAGATGGTCATCGGTAGTCACCAGGGAAAATGTCATCCCCATCCCGTTCATACATTTTTTTTACACTCCATACAACCTGCATGGACTTTACGATCCCCGTAGCTCCTCAACGATGGCAGCTGCCCGTGCGGTCTCTTTAAGGGATAACGGTTTCTCCTCGAGGCCCATCGGCCGGGACGGTCTACTTCCCCCCGCCTCCCCCCCTTCGCCCCCCCCACCATACAAAAGTGGCATTTCATTTCGGAAGGATGGGAATATCTCCAAAACCATCGCGGGTAGGTGGGTGGAAACTTTGGCGGATAACCGTCACCCCGCGAGATCCACCCCCAGGGACCGTCACCTTCCCCCTACCTCCCCTCCTTTACCATCCTTTCATACAAAATCACACCTCTTGCACATTTAGAGGAGGGCGGTCGACCCGCCGCGAAGGGTCTCGAGGCCGGGGGGGCGAATGACGAGGAGGGGGGGTAGGGGAGGATAGGGGAGCGCGCAGCGCGACCCGCCTCCCCGGCCCCCCTCCGAGGAATTCGCGACCCCGGACTCGAGGGCCGCAGCGGCGGCAACGGTGACCGGAGAGCCGCGAAAGTCCAACCCCATCGGCCATTTAGACACAGCCAAGACCCAATGACCCCGATCCTCCCCATCCCATCCGTCCATCCCGGTGCGAACTCGGAAACGGTTCGACCGATACCCCCCGTGTTTGGGCTCATTCGATCGGGATCGTCGCGGGTAGTCCATGGGGTCGGACCGAATTTTGGCATTACGCACTCGCCCACCCCCTCCCTCCTACACTCCATACAAAATCACAACTAAAAGGGATTTTTCCACCCACACAAGAGACGGCGGTCGACCCGTCGCGGAGCGAAGCGGAGCGACGGCAATGGTCTACCGGGGCACCAAAAAAAGGAGAGATTTCGACACCCCCTCCCTTCGCACCCCCTCAGTCGTAACACGGAAACGGCGCGTCACAGCCGGGTCGTGTTTGGGGTCATCGGAGACGTCTCCTCGAGATAAAAAATTTGACGCCCCCCTCGGACCCCCCAGGCCGTAACTCGGAAACGGCACGTCACAGCCGGGTCGTGTTTGGACTCATCGGAGACGTCTCCCCGAGATAAAAAAATTGATCCCCTCTCCAACCCCCTCAGCCGTAACTCGGAAACGGCCCGGCGCAGCCAGGTCGTGTTTGGGGTCTTCGGAGACGTCTCCCCGAGATAAAAAATTTGCCGCCCCCCTCCAACACCCCCGGCCGTAACTCGGAAACAGCGCGACTCAACCGCGTCGTGTTTCGGGTCATCGGAGACGTCTCCCCGAGATAAAAAAAATTGAACCCCCCTCCAACCCCCTCAGCCGTATCTCGGAAACGACGCGTCACAACCGGGCCGTGTTTGGGGTCATCGGAGACGTCTCCCAGAGATAAAAAATTTGACGCCCCCCTCGGACCCCCCCGGCCGTAACTCGGAAACGGCGTGACGCAGACGGGTCGTGTTTGGGCTCATTGGAGACGTCTCCCCGAGATAAAAAAAATTGAACCCCCCTCCAACCCCCTCAGCCGTATCTCGGAAACGGCGCGTCACAACCGGGCCGTGTTTGGGGTCATCGGAGACGTCTCCCAGAGATAAAAAATTTGACGCCCCCCTCGGACCCCCCCGGCCGTAACTGGGAAACGGCGCGACGCAGCCGGGTCGTGTTTGGGCTCATTGGAGACGTCTCCCCGAGATAAAAAATTTGACGCCCCCCTCGGACCCCCTCAGTCGGAATTCGGGAACGGCGCAACGCAGCCGGGTCGTGTTTGGGCTCATCGGAGACGTCTCCTCGAGATAAAAAATTTGACGCGCCCCTCGGACCCCCCCCCCCCCCCCCGGCCGTAACTCGGAAACGGTACGTCACAGCCGGGTCGTGTTTGGGGTCATCGGAGACGTCTCACCGAGATAAAAAATTTGACGTCTCCCTCGGACCCCCCCGACCGTAACTCGGAAATGGTACGTCACAGCCGGGTCGTGTTTGGAGTCATCTGAGACGTTTCGGGAAGACGAATTTTTTAGAGACCAAATTTCAAATTTTGACAGTTGCGGTCTACTCGTTGGACCACGGTAAACGGTAAAAGATAAACCCCTCGTGTTGGGTATCATTTAAAAGGTCTCAACGAGGGTGATATATTGGCACCCCTTCCCCCACCCTCCCTTAGACCCCCTCTACTTAAAATACTTCCGAAATACAAAACAAAGACCCCAGAACCAAACCAAAACAATTGTAAGCGCTCAGTCGCACGAATAAACACTAAACTCATCAACTCCCCCCACTCTCTAACCCCCCCCCCCCCCCTGACCGTAACTCGAAAACGTCGCGCGTGTTTGGGCTCATCAGAGACGTCTTGGGAACACAAATTTTTTAGAGTAGATAAAATTTCAAATTTTGACAGTTGCGGCCTACTCAGTAGACTATGGTCAACGGTTACAGATAAACCCCCGAGTTGGGTATCATTTGAAAGGTCTCAACGAGGGTGATTTATTGCCACCACCCCCTACCCCCTCCCCCCTTACTTACCCCCAAATTTTCACCAATTACAAAACAAAGACCCAAAACCAAACCAAAACAATTAGACATGGCAAAATACAACAAAAAACGAAACACAAAAACCCCCCCGCGGGCTGCAAGCCCGCGGCATCGAGCAACCTACTAGTTAATTAATAAACTATAAAGCCGAAATACCACTCACGTACCTAGTGACTGACTCATCGAATTGTTCTCCTAGAAGGAGCGGTCGGGGGTTTCCCCGCTATAGGTGGTCGGATAGGGAATTCCCCGGTGACCTCCAGAAAAGTCCGATATCCTCGGTACACCGTTCTGGTAAAAAGTTGGCGACGGGATCTCGGAAACTATGAGGGATGGAAGGGTGGCGTTTGCGGAATGTCATAGAGGGTCATCGGTGGTCACCAGGGAAAGTGTCATCCCCACCCCGTTCATACATTTTTTTTATACTCCATACAACTTTTTTGGACTTTTCAAAGTGGACGATCTCCTCAACCACCGGGGATAGGTGGGCGGCGTCTTTGGGGGATGACAGTTTCTCCCCGAGCCTCATCGGCTGGGACATTTTGTCTATCCTCATCCCGCCCCCTTCATCCCGTCTCCATACAAAAAGTGGCCATTTTTTTGGAAGGATGAAAATATCTCCAAAACCGTGCGGGATAGGAAGTCGGTCTCAATGGCGCGTTTCCGTCCCTCGGTGGGATGCTTCTTAAAAGCTATCCCGATTTATGGGATTTCCATCCCTTCATCCCGTTTCATGCCAATATTGGGTTTTTTCTGAATTTTCTAAAAAGCGATTTTTTTCACCCACAAGGAGACACCGTGGGGCGGTCTATCCTATCTCGTCGTATAGAGGGTGGCGTAGCGCGCCCCAGGAAATTCATCGATCCTCGGTCCACCGACCTGGTAAAAAGTTGGTGACGAGATCTCGGAAACTACGGGGGATAGAAGGGTGGCGTTTACGGAATGTCATAGAGGGTCATCGGTAGTCACCAAAGAAAATGTCATCCCCATCCCGTTCATACATTTTTTTTAAACTCCATACAACTTTTTGGATTTTTCAAAGTGGAACATCTCCGAAACCGCCGGAGATAGGTGGGCGGCGTCTTAGGGGGATGACAACCCATAGTGGTGGTCCAACTTCTCGGATAAACT
The DNA here is from genome assembly GCA_936446665.2 of Synanthedon andrenaeformis. Taxonomy (NCBI): domain Eukaryota; kingdom Metazoa; phylum Arthropoda; class Insecta; order Lepidoptera; family Sesiidae; genus Synanthedon; species Synanthedon andrenaeformis. The sequence goes on along the minus strand of OW387777.2, from coordinate 11,336,951 downwards.
TTATCCCCCCATCCCGCCCCCTTCATCCCGTCTCCATACAAAAGTGGCATTTTCGGCGAAAGGGATGGGAAAATCTCCAAAACCGTGCGGGATAGGTGGTCGGTGGCTATGGCGCGTTTCTATTCCTCGGTGGGATGCTTCTCAAGGGCCATCCCGATTTTCGGGATTTCCATCCCTTCATCCCGTCTCCATACAAATTTATGGTTTTTCGGAAAAGCTATTTATTTCACCGGGAAGGGGGCAAAGTCGGGTAGTCAATCCTATCCCATCGTATGGAGGGTGGCGTAGCGCGTCCCGGGAAATTCTTCAGTGCTCGGTCCACCGACCTGGTACAAAGATGGCGACTGGTACTCGGAAAGTAAGAGGGATGGAAGGGTGGCGTTTGCGGAATGTCATAGAGGGTCATCGGTAGTCACCAGGGAAAATGTCATCCCCATCCCGTTCATACATTTTTTTTACACTCCATACAACCTGTATGGACACTACGATCCCCGTAGCTCCTCAACGGTGGCAGCTGCCCGTGCGGTCCCTTCGGGGGATAACGGTTACTCCCCGAGACCCATCGGCCGGGACGGTCTACTTCCCCCCACCTCCCCCTCTTCGCCCCCCCTCCATACAAAAGTGGCATTTCTTTTCGTAAGGATAGGGAATATCTCCAAAACCATCGCGGATGGGTGGGTGGTCACTTTGGCGGATAACCGTCACTCCGCGAGGTCCACCCCCAGGGAACGTCATCTTCCCCCCACCTCCCCCCCCTTTCATACAAAATCACACCTCGGTGGCGATTTTGCACATTTAGAGGAGGGCGGTCGACCCGCCGCGAAGGGTCTCGAGGCCGGGGGGGGCGAATGACGAGGAGGGGGGATAGGGGGGGCTAGGGGAGCGCGCAGCGCGACCCGCCCCCCCGGCCCCCCTCCGAGGAATTCGCGACCCCGGACTCGAGGGCCGCAGCGGCGGCAACGGTGACCGGAGAGCCGCGAAAGTCCACGCCCATCGGCCATTTAGACACAGCCAAGTCCCAATGACCCCAATCCACCCCATCCCATCCGTCCATCCCGATACGAACTCGATAACGGTGCGACCGATACCCCCCGTGTTTGGACTTAAACGATCGGGCTCGTCGCGGGTAGTTCAAGGGGTCCGACCGAATTTTGGCATTGCGCACTCGCCCTCCCCCTCCCTCCCCCACTCCATACAAAATCACAACTAAAAGAGATTTTTCCACCCAGACACGAGAGACGGCGGTCGACCCGTCGCGGAGCGAAGCGGAGCGACGGCAAGGGTCTACCGGGGCACGAAAAAAAGCGAGATTTTTGACAAGAAAAATTTGAACCCCCCTCGGACCCCCTCAGTCGTAACTCGGAAACGGCGCAACGCAACCAGATCGTGTTTGGGCTCATCGGAGACGTCTCCCCGAGATAATAAAATTGAACCCCCCTCCACACCCCTCAGCCGTAACTCGGAAACGGCGCGACGCAGCCAGGTCGTGTTTGGGCTCACCGGAGACGTCTCGACGAAATAAAAAATTTGAACCCCCCTCGGACCCCCAGGCCGTAACTTGGAAACGACGCGACGTAGTGGGGTCGTGTTTGGGCTCATCGGGGACGTCTCCCTGAGATAAAAAATTTGAGGCCCCCCTCGGACCCCCCCGGCCGTAACTCGGAAACGGCGCGTCACAACCGGGTCGTGTTTGGGGTCATCGGAGACGTCTCCCAGAGATAAAAAATTTGACGCCCCCCTCGGACCCCCCCGGCCGTAACTCGGAAACGGCGCGTCACAACCGGGTCGTGTTTGGGGTCATCGGAGACGTCTCCCAGAGATAAAAAATTTGACGCTCCCCTCGGACCCCCCAGGCCGTAACTCGGAAACGTCGCGTCACAACCGGGTCGTGTTTGGGGTCATTGGAGACGTCTCCCCGAGATCAAAAATTTGACGCCCCCCTCGGACCCCCCCCGGCCGTAACTCGGAAACGGCGCATCACAACCGGGTCGTGTTTGGGGTCATCGGAGACGTCTCCCTGAGATAAAAAAATTGACGCCCCCCTTGGACCCCCTCGGCCGTAACTCGGAAACGGCACGTCACAGGCGGGTCGTGTTTGGGGTCATCTGAAATGTTTCGGGAAGACGAATTTATTAGAGTAGACGAAATTTCAAATTTTGACAGTTGCGGTCTACTCGTAGAACCATGGTAAACGGTAAAAGATAAACCCCTCGTGTTGGGTATCATTTAAAAGGTCTCAACGAGGGTGATCTATTGACACCTCCCCCCCTCCCCCTCTGACCCCCTCTACTTAAAATACTTTCGAAATACAAAACAAAGACCCCAAAACCAAACCAAAACAATTATAAGAGCACAGTGGCACGAATAAACACTAAACTCTTCCCCTTCGCCCCCCCCCCCCCCCACACACACACACACTCACACACAAAAGTGAAATTTTCGGCGAATTGGATGGGACGAATTACAAAACAAAGACCCAAAACCAAACCAATACAATTAGAGATGGCAAAAGACAAGACAAACTACAACAGAAAAACCCCTCCGCGGGCTGCAAGCCCGCGGCATCGAGCAACCTACTAGTTAACAAATATAAAGCCGAACTACCGCTGACCGAACATTCATAAAGTTCTCCGGGAAGGGGGGGCGGGGGGATAGCCCCTTGGGGCTCGTCGTGGAGAAGAAGAAAAATGGTTCAGAAATTAAATCGAAGACCTCGGTACAGCGACCTGGTAAAAAGTTGGCGACGGGATCTCGGCAACTGTGAGGGATAGAAGGGTGGCGTTTGCGGATAGTCATAGAGGGTCATCGGCAATTGCCACCGGACCGCTCATCCCCATCCCGTTCATACATTTTTTTTAAACTCCATACAACTTTTTTGAAATTTTCGAAGTGGAACACCTCCCGAACCGCCGGAGATAGCGAGGTGGCGTCTTCGGCGGATGACCATCTATCGTGGTGGTCCAACTTCTGGGATATACTCTATCCCCCCATCCCGCCCCCTTTATCCCGCCTCCATACAAAAGTGGCATTTTCCCCGAAAGGGATGAGAATATCTCCAAAACCACCCGGGATAGGTGGGTGGTTGCAATGGCGAGTTTCCATCCCTCGGTGGGATGCTTCCTGGGGGCTATCCCGTTTTTCGAGATTTCCATCCCTTCATCCCGCCTCCATACAAATTTTTATTTTTTCGGAGAAGCTACCTTTTCACTGGAACGGGGCAACGCGGGGCGGTCTGTCCCATCCCGTCGGATAGATAGTGACGTTCCGAGCTTCAGGCACTTTTGCCACCCTCGGTCCACCGACCCGGTACAAAGTCGGTGAGAGGTCCTCGGAGACTACGGGGGATAGAAGGGTGGCGTTTGCGGAATGTCATAGGGGGTCATCGGTAGTTACCACAAAAAGAGTTATCCCCATCCCGTTCATACATTTTTTTTAAACTCCATACAACTTTTTTGAAATATTCCAAGGGGGTTATCTCCGAAACCCCCGGAGATAGCGGGGTGGCGTCTTTGGAGGATGATCACCTATCGTGATGGTCCAAGTGCCGGGATAGGTTTCATCCCCCCATCCCGCCCCCTTTATCCCGCCTCCATACAAAAGTGGCATTTTCACCGAAAGGGATGGGAATATCTCCAAAACCATCCCGGATAGGTGGGTGGTCGCAATGGCGCGTTTCCATCCCTCGGTGGGATGCTTTCAGGGGGCTATCCCGTTTTTCGGGATTTCCATCCCTTCATCCCGCCTCCATACAAATTTTTATTTTTTCGGATAAGTAATCTTTTCACCTCGAACGGGGCAGGGTGGGACGGTCTATCCTATCCCTTCGGATAGAGGGTGTCATCTCGAGGTCCAGGCGTAATAAGCACCTCGGTCCACCGACCTGGTACAAAGTGGATGAGAGGTCCTCGGAGACTACGAGGGATAGAGGGATGGCGTTTGCGGAATGTCATAGGGGGTCATCGGCGGTTACCAAATCGAGACCCATCCCCATCCCGTTCATACATTTTTTTTAAACTCCATACAACTTTTTTCGAAATTTTCAAAGTGGGATATCTCCGAAACCACCGGGGATGGAGGGTCGGTTTCTTCGGGTGCGATCGACTATCGGGGTAGTCCAACTTCTCGGATAAACTTCATCCCCCTATCCCGCCCCGTCTATCCCGGCTCCATACAAGGATGTGGATTTCGGCGACAGGGATGGGAATATCGTCAAAACCGTCGGGGACAGGGACGTGGTCCCTATGGCGAATTTTCATCCCTAGGTGGGATGCTTCCAAGGGGCCATCCCGAACTCGGTCTACCTACCTGGTACAAAGTTGGTGAGAGGTCCTCGGAGACTATGAACGATAGAGGGATGGCGTTTGCGGAATGTCATAGGGGGTCATCGGCGGTTACCAAATCGAGACCCATCCCCATCCCGTTCATACATTTTTTTTAAACTCCATACAACTTTATGGATTTTTCGAAGTGGGATATCTCCAAAACCACCGTAGATGGAGGGTCGGTGTCTTTGGAGGATAGGCATCGTTCCTCGAGCTCCAACTTCTCGGATAAACTTTATCCTCCCATCCCGCCCTCTTCATCCCGTCTCCATACAAAAGTGGCATTTTCGGCGAAATGGATGGGAATATCTCCAAAACCATCAGGGATAGGTGGTCGGTGGCCATGGCGCGTTTTCATCCCCCGATGGGATGCCTCTTATGGGCCATCCCGATTTTCGGGTATCGCATCCCTTCATCCCGTCTCCATACAAAAGTGGCATTTTTCGGCGAAAGGGATGGGAATATATTCAAAACCGTCGCGGATAGGTGGTCGGTGGCCATGGCACGTTTCCATCCTTCGGTGGGATACCTCTTAAGGACCATCCCGATTTTCGGGATTTCTATCCCTTCATCCCGTTTCCATACAAATTTTAATTTTTCGGAAAAGCGATTTATTTCACCAGGAAGGGGGCAGTTTCGGGTAGTCATCGTATAGAGGGTGGCGTAGCGCACCAAAAGAAATTCCTCGGTCCTCGGTCTACCGACCTGGTACAAAGTTGCTGAAAGGTCCTCGGAAACTACGAGGGATAGAGGGATGGCGTTTGCGGATTGTCATAGATGGTCATCGGTAGTTACCACCGGATCACTCATCCCCATCCCGCTCAAACATTTTTTTTAAACTCCATACAACTTAATACAAAATCACACGATGGCGATTTTGCACATTTAGAGGAGGACGGTCGACCCGCCGCTAAGGGTCTCGAGGCCGGGGGGGGCGAACGACGAGGAGGGAGGATAGGGGGGATAGGGGAGCGCGCAGCGCGACCCGCCCCCCCGGCCCCCCTCCGAGGAATTCGCCCCCCCGGACTCGAGGGCCGCAGCGGCGGCAACGGTGACCATAGAGCCGCGGAAGTCCATCCCTTTTGGCCATTTAGACACAGCCAAGACCCACGGTTACAGATAAATCCCCCTGTGTTGGGTATCATTTGAAAGGTCTCAACGAGGGTGATCTATTGGCACCACCCCTCCCTCCCCCCTACTTAAGATCCTTCCGAAATACAAAACAAAGACCCCAAAACCAAACCAAAACAATTATAAGAGCACAGTCGCACGAATAAACACTAATAGCACCATCTCCCCCTCCCCCCCCTCCCCCTAACACCCCGACCGTAACTCGGAAACGGCTAGACGTAGCCGGGTCGTGTTTGGGGTCAACGGAAACGTCTCGGGTAGACGAATTTTTTAGAGTAGACCAAATTTAAAATTTTGACAGTTGGGGTCTACTCAGTAGACCATGGTCAACGGTTACAGGTAGACCCCCGTGTTGGGTATCATTTAAAAGGTCTCAACGAGGGTGATCTATTGCTACCACCCGCCTCCCCCAATCCCCCCTAACCTTACCTCACCTAACAACCTTCCTTACTTACCCCCAAATTGGAATTACAAAACAAAGACCCAAAACCAAACCAAAACAATTAGACATGGCAAAAGACCAACACCTAACTCACAACCGCGCCCCCGCGGGCTGCTTGCAGTCCGCGGCAGCACACAAAATCTAACTATGAGGGATAGGAGGGTGGCGTTTGCGGAATGTCATAGAGGGTCATCGGTGGTGACCAGGGAAAGTGTCATCCCCATCCCGTTCATACATTTTTTTTAAACTCCATACAACTTTTTTGGACTTTTCAAAGTGGAGTACCCCCTAAACCACCGGAGATAGGTGGGTGGTGTCTTTGGGGGATGATCACCTATAGTGGTGGTCCAACTTCTCGGATAAACTCTATCCCCCCCTCCCGCCCCCTTCATCCCGTCTCCATACAAAAAGTGGCCATTTTTTTGGAAGGATGAAAATATCTCCGAAACCATCGAGGATAGGAAGTCGGTCTCAATGGCGCGTTTCCGTCCCTCGGTGGGATGCTTCTTAAAAGCTATCCCGATTTATGGGATTTCCATCCCTTCATCCCGTTTCATGTCAATATTGGGTTTTTTCTGAATTTTCTAAAAGGCGATTTTTTTCACCCACAAGGAGACACCGTGGGGCGGTGTATCCTATCCCGTCGTATGGAGGGTGGCGTAGCGCGCCCCAGGAAATTATTCGATCCTCGGTCCACCTACCTGGTAAAAAGTTGGTGAGTGGTCTTCGGAAACCACGGGGGATAGAAGGGTGGCGTTTGCGGAATGTCATAGAGGGTCATCGGTAGTTACCAGGGAAAATGTCATCCCCATCCCGTTCATACATTTTTTTTACACTCCATACAACTTTTTGGATTATTCAAAGTGGAACATCTCCGAAACCGCCAGAGATAGGTGGGCGGCGTCTTAGGGGGATGATAACCCATAGTGGTGGTCCAACTTCTCGGATAAACTTTATCCCCCCATCCCGCCCCCTTCATCCCGTCTCCATACAAAAGTGGCATTTTCGGCGAAAGGGATGGGAAAATCTCCAAAACCGTGCGGGATAGGTGGTCGGTGGCTATGGCGCGTTTCTATTCCTCGGTGGGATGCTTCTCAAGGGCCATCCCGATTTTCGGGATTTCCATCCCTTCATCCCGCCACCATACAAATTTATGGTTTTTCGGAAAAGCTATTTATTTCACCGGGAAGGGGGCAAAGTCGGGTAGTCAATCCTATCCCATCGTATGGAGGGTGGCGTAGCGCGTCCCGGGAAATTCTTCAGTGGTCGGTCCACCGACCTGGTACAAAGATGGCGACTGGTACTCGGAAAGTAAGAGGGATGGAAGGGTGGCGTTTGCGGAATGTCATAGAGGGTCATCGGTAGTCACCAGGGAGAGAGTTATCCCCATCCCGTTCATACATTTTTTTTACACTCCATACAACCTGTACGGACTTTACGATCCCCGTAGCTCCTCAACGGTGGCAGCTGCCCGTGCGGTCTCTTTGGGGGATAGGGGTTTCTCCCCGAGGACCATCGGCCGAGACGATCTACTTCCCCTCACCTCCCCCCCTTCGCCCCCCCTCCATACAAAAGTGGCATTTCTTTTCGGAAGGATAGGAAATATCTCCAAAACCATCGCGGATGGGTGGGTGGACACTTTGGCGGATAACCGTCACCCCGCGAGATCCACCCTCCGGGACCGTCACCTTCCCCCCACCTCACCCCCTTCATCCCCTTTCATACAAAATCACACCTCTTGCACATTTAGAGGAGGGCGGTCGACCCGCCGCGAAGGCCCCCCCGGACTCGAGGGCCGCAGCGGCGGCAACTGTGGCCGGAGAGCCGCGAAAGTCCGTCCCCTTCGTCCATTTAGACACAGCCGAGACCCAATGACCCCGATCCTCCTCATCCCATCCGTCCATCCCGGTACTAACTCGGAAACGGTTCGACCGATACCCCCCGTGTTTGGGCTCATTCGATCGGGCTCGTCGCGGGTAGTCCATGGGGTCGGACCGAATTTTGGCATTGCGCACTGGCCCTCCCCCTCCCTCCTACACTCCATACAAAATCACAACTGAAAGGAATTTTTGCACCGACATAAGAGACGGCAGTCGACCCGTCGCGGAGCGACGGCAAGGGCCTACCGGGGCACCATAAAAGCGAGATTTTTGTCCCCCCCCCAGACCCTCTCCATCGTAACTCGGAAACGGGGCGTCACAGCCGGGTCGTGTTTGGGCTCATCGCAGATGTCTCGCCGAGATAAAAAATTTGACGCCCCCCTCGGAACCCCCCGGCCGTAACTCGAAAACGGCGCGTCACAGCCGGGTCGTGTTTGGGTTCATAGGGGACGTCTCGACGAGATAATAAAATTGAAACCCCCTCCAACCCCCTCAGTCGTAACTCGGAAACGGCGCAACGCAGCCGGGTCGTGTTTGGGGTCATCGGAGACGTCTCCCCGAGATAATAAAATTGAAACCCCCTCCAACCCCCTCAGTCGTAACTCGGAAACGACGCGACGTAGTGGGGTCGTGTTTGGGGTCATCGGAGACGTCTCCCCGAGATAAAAAATTTGACGCCCCCCTCCAACCCCCCCGGCCGTAACTCGGAAACGACGCGACGCAGCCGGGTCGTGTTTGGGCTCTTCGGAGATGTCTTGACGAGATAAAAAATTTGACGCCCCCCTCGGACCCCCCCGGCCGTAACTCGAAAACGGCGCAACGCAGCCGGGTCGTGTTTGGGGTCATCGGAGACGTCTCCCCGAGATAAAAAATTTTACGCCCCCCTCGGACCCCCCCAGCCGTAACTAAGAAACGGCGCGTCACAACCGGGTCGTGTTTGGGGTCATCGGAGACGTCTCCCCGAGATAAAAAATTTTACGCACCCCTCGGACCCCCCCAGCCGTAACTAAGAAACGGCGCGTCACAACCGGGTCGTGTTTGGGCTCATCGGAGACGTCTCCCCGAGATGAAAAATTTGACGTCCCCCTCGGACCCCCCCGGCCGTAACTCGGAAACGGTGCGTCACAGCCGGGTCGTGTTTGGGGTCATCGGAGACGTCTCGGAAAGACGAATTTTTTAGAGTAGACCATATTTCAAATTTTTACAGTTGCGTTCTACTCAGTAGACCATAGTCAACGGTCACAGATAAACCCCCCGAGTTGGGTATCATTTGAAAGGTCTCAACGAGGGTAATCTATTGCCACCACCCACCTCCCCCCTCATCCTTTATCTTACCTAACCTAACACAACCTTAGTTACTTACCCCCAATTTTTCACGAATTACAAAACAAAGACCCAAAACCAAACCAAAACAATTAGACATGGCAAAAGACAAGACAAACCACAACACAAAAACCCCCCCGCGGGCTGCAAGCCCGCGGCATCGAGCAACCTACTAGTTAATAAACTATAAAGCCGAAATCCCACTCACGTACTCAACTAATGACTGACTCATCGATTTGTTCTCCCAGAAGGAGCGGTCGGGGGTTTCCCTGTTGTAGGTGGTCGGATAGGGGATTCCCCGGTGACCTCCAGAAAAATCTCATATCCTCGGTACACCGTTCTGGTAAAAAGTTGGTGACGGGATCTGGGAAAGTATTAGTCGCAGAGGGACGGGGTTTGCGGAATGTCATAGAGGGTCGTCGGTGGTCACCAGGGAAAGTGTCATCCCCATCCCGTTCATACATTTTTTTTAAACTCCATACAACTTTTTTGGACTTTTCAAAGTGGACTACCTCCTTAACCACCGGGGATAGGTGGGTGGCGTCTTTGGGGGATGATCACCTATAGTGGTGGTCCAACTTCTCGGATAAACTTTATCCCCCCATCCCGCCCCCTTCATCCCGTCTCCATACAAAAAGTGGCCATTTTTTTGGAAGGATAAAAATATCTCCGAAACCACCGAGGATAGGAAGTCGGTCTCAATGGCGCGTTTCCGTCCCTCGGTGGGATGCTTCTTAAAAGCTATCCCGATTTATGGGATTTCCATCCCTTCATCCCGTTTCATGCCAATATTGGGTTTTTTCTGAATTTTCTAAAAAGCTATTTTTTTCACCCACAAGGAGACACCGTGGGGCGGTGTATCCTATCCCGTCGTATGGAGGGTGGCGTAGCGCGCCCCAGGAAATTATTCGAGCCTCGGTCCACTTACCTGGTAAAAAGTTGGTGAGTGGTCTTCGGAAACCACGGGGGATAGAAGGGTGGCGTTTGCGGAATGTCATAGAGGGTCATCGATAGTCACCAAAGAAAATGTCATCCCCATCCCGTTCATACATTTTTTTTAAACTCCATACAACTTTTTGGATTTTTCAAAGTGGAACATCTCCGAAACCGCCGGAGATAGGTGGGCGGCGTCTTAGGGGGATGATAACCCTTAGTGGTGGTCCAACTTCTCGGATAAACTTTATCCCCCCATCCCGCCCCCTTCATCCCGTCTCCATACAAAAGTGGCATTTTCGGCGAAAGGGATGGGAAAATCTCTAAAACCGTGCGGGATAGGTGGTCGGTCGCAATGGCGCGTTTCCATCTCTCGGTGGGATCCTTCTTAAGGGCTATCCCGATTTTCGGGATTTCCATCCCTTCATCCCGTCTCCATACAAATTTATGGTTTTTCGGAAAAGCTATTTATTTCAACCGGAAGGAGATTTTCTGGAGCGGTATATCTCATCCCATCGTATGGAGGGCGGCGTAGCGCGTCCCGGGAAATTTCTCGGTGCTCGGTCCACCGTTCTGGTAAAAAGTTGGGGTGTGGTCCTCGGAAAGTAAGAGGGATGGAAGGGTGGCGTTTGCGGAATGTCATAGAGGGTCATCGGTAGTCACCAGGGAGAGAGTCATCCCCATCCCGTTCATACATTTTTTTTACACTCCATACAACCTGTGTGGACTATCCGATCCCCGTAGCTCCTCAGCGGTGGCACCTGCCCGTGCGGTCGCTTTGGGGGATAACGGTTTCTCCCCGAGACCCATCGGCCGCGACGGTCTTTTTCCCCCCGCCTGCCCCCCTTCGCCCCCCCTCCATACAAAAGTGGCATTTCTTTTCGGAAGGATGGGAATATCTCCAAAACCATCGAGGATGGGTGGGTGGACACTTTGGCGGATAACCGTCACCCCGCGAGGTCCACCCTCCGGGAACGTCACCTTCCCCCCACCTCCCCCCCTTTCATACAAATTCACACCTCGGTGGCGATTTTGCACATTTAGAGGAGGGCGGTCGACCCGCCGCGAAGGGTCTCGAGGCCGGGGGGGCGAATGACGAGGAGGGGGGATAGGGGAGCGCGCAGCGCGACCCGCCCCCCCGGCCCCCTCCGAGGAATTCGCGACTCCGGACTCGAGGGCCGCAGCGGCGGCAACGGTGACCGGAGAGCCGCGAAAGTCCACCCCCATCGGCCATTTAGACACAGCCAAGACCCAATGACCCCGATTCTCCCCATCCCATCCGTCCATCCCGGTACTAACTCGGAAACGGTTCGACCGATACCCCCCGTGTTTGGGCTCATTCGATCGGGCTCGTCGCGGGTAGTCCAAGGGGTCGGACCGAATTTTGGCATTGCGCACTCGCCCTCCCCCTCCCTCCTCCACTCCATACAAAATCACAACTAAAGGGAATTTTTCTACCCACACAAGAGACGGCGGGCGACCCGTCGCGGAGCGAAGCGGAGCGACGGCAAGGGTCTACCGGGGCACCAAAAAAAGGAGAGATTTCGACACCCCCTCCCTTCGCACCCCCTCAGTCGTAACACGGAAACGGCGCGTCACAGCCGGGTCGTGTTTGGGGTCATCGGAGACTTCTCCTCGAGATAAAAAATTTGACGCCCCCCTCGGACCCCCCAGGCCGTAACTCGGAAACGGCACGTCACAGCCGGGTCGTGTTTGGACTCATCGGAGACGTCTCCCCGAGATAAAAAAATTGATCCCCTCTCCAACCCCCTCAGCCGTAACTCGGAAACGGCCCGGCGCAGCCAGGTCGTGTTTGGGGTCTTCGGAGACGTCTCCCCGAGATAAAAAATTTGCCGCCCCCCTCCAACACCCCCGGCCGTAACTCGGAAACGGCGCGACTCAACCGCGTCGTGTTTCGGGTCATCGGAGACGTCTCCCCGAGATAAAAAAAATTGAACCCCCCTCCAACCCCCTCAGCCGTATCTCGGAAACGACGCGTCACAACCGGGCCGTGTTTGGGGTCATCGGAGACGTCTCCCAGAGATAAAAAATTTGACGCCCCCCTCGGACCCCCCCGGCCGTAACTCGGAAACGGCGTGACGCAGACGGGTCGTGTTTGGGCTCATTGGAGACGTCTCCCCGAGATAAAAAAAATTGAACCCCCCTCCAACCCCCTCAGCCGTATCTCGGAAACGGCGCGTCACAACCGGGCCGTGTTTGGGGTCATCAGAGACGTCTCCCAGAGATAAAAAATTTGACGCCCCCCTCGGACCCCCTGGCCGTAACTGGGAAACGGCGCGACGCAGCCGGGTCGTGTTTGGGCTCATTGGAGACGTCTCCCCGAGATAAAAAATTTGACGCGCCCCTCGGACCCCCCCCCCCCGGCCGTAACTCGGAAACGGTACGTCACAGCCGGGTCGTGTTTGGGGTCATCGGAGACGTCTCACCGAGATAAAAAATTTGACGTCTCCCTCGGACCCCCCCGACCGTAACTCGGAAATGGTACGTCACAGCCGGGTCGTGTTTGGAGTCATCTGAGACGTTTCGGGAAGACGAATTTTTTAGAGACCAAATTTCAAATTTTGACAGTTGCGGTCTACTCGTTGGACCACGGTAAACGGTAAAAGATAAACCCCTCGTGTTGGGTATCATTTAAAAGGTCTCAACGAGGGTGATATATTGGCACCCCTTCCCCCACCCTCCCTTAGACCCCCTCTACTTAAAATACTTCCGAAATACAAAACAAAGACCCCAGAACCAAACCAAAACAATTGTAAGCGCTCAGTCGCACGAATAAACACTAAACTCATCAACTCCCCCCACTCTCTAACCCCCCCCCCCCCCCCCCGACCGTAACTCGAAAACGTCGCGCGTGTTTGGGCTCATCAGAGACGTCTTGGGAACACAAATTTTTTAGAGTAGATAAAATTTCAAATTTTGACAGTTGCGGCCTACTCAGTAGACTATGGTCAACGGTTACAGATAAACCCCCGAGTTGGGTATCATTTGAAAGGTCTCAACGAGGGTGATTTATTGCCACCACCCCCTACCCCCTCCCCCCTTACTTACCCCCAAATTTTCACCAATTACAAAACAAAGACCCAAAACCAAACCAAAACAATTAGACATGGCAAAAAGACAACAAAAAACGAAACACAAAAACCCCCCCGCGGGCTGCAAGCCCGCGGCATCGAGCAACCTACTAGTTAATACAATATAAAGCCGAAATACCACTCACATACCCAATGACTCACTCATCGATTTGTTCTCCTAGAAGGAGCGGTCGGGGGTTTCCCTGTTATAGGTGGTCGTATAGGTAATTCCCCGGTGACCTCCAGAAAAATCTCATATCCTCGGTAAACCGACCTGGTAAAAAGTTGGTTAGTGGTCCTCGGAAACTATGAGGGATAGAAGGGTGGCGTTTGCGGAATGTCATAGAGGGTCATCGGTGGTGACCAGGGAAAGTGTCATCCCCATCCCGTTCATACATTTTTTTTAAACTCCATACAACTTTTTTGGACTTTTCAAAGTGGAGTACCCTCTAAACCACCGGAGATAGGTGGGCGGCGTCTTTGGGGGATGATCACCTATAGTGGTGGTCCAACTTCTCGGATAAACTTTATCCCCCCATCCCGCCCCCTTCATCCCGTCTCCATACAAAAAGTGGCCATTTTTTTGGAAGGATGAAAATATCTCCGAAACTATCGAGGATAGGAAGTCGGTCTCAATGGCGCGTTTCCGTCCCTCGGTGGGATGCTTCTTAAAAGCTATCCCGATTTATGGGATTTCCATCCCTTCATCCCGTTTCATGCCAATATTGGGTTTTTTCTGAATTTTCTAAAAAGCTATTTTTTTCACCCACAAGGAGACACCGTGGGGCGGTGTATCCTATCCCGTCGTATGGAGGGTGGCGTAGCGCGCCCCAGGAAATTATTCGATCCTCGGTCCACCTACCTGGTAAAAAGTTGGTGAGTGGTCTTCGGAAACCACGGGGGATAGAAGGGTGGCGTTTGCGGAATGTCATAGAGGGTCATCGGTAGTCACCAAAGAAAATGTCATCCCCATCCCGTTCATACATTTTTTTTACACTCCATACAACTTTTTGGATTTTTCAAAGTGGAACATCTCCGAAACCGCCAGAGATAGGTGGGCGGCGTCTTAGGGGGATGATAACCCATAGTGGTGGTCCAACTTCTCGGATAAACTTTATCCCCTCATCCCGCCCCCTTCATCCCGTCTCCATACAAAAGTGGCATTTTCGGCGAAAGGGATGGGAAAATCTCCAAAACCGTGCGGGATAGGTGGTCGGTGGCTATGGCGCGTTTCTATTCCTCGGTGGGATGCTTCTCAAGGGCCATCCCGATTTTCGGGATTTCCATCCCTTCATCCCGTCTCCATACAAATTTATGGTTTTTCGGAAAAGCTATTTATTTCACCGGGAAGGGGGCAAAGTCGGGTAGTCAATCCTATCCCATCGTATGGACGGTGGCGTAGCGCGCCCCAGGAATTTCCTCGGTGCTCGGTTCACCGATCTGGTACAAAGATGGCGAGAGGTCCTCGGAAACTGAGAGGGATGGAAGGGTGGCGTTTGCGGAATGTCATAGAGGGTCATCGGTAGTCACCAGGGAAAGTGTCATCCCCATCCCGTTCATACATTTTTTTTACACTCCGTACAACCTGTACGGACTTTCCGATCCCCGTAGCTCCTCAGCGGTGGCAGCTGCCCGTGCGGTCTCTTTGAGGGATAACGGTATCTCCCCGGGGCCCATCGGCCGGTACGGTTTACTTCCCCTCGCCTCCCCCCCTTCGCCCCCCCTCCATACAAAAGTGGCATTTCTTCTCGGAAGGATGGGAATATCTTCAAAACCATCGAGGATGGGTGGGTGGGCACTTTGGCGGATAATCGTCACCCCGCGAGATCCACCCCCAGGGACCGTCACCTTCCCCCCACCTTCCCCTTAACCCCCCTTTCATACAAAATCACACCACAATGGCGATTTAGCACATTTAGGTCGACCCGCCGCGAAGGGTCTCGAGGCCGGGGGAGCGAATGACGAGGAGGGGGGATAGGGGGGCTAGGGGAGCGCGCAGCGCGACCCGCCCCCCCCGCCCCCCTCCTCGTCATTCGCTCCCCCGGACTCGAGGGCCGCAGCGGCGGCAACGGTGGCCGGAGAGCCGCGAAAGTCCACCCCCATCGGCCATTTAGACACAGCCGAGACCCTATGACCCCGATCCTCCCCATCCCATCCGTCCATCCCGGTAGGAACTCGGAAACGGTTCGACCGATACCCCCAGTGCTTGGACTCATTCGATCGGGCTTGTCGCGGTAGTCCAAGGGGTCGGACCGAATTTTGGCATTGCGCATTCACCCCCCCCCCCTCACTCCCCCACGCCATACAAAATCACAACTAAAAGGGATTTTTGCACCGACATAAGAGACGGTGGTTGACCCGTCGCGAAACGAAGCGGAGCGACGGCAAGGGTCTACCGGGGCACCAAAAAAAGCGAGATTTTTGACCTCCTCTCCCCCTCCAACCCCCTCAGCCGTAACTCGGAAACGGCCCGACGCAGCCAGGTCGTGTTTGGGCTCATCGGGGACGTCTCACCGAGATAAAAAATTTGACGCCCCCTCGGACCCCCCCGGCCGTAACTCGAAAACGGCGCAACACAGCCGGGTCGTGTTTGGGCTCATCGGAGACGTCTCGACGAGATAAAAAAATTGACGCCCCCCTCGGACCCCCCCGGCCGTAACTCGAAAACGGCGCAACACAGCCGGGTCGTGTTTGGGCTCATCGGAGACGTCTCACCTAGATAAAAAAATTGGCGCCCCCCTCGGACCCCCCCGGCCGTAACTCGGAAACGGCGCGTCACAACCGGGCCGTGTTTGGGGTCATCGGAGACGTCTCGACGAGATAAAAAATTTGAACCCCCCTCGGACCCCCTCCGGCCGTAACTCGGAAGCGACGCGACGCAGTGGGGTCGTGTTTGGGGTCATTGGAGACGTCACCCCGAGATAATAAAATTGAACCCCCCTCCAAACCCCTCAGCCGTAACTCGGAAACGGCGCAACGCAGCCAGGTCGTGTTTGGGGTCATTGGAGACGTCTCCCCGAGATAATAAAAATTGAACCCCCCTCCAAACCCCTCGGCCGTATCTCAGAAACAGCGCAACGCAGCCAAATCGTGGTTGGGCTCATCGGAGACGTCTCGACGAGATAAAAAAATTGAACCCCCCTCGGACCCCCTCAGTCGTAACTCGGAAACGGCGCGACGCAGCCGGGTCGTGTTTGGGCTCATCGGAGACGTCTCGGAAAGACGAATTTTTTAGAGTAGACCAAATTTTAAATTTTGACAGTTGCGGTCTACTCAGTAGACCATCGTCAATGGTTACAGATAAACCCCCCGAGTTGGGTATCATTTGAAAGGTCTCAAAGAGGGTGATTTATTGACACAACCTTCCTCCCCCCTCCCCCCTTACTTACCCCCAATTTTTCACGAATTACAAAACAAAGACTCCAAAACCAAACCAAAACAATTATAAGAGCACAGTCGCACGAATTAACACTAAACTCACCAACTCCCTCTCCACTCCTCCTCCCCTTCGCCCCCTCTCCACACAAAAGTGGAATTTTCGGCGAAACGGATGGGACGAATTACAAAACAAAGACCCAAAACCAAACCAAAACAATTAGACATGGCAAAAAGACAACAAAAAACGAAACACAAAAACCCCCCCGCGGGCTGCAAGCCCGCGGCATCGAGCAACCTACTAGTAATAAACTATAAAGCCGAAATACCACTCACAGACTGACTGACTCATCGAATTGTTCTCCTAGAAGGAGCGGTGGGAGGTTTCCCCGCTATAGGTGGTCGGATAGGGGATGGCCCCGTGACCTCCAGAAAAATCCCATATCCTCGGTACACCGTTCTGGTAAAAAGTTGGTGAGTGGTCCTCGGAAACTATGAGGCATGGAAGGGTGGCGTTTGCGGAATGTCATAGAGGGTCATCGGTAGTCACCAGGGAAAGTGTCATCTCCATCCTACCTTCCCCCCTTCGCCCCCCCTCCATACAAAAGTGGCATTTTCGGCGAAACGGATGCGAGGAATTACAAAACAAACACCCAAAACCAAACCAAAACAATTAGACATGGCAAAAAGACAACAAAAAACGAAACACAAAACCCCCCCCCGCGGGCTGCAAGCCCGCGGCATCGAGCAACCTACTAGTTAATAAACTATAAAGCCGAAATACCACTCAACGACCTACTGACTGACTCACTCATCGATTTGTTCTCCTAGAAGGAGCGGTGGGGGGTTTCCTCGCTATAGGTGGTCGTGTAGGGAATTCCCCGGTGACCTCCAGAAAAATCTCATATCCTCGGTAAACTGACCTGGTAAAAAGTTGGTGACGGGATCTGGGAAAGTATTAGTCGCAGAAGGACGGGGTTTGCGGAATGTCATAGAGGGTCGTCGGTAGTCACCAGGGAAAGTGTCATCCCCACCCCGTTCATACATTTTTTTTATACTCCATACAACTTTTTTGGACTTTTTAAAGTGGAACACCTCCCAAACCACCGGGAATAGGTAGGTGGCGTCTTTGGGGGATAACGGTTTCTCCCCGAGGCCCATCGGCCGGGACGGTCTACTTCCCCCCACCTCCCCCCTTCGCCCCCCCTCCATACAAAAGTGGCATTTTCGGCGAAACGGATGGGAGGAATTACAAAACAAAGACCCAAAACCAAACCAAAACAATTAGACATGGCAAAAAGACAACAAAAAACGAAACACAAAACCCCCCCCGCGGGCTGCAAGCCCGCGGCATCGAGCAACCTACTAGTTGAGATATATAAATTGAAATTCAAAACTGTCATCACGTTGAGTCTGTTGTGTGTTACAAGTCTGCGGTTTAAACACTTATTTGATATTAAAATGTAATTGCGATTTTTTGCGCAGTAATAAAATGATCATTTGACCTTAATCGTTCATAACTTTAATGGTCCCTTTAACGTAGATTAAATGTACACGATGACATTTCATTATTTTCTATTGTGTAAGTTAGCAGACGCAAAATGCATATTACCTTTCCAGGTGCAAAGCAAGAAGAGATGAAAATTCAAGTTCTTACTCGCAATTTTTTTTAAATTGATATCTTATAATATTATATGAAATATATCGAAATACATATAAAAATTAAGTCTCCAGAATAAATCACGTAGAATACAAACAGTGTCTTATTGACGTTCTGTATTGAAAGAGAAGTCTGGAGGCGTGGAGATGTCTCACGAGGCGTATGCCATGACTATCATTAAAAAAAACTTTACTGGAATTTCTGTCCCATAAACTGGACAATGTTTAGATTTATTAAAATTGCAACACATTTAAAACATATTGTATTTGACCTGAATATTATGTTCATAAGTGGCATCAAAAGAAACGCTATTTGTTCTATTGTAAGCCAAACTTCAATTTTAAGCGTGATTACAAAAAAAACCCCTCATTTTGAGGTATGAATAAGGAAAAACTCATTCTCTGTGACTTTCTACTTCTTAATTTATCACAGTAAGTTTTCCATTACCTCGATATATTTACGAAGCATGTCCATTTGGAAATTGAGCATTCGCAGAGAATAGTATTTTATATAAGCAAGCAGTTTATATTAATAATTTATAAAAAAAAAATTATTTAAGAATTATAAGAATTTTGTTTATAGTAAAGCGCTATTAATAAGAATTAAGCCTGTTTAATAGAGCCTGGTGCAAAATTTATTTTGAAATTTTAAAGACAAGTATTTTCATATACATTTCTTTAATGTAAATATTTTTAAAATTTAATTATTTAGAAAATGCTAAAAATTATATAAAATACAATCTACATGCAGAAATATTGGTAGGAATACTTCAAACAGAATTATCATTTTCATGCTACTTATATGTAATTTTGTTTAAAACATCTCCTTGTACTTACAAATGCTGGCTTGGCCTGCGATTGCGCATGGAAGTAAAATAATGTGTTAAATTAATTTATAGTAATTTTTTGAATTTAGAACCAGTAAATATGTTTTAATAATTTTATTAGATTTGCCAATGTTTTAAAAATTCATATTATTTTTTACCCTTTTATTGATAAATTATATATTAGTTCCTCTTTGTTTTTCATTTCATTTTGAATACGTTTTAACAGTATTAACAGTTGTAACAGTTTTAGTGACAAGCCAAATATAATTTTCAATGTTCTAAAAATTTATTATATTACTTTTTATTGTTAATGGATAAATTCGTTATAAACATTAAGAGACAAGGCAAGTATTCTTATAAAAATTATGAAAACAGAAAAGAGTATAAATTATTATCAAAGTTGATAAAAATGTATATATTAATTATCCTTTGAATATTTCTAATTAAACTCGCTAATTACAGTTTTTACCGTCCATTCACACTTGTGGCATATTTGCATAAATTGAAACGTTATAATAGAGTTGTTTGCTTTTGAAATAGCAATTTTATATACCTGAAAAGCGGAGTATCGTCCGGCGCGACGAGGCCTGTTATAAGAGGGCAGGTACCGACGAATCGGGTCCAGTTCGTTCATATGCAATAAACCGCCAGTCAGCAGTTGAGCCAGAACGAACAGAGACTGGGCCCACAGGAACAGACCGCCGGTGTCTGTGATTCGTTAAAATACTTACTATATATTCACCCATTTGCTACTTGTTATATTGCTTTATAAATACTTCCAGTATATCTAATCTGTACTAATATTATAAAGAAAGAGAGAAAAAAAACTAATGATTAAACTTCCAAACTACTGGACCGATTTAAAAAAAAAAATCACATGTAGAAAGCTACATTATCAGCGAGTAACATAGGCTATATTTTATACAGTTATGCGGACAAAATCGCGTGCAAAAGCCAGTTACTTCACCAAATATATAGTAATAATAATAATAATAAATCATTTATTAGATGCAAGTTTTTTACAAAATATTTACCCTCGTCAACATTATTTTACATTTACAAACTACCACCGGTTCGGAAAACCGCTTCTAGGGGGAAGAACTCGGTATAATAGAAGCGGACGTATCATGTATTTTATTTTGAATACATTCCCGTTATATGTATGTATGTACTTTCAACGCTGTTCTGAAACATTACCATTTTAAGTATATAGATAGTACCTGGGTGACCGACGTGGACTTAAGGTCGTCACAATAATAATTGCATTACAACCAACACCGATTAACTAACACAATATGGATGTAAGCTGAACATATTTGGAACTGCGTTCAGTGGGTTATGTGGAAAGATCTATTTAATGGTATTATTTACTCTTTTTGAAATCAGCGTTAATGTTAGACAAACACATTGATGAGCAACAACATATTGATGGAATATTTTATGGACTATATCTATATATATATACTTTTGCTTGAAACATTTACTATAGTTGCAGTTTATGTTTATGCAATAGACAAGAAAGACAGATAGATACAAACAACGTACAAAAATTTAAAAAAAACTAACAAAAATGTGGGAAAATTTTGAAAAGTTGACAACTTAAACTTATTAAGTTTAAGTTGTCAACTTTTCAAAACCCTTAATGAAAATAACCTTAATGAAAATAATTAATAAGGATAATAATTCATTACTTCAAACTTAATAAGATGAGCAAAGTATGTTATAAGCTTTGCAAAATATAGTAAGTAAAACTATAGTAACTATAGTAGAGAGCTTTAGTTTACTCTAGCAGACCAGAAAAAGCCACTATATTAAGAAGATAATATATAAAACCTGTTAATAATTTGAGAAAGACAGTTTTAGAAGATCACTTATCAGTGGATTGAGTATCAAACAAAATTAGTTTATTTAGGGCATTGAGGTATTATAACTATTACCGAAATGGTCCATCATTTGTATTAAGCATATTAAGCAGGTGTTAAAAATTATACAAAAGGAAAATTAGTTACTTTTAGGGTGGGTTGCACCATCTAACTTTAACGGTAACCATATCCAAACCAGTCGTTAAATCTTCGGTTAAGCATAATATGCGTTGCACCATTTTTACAACGGTAAAAATGACGTCATAACTTAACGACAACCGTAACCGCTCGATATTGGCCGGTCAATGTTATTGTTACGGTTAAGTCAACTGTCAACTTAAGTATTTTGTTTTTGTCTGAAAATTTTGATATCATGTCTTTAGTCCGTGATATACTATGGGAATCTAGTTCTTCTGATGATGACAGTGAATACAACATAGTGGCCGAAATGCGAAAGAAAAAAGTTTATCAACCTCGAATTGATCGATTCCGAAAATGTATACATTTTTGTGTTTATCCAATGTCCACAATTATTTGAAGTCTATTAACTTCTTCCTTGCGTTCTCTAAAACCCAATAATGTAAAACAATGAGTAGAGTAGATGTACCGGATTATGAAGGTACGTAATATGTCTGTGTGCAATATAGTATATTAATGTATTTTATTGTAAATTAAATACAGCTGGTGTATTAAGATCAATTTATAATTAAGCTTATAATAAAGCTACAACTTAATACGCGTGGCGTTTATTGCACTCATATCTAAAGTAAGTCAATAAATCTAGTTAATCAAGGTTCAGCACATTAGAAAAATGTAGATAAACTTACTTTAAGCGGTAGTCTGCCATAATAATTTCATCGGTGCTCGATCCGGCACGTTCCATTATTTTGATGTACAAAATAAAATGCTTTATTTACTCCTTCAACACGTTAAAAACTTAAAACCTCAAATATTCGAATTTGTTTTGTGACAGGTGACTGAATGTTGCCATAATAAAAAAATTATTACCACAACAACTTACGAAAATTATATGTTTTTATAATGGCAACCCCTTTAACTTTGACAGTGACGAACAATATCATGGTGCAACGTGCGATTGTTAATTTCGACTGTCACCGTTAAAGTCACCGCTAAAGTTAGTTTTGACTTTAACAATAACCAAGCCTACGGTGCAATCCACCCTTAGTATATAACTGTGTAGAAAAGATATTGTTACTTTGAGGGCGAAAGCGAAAATTATTATTGATAAACACAGGAAAAGAAATGGTCAAGAACTAGTCGCTTGTTATATTGGTTTTACCTTTATTTTCTGTATCGGCCGGATGGTCTGTAATTAGCGTAGAAGATATCAATACATTTGATAATACATTACAGAATATCTGTCTTTAAATATATATTTAACTAAATAGGATTGGCTGAAATGAAGTTTTAAAATTGTAGGAAATATTAATTTAACTTAGCGACCGGCTAACGGCTTCACACAGATGCAATTTTTTTCTGCAAATTATATACACAAACCTTCCTCGTTTATTACTCTTTCCATTAGTGAAAACCGTATCAAAATCCGTTCAATGGTTCAGAAGAAGTTATATGAGAAACAGTGACTTTATTTTTTAACTGTTTACACATAAAAAAAAAGATCTAGATTAAAACCACAGTATTTTTTTAACTGTTGTAAAAAAAATAGTATAATTAAAAAATGCATAAAGAACAATAATAAGTAATGACACAATTGGTGCATCTTAATTAGTTAATTGATAGAGCATTACTGTTGTATCAAATACAAAAATATTTAAATAGGACTAAAAAAAATATTAAGTTTAAGTCTGATGGGGTACTGAAACCTTCTTACATAAACATCTAACTATAACTACATAGAAATGAAATATGCTCACAATTGAGAAAAATATACTCACTGGCTGGCACTCTACGCGCAGAATAGGGCTCAGATCGCTCCATCTCTATCTGATCTCGGGGCACATAGTAATACCAGGGTATCACGGGATCTGAAAAATCACAATTAAACTTATGTAATTAATATGAGAAAACATTTCAACTTTTTGACAGATAGCATCGGTACTGAGAAGTTTGGTATTTGAAGTTACTAGAGATGTAAGTAGCGATGACGAAATCGAATCAAAAAATATCGATTGTATAATCTAAAACATATATTAAGTAATTTATATTGGAGAATGAATCGATTTTGGAATCGTATTAAGGAAAAAAAATTAAAAATGCGTGAAAATATGTCACCATACTCATGCTATGTGAAAAGTAGTCTAGTAGATAGTAGAAAAGTAGTCTAGTGAAAAGTAGATGATTATTTGGAGGATAATGACGTCTGGTCTACGGTTGCTCCAACTCAGCATAATGAATAAGAATAATACATACTTTACAATTAATGTAATGTAATATTTGTTTATTTACAATTGAAAACATAAAAGATGCGATTCCTGTGGAGTTTCTTTGGCCGTTCTTCTCCACAGAGGAATGCACACCTTGGTAGTGAACGTGCCATTCTCTAACATCGAAAAGCGATTTTGTAAATCCTATTTCGAATAAAATGTTTTGAATTTGAATTAGGTTTTAATACATCTGAGCTTCAATATGCTGGGAAGACATTATAACATTAGTAATAACTACAGACATTATAACTAGTTTTTATTAAACATAATAAAAGAAGAAACCAAACTTACCTCCAAATTCATCCATATATATACGAGTTTTCAACAACTTCTGATATTCCTCAACCTGATCAGGCAGAGTTCTAAATACACCGTCAATGATCATCATCACATAGAAGAGAGGCCACTCGTTCTCTATCCCATCGAACTCCTTCATTTCCCCCTCGTGGTAGTACCTCCTGTTGGGATCCTCTAACATACAGCGATAGCCGTCGCGACTGAACCTCTTGAACCCATATTTGCCTTGAAGTCTTCGCAACATATTGCTCTTAGTCAACTGGAGCAAATGCTCCTCGTGAGTGGCGAACGCCGGGAAAGATATTGTCGGCAATAGTGCCGCGTCTATACCCTGAAAAGTATTATATATAATTGATATTGATACATATTATCCATGGATTATTGTCATACATCAGTTATAAATAAAATTATAAACCAACTACCGACATTTAATTAAGCCCAAACACGCGCTATAACTGCTGTAAGTTGCTGAAGAGTTGGGTGTCCCGAAAACAGACTAATTGATGCTGCACCATATCATGAAAATACCATTAAAGTAACAGTATAGCATATTTTATAATCAAACCTGTGGAAGTTAGTGAATCGATTGAACCCTTCGTCAATTATGTTGATAATCTTTAAACGCAAACCGATCTTCATAAACTATAGTTAAGAACAATACCAATCATGTCAGGTTACACAAAAAAAAAACTGATCAAAATCGGTCCATCCATTTGGGAGCTATGATTCCACCGCCAGATACACACATACACAGACACACGCGTCAAACTTATCACAGGTAAAAGCCCTCATCCACAGACTGCCAAAGACTCCAACTAGCCTACCTAGTAATAGGCAGTCTGTCCATAGTATGCTTAATTCCTTACTATAATGTTACCTTTGAACTGGATTCCCTCGGCAGCATAGTTTCAAAAATACTTCTGTTACGATTGTGTGCGTCAATATCTACATAGATGACGCTCCACGAGGCGCCTTTTTCACCAAACAAGTTGCATCCATTTATAGCTTCTAGGGCTGCTTTAGCCATTCCTAAAAAAGTGTCAAACAATTTCATTATATTTATTTATTTTTGTGATAGACATAAAATGTACACAAAAATAAAACAAAATAAATGAAATACCTATAGACGATGCATGTATTTCTGGTTTCCCATCGTTATACTTGGAACCCCTTTCCCACATTCCATAATCAGGTGTTCTATAGGCACGCTCTACGTAGTATACCAAGTTCTGTACAAAAGCTACTTCATCCTGTAACAGTGGCAATTGATTACTTCATTTCCACTGCACTCTTTTAAAACTTTAATTTTAACTTGTTTAAATATTGTAGGCTTTTTTCTTTCTCAGAACTTTCCTTTCTCAGTGGACATTGGCTGTCTGTACAACTTTGTGCTAGTACTTTCAAATTTAGTAAAATTTTTACTATTACCAAATTGAATTAAAAAAAAAATGTAATATTTAACAAACACAGTGTGATTCGAACTTTAGATGAATAAGATTAGTTAAGAGCTGCTGCAGTATTATGGCATAGAAATTTTGATATAATCAATAATGATGACATCTTGTTTACCTGTGTGTAAATTATTTGTAATCCAGATGTTATCATTTGTACAAGAAAAATGAGATATAGGGACACAACATCTATCTGTAGATGATGGTATTGGTCATCGGGCAGGACTGGCTCCCCAGTGATGAGGTGGAACTTGACATGAAGTGCGTGGGCAGCGCTCTGCCGAGTCTTAAATGCCTCTACGCGAGCCGCCTGCTTCACCCAACACTCCAATATGCCACGCATGCATTTCACCGTGCTTTGTCCTAACTCGTATGATTTACCTCTGTCATCATCTATACGTCTAAAAAAATACATCTTAAGTAATATCACACTTTAACTTCGTTAATCCGTTAGAATGTTGTATGTCGTTGTGTTAGTGATCTACTTATAAAAACTAAACAAAACACTAGTCACCAACAAACTATAATGCCTATTATGTTTGAAGCTCGTCACTCTCCAGTGCTGGCGCTAAATAATGTAACGAATCATATGAAACAAATATTATTCCTACCACACTTGTTCGACAAGTCCGAATGTGCTTGTCAACACATGTTCGAACTGCTAAAAAAGCTGCAGGTCTCTATGAAAATTCTTTGAATGGTGGAATGAATGAAGTATATAAAGTTTTAAAAAAATCGAAATGTGTGCTGGGACACATAGTAGAAGTGAAACTTCAACGGACAAGTTGCCGCCTCTCCCAACGCGATATATCGTCTACCCCCTCCACGCGGTCGTAACGCTTTTTCGTGACAGAAAAAATCCTAATACCCGGTCTATATAGAAGTTTCACTTCTATTATGTTTCATTGATTAAGTCTAGTCCCTCTAGGCGGTAGGAAAGCCACAGCTTTCACTTTGGAACTAAGTTGATACTTAATTATGAATACTCTTTTTAGTGATACGAAATTTTTCATTATTTTGGTGGTGTATATAGATTTGTACTTTAAAAGTTAAGGTGGTTCGATTCGGGAGTTCGTGAGTGAAATATATGTGTACTATGAGTTCTAAAATGTGCTGCACTTCTCCAATATGAATGAATTATCATTTATTATTTACCAGAAAGCAGTGGTCACTTGTAATATAATTCTTACTACACTTGAGTACACTCAAGTTAAATAGTCATTAAGAGATAAGATACAACAGACCATATAATTAACTGGCTAATTGTATAGGGCTTTGAAGCCTATAGGAAAATTATCTTCATAAAATATGAACAACATAATTATTACGTTACAGACAATATTAATATCAATATGTCACAAAACCATTTATTGGACTTTCTTCATAGTGTCAAAATAAAATAATTAATCTTGGGCACTGCTATTCCATGCAATATTTATACCCTAGAAAGAAAAACATTATCTCAACCAGGTTTAAACATTATAAAAAGCACAATACCTATATGCCTGATAGAGTCCCCAGACTGCTGCTGCACAATATATGCTGTCCCTTACACTGCCAATATTCTGATCGGATGATAATGCTGGGAATAATCCGGTGATTGGGCTTTGAAATTTTAATAACTGCCTTTTAACTGTAAAAATTATAAATACCGACAAAGATGTAAATAAAAAAAGTGTGCGTGTCAACTCCGACACAAGACTGGACTGACCTTATGAACGATAAATAAATAATTTAATAAATATAATTAAAACATTAATATAATCAATACTAATAATAAATCTGTAAGTGTAAGTATTGTATGTATGTATGTTCCTCCATAACTCTGAAACGAATTAACTGATTTTCATGAAACTTGGTAGATAAACATTTAGACGTACAGGACACAGGATAGGCTACTTTTTTCTTTTTCAACGCGGACGAAATCGCGGGCGCCAGCTAGTATATTATATTACATTAATATGTATTGAAGCATATTGTAGCCTGTAACGCATAACGTGTGACGTGACATTTGATTTTACTCCCATAAATTTTCATATGCGGGCTTATATATGAAAATCTATTCTTAAGGAGTAAACCAATAAATAACACTGAAATTATTTATAATATTAACACGTCACTTTCGATCTTCTATTTTATGGAATTGTGAATCAATATAAATAAAGTCCCAATTCTGTAAATTCTAATAAAGTTTCTGTAGGTACCTAACGAAAACAATCATCCAATGGTTTTCACTACAATTGTTTCAATGAATGACTATTAACGAACAATGTAATAAAAACAAACAAAGACTCAAATAAGTGAATAATTTCATATCTACAAAATTTATATAAAAATAGCTTCTATAAGATGAGCTGTAGAACTTTTATTATTTACTTACCAATGGCATAGTAAATGTCCAGTTGTCTTACTGTATCCTCATAATTGGATATTTTAAGAAATTGTTGGGCATTTATGTCGTCAATGCTCGATTGGCGAATCATGTTAGTCTCCTAAAACACATTAAATTTGCCTATGTGAAATGTAAACATAAGTAAAGTAACAAGATAGACATAATACAATGCATGAAACAGGTCATTTCATTTTAAATAATTGAATGTCAAGTTGTCAACATACAGTCCATGTACTGTACTCCAAGAAATTGTAAGTAAATAAAATTAAGTAGATAGAGTCGTTATTATCAAACGAAATTGATTACCTGTTTGTCCTTTTAAAGGACAAAAAGGGCTCTTCTTTATAGCAATGTCTTTTAGAGAAACTTCCAATTACATATAACTACTAATTCTAAAATGTTAAAAGAATTGCAAGAGCTTTGGAAAATTCAAATACCCACCAAATAGAATAACAGTAATTTAATCTATAAGTAAATAAAACAAAACTACACGAACGACATTGAAAGGTCGAACCATAGACTAATGTACCCACCACAAAGTACTTTAATTATGTACCCACGCCACTGACCCTGCAATATATACTCTTAACAGGCTGCTGTCAAATTATAAAAAACGACATGTTGGCGCTGTTAGCTATTAGTTCTCGGGACTTTCGAGGGCGGCGCGGCGTTTCAAAATGGTATACGAATTTATCTGTAATTTGTATGGGACATTGTAAATCCCAAAATCCCCTCTTGGGAGATACTACTAAATATGTAGGTATATTACAGCATTTAAATCTATAGTATTTTTAATTAGACGAAGTCAACTGACTTTTACTATGTTGTCAGTTTTTGATGAAATAAAAATAGTGTTGTGACAAAGTGAATGATTGAAAAAACTCCTGAATGAATGAAATTGCCTCGATTGTCTAGTGAATAGTTAGTGTGCCGAACTGCCGATATCGGGTACGGGGTTCGTATTTTAGTCGTGCTTTGTACATACCAACGAGTTTTCGACGACTATGTTCCTATAGTATCTACCTATACTGAATACCGAGTGTTTTAAACATTAAGGAAAACATTGCGAGGAAACTTGTAAGACTGTCCTAAAATAGAAATAATATTCTTTTATAGTTTGAAATGATTAACTATTCACACTCATTGTTCATTCATCTGATTGAACGAGAACTGAACGCATCACTATTACTTTAAATATGGCAACATTATTTTACAAAGTGACATTAGCTACTGTTAGTTGGCTTCGTCTAATTAAAAATACGAGTATATCTCACATAACAAAAATCTTAATTAGAAAGGGACACATAGCCTCTCTGCTACATATCCTGCTCGGCTGGCTTTTTAGCTACAAGTAATCAATCCTGCTCATTATATTAGATCCATGGTACTTATAGAACAAGATGTTTTTTAATCTATGGTTTTACATATTGACTGCATCATCATTTTTCTATGTATAAAGTCTGTGTCAATGTCACAAGTGATGATATGTCAACAATATTCAAATCAAAATATTTATATGTATTTGATATCGATGGTATTTGATGATTTGATGTATGTAATTTTTCTAAATTTACTACATTCATTATCGTTTTATTCCATTTGAGTTTAATTAATTAAAATAAATATTCAGGATAAGCAAATACTTAAAAGCTAATAATTTCTACTGTGACTAGCCGGTGCGATATACTTTAAAATTTTGTATTATCTACATATGTATTTATTTCTGTTATCACGTTTATAAAAAAAACATCATTTGATTTCTGAATATTTCGAGGTTGCTTGTGTTTAGTTCGGTACAATAAAAGGCAATGAAACTATTGGACATATAATTTACATGAATTTATTGATTCGTTAAAATTTTAGACTTTGTTAACTGGAATGAGTGACAATAATAGGAATATTGAAGAATGTCATAAGCCCAACAACAGCAGAGATGCACAGGTTGAAATTAAAACATTGTATTGATAAGCGTCGTTAACGTTTCACTAACCGTAAATAACAATAATCATCATGAGCACAAAACTATTAACAGCTACATTGGCACCAAATATTAATTAGGTACCTACAAATATTTTAACAATGATGAAGAACTTACTAATCTCTATTCATTGATTCAAAATAAGTCTTTTAAATATATAAAAAATATTTTCATTTTATTTTATTTGCGTTTTTTCTTGAATTTGTTTTAATTATTGCGATTAATTATGCTATTGTACAAATTATTGTAATTAAGTATGCATTTTCATTTGCACAATTTTTAGTTCATATTTTATTTTTAATATGCTATAACTTGGTAGATGGTTATTCTAATGAAAACCCATTTGTAAATTAGAAATGTGCACTACTTTTTGAGTTTTTTGCAACTAATTTTTTTTTAACTAATCTACTCATTTTTTTTAAATTTTATTCATTCATTTTAAATTCAATTAATTATTTAAGATACAATATTCATTCTCACTACTCACATTGTTTTAAAAGCCTACTAACAACTTGTTTTAAAACTATTTTAATTTGTGAATAGGTTGATTTGTACAATCTAATTGGGGGTAGTTGGCCGCCGGCACCCCGTGAGCCAGAGTACAGGGAGTATGGAACAGTGCCCAGAAGCGACAGACACACTATGCAACGTTCTAATCATAATGAAAGAATAAAATCTGTGAACATAATAAATCATTTAGCACCTGAAAGGCGAAGAAGTAAAACAACTGCTTCATCATTTAATAATACTGGCAACACCAACACTAGAGACAAAATGGTACATGAACCCAAGAAAGTTGAAACAGGCATCCTAGTTGGTAAGTTTTTTGTTATTTTTAAATTTATTTTCATATCTACAATGGAATTGTAAACTGAAAGAATGGCAAACATTTCTACATAGTTTCATAATCAATCAACATTAAGAACAGTCCTACGTTATCTATACAAATTATTTTTTGTTTACTATATAATATTAATTTTTGTTTATAAAATATATATTCAATCTTATCTATAGTTAAAATAATAATAATAATGATTTATTTGCAGAATATAGGTAAATTACAATGGTTTTACACTAAATAAGGCTCGCTACATTCTACCCTTTGGGGTGTGCATATATCTTGAAAACACTACATAACAAACTAATTTTCAATCACCACCATCCACTAAGTTGTCAGACATAATATCTTTTAAATCATAATAACATTTATTAACTAGTAATTCTTTAATTTTCTTCTTAAATATATTAATATTGAGCTGCTCAATATTCCTCGGGATTTTATATTAATGACTGGTGCCAGACAAAAAACACTTTTGTGCATAAGAGCTGTGTGTGCTTTACGAATACACAGCTTATTTGGATCTCTTTGAGCTCTTTTACTGTGCTCTGAAACTCGTCTAAACAAGATAGGGTTCGCTTTTACATACACCAAAACCTCATATATAAAAAGTGAAGGCAGCATTAGTATTTTATGTTTTTTAAAATAAGGTACATACAGTAACATAGGCTTTATGTTATAAAGTTACGTGGACGAAGTCGCATGCAACAGCTAGTACATGATAAATACATTAGTATTACATTTTATTTTTATTTATATTGCTCATAGTGTTTTTCCAATTGGTTTCCAAGTAAAAAAGTAAATTGACACTGCAAACACCTAGAACTAATTATAGAAATAAATGTATACCAGCTGTACAGCAAACTACCCAAAAATTTAAAAGAGGGTTAAATCCACAAATCATTTAAAAAAAATCATTAAAAAAATCTTCTTACAAATATAATAATAACCTAATTAACTAAATATTTCTATCAACTCAAACTTTAAAAAATAAAAATATATGTATATTAAAACAAACAAAACATTATTTTCTATTCACAATGTGATGTCCCTTTCAGTGGACAGAGCTAGTAGTAAATTAACTTTTTCATGACTCATGAGTTATTAATAATTAATATAGAGTAAACGTTGATTTTCCTTAATCCCTTTTATTAATGTTCTTATCCTTTTCTTAATTTTAGTTACTATTCTCATTCATGCGTTACACTTTTGTAAGTAGAAACATAATATGTACCTATTTAAAGTTCCTATGTACCTATTTAAGGTACCTATGTAAATTAGAAACATAATATGTACCTATTTAAAGTTCATAAATACTCTTTAATTTAAAAAATAAATATAAAATAAACTAGGTTTTGAGGTGTGTTCCCTTTATGTCGAGTCCCGTTACATATTCTGTACATTTTCACACTATAAAATCACCAACCATAAACTGACCAGTTTTTCGCCACACATATTATAGAAAAAATACAAGAACTAATATTAAGTTTAGATACATAATTCAATGCCTATTGATTCCACACTGATGCACACCAATTGATGCTATAATTCAAAGAACACTTCATACTTGTTTAATATCAATGCAGCACTGAACATGTGCCTTTAGTTACTAATTTTATCTTTCCTAGTTTCTAAATTTAAGCATTGTGTGCCGCGAGTGGGACGCGGCCGGTCGATTAGTATGCACGCCCCGATGTCGTACCCTTATTTACTATCTCCCGATGAAATACCATTGTGTGTACTTGAATATGAACGAAGTATGTCCTGTGGTTGAGAGTAAGTTTTATTTAGTGGCGTTTTAGTTAAATTTAATTAAAAATGTGAAGTGTTTGCTGCGCAGATGTATGTGCCGGCGATGTTCCCGAAGAAGTGTACGATTCACCGCCGCTCGGCTCACCCCGGGCTGTGCGGTCGGTGTCCCGATTGTCCCCAGTTAACATACAAGAGGATATCGGGGTCGGTTCCCTAGTCGAGGTCGCGACGGATGTTGACGAACATTACTACGGTGTTGTTAGATGGATAGGAGTTATCGACGGTAAGTTTTATCCTTGCCGTTTATTTATACAATAGAAAACTGCCTAGATAATCTAGAAATTTCACCATGGAACATTTTTTTTTAAATGTTAAACACGACAGACAGGCTGACGGTCAACTTGATAGCAGGTGGCTAGGCGTCGCCTTTACCACAGGCAACGCAACTGGTGTCGCAAGTGCGCTGCCGACCATAGTACATAGTATGGTATGATTAAGTAAATGAAAAACAAATTAATGGTAATTTGTTTTTGTTGATTTTTGTACATCCCTAGTTTAAATTTATTTAAATTTTATATTTATTTAAAATAGAGTAAAATAGTTTTAGATAAAATGAAGTCCTTACAAGTTTATTGATAAAACTGCATTGAAGGCACCGTCAAAATATAGCGTATCTTTTATATGCTATTAGAAAATTTTAGTTACAGCTTTGATTTTAGGAATGAAGGTAGCTTTTGTACGCGAATACATTTGTGGAGGATATCTATTGTAGTGTTCCTCTAAACCCTAATTTTAACTTGTGATATTAACTATTTTAACTATGTAATATGTCATTACATTTCTTACTTGTGATTCTTTCACTAGAGACTCCTGGTAAAGTTACGTCTTTGTTCTGCAAACTTTTTAATAAAAAAGACGTACATTTAATAAAGCTATAAATTTTATTTATAGATATTATAAAGCTATAAGCTATAATATATATAGGTATTATTATTCGCAAATTAGAAATGTTCAAATTTTTTATGAACTCAAGGGCGTAGCTACCGGTGTATCAGTCGTACCAATATTACGCGGCTACAGTTGCCCCGATGTGTGTAAACAAAAATTCGTAAAATGTTATTTTTGTAGATGGACATCTTTTTATATTATTATGGGTGGTAAGCAGGCTGACGGTACACAAGGTTGCTACCGTCGCCTAAGGATACACTCCATAATAATTCGAACAATTCAACATGCAAGATATTTGGTACGCTAGTTCAGACGTGAAAGCAATACCTACTCCATGTGGGACCTAATAGGGCCTTATAGAGAACAAGGCGCTGCTCCGTTTAGAATTTTCTCAGACATAACCTATACATAATGTAATTAGTCCCCCAATTGCACCAACGAAGTCTAGTGTCATATAATGTGCTCATCTCGCTGTTATAATTACCGGGTATTGTAGACACGTTGAGCGCGGGCGTGGAATTGGAGCAGAGCGTGTGCGGGCTTGGCGACGGAGGACGAGGCGGCACGCGCCTGTTCACGTGCGCGCCGGGTCGCGCGCTCTTCGTGCCGCTCGCGTTGTGTCGCCGCGACGCACGCTTCCGCGACACGCCGCCGCCCGACCGCGCCGACCTACACGACAACGTCACCTTCGAGCAGGTACCTTCAACTATCTCGTAAAAGAATAACACCTCGATAAAGATTGATCGAGGGAGACTACATTTACTTACAACTCTGTTCGCTGAACGGACGCGTGCAATACGTTTTTAAATACTTTTTTTTTTCTATGCTCAAAAGCTGAATTGAGCTGAATAAATGTAATACTCCCTTAAGAATGGCAAAAGATTTGTATTCATTCACTTTGTATAACCATTTTGAACATATCCCTATGTGTTGCCATGAATTCTTCATATTTTGTGTGTATGTGAAACTAATAATGATGTAGTACAAGTGTTATAAAAATCTATACTTCTCTTGAAACTTGAGAATGTGTTTTTGTTTTCGTTGTCTTCGTAATTTTATTATCAGGACAAAGTTTGTATGAAAGAATTTTATTGGAAAATCCACTGGAAAAGTTCGAAATTTTGATGGTATTTTTATATGAAATTGACAGAGCAAGGACTGTCGGTTAAGTTTTGTAAATGTAAATATAGTTTTTATATAAAATTGAATTGAGCTGAATAAATGTATGGTTGTAAAGAGAGATTGATGTGTGGTGTGTCGGTCGCCAGCCGGATTGCCCGGTGGTGTGCGGTGTGGTGCCCCCGCACAGTTCGCTGGGCGCGTTGGTGGGCAAGAACCGCGGCATCCAGGGCCACCACAACTCGTGCTATCTCGACGCCACTCTCTTCGCCATGTTCACATTCACCAGTGTGTTCGACGCGCTACTCTACCGTCCACCAGAGCCGCAGGTAATATTGGGGGTCACGGGTTAAAGAGTTTTGTCGTAATTTTGACGAGCCCAGTTGATGAGTAGTTAAGCAATGTGCTATAATTGCAGGACTCCGAGCACTACTCGGAAGTGCAGCGCGTGCTTCGCGAGGAGGTGGTGAACCCGCTGCGGCGCCACGGCTACGTGCGCGCCGACCGCGTCATGCGTCTGCGCAAGCTCCTCGAGCGACTCTCGGACGTGCCCGGCCTCACCACCGAGGAGAAGGTATTTCATATACAAAATATCGTCCTCACCCACTAACGGCCTTCGCACATTACGATCCTTATTAGATATAATACTCCAGTCTCCTATCAAATCTATACTTAATAATATTATAAATAGAAAAGATTTGTATTTTTGTATGTTTGTAATGAATAAACTCAAAAATTACTAGACCGACTGAAAATTCTTTCACCCATAAGAAAGCTACAGCTAATGAGAACTAAAGACAGAATGTTGCAAACAACATAGCCGGGTATTAAAAACATGTGTGCGTAGGCAGGTGTTGCCATAATAATACATAGAACCCCAATATTTATCGTCGTGAATTTAACCCCAATATTTATGATAATAAAATATTATTATTTTACAAGTGAAAAAAAGTGAAAATAAAAAGGCTTATTACCATTATTATTATGTTACAGGATCCTGAAGAATTCCTTAACGGCCTCGTGGCACAATTGCTTCGCGCGGAACCTTTCCTGAAGCTGTCGTCAGGTCAGGAGTCTTTCTGCTACCAACTGTTCGTGGAGAAGGACGAACACGTGACGCTTCCCACCGTGCAGCAGTTGCTGGAGCAGTCTTTCACCACCTCTGGAGTTAAACTCAGCGAAGTAACGAGACTTTTGCCAATTAATGACATTCAACCAATTGTAATATACCTATAGGCACAGGACATAAAACATAGCGTATCCAAATATTGCAATAATCTCATAATTTACAAAGACACACCAATTGTATGGCATAAGTCAAAGGATAGGTTTTGACAAGCACATTGGATGAGTTGTTTTTAGGTTGCTTGCCTTAACGTGTCAATATTGCAAATGAACTTATTAAAGTTGGTTCTGGTCTGGATTTGGAAAGTAGTGGCAGGGCACGCTGCATTTCGCAGCCCGTCTGGCGATGGTATCCATCCCCTTACAGAAGACCACTGTTAAATAGCATGTGTGCTGTTATATTTCGATCAGTGAGTATCTAAGGGATGCCAGAACCCATTTCTCTATCCCTTCCTAATCGCTATCCATCAAATGGTCGAGTATAACGTAAAAAGAGTAATAAATGAATAAATATAATTTTAGGTTCCGGCGGCGTTTATAATTCAAATGCCGCGGTTCGGAAAACAGTACAAGTTGTACCAGAGGGTGCTGCCGTCGCCGCTGCTGGACGTGACGGACCTAATAGAGGGTCTGCCGCGCCAGTGCGCCGTGTGCGGCACTCTGGCGCGTTGGGAGTGCGGCGCGTGCGCGGCCATCGCGGGCGGGTCTCACGAAGCGGCCGCAGCCGGCGGGTCGCACGAGCCGACTGCGGCCAGTGGGTCGCTCGAGGCGGCCGCGATGTGCACGGCGTGTCTGCGGCTTGCGCACGCCGCGCGTCCCACACACAAGGTACTCTAGTGGACTGAGGAATCAGTACATAGTATAAAGTAAAAGTTCTCCTTTTTGCCACTCTGTATGTATGCGCCGGTAAAGTTGTAATAAGGCTGTTTGGTCTATGCTTTATGGCTCATTTTCATTGGTCGATACACAGCATGCGGTGTGTAGGAACGGACACGATTCAGTGCAATCACAAAATGTTAAAATTGCTCTACAAATTGTTGATCTATATATATCCCAAAAAGTTGCAGAATTTCCTATGAAAATGAGACTTTAGTGAAATGCAAATGGTGAATATGCATTAAAGTGATGATTTTGAACGCTGCACAGGCGAGCCCGCTGGCGGTGTGCGAGGAGTTCGCGGGCGCGCTGGAAGCGGGCGCGGTGCCGCGCGTGTTTATGGAACTGTTCGCCGTGCTGTGCATCGAGACGAGTCACTACGTGGCTTTTGTGAAGGCGGGCGCGGGCTCCGACGCGCCCTGGTGCTTCTTCGACTCGATGGCCGACAGACGCGGCGAGCGCCACGGCTACAACATTCCCGAGATTGTGTGCGTCGAGGAGATGGCCGCTTGGCTCGGCGACGAAGCCCGCCAGCGGACCCTACCCACGCAGGCGCACGCGCGTCGCCTCCTAGCCGACGCCTATATGTGCTTCTACCGCAGCCCCGACGTTGCCATGTACAGGTAACCACTGGTCCACAGTTCGACGGGGTTATCACCCGCAAAAGATAATGAGCGAGACATAGACATAGAGTAATGGACTGAGCAATACCCCACATAAAATTGACCATTCTCTAGAAAGAGAGTTAGCGATCGTGGGGCCAATACCCTATCTCTTTCATGTAGGTTTAAAACACAGACATAGAGGGAGTATACCTCTATGTCTATTTCAGGAACCAATCAGAATTCTATAAAAAGACAGTTGCCTGCAGGTACTGGCTTCGTCACGATCGCTTCGTCTTTCACACTTTTCTATCCGTATTTACTTTACAGGTGGATAGGGAAAGCTCAGATTCCGCTCCACTCCTTAGAAATGAGAGCCCATTTTTACTCATATTGCTCGCTTAGTCCTCTTTGCTCGACTTTTTTTTGGTGTAAATTCATGTATATGCTTACACTTAAGCCTGGTATAGACGGGGTCAGTAACAAGGCAGTACAGTAACCCAGTCCAGCGCTGACTTGCTACTGGGCTTGTATAGACACTAGTTTCAAGTCAGTTCAGTGCTGACTTCGCGCCCTCAAGTCAGTCCAGTTGACTAGCCTGCCTGTCTATTTTCGGGCCCAGTAGCTTCCCCCACATACATTTTTAAGCAATAATGTCACGTAAATTAAATGACTTACTGGCGATCCCGTCCACATTATAAAAGTAACTGGGTCCGAAAATTCGAGCCACTGGGTCCAGTCTATATCAGGCTTTACGCGTTTAACGGAGTCCGCGATGGGTCCGTTCCAGTGGGTGGAATCCTCACGGTGGAAATCCCATTTAAAAGTCCACTCATTATTAACAACACGGCTTAATAGACTATAATATAGTGGCACGCTATGAAAGCCGTTTTGACTACCTATAACTAAAATATAATTGATGGTCTTGATTTTTTTTTTTCGATAATAATTTGACATATTTCATTTCACTATTGAGTGAAGCATAACGGCCATCATAGTACCGCTAATTTAGTTAGTATATTGGGCCGTTAAGCGTATCTCGCTTGACATAGTGATTTTATATTTTTTAAATAGTAAACAAGAAAAATTGTAAATTGAACTACAATTTTGTTATTTCATATTATTATTTGAATTTTTTGCAATAGATACTTAGCATTATATACTTGTATTCAATTTAACGTTATAATTGTTACGTTTGACAGTTGCATATTATGTTAGACATGTTTAAATTAATTTGTAAATATTATAAATTGTAATAATTTTAAAAGACAAAAATCTATACTTACCAAGATGTTTGTTTTAAAATTTGTTCTGCGATTTCGTTCTTTAATTTAATTTCGTTCTGCAATTTACTTACATACTTATATCTAAATTGCCGACTTTTTTTTTTTAACGTTGGGAAATCCTCTTGGATACCCGGCAGTGTAGGGGACACTGCGGGGTTATGCCGGATTCCTACCGGCTAAAACCCAACGACTTTCTTTCGATCGCGGCCGTTGATGGGCGGGGTCGTGGGGACGTTGTTACACGACTTCGGCGCCCCGCCACGGCTATCCAGCGCGGGGAGGCCTGTGCTCCCTGTTAGAGCCTGGGCGTACCCGAAAGTGGAGGTACGCCGGCCATCTCGGGGGACCTTACGAAGGGCGGCAGTCTCCCCCAAGACCACCGCCAAGGTCCCGGTTAGGGTGGAAGGCGGCGAACATAGGCCAGCCGCCTGCGCCCGAGCCTCCTCCGGCGGATTGGCTGGGAGAGAGGATCCTCTTCCCGCTGCCTTTCCGCCGCTTCCTTGCGCGACATGACGTGCTCACAGAACGTAAGCATCGCCTGCCACGCAAGGTCACTGCCAACCATCGATTTAACGACGGCCGGCAGCGAGAGATCGGCGCCCATGACGAGATACAGAGCGGCGCGCTGCTCTGCCCATTCGGGGCATTCAGCCAAAGTGTGCTGCGCAGTGTCAACCGCGCAGCCACAATGGTGGCATTCCTCCGTCGGCTCTCTCACGGCCACCCGGTGAAGGTAACGCCCGAAGCAACCATGCCCCGAGAGCACCTGCACCAGGCGGAACGTGAGGGCCCCGCGCCGCTTTGCCAGCCATTCCTCTAGGGAAGGGCGAATTGCCTCAATCGTCAGGCGGCCCGCACTGGGCTGCGCCAGCCTTTCCTTCCACTTTTCGAGGAGGATCGTCTGGGAGTGTCTCCTCAACCTGACGACCTCCTCCGACGACAACACCGAGCCGCGCGATCGCGCGTCCGCGACTTCACGGTACACCGCCGCCAACACTTCGGCATCCAACTCCCACGGAGGGGTGCCAGCCAGTACACACGCCGCCTCAAAAGAGATGGTGCGGTACCCCCTCACAAATTGCCGACATAACATTTACTATAATCGAAAAGGAATAAATACTTTTAAATTAATCCTTATGTTATTACGTTTAAGTTCAGTTACGTATTGTAACTGAGTATTTGTTAGTATATAAGTCACTTGAAAGTTTTTCTTCATATAATTACTGGTAGAAGTCTTTTTTTTTTCATTCATCTTAAACAATGCTACCAGGACGTGCAGTTGTTTATGAAACGTTTTCGTAACTCATTCTGCTATCTATTTTTTCTTCTTTTTTTTTCAAATATCCATAGGATCAAGAATTTGATCTTGTGACGTCGCTGAAATATTTTATTTCCATTTTCGTAATCGCATTTACAGAACTTATAAAACGTAAAAATACAATGTGTCCCAAAAGTCTTTTTTAACGTGGCGCTTTAGTGAAAGGTAAGATTATATGTAGATACCTTATGTGTGTATGAAGACAGATTCTTCTGTAAATATTCTAATGTTGTCTGTCTGTAATAGGCAGCGTTTTAACTTATAATGGTGCATCATGCTTATAAACATAAATGTTGCTTGATACAATAGTTGGAACAACTAAAAATAAATGACAAAGGCGTGATTGCGTTTCTGTGAAAACGAGTTTATTTTAAAAATTTGTTCACAGTTTGATTGATAACATTATTATTATAAGTTTATATAATTTATTAATCTATTCAAACAACATTCGAAGCCTTTTATTTGTCTCTTTTATAATTATCGTGAAATTTTGTTGTTAAATTTAGCTCACACGTTCGTTAATAATCTATCCAAACATTATTATTTTATTTCATAATGGTCAGTCGTGAAATATCATTAGGCTGTCGATAACGCGGTAAATTTAAATTCAAGAAAGAGCGGCAAATTTAAACTAAAGAAAACACTACGACTGAAGTGATTTTCTTTACATTTTTTTTTTAAAACAGTGGCCAGTTACAAATGTTCGATAAGAATCTTAAAGAGACAGAGGTATTATAACGGCTTTCGCAAGTGAATTAATATTTAATAACTAGTTTTGTGATTTTAACGGGTTATGGTCGGAATTTTTAATGGAAACGGCATATTGTTTTGACATTAACAAAAAATTGTCACGAACAGTTTTAGCGGGTTTTGAAAACTAGTCATACATAACTCATGTATGACTAGTTTTCAAAACTATCATGAAATATCAAAAAGATTTTTACGTTGAAACCTTTTTCATTTTTTTTTTCAAAACTAACTTTTCCAAGAGACCTTTGTTTACACACAATGCTTCATTATAAAATTAACAATTTTACTGTATTGGGTTTTTACCAATGCCATGGTCGACAATGAGTTTTGGGACAGACTGTATATAAATACCTACCACTGAAGTGATTTCAATTGTATAAGTTTATTTTAATTAATTTTATATATAAATAAGCATAACAAGAAAAAACATGTAAATCAATATTTAAATATCTCATACACTGGGTAAAAATTATATATTAAATTTAAAATGTAAATTAAGAGTAAGTTATAAATATAAAAGTAGCATTGAATGCATAGTATAGTATTTGTAATTATTAATTAAAATAGAAAATGTATTTAATGAAAACAATAAATAATTCAAATAACATTGTTTATTTATTTATTTTTTCTTAACCTTATGTGTAAATAATATTTTATTTTAAAAGTGAGATTACAAACATACAACACTAAACACTATATTTGAAATTTTGAACTAATTGAGAAACATAATATTTTTCTTACTCATACTCTGAAAGTAGGTTTAAGTTAGCGTAAGTCACTTTCTATAAATACTATAGAAAATATATTAATGGAACTATATTTCTCGTCATCAAAATTTATATTTTGTCATCAACTTAGGGGAGACTGGGGAGACTTGTTCCCTTGGGGGACTTGATCACCCAGTGACAAATCAAAAACTAAACGCTTTTTCTAGTTTTTATATTGGCAACATAAATCTTTGTTGTCTATGGTGAACCAAAAACGTCACTTTGACATCTTTATATAGACAACTTCAGAGCAGTGCAGCCATTTTTATTTTCCTGTGTCAGCATTTGTTTCGGTAAGTTTTTCATTTGTTTTTTTTAAATAACTGAATGAATAATTCACTGAGTTTGTGTCAAAATCATTGAAAGTAGTTTATTAAAGTTTGCATTTACATGTATTTTATTTAATTAACGTTTTCTCTTGACATGAAAAAAACATTTTCTTAAAAGAGCACTCCCGGGTACACTTGATCACGGCAAGACGGGGTACACTTGACCCCGTTACTTCAAGTGAAGACGGGATCAAGTGTCCCATACATTCAATTTGTCAGTTTTCTTTTTTCGCTTGTTTTAGATTAATCATAAAATGGGAAGAACATATAAAAGAAAAGAGGGTGCAAAACCACGTATACGTGTTGACCCACAAATTCTTAAAGAAGCTGTTAACAAGGTATTGGAGGGAAATACGATCAAAGGTACTGCCAAAGAGTATAACGTCCCAATAATGACACTGAAAAGGTATGCAAGAAAACAAAAGGACCAGGAAAATGAGATTACATACGAGCCTAATTATAGACAGTCCCAAGTCTTCACTAAAGAAGAGGAGTTGCATTTAGCCAAGTACCTAGAAAAAGCTAGCAAACTCCATCATGGCCTATCTTCTCTGTGTGTTCGGCAGCTAGCATATCAGTTGGCTATTCAAAACCAAAAGCCAGATGAGAAAATATGTAAATGGACCAATAATATTGCGTCGTACGATTGGTTCCATGGCTTTATGAAGAGAAATACACAATTATCACTACGTGTACCTGAAGCGACCAGCCTGAGTAGATCGACCAGCTTCAATAAACATAACATTGGCTGTTTCTTTGAAAATTTACAAAAACTATTGGTTAAGTATCATTTTGGACCGGAAGCTATCTGGAATATTGACGAGACGGGGCTGAGCAC
This sequence comes from Synanthedon andrenaeformis, assembly GCA_936446665.2. Classification (NCBI taxonomy): domain Eukaryota; kingdom Metazoa; phylum Arthropoda; class Insecta; order Lepidoptera; family Sesiidae; genus Synanthedon; species Synanthedon andrenaeformis. Next base: position 11,295,034 of record OW387777.2, on the reverse strand, counting down.
TGTACATAAACCTAAGAAAATTGTTGCTACTAAAGGTGTAAAGCAAATAGGCAAGATGACGTCAGGTGAACGTGGTGAATTGGTTACTGCGTGCTGTGCTATAAATGCAATGGGAGGATACATTCCTCCATTCATGATCTTTCCACGCAAGAACTGGCAAGATCGTATGTTGAACGGTGCACCTGCAGGTACAAATGCGAGCGTATTTCCTTCAGGCTGGATGACTGCTGAGAATTTTATAAAGTTTTTACAACATTTTAAAAAATACACCAAATGTTCAGTTGAGTATCCGATGTTGATTATAATGGATAATCATGACAGTCATATTAGCATAGAATCATTAAACTTCGCTAAAGAGAATGGTATAAATCTTTTGACAATACCTCCCCACACGTCTCATAAAACACAGCCTTTAGACAGAACAGTGTTTGGACCACTCAAAGCCTATTATGATACTGCTTGTAGCGATTGGATGGACCAGAATCCTGCCAAAACTATAACGATTTATGAAACATCGGAATTACTTGGGAAAGCGTTTCCAAAAGCTTTTACACCTCAGAATATTCTGAGTGGATTTCGAGTAACTGGGATTTATCCTTTCAATAAAGACATTTTCACCGATGATGAATTTCTCTCGTCGTATGTTACGGACAGGCCTTTAGTTACTGAAACAAATCCAGATCGCACTGATGAGAATGACCAATCACAAAACTGTGAACTTTTGTCTCCACAACGATCAGCTTCACCATCAATTCTATCTGACGCAACATTGACACGTCAAGACTTTGAGATTAACCCGAAAGTACCTGAAAATACCACACAAGATGCGATTATCCCGGAACAATTCACATCAAACTCTGTCAATCCAAATGAGATCCTGATATCTAGTACACACAAAACTCCTACAAAGAGAGCTGCTCCATCAAGTCCACAACCAGGCTGTTCAAAAATCTTGAAATGTTTTAAGACTCCTGAGGAAATAAAACCATTCCCGAAAGCTGGTTGCCGAAAGATAACCCAGAAAGGTCGTAAAAAAGGATCAACGAAAATCTTGACTGATACACCTGAAAAAGAAAAGTTGGTTGAGGAACTATTAATAAGAAGAGAAAAAAAGAACAAAAAGAACAAAAAGATAAATAAACCAGTCGACAAAAAGGTGAATATAGTTAAACGGAACCTTAAAGGGTTTACGCAGAAGGAAAAATCTTCATCGGAAGATGATGATGAATTGCCTCCATCACCAGATTCCACGTATGATATGTCTGAAGATGAAAATGATGACGAATATGATGTTTCATCTAGTTGTGAATCTGAAGATGATCATGAAAATGACATGCCACCAGAAACTAACGATTGGGTTACTGTCAATTTAATAAGTATGAAAAATTTGGTACATCGTTATGTTGGACAAATTCAGTCTGTTACAGATTCTGGTTACATAATAAAATTTGCCAAAAAAATTGACGACAAGAAATTTAAGTGGCCTATAAAAGACGATGTTGCAGAAGTGGCTAGATACCAAATAGCAAAAAAAATAAATCCACCTGAGTTCAAGTGTAACAGCAAACGAGTGATCTCATTTAATTTTACGTTAGGTATTTATTATAAATGATACTTTTATAACCAAACCGGGTTTTCATTAATTTAAAGTTTGCATTAGGGAGACTTGATCCCCTATGATCAAGTCTACCCGTTACTGGGATCAAGTCTCCCAGAATATGGGACACTTGATCCTTTTGGAAAGTTTTGGGGAAAATGCAAAAAATAAATGAAGCACTCATAAATATAATAATCAAATAATGGGGAACAATAATAAACAATATTGACTACCTATATATGTATGTATTATTTTTATAGAACTAAATTTGAAAAAAATATAAGCAAAAAACCAAAATGGTGATCAAGTGTCCCCAGTTTCCCCTATATCATCAAATTAATAGATCTGTCGGCACGAAATATTTTCAATTAAATAAACGTGTTGCCAGGTATGAATTACCAAATTAATGTCAATATTTATCTAAAATAAATGTATTATCAAAAAAAATCGTAGTTTGTCCTATGAATAAAACTTTGTTGTGAAAATAATAGGTTTGTCCTTTAAATAATAGCTTCGTATTCAAAATAGTAGATCTGTATGCAAATAAATCAATTATCGTCGCCATATTGTGACTTCTTTTTATTTGTTACTAGCGGTCCGCTCCCGGCTTCGCCCGGGGTGCATTTTTTTTTACGTATAAACCTTTCCTGATTATCCCTCTATCCATCAATGAAGACAGAATTAAAATCGGTCCACCCGTTCTCGAGTTTTGCGCTTAGCAACACATTTAGGGATTCATTTTTATATTATAGACTAGATGGTTATTGCTATTACACTTAGCCAGGTGTCCCAGACAACGTGTATGCAAAAATTCATAGTGATCAGTTCAGTAGTGTTTGCGTGAAAGAGTAACAAACATCCATGCATCCAAACAAACTTTGGCATTTATAATATCATTATATTATAAATATATAAAAGTACGGATTTTGTCACCAGTGCAGTAGTCACATTTTATATTTTCAATAATACAATTCGTTATCAATTTAACAGTTCAGTTTATAAATTTAATGAATTTAAATGTTTAAAGGGGGCGGAGCCAAATTGGGGTGCTACGAAATTGACTATTCCGTCCTCATTTTATTCTACTAAGAAAAAAATTACTATTTGAAAATATTTGTAATAACTACCTAAATTATAGTAAAAAAATAAATCAATACAACACCCCAAATAAATAAATACATCCTAGCAATTTATCGGGTGTAAATAGACAGCTACCACAGATGTATTTTACATTAAATACAACATGTATAATATACATGCAATGTAAAAAGTGGTTAAATACTACATACATTTCAGGTGACATAATATTTAATTGTTTTTTTAATGATCGTTTTCAATTATTTTGATTATACAGTTATCAAGACAAACCAATTATAATAAATACAAAACTATTTATATCCCGATGATTATATGTGATTTATTATGGAGTTGTTTTCATAATTGATGGCGACTACAATTTGCACAGATTATTATAATTTATTTAACAACGACAGCTTAAGGGTCCCTTACGGCAATCGAGGGTCGGGATTGTAAAAGAATTATATAGTAAACGATGCTCCACAACCTTGAAAAAAATAACACAGCTAGCCAATGAATGTTACTTTTTGCTGAAACATTCGAATTTAAGATAATGCTTATGGATAAGTGTAAAAAAAATCCAGAAAATCACTAAAAACGTGTAAATCGCACTCCCGTTTTGTTACAATTGTGTCGGTAAGTATCAAGAATTATTAAATGAATTTTATCAAATAATAAAGTTAAAACTATAAAAAAAATAGATGCAATCTTCATTTCTTAATAAACATATTCCTATTTTGTGTAAAAAAATCACAAACTTGCCCAATTTTTTCGCTCAAAATCTTCATACAAATTACTATGAAGGCTATTATTATGAAATCACGCTCGGGCCACGGTTCAGTCTGGTTCAGTCGGCCATGCGCCTCCGAAGTGAGAGCACGTCGCTTTGCACCGCACTGACAGTTCGTGATAAAACCGTGTACTTACACAAAAAATGTCAAATATGTCGTCTTTGATGTTGAAATTATAGCCCAAGAGCCCAAGGCCAGACCTTCGTTCAGTGTGACCATATATGGCAGGATTTCCACCCACATAAGAGACGACGGTAAAGGTCTACCGGGGCAACGAAAAAACAAAATTTTGGAAAAACCCTTCCCCCCTCCCTTAAACCGCCCTGTCTGTCCGGCGGCGGCGACTCAGCCGAGTCGTGTTTGGGCTCATCGGAGACGTCTCGACGAGATAAAAAATTTGAACCCCCCCCCCTCTAACCCCCTCAGCCGTAACTCGGAAACGGCGCGACTCAGCCGGGTCGTGTTTGGGCTCATCGGAGACGTCTCGACGAGATAAAAAAATTGACGCCCCCCTCGGACCCCCTCAGCCGTAACTCGGAAACGACGCGACGCAGTGGGGTCGTGTTTGGGCTCATCGGAGACGTCTCGACGAGATAAAAAATTTGACGCCCCCCTCGGACCCCCCCGGCCGTAACTCGGAAACGGCGCGACTCAGCCGGGTCGTGTTTGGGCTCATCGGAGACGTCTCTCCGAGATAAAAAATTTGACGCCCCCCTCGGACCCCCTCAGCCGTAACTCGGAAACGACGCGACGCAGTGGGGTCGTGTTTGGGCTCATCGGAGACGTCTCGACGAGATAAAAAAATTGACGCCCCCCTCGGACCCCCTCAGCCGTAACTCGGAAACGACGCGACGCAGTGGGGTCGTGTTTGGGCTCATCGGAGACGTCTCGACGAGATAAAAAATTTGACGCCCCCCTCGGACCCCCCCCGGCCGTAACTCGGAAACGGCGCGACTCAGCCGGGTCGTGTTTGGGCTCATCGGAGACGTATCTCCGAGATAAAAAATTTGACGCCCCCCTCGGACCCCCTCAGCCGTAACTCGGAAACGACGCGACGCAGTGGGGTCGTGTTTGGGCTCATCGGAGACGTCTCGACGAGATAAAAAAATTGACGCCCCCCTCGGACCCCCTCAGCCGTAACTCGGAAACGACGCGACGCAGTGGGGTCGTGTTTGGGCTCATCGGAGACGTCTCGACGAGATAAAAAATTTGACGCCCCCCTCGGACCCCCTCGGACCCCCCCGGCCGTAACTCGGAAACGACGCGACGCAGTGGGGTCGTGTTTGTGCTCATTGGAGACGTCTCTCCGAGATAAAAAATTTGACGCCCCCCTCGGACCCCCCCGGCCGTAACTTGGGAAAGACGCGACGCAGTGGGGTCGTGTTTGGGCTCATCGGAGACGTCTCGACGAGATAAAAAATTTTACGCCCTCCTCGGACCCCCTCAGCCGTAACTCAGAAACGGCGCGACTCAGCCGGGTCGTGTTTGGGCTCATCGGGGACGTCTCGACGAGATAAAAAATTTGACGCCCCCCTCGGACCCCCCCGGCCGTAACTTGGGAACGACGCGACGCAGTGGGGTCGTGTTTGGGCTCATCGGAGACGTCTCGACGAGATAAAAAATTTGACGCCCCCCTCGGACCCCCTCAGCCGTAACTCAGAAACGGCGCGACGCAGTGGGGTCGTGTTTGGGCTCATCGGAGACGTCTCGACGAGATAAAAAATTTGACGCCCCCCTCGGACCTCCTCAGCCGTAACTCAGAAACGGCGCGACTCAGCCGGGTCGTGTTTGGAATCATCTAAGACGGCTCTCGGGAAGGCGAATTTTTTAGAGTAGACCAAATTTCAATTTTTGACAGTTGCGGTCTACTCAGTAGACCATGGTCAACGGTTTTAGATAAACGGTTGCGTGTTGGGTATCATTTGAAAGGTCTCAACGAGGGTGATCAATTGAAACTAATCCCCTCTCCCTCCCCCTTTTAAGTAAAAGTCTCCTACCCCCAATTTCTTTACGAATTACAAAACAAAGACCCTAAACCAAACCAAAACAATTAACTATAGCAAATGACAACACCCAACTCACAACCGCGCCCCCACGGACTACTTTCAGACCGCAGCAGCACGCACGATCTAGTATTTAAATAGCGTAGAACTAAACAACATGCTCTTATTTATAAATTATGAGGAGACAAAGCACTAAATAATAAAAATGACCAAATCCCATTTGCGTATAACGAAACGCATGATGGCGCATCTGTCAAACCTAATATCATTAGTGTCAAAAGATCACGCCAAATTTCAAATACCTATGTCGTCTTTGATCTTGAAATTATGATGTAAACTGCGCAACTAAAAAATTACTCCTCGGAACTATTTATCTCCGCAGCTAGAAACTTTACAGAAAGATTTCTATCAGGCCAGTAACCCACGGCATTCTCGGTGCATGCAAATACGAGATCCGCCTTATATTATTAAATCAATGGAAGAGAGGAAAGCAAGGGTGCAAAGCGCGTCGAAAGATTTGGAACCGAATGCAACTGATGAATAGAAGGTTTGTAAGGAACAGTATGCCATAAGTTCTAATCTAAGGAGATCTAGGAGTCAGATTTTTTTACATAATCATCATGGTAAATTTACTACATATGGAACGTTTTTGGAACGACTTTTGGCAAGTTTTACGGTTTTATTGGAAAGTAAATCGTGTTCTTATACCCCTAAACGACATTTTAACTTACCCTGTGCATAACCATATCTATTCTGATTTATACAAACTCATGCTCAGGATCATATAATTGACTCCAGTTTGAAAATTAAAAATGCTTACAAACGTTTTCAGTACAATATATAATTTTTGTAATTGGGAATAACAATTTCATTTTGTATTGTGCAACTCAAATAATAATTATACACTAACTAGATCGTGCTTGCTACCGCGGTCTGCAAGCAGCCCGCGAGGGCGCGATTGTGAGTTAGGTGTTGTCATTTGCCATAGTTAATTGTTTTGGTTTGGTTTTGGGTCTTTTTTTGTAATTCGTGAAGAATTAGGGGTAAGTAAAAAGGGGGAGTAAAATTGGTCACCCTCGTTGAGACCTTTCAAATGATACCCAACACGCAACCGTTTATCTAAAACCGTTGACCATGGTCTACTGAGTAGACCGCAACTGTCAAAATTTGAAATTTGGTCTACTCTAAAAAATTCGTCTCCGAGATGTCCCCGATGAGCCCAAACACGACTTGGCTGCGTTGCGCCGTTTCCGAATTACGGCCGGGGGGGTCCGAGGGGGGCGTCAAATTTTTTATCTCTGAGAGACGTCTCCAATGAGCACAAACACGACCCCATTGCGTCGCGTCGTTTCCGAGTTACGGCCGGGGGGGTCCGAGGGGGGCGTCAAATTTTTTATGTCGGAGAGACGTCTCCGATGAGCACAAACACGACCCCACTGCGCCGCGTCATTTCCGAGTTACGGCCGGGGGGGTCCGAGGGGGGCGTCAAATTTTTTATCTCGGAGAGACGTCTCCAATGAGCACAAACACGACCCCACTGCGTCGCGTCGTTTCCGAGTTACGGCCGGGGGGGGTCCGAGGGGGGTGTCAAATTTTTTATCTCGGAGAGACGTCTCCAATGAGCACAAACACGACCCCACTGCGTCGCGTCGTTTCCGAGTTACGGCTGAGGGGGTCCGAGGGGGGCGTCAAATTTTTTATCTCGGGGAGACGTCCCCGATGAGCCCAAGCACTACCCGGCTGAGTCTGCTGGTCCTCGCTGGTTTTTAATACCTGTGTTGGGGACATGCACCTAGAAACTTTTAGCTTTTATAAAATAACGAAGATCTGGCCGTCGTGGGCTCTTGCTCTATGCATACGTACGTGTGTGCGTGCGATGCGCGAGCCTCGATCGTTGTGAGAGTAACGCTAAAAACCTAAACTTCGCGCGGCGCGTCTCCGAAACCGGCCCTTAAATCATACGCATATTGTAATATGCATTTATCAATACTAATAATAAATCTGTAAGGGTCGGTCATGGAGTAAGTTACTTTGTTTTCAGAGATATCGTGTTTATAGGCTCTATACATGATACTGAAACTAAATTGACGATTTTTAGAATTTTTTTCTGTATGTATGTATGTATGTTCCTCCATAACTGAAACGAATTAACCGATTTTCATGAAACTTGGTAGATAAACATTTGGACGTACGGGACACAGGATAGGCTACTTAATATTTTTCAACGCGAACGAAGTCGTGGGCACCAGCTAGTATAATATACAAATATAAAGGTGTCTATGCTGGTCTATGTTCAACTAGCAGTAAAATTATATTGACAAATGAAGTAAATTTTGTTAAAAAATTCATAAACACTTCATCACAGTTGAATAAAAAATGTTTTAAAAGAAGCCAACAAAATTACCAGTTTTACTGAAACACTATCAGAATTACACTCCAATCTGAAAAGGAAAGTTATAGTCTTTTCTTATTGATATATTTGGTATTTCTTATACTATATTTGGTAAATCACAATTCTTCATGCGTTTTCATTTCATTATTGCAATCACACTCAAACTCGGGCTGAATGATGGGCTTCATCCCCTCATATACGGTGACATCGCCATCAATTCTTTTACTGTATTCCTGTAAAATCGTAAAAAGTAGTCGATATGATAGTCAAATACAATATTTTTTTATTAAAAAAATTAACGTAAAATCATTATGCGATACAATAGATAAGGCAGTGAACTATACACTAAGTTCAAAATGTTTGAATTTCAAAAAAGTACATAGCAGATTTTGATTTGCAATGATCATATACTAAAGCCGTAGAAAAAAAAGCTAACAAATTTTTTTGTGCTCTCTGTCTACAATTTCTTAAATAAGACTTAAAATGTGGCGTATACTTACATTGAATAGTGATACGTGATAGCAAATGATATGATGTGGCATGAGATTCTCAAAGGCGAACTTCTTTCCGTTCGTGGCGATTCGGCGAGCGTCGCTATCGTGCTCGCGTGCCCACTGCACGCGTTCGACTAGATCCGACAAGTCTCTTTTCACGGGCACATAGTGTTCCCATTCGCGCAGCTCCTTGTAAAAGTGCTCGTAATATGGCGAATCCTGCTTCAACACCAAACTACCACCGGCTAAAAGATACGGGAAGCGGTAGGCTGCAACCGTACCGTCCACATTTATTTGATACTTGTACTGTAACAAATACATATAACAAAACAACATAAGAAACTTAATGAACACAACGACACACAAAAACTTATTATAACAAATGTAACTTCGTTTTCGCTCAGCGTTATCTGTATTATGTATTATTTTTTTGCATTTTGCTCGGCCCTTAAGAGTCATAGGGGTTAATACAGGTTATCAAAACAAATTTTATAACCAAAGCAAAAAGAAGTGGCTATATATATATATATATATAAAGTAAAAATGACTCACATCGAAAAATTTGAAAAAAGATATGTGGGGTTGCTTAGGGCCATATTTTTCCTCTCGGTCCCGAAAGAAGAAAAAGTTGGTGATTGAAGCGTTGAAGAGGTGAGGATGTTGTCGAGCTATATCCATGAGAGTCAATCGCTCGGCGCGCGAGTCGCGACCGCGCCAAAAAGCTCTCGCCTCTCGCAACGGCCAAGGTAACTCTGCACCTCCTTGTACTGATAACATGTCCAATGTCACCCTGCGCACAGTAGGTAAACCATCACCCAATATCTATGCCAGCATAGTAGCATACATAGCACATAGCATGGCAGGACATACTGAGTTTCGCAGTCATTTGGGCAGCCTGTCTGGTGGCACTAACCCACCCCCTGACAGAAGACTACCGTGAAATAAAAGCATGTGTGCTGTTGTGTTTCAGTACATGAGTAAGGGATGCCAGGGCCTATTTCACTATCCCTTATCTTTGACCCTACTGTAGTCAACAGCTCTCTTGCAGCACTTGTAGCGTTGCTTGAGTTATAGGCAACAGTATCCCTCCTACCAACAAGTGGACTATCAGCCTGTCTGCCGACCTTGGCATAAAAACATTAAGAAGCAACATGGCTAATTGGTTGTCAAACTCAAGTTTACTGTAGCCTTAGGGAGACTACATTTATCCAACTCAATACAGCTTTTGCCCTATAGAAAGTTTTATAGTTTTATATGGAGATGCGTCCATTTAGCTGAACGAAGCTGAACCTGAATAAGCTGAATAAGTGTAATTACTCTATGATTTTCATTTCATTTCATTTTGATTAAATTTTAATTTTACAAAGACAAAAATTAGGTTTTTTTTTCTATAAAATAACTTTATAGAAAAAAACCTAACTTTATAGAAAAAAACCTAACTTTTTAATTTTTAAGAAAAAATAAATAAAGAGTTAATCTAAAATGTTACACCTACCTTCCCATATTTTCTAATGTAGATTCTGTGATATCATATGTTGGCATTACAATATCAATAGTGTCATCGCTCCCACACCAAGAAAATACTGGATATAGATCACCGTTTTTCCTTATTAAAGGCCAATCACCTAAATTAATTATCAACTCCATATCAGGAAGAACAACTCTTTGTGTTATAAATAAGAGAATATTATCGGAAAACATATTAAAGCCAACATGTTTTCCGTAACAATCCCTATATATACTATTATCTTTTATGACATAATGACAAAAACTGACACTTTCAGGCCTGTGATGTTTTTTTATTATTCCTGGCACAATATTTTTCATGTTAAGTCCATTAAAAGGTTTTAGATCCTTATCAATTTGCTCATAAACTTTTAGACAACCGTTATGCTCTAACCATTTCTCTATGTTTTTCTCTGGACAATTGCATTGTTCTGGGTGTGTAGATCCTTTAAACACAAAAGGTGATCCCTCAATATGTTTGCTTTTATAATAAACACCAATTGATAAATCGTAACAGGTTTCATACAACTTGTACCTTACAATGATAACACCATCTTTCCTATCTAATTTATTGTGCCAAGTACGACAATGATTTTTTCTTTTTGATTTACCATCTATCTCCACTGCTATATCTTTAAATAAGTCTGATGAGTACCTGTAAAAAATATGAAAAAATGTACTATCTAATTTGGTGATAGATTTGCCAATTAATAAATTATATTATCGACCATGTTTAATTTTTTGCAGTAATATCAAGCATAATAAAAATAAACTCAAGTTCACTATGTCAATTAGTTGCTTTGTAAAAACAGCCGAAATAATTAATTTTTCATATTTTGTTTACATTGGTTGATTATTTATGAAAAAGGTGATATTATTTATTTACAATAAACAAAATTATGATACCATGCATTTGGATCACAGTTTTGGACCCAACTTAAATTATTAAGAAAGTATTTGATAAATAATAATTTTATAAACCTATGTTTACCATAATCATCTAGTGAAGACAACTGAATAAAAATTATTTAAATAGATTCTTCAAAGCAGTTACTGGAAATAAACAGATTAGGTAATCTATCTACATGTCGTGGTAAGTTTTATCAATTAAATACTAAGATTTTAGTGTATGAAAAAAATATAGGTTAGTATGTAGTTTTAAAATTAATTTTAATAATTGCATATACCCAAACTTACGACTGTCCGTCTATGTTTGTAAAATTTATATAAAAATATCTCGCCGGCATAATGTTTTTTTGCGGATTCAATCCTGGTCCCGACAATTCTATTACATTTTGACTGCTTACATAAATATAATTTAGACACACAAAGATTTTACATAAAATTAATGTTCTCATTATTTTTAAAACTTTAGCAATAACGACTGATTAAAAATCCAACCAAACCAAACAACACGTCACGCACGAATGTGCACGAATGGTTGGTTGGTTTTAAAGTCAAAGTGAAATAGATTAACGTCAAAGTCATCTATGAACGTCACTATCAAATGTGATTTAAAAACCAAATTAAAAACCAGATTTTTTCATTTTTCAGTTTATTTATAATCTCGGATACCATATCGTGTACATATTATTATGTATAATCTCCGCATATCCGGTAGCGTTAATTTTGATTAAATAAACATTATCATTTCTAGTTTGATATATTTGGTTTAATAGCAGCATTACTTATTTTTAACTTTCTTGACGTATATCGAAACCTTTTACTAGCCTTCAATCATTTCGTTCTTCTTCTTCTCTTTTAACTGATTTTCATGAAACTTGGTAGATAAACATTTGGACGTACGGGACACGGGATAGGCTAGTTCATATATTTCAACGCGGACGAAGTCGTGGTGGGCAGCAGTTAGTTCATAATATACATATATATAATCATTTCATAATTCAGGTTATGACACTTGACTTTGACAGACACTTTAACCTTTAACTTTAAAGTTTCAAACTTAGAATATGTTTGTTTTGTGTCGATCAGCCGATTACTTTGTGAATGTGTATAAATAAACTTTGTCCCGGAAGTAAGATCACAAAAGGTTAAATTCAAATTAATCCATTTCTCTTTGAAAACCTAAACTAAAACTAAACTAATTTTATAAGTAATAATGGCACTGAAAGGTATAAAAGTTGTTGAAATGATGGGATTAGCTCCAGGACCATTTTGTGGAACAATTTTAGCAGATTTTGGAGCAAGCGTAACAGTTGTTCAGAAGGTAAGCTTGTATGTACAAAGATTGTTGGAATTAAGATATTTTTGATAAGCATATACAAATAGATTTTCCTATCCTTTACCCTAGGTATTATGTCCTACGTCACATTCTCTTTTTACCACATTAGACATTCTGGTCGGCAGCACATTTTCAGCACCTGTGGCGTTGCTTGTGTTATAGGCGACGGAAGCTACCTATCATCAAGTGGACCGTCAGCCTATAACACAAGCAATGGCACAGGTGCTGCAAGTGAGCTACCGATCATATTAGGATTAAGTATATGGAATTGGGAAGGGATATGTAATCCATTATAATTCAAGCTTATGATTATTCAATAAAAATATTTTCAGCTTCAACCTTCTCCTGTAGATGTTATGTCAAATGGGAAAAAAACAATTTCTGTGAATTTGAAGACAAAGGAAGGTGTTGATGTGGTAAGAAAGATGTGCAAAACTTCAGATGTGATTTTAGATACTTACAGGCCTGGTATTATGGAAAAATTGGATCTTGGCCCTCAAGATCTCCTTAAAGAAAATTCTCAATTGATTTATGCAAGACTATCGGGTTTTGGCCAAAATGGATTTTATAAAGATAAAGCAGGACATGATATAAATTATATTGCAATGTCTGGATTACTTTCCACACTTAGCAGAAATAAGCAACCACCCATACCCCCTCTTAATTTTGCAGCTGACTTTGCTGGTGGAAGTTTAACGTGTGCTCTGGGTATAGTAATGGCACTTTTTGAAAGAAGTAAATCTGGACTGGGGCAAGTAATAGATTCAAGTATGACAGAAGGAACTGCATATTGTGGTTCATGGCTTTTTAAATCTAGAAGTTTGCCTATTTGGTCTGGTGATCCTGGAACAAATGCATTAGATGGAGGTTTCCCTTCTTATCAGACATACAAAACAAAAGATAACAAGTTCATGGCTGTAGGAGCATTAGAACCTCAATTTTATTCAAATTTTTTGAAAGGGTTAAAATTGTCTGAAGATGATTATGGACAATTAAGTGACATGGAAAAATGTAAAAAGCAATTTGAGGAAATTTTTTTGACAAAAACCCAAGACGAGTGGTGTGCAATATTTGAAAATTTAGATGCTTGCGTCACACCTGTACTAGATATAGATTCTGTTGATAATCACAAATGTAATAGCTCAAGAAAATCATTTTATAGAGATGACAACAATATGATTGTACCAGAACCTGCACCAAGGTTATCAAATACACCAGCTAAATCTACTGGTAGACTGCCACTACCTAAAGCAGGTCAACACACAGTGGAAATATTAAAAGAATTGGGATACACTAATTCAGATATAAATAAACTTATTGAAAAGAACTGTGTTTATGCCCATATCACATCAAATTTATGAAATGATCTGATGGAGTAGGTACCTCTCCAGCTAGTGAAGGTTGTCGATCAGCCAGCCAGTCCACTCTCTAATGTTCTTTAGGCATACAATGTTTTTTTTATACAGGAATAGAATAATTTTACAGTTAAATTAATTAATTTATTTATTCAACAACAGTCTAGCACACTTTACATTATAAACTTTAGCGCTTAACATTAAAGTCCAATGTGCAAGCCAATTAAAGCTGAACACATAATTCCAATTTGGTGCTCAAATCATAAATAAATTTAATCTATAGGCCATATTTATTTAAAAGTACCTATGTGTATATAATTGTCATATCTACATATTTTTATTTAAAATTTCAGCAATACTATTGTAACATTTTAAATAATCTGGTTCAATATCAGACAAAAAGTATTTTTTGAAAAATAGGTGATGGTTAATAATTGAACTCATTATGTTATATATTCTCTTTAAGTCAAAGGTGATGTGTTTTATTCCTAAAATAAAATTATAAAAACATGAATAATTTCTGTCTTCTAATTGCTTTAACCTTTTGTTGCTTATGTAACAGAGTAATTGTAAGAATGATTTATAATTCATACCGAATAGCGATTTTAAGATTATTTGACATTGTGCAGTATACTCAGGTGTATTACTAAACTCTTTAATTTCATTCTCAACAGAAAGGAGACATTTTTGTAGTGCATTCCATGTAAACTCAATATTACATGCATTGATCCAATTGTGATTGATAGATATAGTATCAACAAGGTTTGTTACTTGATGGTACCATCCTGAAGGTACAAACACAGCATCACCCTTCTCTTGTATTATTTCAAAGTATTTAACATTTGGAAATATCTTTGGATCAAATAGCAACGGGACATTACCCAATTTATCTTTTATTTTATCTTCCTCTCCAGGTGGAAGCAAAGTCCATTTTTTACATCCAACTACATTCACCGACCAACTAAAAGAATTATATACATCGGCATGAAGTGGAGTCCTGAAATAAATTGGCTTATTCAAAATCTATGAAAATAAGTTATTTTCAAACCATTTTAATAACATTAAATTATATCAAAATAATAAGTATTACCACGAGTTTTCAGGGCCAATGTAAACAAACATAAAATCATCTTCATTGTGATCTAAGGCAAATTCATTCAACCAGTCTGAACCAAAAATGTAAGGAACCTCGTAAAAATTGTCGTTTGGTCTTAATCTTCTCAAATGTAAATCTTTCAAATATAAGAGGTCATCTTTCTTGGTGCATAGTAAATAATCGATGTAATCCTTCATGTACATGTCCTTTTTGCAATGCGAAATTGTATCCCCACAGTTAGTTATAGGAGCGACTACATCACCGTATTCATCACTTAAATACTGGTAATTAATTAAACTACTATCAACCCACTTTTTGGCAGAGTTCCAATTGTAACTAATATTTTTAATAACACAAGGTACGTTTCTCATTATATATTTTTTAAAGAAAATATTATATTTTGTTTCTGTGAAAAGAATTGTGTCAATTAAATTAGTGTCGCACTGATTTGAATATTCATCAGTATCAATATCATCTATTTCAATAACAGAAGACATCCTGAAGAAAAGTTGTGATAAAAATAAATAAATAAATTTGTAAGTAAATAAAATTAAGGGAAAGGGAAGTGATCAGCCACAGATTAATATTATATTATACTCACTATATGACGAAGATGTTTTTGAAGAATAATTATATACTACTTGCACTGACTTTGACAGTAGCATGCATTGGTTAAAGAAAATCTTAGGTATGCCAATATAAAAAGCAATGGGGTAAGAGGTTTTTACTATATATACTGTTAACTAATTTTAAAAGTGTACTTTTAAAATTTACGTGAATAATCAGTGCATAACTTTAGTCGTATATATATATATATATACTCTATATAGCTCCTACGTCATATCCGTCAATTCTCAAATTAAATTAATTAAAACGTAGTGATTATATACTCTTTGCAATTAATCCTGATAGTGACGTGACAGAAGTCATGTCATTGTCTCAAGCAACCAAGGAACATATATACTCTGTCCCAACACATTTAAATTACATCACAATTACATGCGTTTGCGTTGAGTAAATAAAAATTCGCGTTTAACAATATATATTAAACAATTGTATTGTGTTAAATGAATTTAAAATGTCCGTTGTCTTTACTCCATTAGGAAACAGGCCTCCTTTAAATCAAACACAAATACGGAAACTATTAGATGAAAATGCTTATCTAATACAAACAATACAGGACTATCAATCTAAGGGCCAAGTAATGGAAAGCCTACAGTACCAACAGATGTTACACAGAAACTTGGTTTATTTAGCTTCTATAGTGGATACTAACCGAAATATACAGACATCATTACCACTACATTATAACCAGTGTAAGCATTATAATATACCAGACTTTGCCCGCATAACTTTATAAAATATAGCCTATATTACTTGCTGATAACGTAGCTTTCTATAGGTCAAACAATTTTTAAAATCGGTCTAGTAGTTTTCGAGTTTATTCATTACAAACATACAAATGTTCTCTCTTTATAAATTATAATATTAGTATAGATAATGCTAATGTATACCTAGGAATATTGATAATTAATATATTAAATTATTTCCACAGAATTCCCAAGAATAAGCTGCTCCTCAATATAAAATATAACAATATCTTTCCAATGTCAAAATTAAATCAACATAACCATTCATTCTTCTGGTGTTTATATGTCTCCTGCAAGAACAATTGATTCTTTCGTGGAAAATCAATATCAATACATACCAAGAAGCATCTTGTTATAAGTAATTTAGTTATCTCAGGTAAGCTGTGAAATTTTAAGATGCTTTTTCAGTGAATTACTAAGGGTGTTACCACACCGATCAATCGATGGTTGGCAGAATGCATTAGTCAACATTTTATTCCTAAATTCAACAATTCCTGTATTGTTGATTGACATCGATTGATGTGGTTGACCCCTAAAAGATCTTCCATATAATATAATATTATACTTACAGTATAATACTAATATAACCAATGTTGGCAGTTTACAATTGAATGGGTGATTGGAAAAAAGTTAACATTCCATTTACCTCTACTTTCAGGAAAATTGACAGAAGACAAAAATAAATAAAAATTCAAAATAACTTGTTTTATTTTTTACATTAATGAAATAGTATAGCTCTGACGTTCGACATATAGCTAGTCTGCATTTTCTGAAGTTGAAATCCCTATAAAAACTTCAAAAGAAATGCACGTTGTTAAGAGTGGCAAAGCTGAATTGACTGTTCTATTAATATACTATAGATTGTATATAAGATCCTGGCTTAAGTTGACCTTCCGTCATCAAGTTTCCTAATAAAATAAGTATTTTATATCATAACTAGCTGGTGCTCACGACTTCGTCCGCGTTGAAAAATTAAGTAGCCTATCCTGTGTCCCGTACGTCCAAATGTTTATCTACCAAGTTTCATGAAAATCAGTTAATTCCTTTATGAGTTATGGAGGAACATACATACAGAATAAAAATCGTCAATTTAGTTTCAGTATCGTATAGAGCCTATAACCACGATATCTGAAAACAAAGTAACTTACTCCATGATCGACCGTTGCAGATTTATTATTAGTATTGATATTAGGTATGTACATGGTACATGAATGTACAGTATTGGTACAGTACACTACATAATATAATGCATAATACAGGCTGGCCAGTGTTGCCGTTTTATAATTGAGAAATATGCTAACTTTTTTCCCGAAAAATGCTAAATAATGCTGTTAATTTTTTAAGGTGCTAAATAAAACGCTAATTTGATTGAAGGTTTTTTTAGTATTAATCATTAAAGGAGAACACAATCAAAATATTAATAATTTAATCAATTTGTAAGTTCTCCTCGTCTAAAAGCTCGGCCGGTACGTTTTGTGACATTGACGGTTCACCTTCAACCTTCAACTACCGATGCCGAAATAATCTGTTTTTTCTTATCTTTGTAGGCCATACCTAACATGCAGAATTGAGTTTAATGTATTTGACTAGTAGGTTGCTCGATGCCGCGGGCTTGCAGCCCGCGGGGAGGTTTTTGTGTTTCGTTTTTTGTTGTCTTTTTGCCATGTCTAATTGTTTTGGTTTGGTTTTGGGTCTTTGTTTTGTAATTCGTGAAGAATTGGGGGTAAGTAAGGGGGGAGGGGGGGGGGGGTGGTGGCAATAGATCACCCTTGTTGAGACCTTTCAAATGATACCCAACACGGGGTGTTTATCTGTAACCGTTGACCAAAGTCTACTGAGTAGACCGCAACTGTCAAAATTTGAATTTAATGTATTTAATGACATCCGATTTACCAGTGTAGTTTTAACCAAATTCATTTGGCTAGATACTCTTTCTATTTCTGCGTTGGAGTGTGGAAGACAAAGGATTGACATTGCTAAAGAAGCCAATTCCAGAAATGTACTGTTAGCAGAGTCTTTGTACTCAGACCTCTGACCAAAACTCAGTAGTAGAATTTTTATTTTTCCAAACTACATGGCTAATGTTTCGCTATTGCACAACAATACGTTACAATAATAACAAAGAATGCAATATGCTAACTTTGAATTTTATATGCTAACTAAGAAGAAAATATACCAAATTTAGCATTAAAAATGCCAAAACGGCAACATTGAGGCTGTATGTATAAGTTACTCTATGCAATAAACCATCGGCGGCCATATTGATGTGTTGCAATATGGCCAAAGAGTATATAATCACTACGTTTTAAGAGACGGGACTCCCATACAATGAAAATGAAATCCACTGTTCTATGACAAAGATGGACTGCTCCAATACCAACCTAACCAAAATTAACAAGTACGATGCTGCCAACATAACGAACATAAAAATAAGGATGTGCTATTGTTACGATAAATAAGGTCGATAGTATAATTGACTCTATAGTCTATGGTTTCACGAAAATCCCAAACAAAGGCCTTAGATAATTTTAAATATTATTTATCGACAAATAAAAAAACAAATAATTACAATCATCGCTTTATTACCATCATACAGTTTACGGTTATCGCCGACTGACGGAGTAGCAGTGAACGAAAAAAACAATGGTTAGCTGGGTGCCATTTTGGTATATGATTTGTTCCGCCTGGTATCAGTAGTACGGTTGTACACCTCACCCGGACTGTTGAGCCCCCTTTTGTATCAGTAGTTCGGCGCTGGTGAAAAACTTTTGTTTTCTAAAGTACTGATGTATGTACACACATGACGATTGTTTTACATTTCGAAGTAAGATAAGAGGAATAAATATGTATATTAATAATAACTTTAAAAATATAAAAAAGATATATCAAATTGTAAATCAAATGCTAGGAAGAGTTACACTGTCAATCGATATGGCCATACTTAGAGCATTTGATGCACAAGGAATCTCTACAAAATACATTGATAACAAGTGGCTAATTAAATAAAGAGGTTGAATAATGGACACTTATTGAAGTTTCTTGATATTATTATAAGAGCCTTATGTGTACATACAGTACCTTAGAAAACAAAGCACCAGCGCCGAACTACTGATACAAGAGGAGGCTCAACAGTTCGAGTGACGTGAACAACCGGATTACTGATATCAGGAGATTTGTTCGTCGTTCAATTGACAACGCAGGGCTGTCATGGTGGCAGACGCGGTCCTTAATGTTTTTTTATGGTACATCATCCTAACACGAACAAATCATATAGAAATTTTGGCACCCAGCTCCCTAGCCACAAGAGTAACTTCACATAAAATCTTTGAGGACTGCAGGATCTATTTATTTTTTAAGTTAATTACGGCAGTATCCAAGGTCGACGTTGAAGGTTCTGTAACACACATAAAAATTGGATTATGTCATGTATAACGTAATAATAATTTCATAAAGTAATTCAATGGATTGGAACGATACATGGAACAGCATTTCATTTGTTGTTTGTACAGGATTTTTAGCAATATGGAGAGGGAGTTCACTGAAAACTTCATCGTTCAATGGATTGGCAGAGATTCCGATACATGGAACAGCATTTCATTTGTTGTATGTACAGCTGTTTTTTTTTCTTTTCAGTCTTGCCTGCACCTAGAAAGTAAATGAATATTGTTTGTTATTTTTAGTTAAATATATAAATAAAAAAATAAAGGCAAAATAAAACTAAAACAAACCAAATGGTACATTGGGGTGTATGCATGAGTTCATCTCTTACAGCATTTTTAGCAATATGGAGAGGGAGTTCACTGAAAACTTCATCGTTCAATGGATTGGCAGAGATTCCGATACATGGAACAGCATTTCATTTGTTGTTTTTTTCTTTTCAAAGTCTTGCCTGCACCTAGAAAGTAAATGAATAATAAATGTTATTTTTTAGTTAAATATACATATAAATAAAAAAGAAAGGCAAAATAAAACTAAAACAAACCAATTGGTACATTGGGGTGTATGCATGTGTTCATTTCTTATCATTCAGTGCAATAAAATCAAAAAGAAATTTTTGCCGATTGTCGATAAAAAATGGCACTGCACTATTGTTTACATTTTACATGCAACACAATTTTATTCGAAAATTTGAACTAAACTCCCAATAAACTATATTATACATGGTTTTAGAACAGCAGCAAGATATAATATGTACTAACCTGTCTTCATCCAGCGGGAATTGGGCCAAAAATATTCGTTTTTTATTATCAATGCGACTCGTTCTTAGGCCACATATTTCGCAGCTTACTTTCGGCATCTAGAACACTAAACACGATTCACCAAATATAACACTACGAAGAAAGAGTATTTAAACACTAAAATTTTGGCAAGTTTTATAAAAATCAATACTCTGCTTGCCGAAAAATCCGGAAATGAAAGACGCCATATTACACACATCAATATGGCCGCCGATGGTTTATTGCATAGAGTAACTTATACATACAGGTTTATTGTGGTTTTGATGTATAATACGGCCAAATTAGAGAATCGGTGATGTCTAATAACTTAATGGGTTTCGCAATCGCCTTGACTTAGTCGGGTTATTCCGGCATTACCCAATCCACCTGTTTCATATATCATTTTCTTTCCTTTGAGTTGCGCCAGCCTGGTATGGGAGTCCCGTCTCTTAAAACGTATAACTCGGGCGACTTAACTTGACACCTGGTTCAACTGAAGTGTGTTTAAAGTACTGAGTGCAAAAAAAAGTCCATGAAATTTTGATAAAAAAAATAAAATACAAGTAAAATTTCTTTATTTTAGTATTTACTAAAATAAAGAAATTTACTAAAATATTTTAGTACTTTATTATAAATATGCTTTCGATATCGCCATTGATTTCAATAAGAATCTGAAAACACGTTGCGATAGCGATAATACGTTAAATTCTTATATAAGTGTCGCAACGGTTTATGAGCGCTCGGCAAAACTGGCGGGGATGTCTGCGCAGGTGTACACTCTACTCCCGCCAAACAGATCCAAAAAATGAATACTGCGCATTCAAGGTCAGCGCTCATAAACCACTGCGACACTTATACTTTTGTTTTCAAGTGAATCATGTTACGGTATCTTAATACTATCTTAATACTTTAAAGAGATGAAAAATTAATTAGTTTTGGAAAATAAAAAACAAAGAATGTTATATGTATATATTTATTATAATAGTTTACAATCAATCATCAGGGGCCCTAGCCAAGATGCAAACGCAGTGCTTTCTACAGTCGTAAACGCTACGCTACACTGGGACAAAGCTTTGTGATTGGTCAAAATTTTATGTGGGCGTTACAACAACCAATCACCGGGCTTCATTTTGTTCGCTTCGTAAAGTTCGCTAGGGAGCGTTTCTTTAATGTACATCTTGGCTAGGCCCCCTGTTAATTCTTCTATACCAGACATCTCACTATCGTCATTGTCGTCTTCCTCCGTTTCGCTGTTCGACGAGCTGTCTTCTCCTCCAATAGATATAACGAATTGTCTTACTTGGACCTCCTGGAGTCGATCTTTTTCCCAATACTCTTCCTCCAATCTTTGAATCACGAATTTGGTGACTTCTTTCTCTCGTTCAAAAAAGCCAATACCTTGAGTATTAAGGCTCTCTCTTTGCTATGGATAGTTTTACCCATATTTGCAATAAACAACAACCACAGATGCACGGAAATGTCCAAACGTAATTATGATAACAAAAATTCACAATAACAAATTAAAAGTCTAAACGTAACAGAATATAACTAAAACTCAACAAAAATCTAAAAACAATACCAAATAATAGCTAACAAATAACTACGAAACGAAAACTTAAGGGTGTGCGATATGCTAACGCTACTGGACGCGCAAGGCGAGAGCGGGGCCCAGCGCGGGGAAGTGGGAGGGGGGCCGAGTTTCGAGTCAGGTGTCTAGTTAAGTCGCCCGAGTTGTAGTGATTATATACTCTTTGGCATAATATTTGAACAAAAAGAGCTATGGTGGCCACCCCACATCCTTACATAGCTAATGTTACCTAATTAAAAAATTAAAAATCGATCATTATTGCGATTTCTAAAAAAATTGCACCAATCACGTGTAAAATAAAGTAAGTTGGATTTTTTTTAGTCGTTCCAAGTGAAAATTTTAAAAAATAATGAGTCGAAAGAGGTATTAAACAAGCATATAGTGTAAATGTTGATAATTTTATATGCAAGTCCTTATTTAACTCAGGCTTGTTTATTTACAAAATCTTTGCTTAGAATAAAACACGAATTCTTTGTTAAAGCAGTTATCACTATTCAATTTGTAGGAAACCAAGTTAAAGTAAGATGGTGCAACCCAGTAAATCGGAAGGTGTAATCACAGAACAGATTGGATCCAATTTAGATTTTATCTATTTTCAATTCTATATCTTCGATTTAGAAATCAATTTAGTGTAGTGTGATCACTAGTTCACTACTTAGGTTCCTAAATTGGTTTCCTACAAATTGAAAAGTGTATTAACTGTTTTAGGCTTTAAGCGTAACGTAATAATGTAGGTATCTTATTATGATTTATGATTCTTTGTACATTATATTTAATCTTAGCCCCTAGAGTATACATAAGCTAAGCAAGCTCTTAGCCACTCTCGCCCCGGTAACTTTGTTGTAGCATAGAGTACTTTCTAATAAATATTTTCATTAGTCAATAGTCTGTTTAAACAGACTATTGGCCACCTATTGACTAAATTTTTTTTTGTATATTTATGTTGGTCTGGATTGTTAAGATTAGATTAGGACTTCGGTATTATTAGAACCTAATTAAAACGATTGTTAATGTGTTTGTGTAAATAAATTATTTATAAATAATTGGTCGAGTCGACGTGATTATCACAAATATTTAAAAATGTCTATTGCATTTGCTCCACGAGGCAACAGGCCTCCACTAAGTCCAGCACAAATACAGAAATTATTAGATGAAAATGTCCATTTAATACAGACAATACAGGATTACCAATCTAAAGGCCAAGTAATGGAAAGTAACCAATATCAACAAATGTTACACAGGAATTTAGTATATTTAGCGTCTGTAGCTGATGCCAATCAAAACATACAAACGTTGTTACCGGTAAGCGAAATATATATCTACTTATATTAGTATAAGGTTTAATGTTATTTGTAATGGGTAATCTCTTTGACTTTTGGTTTGATTTTAAAAATGCTATACCTATTTTAAAGCTATATTATACCAAAGCAACATGAGATTTTTTTTTTAATTGTGAACCAGATTTTGAGATGAAATCATTATAATATTGGTTCATAAACCCATATTGTATATACATATTACACATCCCAACTAATATCACCCAATTGAATACTTTATTTGCGTTATAATTAGTTTTATACCTAACATGCAAACTTTTTTGTTTCTTTTGTAAAAAATGTACCCTTCATTTGTGCTTTGCCACAGTCAGTAGTAAGGCCCTTCGACATAATTTAGTACAGAGCCCATCTAGGGCAAGCTATGCCTCCGCCTGGTGCGGGTGCTCTCGGGGCATGGTTGGTTGCTTCGGGCGTTACCTTCACCGGGTGGCCGTGAGAGAGCCGACGGAGGAATGCCACCATTGTGGCTGCGCGGTTGACACTGCGCAGCACACTTTGGCTGAATGCCCCGAATGGGCAGAGCAGCGCGCCGCTCTCTCTCATCATGGGCGCCGATCTCTCGCTGCCGGCCGTCGTGAAATCGATGGTTGGCAGTAACCTTGCGTGGCAGGCGATGCTTACGTTCTGTGAGCACGTCATGTCGCGCAAGGAAGCGGCGGAAAGGCAGCGGGAAGAGGATCCCCTCTCCTAGCCAGTCTGCCGGAGGAGGCTCGGGCGCAGGCGGCTGGCCTATGTTCGCCGCCTTCCACCCTAACCGGGACCTTGGCGGTGATCTTGGGGGAGACTGCCGCCCGTCGTAAGGTCCCCCGAGATGGCCGGCGTACCTCCACTTTCGGGTACGCCCAGGTTCTAACAGGGAGCACAGGCCTCCCCGCGCTGAATAGCCGTGGCGGGGCGCCGAAGTCGTGTAATAACGTCGCCACGACCCCGCCCATCAACGGCCGCAATCGAAAGAAAGTCGTTGGGTTTTAGCCGGTAGGAATCCGGCATAACCCCGCAGTCCCCTACACTGCCGGGTATCCAAGAGGATTTCCCAACATTAAAAAAAAAGGCAAGCTATGCCACTGAATCTAATAAATGTATTCTATATTCTATTAGTTGACAATAGAATAATGGCAGGATACATAATGTAGTGGGTAGAGGACAAGTTAGCTGCATGATAGATACACTAATTAATCATCTAACTATAAAAAATATTTTCTAAAACTTGGGACATTAATTAAGTTTTTATACCTACATTAATTATTGTTTTAGTAAAAGACTATTTTTGCAGCCTCCACAGCAATTGGCTGCTGGCAACGTCCCTCAAGGTCCACTGAACCCACCTTCAAGTGGTGCAGATGTACCTGGCCCACAACAACAACCCTATCGGCCACCTTCTGGAGTTTCTACTACGCCTACGAGACCAACACAATCTTACTCTCAAAGACCATACCCACAAAACCAGTATCAAGGCCAATACCAAGGGGCGCCTTCTGTCTATCCGCCACAAGCTGGCTACGGGCCACCTACTCAAGGCTATGGGCCTCCCAATCCATCTCCACAACCACAAGGATATCCACCAAATTCCAATTATGGAGCTCCAATCACTACTACTCCAAGTAACTATCCTCCATCGACCCATCCGGGTTCGGGATACCCGCCATCTACTGTCCAGCAACCCTATGCTCCTCCACCTGGAAGCCCTGCAGCTGCTGGATCACCGTACCCAGTGCGGGCTTCACAGCCAGCTTACACGGGCAATTCTGCCTATCCGCCACCGCATTCCAGTTCTAATTATGCTAACGTAGGAGTCAGTACTTATAACTCTACTGCACCTCAACCACAACCATATCAATCCCAGTCTTTTCCAAACACAACACCTACATCTGCATACAGCTCGACGCCAATTTCTCAACCAAATCGCTCACCT
Source organism: Synanthedon andrenaeformis (assembly GCA_936446665.2). Lineage (NCBI taxonomy): Eukaryota > Metazoa > Arthropoda > Insecta > Lepidoptera > Sesiidae > Synanthedon > Synanthedon andrenaeformis. The sequence continues at coordinate 11,270,057 of OW387777.2, read as the reverse complement.
CAACCTCCACCAAGTGGATATACTTCACAAAATCCTAACAATTCCGGTTACGGATCACCGTCGGCTCAATCTCCTACATATAATTCTAGCTCTCACGGGAACAACCCTCCACCTGCTACTGTCGCATCGGGAGCTCCTACACCTGGCGGTCCACCGGGCCCACAGTATCCCCCTTCAGCTCAACCTGCCCCTTATCCGCCACCAGCACAGCAGCCACCATACTCAAACCCATCTTCACAACCTGGCAGCCCGGCACCATCTGTGTCCACTGCACCGCCACCGCAGAGTTCTTACCCTCAAAACCCACAAAACTATCCCCCGGCAGGTGGAGCTTACCCCCCACACGCTTACCAGCAAGGATACCCACCCGCTCAATACCCACCTTCACCGTATCCATATGCCCGTGCTCCAGCACCGAATGCACCCCCACCGGGAGCTCCACAACCTTATCCGGGTTACGGTTTTCAACCACCCACTCAACAGTAGTTTTAAGTCAAATATTAAAACAAGTTATTTTAATAAGTTTTTTAATGTGTAGAAAATGTAACACTAAGTTAAAGGTATATTATATTACCTTATATTCAATTTTTTATAAAATATGGACATAATATTTAGTATTTATTATAACGTAGGTGTCTCAGTAAACTCTATGACTGATTTAGTGCTTAACTCAGACTAGAAAAGATCTAGTTAGGGGGTATCAAAATGATTTTGTAAATTAATTTTATAATGTTGACTGGTTAAATCAATTTAAAAAAAATGATTTATTATAATTCTTATTTATTTATTAATACAAAAAATATTATTAAATTAATTAGACAATATTTTTTATTCTAAAGTACAGTTTCACTGGAAATAAGTAAAAAAAAACCTATTGAACTCTTTTTTGGAGATAGCATCTTGCTATAATTTTTTTCTGAGACACTAAATTAAATTAATTTCATTGTATTTTTTTTTAAATAGTAGTAATGATGTTATGAAATGTATTACGTATTGTAATTTAAGTATAACTATAATTTATGCAACCAATGAATTTGGCATGATACACTTTTCTTTTTGCTTTAAATAAAATAATTTTTTAATAAATCTATATTATTTGTTTCAATCAAAATGAAAATTTTGTTACCATTCAAAATTTATTTTATTGTACAACTAGGCTTCTTCAAATGATATTGTTGGCTCGTCGAATGGATGTATAAATTCATCATAATACTCGAGGGGAAGATTGTCTGTGGGTAAATGAGTGGGAAATGGTGGTGGAGACTTCAATTTCTTCAAAGGCAGTATTGTATCAAACAAGTAACACATTGCACCTGTTTCTCCTGGGATACCAACACCTAGGGCCCAAATAATATTATATTTTGTATTGATGCGAAGAATTTTCACCCCTCGTAATATCCTCGTTCTGAAAAATCAATATGTACTCTGTTATCATACATATAATAAAAAATCGTTTATTGGCTGTGTTTGTGCGCTAACTAATCTCAGAAACGGCTTAACAAATTCGAATGCGGTTTAAATGTAAGGAGGATTGTGCATTTACCTGTTGCCCATATGACCAGGCAATTTAGTTCCTGGCCAGACACGCGATTTCCCTCCACCGGCGCCAATATTTCCTGGCCTCCTGTGAGTTTTGGTGACGCCGTGAGACGCCGGCATGCCTTTGAAGCCCCATCTTTTAACTACACCTTGAAAACCTCTGTCTATCCTAGAAACGAAAAATATACTCATGTATGTACACTAACTACATTTTTATAAATTTCTCTATCAATTGAGAACATAATAATACTATTTTGTAGTAAAAACTCCCACGTTGATTATTATTGTTGAATCCTTTATATATTTTCTTAATGTATGATTTGGGTTTCTTTTATATATTTTTAAAACCTAATGGAATCTTGAAAAAAGGAAAAACAACTACATTATTATACTTAATAGTAACTGCGATACTTAATAGTTTATGTGAAATGCAACAATATTTCTATAGTTGAAACGACAGGATTAATTAAAGCATTTTTTATTTAAAAGTCTAAATATGGTTTGTTTTGTTTTCAACATTTCCATGGCTCACCATTGTGTTATTAGTTAGACCCCTAACTAACCACACCACACTTAGGCAAAGAGGAAAGGTCTAATGTGATAATAATTTTTTATACTGAGAAGCCATTGAAATACTAACGTTTTAGCACGAATGTCGAGATAGTCTCCCACCCTGAAGTGCGTGGCGAACAATGGAGTGCCAGTGGGCAAGGCCGCTTCGGGAGAAACCAAAAATCTACGCAAGTGGCGTTTGGGCAACATCCCCACGCTGTTGAACAATCCACAGTACTCTTTGGTCACAGTGCTAGGGTCCACCGTCTCTGAACCCACGAGTAGAGCACCCAATGTTCTTTTCTCTTTCCAACAAACGCGTGACGTTTTCATGGGCGTATATTCTTCTGGGGGGATGTATTTAATAACGTGGTTGTCTACTACCTGAAAAATTAAATTTATTATTTCCTCATTGCTACTAGCTGTTTCGTAAGGCTTGGCATGTAGCACAAATTCTATACAATTATAACAAATTCTTTTCTAGTTTGAACACGCCAATCTCTGCTAGCAGATAGATTTGATTTATTTATTTTTGCATTCCACAGCCCAATTTTTGATCATGCTACGAGCCTTAGAAGCAAGCAAAAAAAATGGACTTCAACAATGTAATTGATGAAATTGCTAATAATACAATACTATTAGCCTTTATGAATTTTCACCTGTTACGAAATCTAAATTCTTCATAACTGGTCATTTTAACCTTAGCCAAGATATGAGAAATTAAAACATGATAGTTGAAATTTATTTGAAACTTTTAAAATGTGTTCTACTCGCATTTCTTTTTAATATAAAAAACTAATAAATCAATAAAAATTATAATTACCTGTAACAAAGTTGTTTGAAACTTTTTCCCATTTTTAGACCATAGAGGGTAGTTCCCTATTTTTCGAGCAATCAATCCTGCCCTTCTGGTACGTTTATTCCATTCAGTGGCCTGCTGTTCCAAAGTGTTAACTAATGGTGACTCCAATTTTTTCTGTTCTTCAAGTTTGTCTTGTAATACCTCTTCAAGGAACTCCTTGTTTTCGAATGTTAACATTTCATCTGCCAACTGTACCAAAACGATAAATTTAATACAAAATAGGTAAGAATATGTATTTCTTATTCATTTGACCAAACTAAATAAGGAATGCCTTTGGTCATTATCAAAATTGTATATTATACCAGAATTAAATTAATTATGTGACAATGTTTCTAATAGTCTTTTACAAAGACTTACAATGCAGAGAATAGCAGCACAATAGAAAAGCATTGCCTCCTTTTTAGAGAGTGGACTAATTGTAGTTTGTAATAAACTCTGAGGTTGGTGATTAACCATGGCATACCTACAGTCATTTACAGTGAAGGAAGAGATGTGTGAGTTTAGAAATATATAAATGCAGATTGGAAAGAAACTCTAAGCAGCTGGCATGCCAGTTAACAATAAATGATTGCATAAACCTATTTAAGAGCGTTAAAATCCTGAAAGTAGATGGTGTAATGGGCACCTTGCTACATATGAAAGATAAAATCTTTCAAAACATTTGCTCATGGTCCAATGGACCGAGTGCAAAATATGAAACTAAGAAAAAAAATGTAGTCATAATTTACAGCCGAAAGACTTCTGCCCATATACACTACAAGCTACTACATTCTGCATACATGGTTTCTCTGCTGGTTTTAATATACCCCCTATCAAATTTGAGTGCTTCACATATCTCTTAGTATGTGGCAGTCACTCAAGAACTTTCCTTACTGAATTATCGGTTCCAATAGGTTTATGGTTTGTGCACTGCCACTAGCTTGCTAATGAACTATGAACATTGATACAGTTCTCATAGGAAATTTTGAGCATAATTCTTTCAAAGTATATTTAGCTACCTGAGCCTTCTAATCAGGCCAAAAGTTAGGGCCCTCTTATACATCTCAACTTGCAATAAAATAACAAGTCTATTATTATCTACACACATATACATACCACTCTTTCTTTTCGCACAAACCAATGCGGAGGTCGATATCGAGGCGGTTGATAGGGATAGTGTGTTCGTGTTATCATACGATCTATTCTGAAATCAGAAAAAAGCACATATTAGATCTGAGAAATTATTCTATTTTTATTAAATTTACAAAAACTGACCTAACCTCATTTTGGATAACACTCCGCACAAAAGGTTTAAACTGTTAATAGACATGTTTCATTGATTTAACACACTTAAACAATAGGTTCCTACTTATGATGTTTAAACAGAAAACGAAAAATAGTATTTAACTATTTATTAATAAAAATAAAAATTTATTTATTTAATCTGCATTAATTCATCCAGACAACAAAAATTATGTTGGGTTTTGGGTCCTCCCTATATTTTAATTTGATTTTAATGTACTTTGTGGTTTTGGGCTTTATCCATTATCGATAAATTGTATATAATCTGTGCTAAACCCAGAGTATAAAAATAAACACCAGGCCCTAAACCGCCCTAAACTGCTGTGAACATAGATACTATTATACTTTTATATTACGTAGTATAATAATGTCTATGGCTGTGAGTTGTGTCATAGCACAAATTATAAAGACTATGCGTGTCATAGAATGTATAGGCCAATAGGCACAGCACAATAACCACAGACAATAAGATATAAGTTAAATCATAGAATTAACTTTTATGCAATTTCTCGATATAAAATACATTTATTTTTAATTTAAGTGAATGCGTCAATTAAGCGATTGTTAATTAGCACAATTCTCTGAAACAGTACAACCTTTAAACTAGTAATTCATCGATATCGATATTGTCAATATTTACAAACACACAGGAGAAATCCCTAATCTATTGTCATTCTGTGATGGCGGTGCTTGGGGAGCTACGCTAAGTTTTCTTGTAAAACATACGATTCTGAGTTTTCGAATTGTTTCGAGTGTAATATTTGTGTTCATATGTAAAGTTTTTGTTTCTAATTATTATTTGGTATGTTTTATCATGACTTTCTTTGAAATCGGCCACGTTTCTTTTATAAATTCAGTTGGCGCTAACAGAATTGTTTTCCATATGAATCTTACACTTATAAGCAAATAAGTATATTATTTGTGTAAACTTTTCATTTATTTTTTTATATTGATTCAAAATGAATGATATTCGAGATAAAGTTGTTCCCGGGTCTTCTACTTGGGAAGCTGGTGCAGTTCATAGCGATTCATCACCAGAGACTCAGTCTTCACCAAGTTCCAGTGGTGAAACGCCACAGACGCCTGGTGCACCTGCACCTCTTGCGCCACACCTGGCTACAGAATTGCATCCAGACCTTATACAACAAGGTTGGCGAAAGTACTGGTCGAAGCGGGAGAATAGGCCTTACTTCTGGAATAAGTTATCAGGAGAATCCATGTGGGAGTTGCCTGCTGTTAAGAGAGATTTTGATCCTATTACTGATCCATTGGGCATATGTCATACCGGTCCACCTAATGCCGGGAACATGACTCCGGGGGGCACAAAAAGGCGGCCGTCAGAAGACAACGGCCCTCCTGCAAAGAAATTTGTTTTAGCTGGACCTTGGGATATAGAAGTCCCAACCAATGTTGTGATATATGAACGTCCTCCGACTATATGTCCACACCCTCATCCGGATATTGAAGGCTTCAGGTTCACATTGGCAAATAAACTTCGTCAATGTTATCAGGAGTTGTGTCATACACGCGAAGGGATAGATGCTCCGAAAGATTCATTTAACCGTTGGTTGATGGAGAGAAAGGTCAACGATCAGGGTGGTTCAGACCCATTGCTACCTAGTCATTGTTTTCCAGAAATCTCTCGTTCCATGTATGAAGAAATTATGAATGACATACCAATAAAACTGACACATCCTAAGTTCACTGGCGATGCCAGAAAACAACTTTCTAGATATGCTGAAGCTGCAAAAAAAATGATTGAATCTAGAAATGCTTCTCCAGAAAGTCGTAAAGTTGTAAAATGGAATGCTGAAGATACATTTCAGTGGTTAAGGCGCACTGTTGGTGCTACATATGACGATTTTCAAGACAGACTTGCACATTTGAGGGTAAAAAATATCTTCAATTATTTTTATTTTATTTTTAATGAGGTTATCACACAGACTTATGGTCCATTTGATGGTAGGTGGCTACCATCACCTAATACACAAGCAATGACACAGGTGCTGTAGGTGTGCTGTTGATAATAGTAGGATTAAGGATAAGGGAATAGGAAGGTATATTTCATGGTGGTCTTCTGAAAGGGAGTGGTTACTGCCACCAGACAGACTGCCTGAATCTGTAAAATAGAGTATTATTATTACAAAAGATATTTAAAAAAATATGCTATAGGACCTATTATACGTAAACAAACTATAGAACTGGTTAATCTCTACTAGTAAGTGTAAATATTATGTATGTTTTTGATGTGTTACTCAATAACTGCACTGCACATAAACCATTGAATCAATTTTGATAAAACTTCCCACTTGGATTGATTGTCTAAAATTAACGCAAAATATACTCTTTTTCTTTTATGTGATAACTTGATGATTATGTTAGAAATATATTTAATAAATAAAATGTGCAAGTAGCTTCTGTTATATTTTTAAACATATTTTTTGTGTTTTCAGAGACAATGTCAGCCTCATTTAGCAGAAACCGTAAAAGCTTCCGTGGAAGGAATTTGTTTAAAAATTTATCACTTATCAGCAGAATACGCCCGCAAAATTAGAGAAAAACACAGTGCTTTGCTAAAAGAAAATGGAATTCAGGTATGTAATGTCAAAGCTACCAGCCGTATGAATTATGTGCTGTGTGTAAGCAATATTTCCTAAAATGTTATCCACAATAATACTTAAATTTTTATGTGCAGTATATGAAAGAGTTTAGTGTACAGCTTTTAGTGTTTAATAGTTTATGATCAAAATATTTATTCTTTTTTCTTTCTTTTGTAAAAAGTCTTCCTCATTTTGGGCTTCACCACAGTCAGGTCAGGGTCAGAATGGCCCCTCGACAAAATTTTAAGCATGGCCCAACTAGGGCAACTACTGGTCAAAACTTTTTTCTATGGAATAACATGTCATTTTTTTAATGTGTATATGTAAAGGTGCGTCTCCTGCGCGTGGTTTTGTCTAGACACAACACAAAAACCCTTTACACAAAATATATTTCGTCTTCTTCAGTTTGTGGAAATCAAAACATGTTTCGAAAACATTTGCTGTTGGTATCGAAACTAATGTTTTTGTGTAGTGTATCGACTAAAACACTTGCAGAAAATGCAGTTTGAGAAATATGTGGTACTTAAATTTATTTTTGTAACATTAAATTATAAGTAATGGCTATATTTTGTTACCAGGAGTTAGCAGCGCCGCTACAGCAAGCCGCGTTGCGCAAAGTGTGGTGCTACCCTGTGCAGTTTGCTCTACCGGCGCCGAGGCCACCGCACGTAGACCATTTTCTGGATAGAGATCAGGCTCTGCTGCGTTACCTTGGAGAGACACAAATGCTGAATGGCACCTATCTGCAGAAACTGGTATCAAATACTGCTTCATCTACATTCTATAACTATCTGATTATGATTTTGTTGAACATTCTTCCAAGGCTTCCATTTAGTCCAGACAAAGATTGATGATCTGAACAGTAAACTGAATAGAAATCTTTGATTTATATATGTCAAATTATGAATTTTAGTGCAATCGATAGTGCAAGATTATGTAGGTATAACCAGATAAAATCTTAGGTATCAAGGGTCAGCGGAATCCGAGAAATCTTATGTGTAACACTGGGGAATCAAGAATGATCAAAATCGTTCTTACGTAATTAACGAATGATCCAAAGCAGTAAGCAACAATGTGCAGCTTCTTTCTTTCACCTGTTACTTATTTAGGACAATTCGTGAAGTTGTTATGTGTGTTCGTGCGCAGGAGTGCCTGTACCGGTACAGCTGCTTCGACGACAAGAAGTTCGAGCAGTTTTTGTCTCGCGTGTGGTGCCTGCTGCGGCGGTACGCGGCGTGGGTAGGCGCCGGCGGGGAGGCCCAACTCACGCAGATGGCGCTTCCGGTGCCCGTGCTCGAGTGCTTGCATCGCTGCTTCGGCGTCACTTTCGAGTGCTTCGCGAGTCCGCTCGACTGCTACTTCAGACAGTACTGCTCCGCGTTCGCCGACACAGACTCGTACTTCGGCTCTCGGGGGCCCTTCCTCGAGTTGAGGCCCGTGTCGGGCTCACTGGTGGCCCATCCGCCCTACTGCGATGAATTGGTCGAGGCGGCACTGCGTCACATGGAGCGGCTCTTGCAAGAATCAGCCGAGCCTCTGAGCTTCGTGGTGGTTCTGCCCGAGTGGCCCGACCGCGGCGCTCACGCCCTGCACAAGCTGCAAGCGAGCCACTTCAAGCGGAAACAGGTTCATATTTTGATTATCTGACACCCCTTACGCTTACTTACTTTATTCTTAATTTAACATATTAATAAAAATGTAAGATAACAAAAAAAACCAATAGATTTATTCAATTTGAAGGATGCTGATATGAGAAATTGATATTTGATTTAGTTGCAATAATTAAATTAGTTTTTTTTCAAATGATAATAGCAATTCATGCAAAACTATATGCACCTTAGTCATCATTACTGCTACAAAAATTGATGTTTAAACTCCAGTTTAATTCACATAAACTGAATAAGATTCTATTTCAATTCTTAATTAATTTATGTAGTTGTGGCCATTTATTTCAATTAATTTTTTTAAATGTAGGTGGTGATTCCTGCATTTGAACATGAATACCGACATGGTTTTCAACATGTACTTCCAAAGTAAGTATATCCAAGTTTTGTTGTTACTTTTATCCTTAAGCGACCTTATAGTCACTTACCGTAAAGTGAACTGTTTCATCAAAATTTGATCAGTAATTTTTACTGATTACGGGTTCGTCAAGTTTTGATTTGACTTATTTGTCGAGCCCGATGGATGAGTGATTGGGGTGCTCGCTTTAACACCCTGTCTCAGGGTTCCCGGGTTTGTTTCCTGGTAACTTTGGAAGTGAACTTTTCAAATTTGGCATATTTGTGTTCATTATAGATTCGGAAGTATGAAATTCCGATTCTGTATACATGTGACTTAACCCCGTTGCTTGTGTGCAGAAACGAAGTGTACTTCCGATGGGGCGGAGGCACCGTGGTGGTGTGGCTGCAGAACGCGGCGGGGTTCACGCGATGGGGCCCCACCGAGGAGCGGGTGGAGGCACTGTTGGACGCGTGGAGGCCCCGCGCCAAGCTGCGCTCGCCCCCGGCGCCCGCCGCCCAACCCGCGGCCGCGCCCCTCGCAGACGCCGACCCGGCCCCCGCACCGCCCCTCACCGCGCACTCACCCGCCGACAAGCGATAGCTATAGCTAGAGCATGGAGAGTAGAGGTAACGAGGACAACTCTGTACATGACAATATCGGTCAGCCATATAGACACAGAGAGAATAGTGCCGGCATAACAGATATATAGAGTCGCAAACAACTATCGACCTCTGAAGTTGGTTCCTGCGTTAGTTCGCGCAAGTACAGTCAAACGCGCGTTCCCCCCCATTCCTGTTTTTAGGCTATTGCGACACAACTTCTCCGAAGTCAATAGTTGTTTGGCGCGGACTCTCCCCTTGTTTGTTATTTAATGATGATAAAGACTGTCTCGTAGATAATACTTACATTAATAAATTGAAAATGGCTTATATCATGTTAATGTTGTTAAAAAGATAGGTACAAATTATAATTAACTCTAGCACGCCACGCTCACGCCGAAAACTTAATATAAAGGTTATTTTTATTATAATTTATATTATTTAACAGCATCGGTATGCTATGTAGCTAGGCAACCCATTTACAATTTATCAATGTAATAAGTATTATATCATCTTCCTCATAATTAAATAACATGAGGACGGATCTTAGACCAGAATGGACTGAGCAATACCTGCGTGAAGTTGATCACTGTCTAGTAAAAGTGAAAGCGATCGTGCGGCCAATACTGTCTCATTCCTTAGTAGGTCTGTAGTAACTTCGAGGACCAATCGAAATAAAAAAACTAGACAAAGACAACTACTGGCCGCAAGATCACTTTGTCCTTCTCACACTTTTCTGCCCATATTTACTTTACAGCTGGATAGGGAACGTTCAGTCAATTCTCTCTATGTCCATGGTCGACCACCATTAAATAGGAGGCGCTGTATGGCATTTTATTTAAGATGATTGATTTCCATGGAGAATAGAGGTAAGGAGGCCCAACTCTACACATGAGAAAGTATCCGTCGAGTACGCTCAATTAGGCGGCGCTGTAGTAGCATTATAATTACGGTTATTTCATGAACTACGCAACCAACCAATCATATCAAACACCAATGCTACACTAGCGCCATTCTGACCTATTTGTGAACCACGATTTAATGCTTTTATCTTGCCACTTTTTCACTTAATTTAACACCTATGCAAGTTTGTCCTCCTTACCTCTACCCTCCATATTGATTTCATAAACTATGCAACCAACAAAAGATGCCATTTTTTGACAACTTATGAACCACTATTTAATGGTTGTCGCTTGACAGTTAACACCCATATAAGTCAGTCCTCGTTACCTCTATTCTCCATGAGCTAGAGGATGCAATCCCAGGGGGTAATTCCTAATTGCGGTGTCCCGTTGGGTTTTTGCGGGATTGTGCATATAAATAGCAAACTGGTTTTGCATTTGGAGTTTATTGCGGTACATAGCCGACGGGGCAGGTAGGATCAGCTTACACAGTAGATGGCACATGGTTTACGCTCCGTCGGATATGCGTCAAACCATTAGGCTAAAACACGTCCAATAAGTCAAACGTAAAAAAAAAGGTTCCATAAACAATCCACAAAAAATATTTTAGCATTTTTTAATTTTGAAAGCTGATTTGTCTGAATCTCTTAAGTTAGGGAACTTTGAGTGTTATTTAAAAAAAGACCCAAAATGTATTAATCTCTTATTTGTTCGAAGACAAATTGTAAAAGCTATTGGCTGTTTTATACAGCCAATAGCTGCATTTTTATTTGCATTTTTTGCTTAAAAATGTTAATAAAAACACATTTCGAGTAGTTTTTGAGAATAAGCGCAACAAAATGTATGTATTGTACATCACTTTAGGTATAAAATTCATCTCAATTTTCAATCCCGCAACAACGCGGGATTCCGTTCAAAGAGGGATTCTGCCATTTCCATATCCCGGTGGTATCCTGGTATTGCATTCCCATAGCTGTAACTATGTAATGTGTTCGGTGTAAATAGTTAACAACAATTCATATTGGGTTATTACTTATTTTATAATACGTTTTTTTTTTTGAGTATTTTTCTTGTTGTATAGATCACTAAAAAAACTAAGCATGTTTTAATTGTTCAATCATTATATTTTTTAAAAATTTTACTGCATATCTTCGTTTTGTTTTAATTCTTTGATGACTTAAGGTTGGGGAAAGTCCGTTAAAGAGAAAAAAAAACAAATAAAGTTAAAGATCTTTTATTGTACAGCTAATAGAACAAATTATAAATAAAGGAGCGCCTTTATTTAAATAGGCGGATTTCCGTGTTTTGTTCAGCTGAACAGATAAAATCGTTAGACCTAAAACTAATTTACAATTTGCGACAGACAGAAGTAATACTACCATTAAATTTATTTTACATAACAGCGTCAAACAAAATCTTATATGTAATAATAAAAAATAAAAAAAAATAAAGTAGTTCGGGATACAATAGGTTACTGACAACATAGATAATTATATTGCCACAGAGCGCTTAAGGTGATTTTTGAAGTTAAACGTCTTTGCACGCGTGTAAAATTTCAAGGATCAATATTGTGTGACGTTTCAGTGTAACGATCACGTGACACTTCTTGTTACGTTTCTGCATGACATCTACCGCTTACTATATTTGATCGCCAAAGAAGTTTCACTTCTGACACGAGTAGGTAATACACGCGCATTTTTTTCTGTCAAATAGTGGAAAACTCGAAGTAGTTTAATTTTTATTTAACACGTTAGGTTTCACTGGTTGGGAACAAACATTCACTTACAAATGTTATAAATTCATGGAGGAATGAAAATAATCACGTCTTCCAATACTCAAGAGTATTAGTAAAACTTTTGATGCCGACTGTACTTGTCTATGGTGAGTACTTTTTCCTCATTACATTCAAATAAGATCCGAACACAACTAATACGATATATATTTTTATTTTGTACTCCATATTATTTTAAAACCCTGTACTAAAGTCTGCTTTTATAGGCGTATGCGCGATCACATTCCCGGGATATTAGCAATGAGGTAAAAATAAATTATGCATTACAATATCTTAATTTTTTTTTAAATTGAATATACTATAGTAAGTGTAGATATAATATAATTTTATACTATAGTAAAGATCTATAATATGTAATTGATAAAGTAAGATGCAGAAATACAGTAACCTAAACCATTTTAGTAAGTATATTTTAAAAAATGATTATAAAATAAAATATTCCTAGTCTGGGGAACATACTAATCTAGAATTTCTCTGCAAAATTTTGAATCTATTTTTACTTTTTAACTAAAGAAAAATAATTTGTGCTTAATTAATTTTGTTCTTCCATTTTCATAAAAGCCATAATCGTTAAAAAAATCTACAATTGTTTCAAAAAGATAATACAAACGGCCTATATGAATAAAGTGAAAACCATGCATAAGAGACAACAGTTTCGTGCGTTCATTATTAACAATCTATTTTTTCTGAAACATTTTTGCATTCCACTGGACAAGACGGTAATTCTTTTTTTATATAAAGGTCGACAGACAGTTTGACGTTCACCTGGCGGTGGGAAACTACTATAACCTATTAACACAAGAAACTACTTAGTTGCTGCAAGTGCGCTGCCGACCTTAGAGCATAGAGGACTGGGGATAGGGAAATATAAAACCTGCTGTCATTTCCAAGGTATTTTTCTGTAAGGCGATAGTCACTGTCGCCAGACGGGGGGTTGTACGATTACAAAATTATTGTAGCAGTTACAAATATTGTTTTACTATTTAAAAAAAGTCCAAGTGAAAGGCGAGAAGCGACGATTTAAAGTTTTTGCTTTTATTTTGATTTAATGAAACAATATTTTTGAACTTGTATCCTAGAAATACGAGCAAATAGAACGACATCCATTGGCACCTTTCTCCGTTGAAGACATCATCCGCCCCATTGCTTTCCTTATCGCAATGAGATCAAACAATTATACTTAACTAAATAATGTAGGTATTACATTTTTTTATTAAAATTTCAATCTACCCTCTACGTTTAATATATTTTTTACACTTAGTGGGTGCACAATGCGAAATTTATAAAAAACTATATAATTAAATTAATTTTAAAATAAAAACTAAGCATTTTATAATTTAAAAAAAAGTGTTTTAAGCGCAAAATGTCATAAAAACACGTTGTGAAGTGTAAACCAACAATTGAGGCGTGTGCTCGAACAAGGCTGTTACATTTTCACATTTTTAAGGAAGTAAAAAAAAACTATAATATACAAATTTGTAAATCATGGGTTAGAAAAAAAATCCAGACAAAGACCTCTAATAAAGGTTCGTCAGGACAACAATTTGTATAATTTACGCAATAAAACCCTCTTACAGCAAACTAAAGATTTTTTTTAATCTTTAGTTTTGATCATTGATCGAGCACACAACAACAAAATAAAAATATTGTGCTTTAGCTTCTAGAGAAGAAAATTATTTATTTAGTAAACCTTAGGTTTATGTGACTGGCTGTTAAAGTACCCTTAAAGCGTGATTTTTATCTCTAAATAATAAAACATAAATCTATTTCTACATATATTTTTTTCTTTTTTTTTTTTTAAATATATTGCAAATTGACAGCTCTAGTTATGATCTCATAGAACAATAAAACCGTCAAATAGACCATATAATTAATTTACAACACCACCAGACAAACCTAAAAAAAAAAAAAACCACGAAACTTCACTCCGATAACATAGAAAGCGTAAACTCAAATGAATCTAGATGATATGTTAGAAAATAATAATAATTATATTAATTTCCACCGAGATATAGAAAACTTCAATCAATATATCTTCAGATAAGAATCTGAAGATCAGTTTTAACCTTCGATGGTTATTATAAAAACCGACCCTACAGTACGGATTCGCAAACTATAATTATCTCCGAACAGGGGGCCTAGTATCAACTTTTAAACGACGATTCAAATTCGGTGCAGTTTAATTTGGGTTCCTAAACAAAATCGCTAACATTCGTACCATCACCTTAGTAAAACAGCATCTCATTTGAATCGCAAAAGAACCTAAAAGAACGAATGAAATCGTAAAAAAAACATTTGTCTGGATCGCAAATTTCAGGGTAGAAGCGGGAAAGAGACAACGATATACGAATATAAGGCTGTTTCTCTTGCTCGAATGCCACGTTCTAAAACTTGATAACGACTTCATAATACTGTAAACTATATGTTTTATTTTTTAAATTATAATTGATGTGAAACTAATTTTCTAATGATATTAAGAAAAAAAAAATATATTATTAACAATTATAAACTTAAAATTATGTAGTTGGCGTATCGGACACAATATTTTGTCAAGTTTTCGAACGTATGTTAAGAGAAACTTTTTGTTGTGATCTATAGTGTGTAAAAGGTAAACAAAGATTGAAATAATAATGGCGTAAGTTATTAATATTAGTTATTTATAAAATGCGATTACGCATTCACAGTATAGTTGTTATCAAAACTTTAAACTTTTTGTGAAACCATTGAAATCAATGCTATTTAGATACCAATTTATGTTTTAACCTCGTAATACACTTAAATTTACTGCTGTTTTCTGAACATTAAACAAGTAAAAATTAAAAACCAATAACAAAAGAACCAAAATAGGCAACGAATTACTAACTTGTTTTGAATCGCAAGTTTTGACAGTAGAGCGATTTTGTTTAGGCTCGAATGCCAGTTAAAGTAAGGTGATGGTACGAATTTACCTTTAAAAGAGTGAATGATATTGGAATGCGATTTGGTTTAGGTGTCAACCTAAATTGAATCGTAAAACGAAGTTGATGGTACGAATTAGCAAACACAATCCAGTTTAGGTCCTAAATTAAATCGTATTAAGAGATGATAGTAGGCCCGGCCCCCAGAGCCATAACCGAATGTAAATTAATATTAAACATAATGTACATCTATTTTTTTTTATTTTTATTGAAAGGTGTGAGAATAAGCAATACACTACTTACACTTAACAGTAACATTTAAAGAAATAATCATGCAAACTTCGTTTTAAGAAAATAAATATGCAAAAAATGGAATACTAAAAATTAAAAACATATCAATATTCTTCAATATTCCAATGTTAATTGTTAGATTTTTAAGTAGATCACCTAAGTGTGCAAAAAATATGTGAAAAGCACCATTATTTTTATAGTGATAAAAGTGAGTTTAATTAAAAGAAGAAAATTAGCAATCATGATTTTTGTGATCTCAAAAAATTATTCAATAATTATATTCTTCATCCATTGCAAAGTCAACTCCCGAGTCTGCAGCACATACTGGACTGAAAAAAATTTTAGGCATTTAAAAAAAATTAACATTATAGTCTGTTTTTTTTTACCTGTATAATTTCAATAAGATATAGAAATATAGATGTGAAATGAAAAAATAAATGTTTATATGTTATTTATTTGTACACACAATTACATATAGTTTGATCTAATATAATACATGCTGTACCACGCCTTAGGTTTGTGCCTATTTAGGTATATTAAAATATTTTAAAATGTTAATATAACCTAGTTTGATAAGTAAAATTCATTTATTTACCAAATTATATGGAGAAACTCCATCTAGACTCTTTTAAAATATCATATGAGTAAATTGATATCATTAGCCTGTCTGATGACCTTAACATACCTCATAGCTTTGCAAGTAAAGAAAACAATCCGCTTCAACTTCTTATTGTAGAAGAAGTAATTGAAGGCCCACAGACAGCCCGGCTCCCCGAATGGATCGCTGGCCAGGTCAGGGTTGTAGCTGTAGATGCGACACTCGGACAATACCACTTCCTCGTCAATGGCAGCCCACAAAGCGGACCGCAGCTGGCGCCATCTGGGCCCAGCCACCGCTGACAATGCAGCGTCCACTGCGTTCTGCACCCAGCTCAACGATGGCTCAGCGCTAAACTCACCGCTCTGTAAAGTATATACATATCATCACATTTTCATTGGTAACCTACATTTTATGCTAAGGGCGCTCAGTAGCATTATGTACAAAAAGCATAATGAACAAAACAAGCAAAAGGAAATCAGTTGGATGGTTTATAAAAAATTAGCAGATAAACAGATTGAAGCAGTCAGTGCCTTTATTATATAACTAGTGATCCGCTCCCAGCTTCTTCTCAGATGTAATTTATATAATTTATAAAATTTATATCCGCTATTTTTTTATAAACCATCCAAAGAATTTCCTTTTGCATGTGTACATTTTGATATTTCTTCATTATGCTTTTTATAGATAATGCTACTGAGCGGTTAAGGGTAAGAGACACTGCATGAGGGTATTCTTCTGATACAAACGTCATTGGGTTTATTCTTTTTTCTAATGCTGACAATGAACAATAAATACTATGTCTGATATGATTTTTCACAACCAACCAGCATGTTTAATAAAAACATTATCACAGTACTTAGCAAGTCTCGCGATAATGCCATTTATATCTGAGGGCACTCAGTATACTGTTTTTTTTAACCTCACAAGCGCTATCTATTCTCAAAAATCAGTGAATCAAATCGGAGTGTCTATTTCAAAGAACCTTTGGATTTTGATATAGATATGTTGGGTGATGGCTTGATTTGCATGCTAACTAGTAGACTCAACTAAAGTAGAGTAACCCACAACAAAAACATTATCTAGATTGAACTTGCTATATAAACTTGAAACTATACTATTTGTTTATTTAGTATAATCTATAATCTATTGCTTATTATGAGTAAAATATTTAATGGAGACAATTTCTTTACATGGCTGGACTGTAATTTGTATGGTTCACATAGATAAAAAATACTGTTATTTTTCATTCTTGTTTGTTTATTCTTCTAGAATCTCCTCAAACTATGTATAGTTAGATTATGTTTAACAAACATCTTATGTAACATGTCTCCTATGTACAAATTTTAGTTGATAAGACTTAAGATTTTGTTGACAAACAAAGAAAAAGATATACAGTGAACTATATATGTGTAGTATTTGAGTAAAATCTGTTAAAACTTATGAAGGCAACCTGCAAAGAATGACCTCCAGGAACATGTCTAAGTAAATCAACTGTATCTCCTCATAGTATTTTGTTTAACTACTTTTTACTAAATAAAAAATATACAATGACTTAATTCTGTGTTGCTTAAACACTATAATATTATTAATTTTGTTGTTATTGGAAAAAGAATGAACTCTCTTTTAGATATGCCAAAACAGATAATAAAAAACTGATAAATTGAATTTACAAGCATATTCATCATTTAAATTAATCTTTACCTTTGTCATTGAAAAATCATAATCTGGAAAAGCAGCATTCAGTGTAGTTATCAGATAAAATAATGTCTTTCTTGATATTGTATCGCACAAGACACCTTCATCTCCAGACAAACTTTGGCTGAAATTCAATAAAAAAGAATTTAATATATACATACAATTTTAACATTTATATCTCAGTATCTAATCTTATCGTCTCTAGCTACACACAAATATAAAGTTTGTAAACATGGAAAACATTAAAAAATAATTGGTATTTTACAAGTAATACCACTATAATACAATACTGATACTTTAAGGCACACTGCATATCAAAGACTTTTGGGCAGCCCTTCTGGCAGCAGTAACCACCCCTTTATTAAGACCACAGTGAAATAACAGCGTAATAATGTGCTGTGGTTTCACTGAGTGAGTAAGGGATGCCAGTGCCAATTTCCCTATCCCTCATTCTTAATCTTACTATGGTTGGCAGTGCAATTACAGCACCTATAGCCGACAGTAGCCACCTACCATCAAGTGGACCGTCAGCCTATCTGTTGACTTTAGCATAAAAAAATATAATAGACTATTTTTTTATACCTGTACATTACTCCTTCTGGAGGTGACAAAGCATGCAAGTCATTACTTGTCTCCCCGGATGCAGTAAACTTTTTGTAGAAAGTTTTGTCGGTGCCCGTTAACTTGCAACTGTAGCTTTCTACGCGACCCTGCACGGCGCTATCGCCGTTCAAAATGGACAGAGCACTGCTAAGTGCCTCTAAACGTCCACTTTCTAATAGTTTCATTTTCTCTGTCTTTTAGTACTTTCCTTATCTTATCCTCTTATACTTCTCGTTATTGAGATGCTCGGATTTATATTGCTCGGCACACTACTTCTGTACATAGCCGAAGGGTGTATAAATATTCCTTTTCTTTTTGAGTGTATAAGTTTAACACTCGGTATTAAGACCTGCTGTTCTTCGTCCGCGCTGATGGAATGCGGGAACATCACAAATAAGAAAATATAAGTTTATTAAACCGCTACAACAGGCAGGGAATTATTTTTAACTTTGTTGATGGCTTCTACTCAAAGAGTCCAAGGAGAGCGCGTCACTTCACTGGTGTTCAATAAACAAACTTTTAGAACTGCTATTTTTTATATTAAAGATGAGAATCCATAACAGACATTGTCACTGCATCACTAAAATTACGAGAAAAGTAAAAAGGTGAATCCAATAACAAATTCCTGATAAGATTTTCTTATAAAGCAATTGAAACAAAAATAGATTCTATGCGTCTTTCAAGCTTCAACAATAATGGCTGCCAAACAAACGTAGACAATAAAGAAAGGAGAAATAATATTATGAAACTATAGACAAACAAATTTTGGAAAAATTGTAGTATGTATCTGTAAAAATAGTAACTATATTATAATTATGATAATTCACACCCTATTATATATCTATGCCGTAATATATTATGCCTGGATATTTGTATAAATATTGTAATAGTAAATCAAAATATTGAGCGAAAATCACCCTTTACCTTTTATTAATCTGTGGCAAATTGATAAATATGTCATGCCATTCTCAGACTCTTCATTTGTCATTCATTCGGTAACTGTAACCACAAACTAAATAGTAGATACTAACGTATACTGTAACTATCTGTTTCCAAGAATCTTACACTCTGTGACACTCTGATCTTTGCCTGCAATTTTCTCTTGCTATATTATAGTATCAAAACCGATCAAAACAGTTATTATAACTATTATAAACGTATGCTGCTCTCGCTTAGAGAGTACTATATTCCTTGGTATGCTGTATGGAGGGTAGAGATAAAGCGGTTATCACACTTTACAATTTGAAAGATTCCAATTTAGAAAGTGGAACCAATTGGAAAGTCTAATCGCAGTTAGAACAGATTGGATCTAATTTAGATTTTATCTATTTTCAATTCTAAGTCTTCGGTTTAGAAATCAATTTAGTGTAGTGTGATCATTCACTACTTAGGTGTGATCATTCAGGTTCACTACTTAGGTACTTATAATGTCTCTATCCTCCATAGACATTATAGTATAATGTCTTTGCCTTTTTTATAGTACTTTTTCTGTGTGCTGACTGTCAATGATGTAATATCAAAGCTGTTCTGTCAAAAGTGTCAAAAAAAAAAAATTAGGCTATTTGATGCTATTTTGATGTAATGTAAATCTCTGTAAAAAAAGTGTAAATAGTACTTATTACTAAGTGATTATTATTTTACTTCTTTCTTTCCTTTATATTTCCATAGATAGATGGAATAATAGTGAAGTTGTCGTGGATTCCATTAATAATTACAGGTTTTATGAAAAAAATGTTTAAGAAAATTTCAAATTTACGTTTACGTTGTGTTCAATGCGTTCAACATCAAAATTACGGTATTTTTGAAAAGGTGTAATATGTTTCATCAGTATTTTTAAATCTTACTGTGTAAATAATTGTATTACGTTTTCAGCTACACGAAAGAGATTTTACCGAAGTACAGGTATAGTTCAGAGTAACAATAAATGGGAAGTAACACTCGATCACAGACGTCTTAAAACTCCTAACGGTCGAGTGCTTGCCGTGCAAAGTGAGCCCCTTGCCCGAGCTATCGCTTCAGAATGGGATGCTCAAACTGAAAATATTGCACAGCCCACTATGCATCTGGTAGTTTGATTAATTTCTTTATTCATTGTGCTAGGTCAACCATAGCATGTTTCACTGCAGCCATCTTCTTGATAAACTCAATGATTGGTGTTATTGTCGAGTTTAAGTCACATATAGTATAAAGCATCATATAAGATAATATATATCTTAAAGTACCTTCATAGTATCTTATATAGTAGAAATTTAAGTTGCTTTCTGTGTCTGTCATTCTGCTTAATTGCTATCCTCCTAAACCACTCAATGGATTTTGATGCAGTTTTCACTATCAGTTAGATAATTTGTTATGGAAGGTGGAAAAATAAGTCGGGCCCTGGAGGGAAACTACCTTAAATCCTTAAGTTGGCTCATTTTACATAAAGGAGACATTCCTTTATTTTTAAAAAGAAACAAAACTGCATTCAAAGATTTTCTAAAACTCGCTTGGCTCGCCCGGGACTCGAACCAACTAAAATAAAAAAAAAAACACTCACTATTTTATTATACTAATCGATAGGATTATTATTCAGGATAAAATTTCTCTAACAAACATTTGGTCTTAAAAATAAAAATGATCGTAAAATCTAACATTAACTTTATTTTATTATCAATTTGTTACACTTAAATTATTTAACTGATAAATTGTTCCAAATGAGCCCCCTCGTTCCGGATACATAAATTTAGTCTCCTTTGAAATACATTTCTTGTAGCCTTCAGCAAAGTGTTGTGGTGTATGCACCTAATAACATTTTCTACCGCAACCCTTAGCTCTTGCACAGTTTCGAACAATTTATCAGTTAAATAATTTAAGTATAACAAATTGATAATAAAATAAAGTTAATGTTAGATTTTACGTTCATTTTGATTTTTAAGACCAAATGTTTGTTAGAGAAATTTTATCCTGAATAATAATCCTAGCGATTAGTATAATAAAATAGCGAGTGTTTGTTTTTTTTTAATTTTAGTTGGGTCGAGTCCCGGGCGAGCCAAGCGAGTTTCAGAAAATCTTTGAATGCATTTTTGTTTCTTTTTAAAAATAAAGAAATGTCTCCTTTATGTAAAATGAGCCAACTTAAGGATTTAAGGTAGTTTCCCTCCAGGGCCCGACTTATTTTTCCACCCTGTATATTATACATATATATGTATTTCAATAAGTACACTTCGACTAGCGCAAACACATTTTCGGACTCCATTCTTGCAACAGCTCAACATATTAAGTTTATTCTTTAAAATAAGTTGGTTTTAATTTATATTCTAAAAATGTAATATTAAATAAATAATAATTTCAAAAAACAAGGTTACACCTGCGACCAACCAGAATGTAGTTAATTATTTTATATCAATTAAACTTGAGAAATTTGAAAATGTACAAATTTAATCTACATTTAAGAAAAAACTTATAGGCAAATGTTCTTCTTAAAAATGAATTTTTCGAAATGAAAAAAGAGAACACTTCTTTAAAATGATAGCATTAATTATCAGTATGAGTTAAGAGAGGACTTCTTTAAAATCCCATACATAAAAATTGGTGTACTTGGATTGGGATTGTATTTTATTTGGAAACCTAAAAATTTAAATGAAACTTATTTTTGTTTCAGACTGCTCTATGTAACACCGCTTTAGACAATCCAGGCAAACTCACTTCTCATGATATAGCAAACTATTTACTTGATTACCTGCCAACAGACACATTACTTTTCCATTCGGATGTGAGTATTGAAATATGAACAATTTTTATCTTTTATTAATGGTTTGTACTAAATCTTGTAGTAGGTTGACCAAAACATATAAATGCTGAATTCTGTTACAGCAATCATTACTATTGATGACGCCACAGCTGCAGGACCATATTTCGAAAATAGTAGCTTTATCAAATTTATATTATACTAGCTTTTGCCCGCGACTTTTCTCGCTTATTTTAATAAATTATTATTAATCTTCCAATATGGAAACACCAATGACAATATGTATATCAATGGACCAAGTATTGTCAGGTGATTTGGGATTTAGCATGAAAGAACACTTAATTTTTTTTATATACTTATTAATAAAAAGAAAATTGATGCTACAACTTTATTGTTGTCATAATAAAACCCAACATCATGTCGCAAAATGGATTTTCATGCTATAAATTGTTGTAGCTTATTTTCTTTTATGTATACTTAAATTGAGAAAATTATATATTATGACTATAACTGTATATAAATTGGAAACGTGGTAGATGTGGTATACACATTAAAGTAAACGAAATTTTTCCTATTTTTTGTTGTTGTTATATTCTTTGAAAATTTATGAACATTTTTTTATTATTATTGAAGGATGAAGAAGAATTAAGAAAATTACAAGAAATGAAATGGTCTCCAATACTTGACTGGTTTAGGGAAAGGTTTAATGTAAAACAAGATATATCAAGAGGATTAGAACCGCCGCTAGTATTCACGGAAACACGTGCGGTGTTAGCAAGACATTTTCTTTCATATGACTTTGCAACTCTAAGTGGTAAGTAACTAAATCTATACTTATAAATATACTGTTTGTCCTGACTGACTATCAACACATAGCAAAAAACTACTAAGTCTAGAAGGTATACACCTACAATCAAGTAGATTGTTTGCCGAACTTCAAAAAAAGTTTAAAAAAAACTACTCCAATAAACCAAAGCAAACTTTGTTTTTTAGTCATAGTCTGGGCAGATCCTTACTGAAAAACCACTGTGAAATAACAGCATATTACATACAGCACTTTTTCAGTACATGAGTAGGAGATGACCAAGTTCATTTCCCATATTCTCATCTCAATGACTTGCCCTATATTTGTCAGGGTTTGCAGCATACTTGCAGCCATAGCAAAAGACGACACCTTTGGTCTAGTGGCTAGTAACCCTAGCTATTAACCAAACGGTCGCGGGTTCGAATCCCGCTAGGGACAAATGTTTATGTATTAACATTTTACCTTTGTACCTGAGTCATGGATGTTTTGTATTTATAATCTGTATGTATGTACAAAAAAAAAGTAATCTATGTAGTATATCAACTGTCTGGTATCCATAATACAAGCATTAGTTGCTTAGTGTGGAACTAGATGGTGTTGTGTGGAATGTGTGAAGATATTTATTATTACTATTATATGGAGACATTAGCTCATGACCATGTGACCATTTCCCTAAGAGTATTGTAATTTGATTGTAATATACAGCTTTGTGCTACGGCGTGGAGGCATTGAAATCGCCAATGCTGATGTTGGCTTGTGTGGAACGCCGTCTCGATCCTCACGAGGCTGTTATGCTATCCAGGCTTGAGGAAGAGTATCAGGCAAGTACACAATATATACATTTGGCCAAAATTACATCCGAGCGCCTAAGGCACAAACAAGCTCTACTTGATATGACTTTAGGTAATTCGTAATTCTTAATTCGTAGCTGGTAGGCACTAAGAGTGAAATAGATTCACTGGGCTATTCCAAATCTGATGAGTTTTTTTTAATGCTGCACGTAAAAGTTTTTTTTAGGTCAAGCTTAAGATGTAGTTTGCCAACTTACACAATTTCCATATTCATTTGTAGTCCAAAAGAATTTAATCATACAGCACTGAATAAATTCCTCTAGCAATTTGAGTAGTTTTTGAGTTTATTCATTACAAACAAAAATGCAAATCTTCTCTCTTTATAATATTAGGACATGTATAGAAGAAAATGAGTAATGTTATCGAGAATTCTCTCTATTGCACAAGATTTTCAGTTGATTATAGTATTAACACGCGAAGAGGAGAAGAGACCGCCCCCAATAAGTGGTGTTGTTTATTTATAGACAGTACAGTGGGGACGCGTGCCGTGGGCGCACGAACTTAGCCAAGCGGAGCTGACAGCGCGAGTCGCTGCCGCCTCTCTCTTCATACAATGCTCGTCCGAAAGACATTCCTCGACCTCAAAAAAACAGCCCCACTCATCATAACACAAGCCTATGAAGAAAATTGTATAAAAATATATCTAGTTGTTAACAATAAATTTGGCTTACAAACATAATACGACTATTCCTTTATAATTCAATTGTTTTTTCTCAATAATTAAATAAAGTAGATGTTCAGATACGTTTTGGAATAATTTTCCTGCTAAGGGAAATTTTATTATATTCTTTGTCATATTTTTGCAGAATAATATGACACAAGGAAATGGTGTGCCTTCATAGTATTTACTTCTAAATGAGGGATACAGAAAAACTTTACAAAACTTCCATTTACTTTACAGAAAAACTATAAATTCGATTTTAATCAGTGCCATTAAACACTTGTTTAACTAAAAAAGCCGGCAATAAGCCAATTTAAGTGAGGTCGCGATGAACAAGAATGAAATGAAAATAGCAAAAACGAAGTCGCGAAGTTCCTCTAAATATAGCGCGGACGGTGCGCGCGCGCAGAGCGACCACTCGACCTCGCTTTGTTCTATCTAACGTTCGACAGTTCGACACAACACAATTTACATTGCGCCGATTTGTATTAAAAAAAAAAAACAAAACATAGTCAGAAACCATTGTATATATTAATTTAAATATGGAAAGATAACTAAGCAGGATAAATTAAGAAGTTAAAGTTGACTATATAATTGTGGAGCTTCGTGTTCGTATTTAGTGGAATTGGGGTTAAATGTCCCAGTTTTAGTGTTCGCACCGTGTGGCCGCGCATCGCTTAGTGCGTAAGTATTATTTTTTTTAAACTTTTTCTAAGTGTTGATATTAGAACCTAATTTAATACAATCTAAAAGACTTTTACTCATCTAATTTACTTAAAATTATTTTTTTAACTGTCTAATTTCATTTATTATTGTTTTAAATATAGTTCTGTGTACAATAACTACTGAGAACAAGCGGTAATTTAGTACTGTCAATAAAAAAACAAAAAGATGGATACCTACGATTTAAGGTACAAACAAGGCGAGAGATAAGTAATTATTTTTAAATTAAGTGGTGCATCAATTTAACAATGTCCTTATGCCTTTAATGTACCAATTGAAGTCGTTTGAATTTATTTCAATTGTTTGATGACCTACCTATAGAAATATCAATTTCAACTTTAAAAAGTGTCAATTTATTTGATTCATTTTTTTAATTTATCTTGTTTATCAAATTAATAAGGATTCAACAAAGCCGAGGTGAATCAGTCGTGCTTTGTTTACTACCTATTATGTCTCTGTATATCGCACATTATGGTGTCTATTGTTCTGTATGAGAGTTCATTGCTAATTGATAGGACTTCATACTGTTGTCTTTTCAGTAATTGATATCTATAAAATACGGATCCTCTTGAGTCGCGAATAATTATTTTAATTAGCTTTTGAAGAATACAATAATCTAGACGGGCAATAGAAGAAGAATGAAGCATAAAATTTTTATTTACCTACTGATCGATATTGCATACACATATTGGCATATCTTCTGTGAAAAAAAAAAGTTAAAATGCCTTACACTGCTTCTCTAGACCTCACCATGCTAGCTCCCTGTCATTACTAGTCTTCTCATAAATGCAGGATTCCTAATCAGGTTGATCTTCCTATAGATCCTTGCTCTCTATAGAGAGCAAATTAACTTTGTTACTAATCCACTCTACTGACTTTACAAGGATAATAATTGTCGTCTTCAGCCAAGCGTTGGTTCTACTAGGCTATTACCGCTAAATTGATTAATTTGCCCTATGTATAATGCATAATAGTAGGTACTATTTTTTAAATTTTTCTTGATGTAACCTTACAGGGGTGATGAGCGTCGTAATAGAGGCATCTTCCTCTCGTCCGAGGCCACTCTCCGCGGGACTTTGGACTTTGTTCTCGTGGTTACGACGCGACGAGCGCTCCTCATCTAGTGAAAGCCTGTCCAGTGTCGGATCCGATCGTACAACTGCCAGTTTCGCGTTCCTCTCGCCTGCACTTTATTCGGCTGCAACCCCCATACCACTTCCACCACCAGGAGCGCCGACGGATTCTTACAAAAAAAGGGTGCAAGAACGGAATCAACGACGGAAACACGAGCGTGACATAACATTACACCGGAAATACGGACTTTATAGAGGTGAAGGTATCGGATACGACGCATTTACTTTACCTTCAGCACGTAACAACTTAACAGTAGCATCTAAGGAGCGGGAGCGAAGAGCTACCAGCGAGTGTCTCAGAAGAACTGCTTACGTGCCTGGTAAGCGTCGAGCACCGTTACCGCCCGAAAACTCTCCAATACTAAGATCGCTATCTGTCGGACCCTCATCGTCGTTTCCACGACGTCACAGTAGAAAACGACCGGCACCTCAGCCGCCTACTCTCTCGGTAAGAAACAAGGAAAATAAACACCTCACATACAGAGATGTCAGTTCCAATTCGGACCAAATGAATTCAAAAACCGATAACAACAGTAAATGTTCTAAGGATGGCGTAATGGGACAAAAACCTGATAATTATAACAAAAGAGTCAAAGACACTAAAGAGAATCGAAAAATGCGGTCGGAAAAGAGTTTCCTCAAGCAGATCTTCGAAAACAAAAAGCGAAGTTCTTGTATTGAGGTGTCCACTACCAAATTGCTGCCAAATATTAGCGAATTGGACAAACAGGCTGCTGAAATAATAGAGAGCTGTAAAATATTGGAACAAAACAACAATGCTAGGCGAGAAAAGTCTATGCAAATTGGATATCGTGATGCAGAAAGTTCACAAAATAATGATTCTTGGATCTGTGTTAGATGTTTAAAAAAATATGACCCAGCCGTCAAAATTTGTCTCAATTGTTTGGCGGATTCAAAGAAGCTTCCTCACAGTTTACCAGCAGAACAGAAACAATCAACATCTCGAGCTCTCAATATTTACACACAAACAGAAAAAGAAAATACTAATGTCGCCCTATCTGTTGAAAATAAAGATGTTGATGAAAAACTAAAACTTAAAAAAATGTTAAAGGAAATGAAAGATTCACTTCCTAATAGATCGAAAGGGAAGAAAATGGATGATCCGAAAAATAAGAACAATGTAATTACTGATGAACCTGCATCCAAAAGTACTTTAGTAGACACTCCTACCCTTAAAATTGGATGTACAGTACGTGATGATCCTGGCACATCGTCGAATAGCATTCCAGTAGATTCGTCAAGAAATATAAATAAATCTCCAACGATTGCCGAAAAGAGTACAGCTAACAAAAATGACTCCGAACCAAAACAGATTAATAAATTAACAAAAAAACCAAGTGTAGAAAATCCAAAGGAAACTGCTGCAGTCTCTAACAGTAATTCTAATCATAACACGAAAAGTAAAGTAACAGAAATAAATATAGCTCCTCTAAATATTTCGTCTCTATTAAATCCAGTTTATATTCCAAAGGTAAATACGGAGATTGTTGTGCAGCAGAACGCATCTCAGAGCCGTACAGGAGCTGATCCTGTAGGAAAACTTGCACAAAGTGGACCACGTGCTGCTTTTCTAACTCAAACTTCAGTTGTAAAGCAATCAGGATTAACAGAAAGTTCGCCAGCGCAACGAAAACTGTTAAATATTGCAATGGGCAATAACGCAAAAGATCAAAATGTTACCCCCGCAAAAGATACAACTGAAAATCCGACATCAAGTTCGAGTAAACAAGGAACATCTTCAGTAAACGAGCAAATAGAAATCAAAAGTTCAGTACCAATTGCTTCAACAAGCTCACAAGTATCAAGTAAAAGCGATATACTAAAACAGCTGGACCAACATTCCAGACGTAGAAATCTAATAAACCAACTCGAGCAATCAATTGCAAAAGGAGATGAAAATTCAGCGGCAGAAGCAGCCGCTAAATTAGCTCAATTGAGGCTGTCTTGTTCAGTGTTATCATTTTCGTCACAGATTGTTGGCCAAGCTTTGTCTTCTATGCAAAACGTAGCCCAAGCGCAAGATAAAAAAGTACCTAGTGACAATAATACACGATTAGAGCAACTTCCGAAAGCGTCCTCTTCTACACAATCAACGAATATTGCTCCAAAGGAAACTCAAATACAGTTAAAAGAGAAAAAGATGATAAACGAACCGGCATCTTCTAATGCTAATAAAACGCAAAAAGAAATATCCAGGACAACAGTGCCTAAAAACGAGACTTTACCAGTTAAAGAAGACATAAAATTACCAGAAAAATCAAAAGTCATTCAGGCAACATCTCAAGCTAGCGTAAAAGAGAATAAAAATAACCTAGTCCCGTAAGTACCAACTTATTATTATTTTGGATTATATCTTAATAAATCCTTTTTAAAATTGATTATTTACTAGCACCTAGTTTAATAAGGGATTCATGAAATAAAATACCCAATAACGTCAAATAAAATGATTAACACAGATCGACTTTTGCGGATATCCTTATTATTTGGTTAAGAAATCCGTTTAATGCTTTCATTTTTTTTTATTAAAAATTCCTACGGGAATTACTTCTTTAAAGTGTTTACTTAAAAGAAATTAAGAATTAAAATTAAGAATTATACTATATTTTTTTTAGATTTTTCAATTAACTTTAAGTACATAAAAAAAATTTTTAAGTGACTTACTCGCTTTCGAGGCCGTGCGCGCAACAAAGGCGCGCAGAGGGCTATTTTCAGCGTTAAATTAAAATTATAAATAATGGAGATACAGTTCCGGGAGTTGGAACTTTTTTTTACTAAATTTCCTCCTCTTTAAGGATCTTTTTTTCATATTTCGAAAATATTTATAATTTAACAACAATAAGCTACAAACCAAACACTATTTTTTGAAGGTGTTTAATTGTTTATAACTTTTGGAATTTTTTATGGGCTAATTTAATTATTTGGCATAATGATCTAGACATTATTCCGGATCAAATGAGCTAAACCACATAATTTTAATAAAAGTATGTAGAATTAACACCATTTTAATCTTATAGACTAGACTAGTGAAAAGCAGCTCCACAAAACATATGCTGCCGATCATAGTGAGATTGGGATAGGAAACACAACAGCACATAGGCTGTTATTTCACGGTGGTCTTCTTTAAGGGAAACAATGCCGCCAGACGAGCTGTTATTTCTTTCATAATCTATATATATAAAAAAGTTTCGTGTCACGTTGTTTATTCGTGATGAACTAAACAACTGAACCGATTTTAATAAAATTTTGCATCCAACTTGAGAGATAGGATATATTTTATAAAGTTATGCGGTAAGTCGCGTGCAACAGCTAGTATATATATATATATATATTAGGGTGGCTCTTATATGGCAAAAAAAAATTTTTTTTGCGATTTTTTTATGGGGCACCCTTCCATTTGATTCCATATCCTGAGAAACTATTACAGTTTTTTTTATTTTTTTAAAGTGATATTTAGGGGGTGCTACCAGCTCTCAAACCTTTTAATACACAAAAAAAACAATATATTTCTAGTTCGAGGATTGAATTTTTTATTTAGTCAAATAATCAACTTATAACAAACAATTTGCATAATTACACAAAAAATATAAAAACACTGGTCTTTTCAATAAATAAAAATGTTATTACACAAAATATTATTTCAATAGAGTGGACTTTTTTGCATCTGGGTATTTTTTTCTAAATTCCTTTACAACTAAAAGCAAATATTGCTTTTGCTCTTCATTTGTCGTTATCAGTTTATTATATTCCTCCATAAGGGCCACTCCTCGTTCGGCAATATCATTTACTACGCGCATAGATTGCACAATTTCCTTTCCAAGTTGATATCCCTCGTCGTCTTGCCATGTTTCCACGTTTTTATCTAAAAACTCTGAGGATATGCCAAGTATTTGAAAGAATCGCATTGAATTACTGGACACAAAATCTTCTATATTTTTTTCAAGTATGTGCTTGGCATCGACGCTTATTCGTTTTGCACAAAACTCGAGGCCTTCGTTGTTTAAAGCTTTAACCATTTTACGTTTGTCATCTAGAGAAAGAGCATCGTCAAAAAAAGCAAAACACACCAATTCTTCAGAAAAGTACCAAAGATGACCCAACATTTTTTTTATTGCGTTTTGTGACATGGCTTTATTTATATTTTGAAAAGAAACGAGATCTTTTAGTAACTGCAGATCGTTTCTTGGCGCTGCACAGGCGGAAGGTGCTTGATACCAATATTTTACATAAATTGAGACAGTGAACACGCAAATCTCCTTAATAGCTGTTTCTTCTCTTTTGGATAATTTGAACTGATGGCGAAATAAAAAGATCTTGAGACAATATATTGCTTTTGCCATCCATCTAGCACGGTGAAGACCAGCTGGCATTCTGAATGATACTCCTTTCTCAGGAATCCCACCAAGGTAAATCATTGTAAGGTTCAAAAGCTCTTTGTAGTCATCTCGAGGTTGGTGTCGATTCAGCTGATCTTGAGCGAAAGAGATTATGTCTGCAGCAATATTTTCAACTGCTTGTAAAGATGAAGCATCGTAAGATACTGCCTCGTAGTCAGCTTGGTCAATGTCGCTCCAGCTGTTTTTAAATCTCTTAAAAATTTGAATATCAGGTCCACTTGATGGACTAAGAGATTTACTCACGATGGCTTCTAACATTAACTCCATTACATGGTGTCGGCAAGCAAGCCAAAGCATATCCTTTTCCATTTTTTGTTCCAAAAGGATACAAGCTCCATTTCTTAAACCCGTGTTTACCGCGGTCGTATCGAAGCACATACATTTTATTTGCTCACACAAGTTCCACGATTCTATTGTTTCATACACAGCTCTTGCACATGCTTCTCCAGTTCCTCGGTTGAGCTTAGGGACCGATAACAGCTGATCGACACCGTTACCTGACACTAAAATTGGAAGACGATCAACAGTTTCGTGCCCAGTTATATCCTTGATTAGTTTACCGTCCCAATGAACGGTTAAAGGAGTTTCTGATTCGAATTCCTTTTTTAACGATTCCGCGATCTTTTGCCGACTCTTCAAACGATGCCGTCGAACAGAAGACCTGTTGATATTGAAAACCGCAGGGTCGGATCCGGCACTTTTTAAAGTTGATGTCAAGACGATCGTAGCTTTTCTGTCACTAATCTTTGCAACATCAAGGCTTGCTGCTAAGTGATCATTTATTAAAACCCTTCTACCTCGTTTGCGCGGTGGTTGATTAGAAGGTCCGGGAATCACTTGAGGTTCACGGGTTGGAGAAGTAAGTTGACTTGTAGCAGGTGTTGTATTTTCACTACTACTTGAAGAAGAAAGTACATACTTTTCTGTTAACGCTAAGATAGCTTTTTTTCACGCTCTGCGTTTTTGAAGCATAGATTGTTGTTTTTTGATTTTCGCTTCTATTTTTAAGCTTGCTTTATCCACAGCGCCGATTTGACCTTTGCGGTCTTTCTGACGTTGCGCAATCAAAAACTGTTTGTCTTCCTCTATAGTTATCATGTCCAAAGCTCGAGCGTGGGCAATATCAAACAAATTTACTAATTTATTTTTCCATACTTGCTCCTTGTTTTTCAGTGTTTCGGAACGTTTCTTTTTGTTTTCTTTATTCTTCTTGAGATTTGCCCACTGCTTATAATAGTTTTCTATTTTCGTTATAACATGTTTTTTTAATCTTGTAGGAATTCCTGCTTTAGTCCACAATTCTAAAACATCACAGGAAGTAGAATTCGCAGAATTTCGTACACTTTTTTTTTCTTCATTTTTGTAGTAAAAAAACACGCGTAATACTTCAATAATTGTTGGCAACTTCGACTGAACCAATTGCGGTGATGGTTGGCCTATAAGCCATATGTCTGTCTTTTTCCGTGTTGATAAATTGGTGCCGGCACTTGTAGACGCCATTATAATAACACGATTGGTCAGAGAAAAAAATGCGTGCGCTCGCGGTAAGTAATGAAAGCGTACTGAGTTGTCACTGTTGTCAGGTACAATCTGCTTTGAAAGTGAGAGGGGCAAGGGGGGTGGGGGAGCGTAGGTAACGCTAACGAGTCTCGGGCATGTTTACTTACATTCGAACCATTAAAATATAGTAAAATATTAACCTTTTTATACTCGTAAATCAAATATTATAATTGTGTTTTTTCTCAAACTTCAACAAGTGGTAGCACCCCCTAATTATTGTTTAAAAAAAATATTAAAAAATCTAGACTATTATTTTAGGTTAATAATCAATATGAAAGGGTGCCGCATGAACTTTTCGAAGGTCAAGAAATAAGAGCCACCCTTATATATATATATATACATTTTAAATATTACAGAGTAGAAGTATGGATTGAGGATAAGAAAGCAGCGAGAGGTCCAATCAAGTTGCTCGTTGGCCGCGAAGCGACAGTAGGCGACCTTCGGCGTGAGGCAGAAGTGAGTTTGGGGTTGGCCGCTCGCTTGCAACGCTGGATCGTTGGCCGAGCGCTCTGTTCTGATGACGCTACCACTCTCGCTTCTCTTGCTGGCGCACAGCTTCGAACACCATTTTACTTATACTTGGTGGAATCAGGTGAGATTTGTATGGAAAACAGCCTTTGTTGCAAGGAGATTGAAATTTATCTTTATTGTTGACATTTCTATTATCTTATTTACGATGCTAATTGTTCCCTAGTGCAAAAAATTAGTAGGTAATATAGTTTAATATGAATGTATACTTTAATACTAAAATAACCAAGTAGTAGATATGATTTCGCGATAAGGGGCCATTAATTAAATAGGTAAGACAATCCCACAGTTGCTGCAAGTGCGCTGCGCTACGAGGTATACAGGGTATACAGAAGTATTTTTTGGTCTTTGGATACAAAGACTTTCCAAACTCACACTTGACTATAATTTTATCGATAATAATTTGAATGTGTTGCAATCAGGTCTCCCCATTATGCTTTGTCGAATGTGTTATCCTGTTTCGCCTCGAATTGGCATGATGACGGTGTTAAAAAATCACAGAAGAAATAATTTTAGAGGAAAAATATACGTTAAAAGAGTTTCAAAAAATTGCGTAATTTTAATATAAACATTATGATTAATAAGATTTTCAATAAAATAAAAGTATAAAATGCAGCAATCGGCCATGTTAACTGAAACACCAATCAGATCGAATGACGTCATACCTATGTAGATCTCACAGAGGCCCTTATTAATATATTTTACTTCACTCTATGCTATATATATTACTTTACTCCATAGAGTAACTTATTATATACCACAGAACACTATTACTCTATGCCCATGAACCTTTGTTGTGATTTCGCGTTTCAATTTAATTTTTGCGTAATTTTATTAGTTGTTGTTTCAAACACAGACCAAAATATTTTTACATAGGTGTGACGTCACAAGCGGACGCCATGACACCTATGAGCGTTTTCGCGCTTAAATTAAAAATATATAGAAAAAAATGCAATAATTTGCGTTAAAAGTTAGTTTATTGCTGAAATATTGTTTTTTTCGGAAATAGTTAATATTTACCTACGTAATGGAAAAGAATTTCAAAATCAGTCATCATGCCTATTCACTATGGATTTTCTTTTCAGGCACAAGTGGTAATAAGGCGAATATGATTAAAAACGGAACGAAGGCCGAAAAGACTGGGGAAGTGTACTCGGAACTGGTGCAATTAGAACTGCATCCGATCGTCCCCAACGCCGAAGCGTTCGAATGTGAAGTGTGCTTCGTGGAGTGTGGACCCGGGGAGGGGGTGGTGCTGAGGGACTGCGTCCACACGTTCTGCAGACAATGCTTGGGCGACGTGGTGCGGCACAGCGAGGAGCCGCAGGTGTCGTGTCCCGCTCTGGGCTGCGGAGGGCTGTTGCAAGAGCGAGAGGTCCGAGCGCTCGTGCCGACGGAAGACTACGAGCGCTGGCTGCGTCGCGGGCTGGCGGCGGCCGAGAGCGGGACGCGCGACGCCTTCCACTGCCTCACGCGCGACTGCGCCGGTTGGGCGCTCTGTGAGCCCGGCGTCACACGCTTCCCGTGCCCCGTCTGTAAATGTACTAACTGTCTGCGGTGTAAGGTAATTATAATTTTATTCAAACTTTGGTTTACCCTTGTACAGTGAAGTTTTTAGTCCTAGTTTGGCTTAAAAATCAAACTATCCTCGGATCACATAATATATATAACAAATATAACTGGCACTAAACAGTTGCTGTGGTCTGGAACGCTTTGTCCATGAACCATAAGCCTAGAAAAATCAACGGACGGAATTCCATATAATAATAAAGTGAAGCACCGTAGTAAGCTCGGTAACGTGTATTTACACGTTAACACCCACACATACAAACCATAGTAAGCTCGGCGTCCGCCATTACGCTGCTAGCGTTGATTAATGCACACGTAATGAATAATTAAAATAACTATTTCATTATGCCACTTGAGTCGTGAAGTGTTGTTCATATAGCACTTTACGTGATAAAAAAGAACATCACTTTCCACATGTAAAAACGCACACGCACAATTAAACCGCGCCGCCAATACGGTGCTTCACTTTGTACAGTGACAGCACTCCGACCGTGGTTTTTTCTAGGTTCATGCTGTGAACGTTCACTTTTGAATACTAATGGTAACTGAGAATACCCTCTTACACCCTCTTCACTCGAGACCCTCTTCCACCCTCTTCACTCGAGTGTTACATAAAAGCTAAATCTTCTACCAAATATAATTAAATCTTGTAATAAATCTAACTATATATTGTAGGTATCATCCACGTGTTTTTTTCATTAACTTGCTTAGGTATTAACATAGATAAAATAGTAATTGTATTAACTAGGTACTAAAATTTGTTTCAATTTTCCTCATTAAACAAGTAATAAAGACTTGTTTGAAACTAAAATGATGATTTTTTTCTTGCAGGCTATACACGTGGGAGAAACTTGCGAACAACATCGTATTAAAATACAGGAAGCTCTAAAGTCTGTGGAAAGTAATGAACAAGACGAGGGGACCAAAACTTTAATAGAAAACCTGATATCTCGCGGAGAAGCCTTGGAGTGTCCGGAGTGCAAAGCTATAATAACTAAGAAGTGGGGCTGTGACTGGGTGAAATGCTCGGCGTGTAAAACGGAGATCTGCTGGGTGACGCGCGGCCGGCGTTGGGGGCCTGCAGGTAAAGGCGATACTAGCGCCGGCTGTCGGTGCGGAGTCGACGGGAAGCGATGTCACCCATCTTGTGCCTATTGCCATTGAGATGAACACAGACTCCTCACGTCTATGTTAAGCAGTTCTCCGTTAAAAGTCTGTTCCCAGCAAAAGATCAAAGTGTAAATAAAGTGACTAGAGGTAAGGAGGACCAACACTGAAAAAGTGGCAAGCTATAAAAGCATTAAATAGTGGTTCATAAATTGACCAGAATGGCGCTAGTGTAGCATTGGTGTTTGATATAATTGGTTGGTTTCGTAGTTCATGAAATCACCGCAAATAAAATGCCACTAGAGCGCCACGCCCCAATTCTACTACAGCGCCGCCCAATTGAGCGTATTCGACGGACACTCTCATATATAGAGTTGGGCCTCCTTACCTCTAGTCTCCATGGTTTAAATGTTAATGGAATCAAAATAAAATGTAATAAATAGTAGATCTGAGTGATATTAATGAGAGTGCCAAAGACCAGACTGACAAAAGTTCTTGATTTAAAAACCCTCTGCAAGTGGTTCGGGGTACAATCGTGACAATGTTAAAAGGTCGATTATGATCGCCAACCTCTGATTGGGCTGGTACTGTAAGAAAAAGACCTTTTAATTCACTCGAATTAATTATTTTATTCACTTTCACTCGAAACTGTAACTATTTTGCATATAACTATGTGTAGACTATGAGTCTCTACATAGTTATATGCAAAAATGTAGCACTACTGAGTCACAGGTGTGGTGTGCAAAGTGCTTTTGTCACCGTCTTACTAAGTTAATTGTGACTAGTAACCGTTGTTACTAGTCACAAATTAACAACAAATTTACTGTGAAATCCACCAAGTCTGTGGATTTGTTTGGGTAATAGGCATCATAGAACATAGTATCTTTTGCGCATTTCCAAATATATCCATAGATGTGATAAGTTTGTATGTACTGAGGTTTATAATACTTCCTACTTATTTATTCATCTAATACAATGTATTAATGTTTTATTTAGGTATTATGTGTTGAAATTGTATTTTATATTAAAGATTATTTTATAGATATTTGTGTCTTCAATTAGGATAAAGCTTTCAGTGATGATAAATTTTATTTGTTGTTTTTTTAACTGATTTCAAAAAAGAAGGAGGTTCTCAATTTGACTGTATGTTTTTTTTAAATTTCATCATTTCTAAATATGCCATTCCTATCATCCAAAATTAAGTATGTAATTCAGGAAACACAAATGTAACATTGACAATTTTAAGATTGAAGCGACCAGTTCCAAAGTTCCTCACGACTAGAACCAGAAGCACACCCATCCCGAGGGGTGGCTTTAGTAAATGAATATCACAAATACCCCTATGCGCATTTGCATTGCATGCGGCATGTGTTCATAGGATATCTTTCTGAATATCCTGATATCACTACTTATACACAGTGCTTTACACAGTTAAATTTCAAATTAAAGATTACTAACTAAGGCAGGAAATCATTCTCGTTTACTCATGATTATTCCTGTACTTAAAGTTTAAAAAAAACCTTGCCGCAAAAACATGTATGTTTTCTTGATATTATCACCAGGCTGGCGCAACTCAAAGGAAAGAAAATGATGTATGAAACAGGTGGATTGGGTAATGCCGGAATAACCCGACTAAGTCAAGGCGATTGCGAAACCCATTAAGTTATTAGACATCACCGATTCTCTAATTTGGCCGTATTATACATCAAAACCACAATAAACCTGTATGTATAAGTTACTCTATGCAATAAACCATCGGCGGCCATATTGATGTGTTGCAATATGGCGTCTTTCATTTCAACTGCTTTGTTTGTTTGTTGTTTATTTTCGGATTTTTCGGCAAGCAGAGTATTGATTTTTATAAAACTTGCCAAAATTTTAGTGTTTAAATACTCTTTCTTCGTAGTGTTACATTTGGTGTATCGTGTTTAGTGTTCTAGATGCCGAAAATAAGCTGCGAAATATGTGGCCTAAGAACGAGTCGCATTGATAATAAAAAACGAATATTTTTGGCCCAATTCCCGCTGGATGAAGATAGGTTAGTACATATTATATCTTGCTGCTGTTCTAAAACCATGTATAATATAGTTTATTGGGAGTTTAGTTCAAATTTTCGAATAAAATTGTGTTGCATGTAAAATGTAAACAATAGTGCAG
This sequence comes from Synanthedon andrenaeformis, assembly GCA_936446665.2. Taxonomy (NCBI): domain Eukaryota; kingdom Metazoa; phylum Arthropoda; class Insecta; order Lepidoptera; family Sesiidae; genus Synanthedon; species Synanthedon andrenaeformis. The sequence goes on along the minus strand of OW387777.2, from coordinate 11,232,603 downwards.
TGCCATTTTTTATCGACAATCGGCAAAAATTTCTTTTTGATTTTATTGCACTGAATGATAAGAAATGAACACATGCATACACCCCAATGTACCAATTGGTTTGTTTTAGTTTTATTTTGCCTTTCTTTTTTATTTATATGTATATTTAACTAAAAAATAACATTTATTATTCATTTACTTTCTAGGTGCAGGCAAGACTTTGAAAAGAAAAAAACAACAAATGAAATGCTGTTCCATGTATCGGAATCTCTGCCAATCCATTGAACGATGAAGTTTTCAGTGAACTCCCTCTCCATATTGCTAAAAATGCTGTAAGAGATGAACTCATGCATACACCCCAATGTACCATTTGGTTTGTTTTAGTTTTATTTTGCCTTTATTTTTTTATTTATATATTTAACTAAAAATAACTTTCAATATTCATTTACTTTCTAGGTGCAGGCAAGACTGAAAAGAAAAAAAAAACAGCTGTACATACAACAAATGAAATGCTGTTCCATGTATCGGAATCTCTGCCAATCCATTGAACGATGAAGTTTTCAGTGAACTCCCTCTCCATATTGCTAAAAATCCTGTACAAACAACAAATGAAATGCTGTTCCATGTATCGTTCCAATCCATTGAATTACTTTATGAAATTATTATTACGTTATACATGACATAATCCAATTTTTATGTGTGTTACAGAACCTTCAACGTCGACCTTGGATACTGCCGTAATTAACTTAAAAAATAAATAGATCCTGCAGTCCTCAAAGATTTTATGTGAAGTTACTCTTGTGGCTAGGGAGCTGGGTGCCAAAATTTCTATATGATTTGTTCGTGTTAGGATGATGTACCATAAAAAAACATTAAGGACCGCGTCTGCCACCATGACAGCCCTGCGTTGTCAATTGAACGACGAACAAATCTCCTGATATCAGTAATCCGGTTGTTCACGTCACTCGAACTGTTGAGCCTCCTCTTGTATCAGTAGTTCGGCGCTGGTGCTTTGTTTTCTAAGGTACTGTATGTACACATAAGGCTCTTATAATAATATCAAGAAACTTCAATCAGTGTCCATTATTCAACCTCTTTATTTAATTAGCCGTTATCAATGTATTTTGTAGAGATTCCTTGTGCATCAAATGCTCTAAGTATGGCCATATCGATTGACAGTGTAACTCTTCCTAGCATTTGATTTACAATTTGATATATCTTTTTTATATTTTTAAAGTTATTATTAATATACATATTTATTCCTCTTATCTTACTTCGAAATGTAAAACAATCGTCATGTGTGTACATACATCAGTACTTTAGAAAACAAAAGTTTTTCACCAGCGCCGAACTACTGATACAAAAGGGGGCTCAACAGTCCGGGTGAGGTGTACAACCGTACTACTGATACCAGGCGGAACAAATCATATACCAAAATGGCACCCAGCTAACCATTGTTTTTTTCGTTCACTGCTTCTCTGCTACTCCGTCAGTCGGCGATAACCGTAAACTGTATGATAGTAATAAAGCGATGATTGTAATTATTTGTTTTTTTATTTGTCAATAAATAATATTTAAAATTATGTAAGGCCTTTTTTTGGGATTTTCATAAAACCATAGACTATAGAGTCAATTATACTATCGACCTTATTTATCGTAACAATAGCACATCCTTATTTTTATGTTCGTTATGTTGGCAGCATCGTACTTGTTAATTTTGGTTAGGTTGGTATTGGAGCAGTCCATCTTTGTCATAGAACAGTGGATTTCATTTTCATTGTATGGGAGTCCCGTCTCTTAAAACGTAGTGATTATATACTCTTTGATTATCACGATTTTTTGTCTCAAGGGCAAAGGAGAACGTGAATATTTGGTCAAAGAAGTAGTAGGCACAGACAGAATACTATAAACTGACAAGGTGATCATGGGTATTGAAGTGGTTAAAACCTTTTTTATGTTTTGTATATGTTTTATTGTAGATGGGAGGTTTGTGACCCAATTCATCTTTTTTAGTTGCTCAAGTTTCAATCGTGCACAGTTTTCATCTACCTACTACCTACTCGGTAGTAGACAGATTCTGTTTATGTACAGCCTACCATAGATTATGCAAATTACAATCACGGGCTATGCATAAATTGGTCGCAGTCTCTACGGTCGCAGTTCTATATGCCTCACTGTCATCGTTGACACTGACAGTGACAATGACAAATCAGTTTTCGCGCTTATAGAGCGGGCGGGGCGGCTTTTGGGGAAGTCCCAACTCCGGTCCAAATAGATCGTTTTAATTTGGTTTTAATAGATACAAATATAGTTTTTTTTCTTAGTAGTTATTTTTAGATATATAATATAAGGATTATTATACGCAGTTGTTGTGCATCATGAGTGAGGAATATAATTGGTAAGTAAGTACTTTTAAGTTAAGAAGGTAAATAGGTTAGTTTGTGTACTTATTGGAATGATAAGTTTAATGGCTTCTTATTTTTGTTTAATGGCAATCGGCACAACACATTTTTCAGTGTTAAGTATATTATAATATTCAACTTAGAAATCATCAATACTAATAATAAATCTGTAAAGGTATTGTATGTATGTATGTTGATATGTTCCTCCATAACTGAAACGAATTAACTGATTTTCATGAAACTTGGTAGATAAACATTTGGACGTACGGGACACAGGATAGGCTAGTTCATATATTTCAACGCGGTCGAAGTCGTGGTGGGCAGTTGGTGGGCAGCAGTTAGTTCACAATATATACATATACATATGTAATCATTTCATAATTCAGGTTATGACACTTGACTTTGACAGACACTTAATATTTTTCAACGCGGACGAAGTCGTGGGCACCAACTAGTTAAGTACTATAATTTCAATATTCCAATGAAAACATAATGACGTCTATAAGTCGATCCCGCCAGTTTTTTAGGTCATATATATATTTTTAATTACTTTATTTATTTATTTATACGGTCTAATATTTCGTTTAACTTAATATTGGTGTAAACACAAACTCATTAGTTATACGGTATAGACACCATGTACCGATAACAGACTATGCCGAGTATGTGATAAAGTAAGTACCTAAACAAAACATCATTGTTTCATTGTATTTATAAATGTAATTGATATTATACTCACACAATCTGTCATAGCGACGTTTGTGAGTGTTGCAAGTGCAGTCTTATTTTTCTTAGCTTATAAAGTAATTCTTACAAATAAAAGTAAATGTAGCATACCTACAAATAATAAAATAGTTTCTATAACAAATATGAAATGAAATACGAGCGAATTAAACATTAAATGAAAAGATTATGGTTCATAAAAAATTTAGGTATACTTGTTATTGTTTCAACAATTTTATTATTGTATTTTAAACCGGATGACTAATCATAAACACACACTACTAAAAAAAGTGTCGCAAAAATCTGTAATAGACAGACATGACACCTGAATTTGGTAGGACATGTCACATATTAATAAGCCAAACTTCTTTTTCCTTGAAGGTACAATTGGTTAGGTAGATTAAATTTTAGTTCATCACATAATCTGATAAGTAATTTAAGTTTTTAATTAAAATATTCTTTTGTTAACCATATATGTAATTTTAAATTATTATTTTTTTAATTAAACACCATTTTTTATATTTTCTGGGGGGTTTGTTAGTGCTTTTTTTTCTACATGCCAATAGGCTATTTGACTGATTTTGAAAAATTGTTTTAAATTATTCGTTGGTATATGATTAATACACCACATGTATATTTCTGCGAAATTTGCAGTATTTTCCGTAAAATATTGTGTTAAAATTTAAATTACAATATTCGCGCTAAAAACGCTGTTTCTGTTATGGCAGACGCCATATGATCTGCGTGACGTCACAGCCAAGTAAACTAGTGTACCAAAGTGTATAACAATAAACAATGTTGACTTGCGTGTGACGTCACGCGAGGCGTAGCCAACCACAGACCGTTCTTGTGGCTGAAGAAATTTAAAAAATAATTTGAATTTATTTTCTTTATTTTGCTAAATCTATAAATATTTTCGGATAAAAATAGAAATAAATATGTTTTTTTATGTTATTACCTAAAAGATGACCACATTTCGTAGCATATTTTTAATAGTGTCAAATAGCCTATTGCCCGTGCATTCATAACATGCCATCACCATCCTATCATTCTATCATTCACTCGTTTGATAGATGAATAAATAGAGTAAAATATTCAGTACCTAGTACAATTTGGTTATGATATTAACAGTAATCTATGTTCGGTACCTAGTTAATCTGGAGTACACCATATGTGCAGCTTGGCATAATATGTAGTTAAGAAGTTAAAAAGTGGCAATACTGTAGTGTTGTCCCTTTTTAACCATCTCGTTCATAAGAAAGGGACGACTCAAAGGTATTGCCACTTTTTAATTTCTTAACTATTTTGGCAAGCAATATGTAGCGTCGTCGTTTGTTATCATTTGTTCTCTTTCGTCTAATCACAGAATATGAACTGGAGAATATAATCATCTATGTGACTTTTTTTATTTAAATAAGTACATCATCAGATTCATCAGTCGAATTGTATCTTTTTTCCCACTAACAATTACTTTATACTTAGATGTTCATTTTTTTATTATTATTTACAAAAAGTTTAAAAAATCACATCATGGTAGTGTTCTTACTATAATAAAATAAAATAAATTGATAAATGGGATTAATTATTCTAATATTGCGTGAATACCTAGCTAGGTAATATGATTATGCATAAAGTGTGGGTGGTGGAGTGAGTATGAATTTGAATTGCCGATCAGATAGATATTTTATCTTCCGACAAAATATCTATTTGACGGGCAATGGCAAAAAAATCGGATAGATGGATTTTTGTCAGAAGGTGAAATCCATAGGTAATTGATATATCCATAAGAATGTCCAAAATACCATGCACGGATAAGATAGAAGTGTTCTATTCTCCATGATAGCATGTCATGTTATGTCACTAAATGTCAAATTTGTTTTAAATTTCCATCTTTTAAAAATATTTTTGTGCAAATGTTATACTGTATTCGTCTAATTTGTATTTTGAAAAAGTGATTTTGGGATACTTTTACATCTTTAGGTGTTATGAGCTAAGCCTCTGTTTTATTATCGAGAAGGACCAATGGATAAGAAAAATAAAAGAAAAAACGAAATTTTAGTACAAAGAAGAAATAAAAGACTCAAAACTAGCGTACGAGGCCGTGATTTTAGGTGATTCAGCTTCTAATTGTTGTAGTTATATCTCAAATTCACTCCTTTCCTAATCATTCTTATCAGAGAGTGGATAAATGAAATCTCCAATTTACATGTGCACATCATTACTATATTTAAATTCACTTTACAAATTAATATTATATCAAAAACATTACAAACATAATACACTCATTACCATACATACCATTTCTAAATTTGGCTTTTCCACTGTCTTAAAACTGACGGCTGAGGTGTAGCCTTGGGGGCATGGTGGAGTTGGAGTATATTTTTTGAAAATAATCACATTATTTTTTTTCGTTTTTTTGTTCACGCTACGTATCGGGGGCGACTATACTAACGCTTTTGGTCATGTGAGGTTTATCGTAGGACGCTTAGAAACAAAGTTATGATGAGTAGCGGGGAAATAAAAAAAACGAAAAAAAAAACTAAAAAATTTCAAACATTTTTTGTCCAAAACGCCTTCAAACTGCACCTAGTATAGCGTTAGGGGCGCGACACTTAGAAAATTTTCGTCCAAAAAAGATTTTTTAATTCTCCCCTTTTTATGATTCAATCGGGTGGATTACTCCCAAGGGGAGTAACTTGTCATATAAAATTTTTTGAGAAACAATCTAGCGTAACATATTTGAATCGTTTGTTGTGACAACATTATTATTGTTTTACCATCACTGCAAACTTTGACAAATAATTTTGGTCTGGTCAGCTGGTCTAGTAGAATACATAGAGGTAGATGCGTTTTTCATAATTTTCTAACAACAACGTAAGAACAAAATAGTAAAGATACTATTTTTAGTGTTATGGGTAAGTTTATGTTCAAACAAAATAAATATATATAACAAAACAAAATAATATAGACTGTGTATTTGTGAAAAATATATGAAAAACAGCACAAAATATTTCTTCTTTGTTTTAGTATAGAAGTATGGATCGAGGACAAAAAAATATTGCAGGGACCATTTGAGTTGTTTTTGCGCCGTGATGCGACGGTGAGTGACCTTCGAAGAGAGGCGGAGATTACTCTGGGGGTGGACGAGTGTTTGCAACGCTGGGTCGTTGGCACATCAATCTGTCATGATGACAGTATTATTGTCGCTTCCCTCGTCAATGAACAGCAACAAATGCGCCGGTTGGGCGCTTTGCGATCCCGACGTCAGGGTTTTCCCATGTCCCGTCTGCAAATTTACCAACTGTCTGCCGTGTAAGGTAATTATATTTTTTGGTCAATCTTTGGTTTATCCTTGTACAGTTAAGTTTTGAGCCCTAGTGTAGCTTAAAAATCAATATATCTACGGATGACATAACATATATTAAAGGACCCACAAACATCCCTGCCACTTAGTGCGAATCCGACCATGCAACAAAGCGCTTGTCTATCAAGATTCCACTTGTCTATCAAGCTACATTATCAGCGAGTAACATAGGCTATATTTTATGTTCATTACGCGGTCGAAGTCGAGGGCATCAGCTAGTAATAAATAAAACATCCATTTAGTAGGTATATAACATATGAATTTATTTATTAGTATCACGCAAGGGTTTGTAATATTATTATGTAAGTAGAATTTAAAAGTGGCATTTGATGTATGTACTTAATACCTACTTACTTATTATATATTATTACTTTTATTTTAAAAGAGCTCAAACTCCTTCTTTTCCGTGCCAGTTCCTTAACTATTGTGGTGCAGTTATTAAAAGTACAGTTTGTAGAATCAGTCGCCATGTCTCCGCACGAAATCAAATTAAATACACAAAAATACGTGTGTCTGACCGCGCTGTTCTCGCAGGCACACTGCGGTGATAATTTGCCGCTGAGTCGTGAGTTCGCCCGACAAGATTTCGAAGTCGGGGTAATAATAATTATTATGTCGATTTGCCCACGACCAGATGCAATCTACGGAGGCGCCCCACCACTGCCCCCAATATTGCCACCGATTGCAGGGATGTGTGTGGGCCCTTTAACTTATAACAAATAGATCGAAGACAATGCAATTTAGCCAATCCTACCACTGACAATTTAGAAATACAGAATTATATAGGGTGGTATTTTGAGATGGGTCAGTAAGTGCAGCTACCTAAACAATTATAGCTGGAACAACTTAGACTATCCATAATTTTAATAGTTATTCCCATCGGCATTCACAGATTTTGGATAAATGGTACAGTCAGTGAGAAAGGAAAATTTTCACCTTTAGTTTTTACGGCGCCAGTCGATTCCGTTACTTATAACGATAAATTGACCCTATGGTACCAATTGAGGTTAGAGTACTATTATATAAACCTCTAAAATCGCAAAAAAAACTACTTACCTACATACATTTCTTACAGAATGTTTGTGTGTAATTTGCAAAAAAATATTGCACCCGTTCGAAGGCGATGGCTGGTCGCTTGTTAAACATTTTATTTTTTTATGTTAAGGTCGACACACATTTTTATGATTTTATGTTAAGGCTCTGGCATCCTCTACTCACTGTTACTGCTGTAAGTAACAGCATACATACTGTTACTTCACGTTGGTCTTCTGTAAGTTTGTAGTCACTGCCGCCAGACAGGCAGCCCAGATGACTGCGAAACGTCACTATTTAAAAATGATAAAATGATTTATTTTGTATTCTGAAGGCTATACACGAAGGGAAAACGTGTAATGAATATCGTCAAGAAATTTCATACAACAGTAAAGAAAGTGAAAATAGCAAACAGTTGATAGAATCACTGATATCAAGGGGCGAAGCGATGAAGTGCCCACAGTGTGAGTCAGTGATAATGAAGAAGGAGGGCTGTGACTTTTTGATTTGTTTCGCGTGCAAAACGGAGATCTGCTGGGTGACGCGCGGCCGGCGTTGGGGGCCTGCAGGTAAAGGCGATACTAGCGCCGGCTGTCGGTGCGGAGTCGGCGGGAGGCGGTGTCACCCAAAATGTGGCAATTGTCATTAAACACTTATAAAAAAAAAAATTAATCTGAGTGTAACTCAGGAACGAATGGCACAAATTTGATTACCATCAATTTGAGCTAAACTTTTAAACATTGAGAATTGTTTTAATTTTATCGTATTGTAAAAGCAGTGCGTTTAACATAGACTGATGTTGTAATTGACAGATTTGATAAGAATTTTTTCTTTTTCTTACATATTTTATGTAGGTAGCAATGGCATTTTTTAAACGGTTCAAAATTTTTATTGTGTCAAAATAGTTCACTACCAATCCTATTGTTCAAACATATTTGGTTTTAAAATGATTAAAACCTTGGTTTAAATGCTTAACAATCGACTAATTTATAAAAATACATTTTATTTTACAAATTAAATTTAAAAATATGTACCATATTTTACAACCATACACGATTTCATCGAATTACTTGTGATCACAAAATAAATCATTATTATGCGTGTACAGTTGGATAAGATTGTTGGTGTAAGATTCGTCCCCTTAGCCTATTTTTTATAACCTTAAGCATTTAAAAATTAATTTATGTTACGTCATTTTATTGTTTAATTTGCGAATATTATTTTTGGAATCGTTTGAATTTTTATTTAAAAATACATAAGTACTTGAATTGATTTTAAAATTGAATGATAGGTATGTGAACATAATATAGTTACTTCAAAAGTTGTAACACCCAAAGGAATAGTTTCTCCTATGGTTGAAATTACGTAAATACTATAGAAATGTTTTAACATAGCCTATAATGTTAAATATTGGAAATAAATTACTATTTTTATGTACAATCTTTGAATTTTATTTTTAGTATAAATATTTTAAAAAACATTGTTCTTTGTAATTATATCAACATATAAATATGTTGGACTCTTCACATGCCCTATCATGAGCTATTTCTCAAAAGGAAAGAAGTTTGTTAAAAATGTTAAGAATTACTCATTGAATATGAAACTTTAATTGCAATAATAATATACCAAAACAATTTTTGTTGGAAATGTTTGGTGCAGTAACCAGTCTAAATATACAAATTAAAGATGTTATGTGAGTTCAATCTCATATATGTATTTGATATTGTTAAATGTGTAGTAGGTAGTTTCAATTCATAGATAAGAAAAGCAGTGTTTTTGAACAAATTCTAGTTTTGAGCTTTCTTACGAGGCCCATAGTTAGAGACCACGTTTCAGCGCTATAATATCATCACTGGCAACATTGTCGAAAACTTTTGTTTTAAGGCACTGATGAATTTTGGACGAAAATTTTTTTTTTTTAATGTAAGGTCGGCAGACAGGCTGACGATCCATTTGGTGGTAAGTGGCTACCGTCGTCTGGTTACACGATTGTTATATGCAAGACCTTTTTTTAACGTTGGGAAATCCTCTTGGATACTCTGCAGTGTAGGGGACACTGCCGCTTAGATGATGAAGCAACTTTTATATAAAGTTTTTACTTTTCGACCACGGAATACCACCGTGAAATAACAGCATATGTGATGTTGTGTTTCGGTGAGTGAGTAAGGGATGCCAAAGCCCACTACCCCATCCCTTATCTTTCTATGGTCGACTGCGCATTTGTAGCACCTATGGCGTACCTATGAGGTGGTTAATATAGCGCATAGCATAATATTATAGCAGATTATTTTTCCAAAGCGCATAGCGTCAGCTATATAAGTAGACGCTACAAACAACATATATATACTCTCGTGTTCCTTGCTACAAACGAACGATGCGCGATCGCTCCCGACAACTGCGTAGGCGTAGCTCTAAAAATAGCATAGCAACTAGATGTAGCGTAGCGTAATCATGTAGGCGCTAGCTATCGGAGCCGCGCTGCGCACAGTACGCTGTTCTCTGTGTCACAGACACCCTTATGTATTTAACTTTTTTCTATAAGTTACTAGTGGCCCGCTCCCGGCTTCGCACGGGTGCAATTTTTACCTTAAAATTACCTTACATAGCCATCTGTTAGAATCTTTTGGAACTCACAGACAAATAATTGCTGGATTGAATAGGTATCAACAGATGGCGCTATGTTAATAATCTATAATATAAAAAAAATGAATCCCTAAATGTGTTGCTAAGCGCAAAACTCGAGAACGGCTGGGCCGATTTTAATTCTGTCTTCACTCATGGATAGAGGGATAATCAGGGAAGGTTTTTACGTAAAAAAATGCACCCCGGAGGAAGCTGGGAGCGGGCCGCTAGTATTTTTGCAAAAAAATAATAAACAAAATGAGATATAAACTATCCTATCTTAAGTTTGACCAAATTACATATAGTTACGAAATTTTATCAAAATCGGTTCAGTAGTTTGGGAGTTCATCGCGGACAAACAGGTGACATGTAATTTTTATATATATGTATAAGGATTTAATTTTAATGAAACGAATATAATTATGTGATTTTTTTTATTGGTTACGCCACCCCCACAGACGTATATTTTCAATTAATAAAGATTACAACAAATTATGAATTAATTAATTAGGTACAATTAAATAACTTTTTATTATCGGGAAACCATAACCATAAAAGTTCATTGATTTTCTTGTATTATTTTAGACTAAAATTGGTCGAACTAATTTAAAAATATTTTTGTATAGCACGCGGTCTGTCCAACGAGTGACCTGTAATATAGCAGGCTGCGAGATCGAGCGTGCTGCATGATTAAAAGCGCGTTGTGGCCGCCCACACGCTTCCTAATAAATAATGTTAATCTTGAGAATTCATTCTCTACTTTCTTTCCTCATAGGATCCGTATAAATATCAATAAAACTTGTGCGCATATTAGGTATTCTTCTTTATTTATCAGTTCATATTTAAAATACTTTTTAACATCAATCTTATAAAACACGTAGGTAAAGCAACTAATAAACATTTCTATTTTAAAAATCAAACCAAAAATGCTTCACACATGTTACACAATAATCAAACTATAATCTTAGACTTTTTCATGTCATCAAAATCAATTTACTTCTTTTCCCTATTTGAAATCTAATGTAGAATGTATGTATTTATAATCAGCCAGTATTCAAATACCCTCAACAAATAACACGTTATAACATAGCGTTTTTAGTAGCGCGCTAGAAATTTATAGCTTATAGTCTGTAGCATGCTATTTTTATAGCTCTTATTGAACAACTGCAGTATGTACCTATGCTTGTGTTATAGGCGACGGTTGGGCGACGGCAGTCACCTACCATTTTAAATGGACCTGAGCCAGCCTGTCGAGCTTGACAAAAAAAACTTATTCGCTAGTGAAAGTGTTAATTTTTCAACCAGAAAAACCACTTTTCCAGACGATTTTTCGCGAATAAATCAAAAAGTAATTATTTTATCGAAAAATAAATCATTCGGTCATAATAGCCGAATATGAAACGAATATTCAGCCCTTCCCTAGATACCTGGCAATTTTTATTGCCCGTGTCCACACAGGTGAACTAAGTAAGAGTAGACCACGGGCAATACCTGCAATATGATTAATATATAAATTATCATAATCATTATGATAAGCCTTATCTTATCTAGGTACATGGTTAATATAAATGACACAAGAAATGTAGCTTTTATTTTAGTTCTTTGGCAATTGTAGGAAGTAGTTGTGCATCAAGTGCAAGGAAAATAATTTGTAAGTTCTCAAGTTTTTACTTAATTGTACATCTTGTTTTTACTTACCTATTTACTTATTAGTTGAATTGTGGTGAGGTATCTATAAGAATATTATACTCGATGGGGAAACGACCTACAAAAATACCCCTTAAAATACAGCCACACTTTTGACTAATTTTTCTATAGAAATTCCTTTAATTAAATCTTGAAGGTTGTACAGGTATATGCACCCACCTCTACATACCCGGACGACGAAGTCGAGTCCTCATATGAATAAATAGCGAAAGCTATGGATCAGACTAGACTGACCTAATTCACAGTTGTTATGGGGAAAATGGGAATACAGAGACGTGACAAATCTAAGGTTCTTACGCGTGGAGGCCGCTGCAGAAGCGGCCTCGGCGCGCAAGTTGCGTGCTCTGTACGACTTCGAAGCGTTTAACTTAATCTAACCTTTCTGGTTGGGCAGATAGTGTACATGACGGACTCGAACGATCAGAACTGTTGGAAAGGCTGTAACGAGCGCGGCGAAGAGGCGCTGGATCGCATCGACCGCCGCTACGCGCGCCTCACGCAGCGCGACGCCGAGCTGGTTGACGCGCTTATCCACTACCACTCGCTGATGCAGCGGCCGCCCTACATGCCTCCGAGACCCTCGGCCGACTATAACGTCCCGTCGAGTCGCTCCGGCGGCAATCCTCCGCCGTCCAGGTAACCCGCGTCAGAGTCTTGATTTTTTGTATAGGTATTTGTTGGTTTGTTTTTAATGGATAAACTCAAAAGTCGGCGTCTTGGGTAGCGGACTGCAGTTTTGCATGAATTTTGCAGATTTGCCCTCCCTTTTGTTAACGATGGACAACACAGGCTTAGCATAGCTCCAGCTCCTGTCTCAAGTACTGAACTGATAAGACACATTGAAATTGTTCATTGAAAAAAATAAAATAAAGTTGTTCCAATTTGTTTTTTGTTATAGTGTTGAAGTATGGATTGAGGATAAAAAAGCATTGCACGGCCCATTCGAGTTGCTTGTGGGCTATGGCGCGACGGTGGGTGATCTTCGACGAGAGACGGAGATTTCTCTGGGGCTGGACAGTCGTTTGCAAATCTGGGTCGTTGGCACATCAATCATTTCTGATGACAGTATCAATCTTGCTTCCCTCGCCAACGAACAGCAACAAGCGAGGTTCTTCTTGTATTTAGTTGAAGATGAAGAAGGTGAGGTCTATTTATTAAAAAGCAAAATATAATAATATACCGTTTATAATTGTCAAGTTATAAAAAAGGAATGACAATGTTTCTGCGCAAAATTAGTCTATAGATACACTATCCTTCACTAGCTATCTCCAGCCGAATTGCCTGAATTGGTTCAGTGACTTATTTAACCGTGGAAAAAATGATTTTATTATGGATTTTCTTTGCAGACGCTTATAATACTTTGGAAGTGTACTCCGAACTGGTGGAATTAGAACTATATCCGATCTTACCTAACGCCGAAGCGTTTGAGTGTGAAGTGTGCTTTTCGGAGTGCGGACCAGGAGAAGGGATGCTGCTGAGGGATTGCATTCACACGTTCTGCAGACAATGCTTGGGCGACATGGTGCGGCACAGCGATGAGCCGCAGGTGTCGTGCCCTACTCCGGGCTGCGGAGGGCTGTTGCAAGAGCGAGAAATCCGAGCGCTCGTGCCGGCGGAAGTTTATGAGAGGTGGCTGGGCCGTGGACTGTCGGTGGCCGAGAGAGGAATGCGCGACGCCTTCCACTGCCTCACGAACGACTGCGCTGGATGGGCGCTCTGCGATCCCGACGTCACGCGCTTCCCGTGCCCCCTCTGCAAATGTACTAACTGTCTGCGGTGTAAGGTAATTATATCTACTGTAAACTAACACTCAGAGTTCGCTAAAGTATAGGGTTTTTTAAGGTCGATGCAAAATTTAGACCATTTAGATTGTTTAAGCCATATTTGTCATAGACTACTTAAGTGTGGATATATATTTTTAATTCTATATTTACATTATCATTTAAAAACTCCCATTATTAGGAGTCATTCCCGCTTGATCCGTAGGTTTTCTTTTTCCCATTAGAACCGATGAAATTTTAAATTTCCCTTTGGTTCCGTCGATAGAATAGGCAGTTAAAGTAGACAGAGGAAAAATTATTAGTATTAGAAGACATTGATTCGCCCTAGCCTCAAAAACACAGCCCAAAATATTTAATATTATTTTTTAATTCCGGGATTCGCTAGTCAATAATAAAATAAAAGGAGATTCATTTTTGTATGTTAAAGGCTATACACGAAGGCACCTGTGAACAGCATGTTGCTAAAGTACAAGTAGCTTCATACAACAGCAAAGAAAGTGAGAGTAGCAAAAAGTTAATAGAAGCACTGATATCAAGAGGCGAAGCGATGAGGTGCCCACAGTGTGCGACAGTAATAATGAAGACGGGAGGTTGTGACGGGATGGTTTGCTCTGGTTGTAAAATAGATATCTGTTGGGTGACGCGCGGCCGGCGTTGGGGGCCCGGAGGTAAAGGAGACACTAGCGGCGGCTGTCGATGCCGTATCGGGGGGAAGCTGTGTCACCCAAACTGTGGCAATTGTCATTAAAATAAAATCCATATATATAAGAATTAAGACCTGTTAACGAATTCATTGAATCAGAACAAATTTTGATTGATATCAAAAGTCCTGTTAATATTAATTTTTAAATAGGTAGTAAATAATTGTAATCAAAAATAATTTCTTTTTAATCTTGTAAATTGGAATTGAAATATACCTATATATTATTTTAATGCGTAAGTATATATATATTGGTTTTAACATATTATCTTAAGCACATAAAAATCAAATAATTTTACATTTTGTTGTTTAATTTTCTAATATTATTTTGAAAACATTTAAATTTTTATTTTAAAATATATGTATGGGTGCTAGTGCCCGCGTTACTTCAAACGCGTGATTTTTTGCATGGTTCTTCCTTATGAAAATAAGTGTAGGCCTAATATTTGCGTCCGACCTCGCAACTTCGCCTTATAGCGGACGCGAAGGACGCCAAGAGGTTTAGTCGGTAGGTCTTCCCCAATACCATCTCGGGGCAGGAGTCCGACATAACCCATCGATCTGTCCCCAGGCCGGTGGGTATCCATGATGGATTCCTCTTGTAAAAAAAAAAGGGTGTCAACATACTTTAAAAGTATGTACTTACCTGAAGAAATAGTGGTTAAAACCACACACACACCTACTATTGAAATGTTAACTTGGCCTTTTTAACCTGATAATGTATCAAATAAGTTAGAGAACCACAAAATGGTCTAAATGTGAACAACTTTAGGTATATTGGAAACTTTGGAAATAAATTGTTATTTTTTGTATAACTATTCTATTATTTTAATTATCATAGGTATCGCTACGATTTGATCTCAGTTCCTTACTTCTAAGGTAGGATATTGGTAACTTACTAAAATGTTAATTTAATTTTAGCAATATAAATGTGCCAAATAGGTATTTCAAGAAATAAAAATTAAATTAAATGGAATTTAATAGTATTTCATTGGTACCCATACTTAGAATTTCAACTCTTTATTCTTAATCTTACTATAAAAATCGGCATTCGGCACACCTGTAGCGTTGCTTGTGTTATAGGCGACGGTAGCCACATACTAATAAACATCATAGTGCCGACAAGAGGATCTCAAAATAATATTTCCTTATCGCAACCAACCAGAGGAGACAACTGTTAACAAGCTATAATTAAAATTACAATCTGAAGAGTTGGCTGTCCCACGATCTACTTGATGCTACAGCATCAGGTCAAGGTTACCATGTCATGGAAATACCACTGAAAAAATAGGACACCAAATTTCATATCAACAGAACATGTGGAAATTAGTGAACAGATCTTCATAAACTATAGGTAAGAATCATCACAATCAAGTCAGCTTTCAAAAACATCACCAGATCAAAATTGTTCCATCCATTTGGGAGCTATGATTCTAGACAGATACACAAACACATGTCAAACTTTATTTTTTTGTCTTGTTCTGGTATCTGCAATTGGTATCCAACATAAGCAGATTTGTTGTTATTTAGTATGACGGGTCGAGTGTGCCTTCCAATGAAGGCATCTATACTCATAAATTATTGACTCGATCAATAAGGCTGTAAGTATATTGGGCTACGCTAACACAACATTACAGCTACATAAAACTTTGCTACGGGTTAAAAAGAGGACATGACCAGGTGAGAAAATGGCAATGACAAGTGGGCCATGCAGATATTTTGTATTTAAAAATACTATAGAATATCAAGAGGATACAAATTTACAAGTAATATAAATATTAACATAGAATTGGACACAAGTGTGTGGATTTATTAATCCCGACAGAACCAGAGCAATGTCAAAATGTTTTATCTCTTATACTGAGGGCATGTAAAACAAAAATCATGCAATGATGATGAATATTATTTTTTGTTGCTAGTCTGAATAAAAGAAAGTGATAAGAAAATAACTAAAACATTGACCTATCCTTTCTTCTCTTTGGTTCTACTTTGGTCAGGCAGCGCATATGCCTTTGGAGTTGCTTGTCGTGATAATAGGTGACACCTTTGATGATAGTTGACTGTAGCCACCTATTATCAAGTGAACTGTCAGTCTGTCTGTCACTTATTTTCAATATCATCAGAAATGTAAAATAAACACACCATTTCACTCACTTACTTTATATTATCCTCAAGAAATCACTTAACACTAATATGTCCCAAGAGACGGATCACTTAAACATTACTTAAAATTCATATATAATTAAAAATTAGTATCGACGCATGGGTGGGCCACGACCTCCTGGACCACCACGACCCATACCGGGTGGAGCTCCCATCATGCCAGGAGGGGGCCCTGCTATCATTGGGCCTCCACGCATTTGTGGAGGTGCTGACAGTTGCCCTCTAGCTCCTGGTGCCATATGTTGCTGAGAAGGCCCACCAACTCCTCTAGCTGGACCCTGAAGACCTGGTGGAGCGCCACCGGCCCCAGAACCGCGGCCTGCTGCCCGACCACCTCCCGGACCTCCCATAGCACCAGGAAGGGGTACACGGGGAATACCTTCTTCAGGTGGAGGCGGCCCTTCAATGGTTAAGGACACTATGCTTTCACCACGCAACAAAACAAAGCCGAGTGTTCTCTTCTCTTCCCGGTCTCCCAGCTTGCTAGTTTTGTTTTTGATTTTCCTGAACTCTTCACAATCACCAAGAATTAAATTCATATGCTTGTCGAAAGCTTTAAACGTTCCGACAAATATACGGGAATCTTGTAATATCACTCTCACCCTGTAGGTTAAGAGCTGTTGCATTTTGTTATTTTTTCCGATCGTCTGAAAAAGAACACATAAAACATAACATATAAAACATTTATAACATTATAAAACTATTTGTTAATACAATCTAAGTTACAAACACAGGTTTTTGTTTTTAAACAACTTTTTTCCTTTTCAATAAAATACGTAAATAATTAAGTTAAGCACAATTTAAAATATCAAACCAAATTATATCTTACCATTTTTACAATCTGATTACTATGCAGACGTTGGATCAAAAATAATATCAACAATATTCAGTTTTGTTTTGGAAAAATATTCGGCGTCTATTCGCCGGAGCAATTACCGCTTTTAATTTTATGTCATATTGTCAATGTCAAGTCAAATCAAATGTCATGTGACATGTCAAAAAGCAAAAACAAACGATACCAAAACCACAGACCATTTTTGTTACTTGATGAATTCATCTATACTATGTTATGCTTAAAAATGAGGTAGGGTAATATCTACTTGGAAATCATTATAATGTTTTATCTTTTTTATGCGCCTTTGGTTTTAAAAAAGTTGGCACAATTAAGATAATTATGAAAGTAGTCTGTATATGTCGTAAAATTTGAAAAAACCCTTGTAAAATTATGTTATTTTTCTTTATATAGATGACATATAAGGGCGTTTCAAAATTATGACAATAAAAGTTTCACCAAAGTTCTTTATCGTGGATTAGGTACCTATAGTATGGAAGGTAGAAGTAAGGACAACCATCTCTGTGTATCTAAAAGTGTCCGTTAAAAGCTTAGAGTATTAAACCAACCGGAGACGCCACGCGCAATAAATTCTATGCAAAGAAGTCTGTCACTTTCTGCGCGGGGGACGAGGCATCTCACACAAAAACTGTTAACACTAACGCATTTCTCGATCTCGTCGCTACGCACGCACACGACCATATTATTAAACACTAGCATAAACTTTACGCACACATATCCATTCTCACACAGTTGACTACCTGTCCGTATATGAGATGACGTCATTTTTAAGTAAACAATGGTAGTGCTTGACACTATCGATATTTCATTGTCGATGAAATCTTCCAATCATTAAGACAAAGTCAAAACATTTTTTTTTAATTCAGCCTTTCCCTAATGGTTAAGGCAGAACTTTTGATTGATGTCATTATGATGTAAATACAGTATAGTTAATTCTTAAACTCAAGGGTATCCTAATAATATGAAGACAAATAAACTTGACTGACTGACATGTTTCTCCAACCAGCAGAAACTGAAAAACTTAACAGTTTCATGATACTTATTTAATACGGATAATCTAAATAATATCCAGAATAACACATCGATATCGATATTTGTTTTTGTTCTGACCCAGCACTAACTTTGCTGCAGTGTTGCCAATGTATTTATATAAAAACTGCCTAGTTTCTATTTTCGCAATAAGTCACGACTTCAGTTTATTATTATCTCTCTGATAAGTTGAATATTCTGACACTTACGGTAAATATCTTACAATAAAAATGGACACAGTGAAAAATTATTAAAAAAGTAAATAATAATAAATTAAAAAAGTATACAAACAGTAATCTATTCTTAATTGATTACGGATTTGCAGTACTAAATGGTATTATTAACTATTACAAATTTTTTATTAAATGTTGGTTCATTCAACTTTTAAAATTATGCAGAATTAGATCTTGTACAATAACACGGCAACACTTTTGGACTAATAATATTTTTTGGATATTTGGAAATTTTGGGCATTATTTGATAATATTTATATAAAATAATACTTACAGATGGAAAGTAACGTTATCCTTTTGAACACTAGATGATTCTGATCTCTTTTTACACGAAAACACGCTGCAATTCGGCATTTTTAGTTGACGTCGTTCCGCGAGCGTAGTCACTTATAGAATGGCACGCGTCGCGCGGAAACTAGTTTTATAAAACCCGTATGACCGCCGGTCTCGTACCAAGGCAGAGGGGAACGCCTGGCAGTGGCGTCTCCGGTTGGTTTAATGCTCTAAGGTTAAGGCGTTAAATAAGGGTGGCGCTAGTGTAGCAAGAATGTAAATTTTAAAGAAACCGCCAAAAAATATTAGAATAGTATAGAAAAGTAAACAAGGAAAGAAAAACTTCTGCTTTGTTATAATTATCACCATTATTATTATTTTATTATTCACCATTATATTTTAAAAAGTTTTATAACAGTCAATAAAATAAAATCACTAAAAGATATTAAAATCTCACGAAAATTAAATCACTCTCAACCATAGAGTTTATATAAGCAAGCAACCTATAGAGTGATAGTTAGCGAGTATGAACTGTAAGCACCGGTTTGAACAGTATCGACATTGCAATGACGACGCTATTAGTCACAAATGTCACGCGCGCTGATTGTTTCTCCCACCGATATTTATTTAAATTTAATGTTATAATGGTGAATGTGCAGTAGCAAGCTGTAAGAACGATTCACGGAAGCAATCTAAAAAGAACAATGATATTTCTTTTCATCGGTAAGTAATATTTTGATTAGAAAACACGGATTTTAACAAAATTACTCATGGCAAGAAAGGAGGTTGCGGGAGGCGCGGGGGCGGGTCCACGCAGGATGCGTTTCCGCGCCTCCCGCTTCACACCTCCTCAACCTTGAAGATAGTGCTGTACCACGTTGTACTCGAATATTGTGTAATAACATGATTTCTTCCGTAATAATAATATGTAAGTATTGTTTGTATTATCTACTAACCAATTATGGATCAATATTTAAAATAAAACTTTTGAATTGTATGTAATATACTCAGTGAAGTTAAATACTTACGGTTAAGTAAATATCTATCTATGACCATATGAATAAATAATAACACGGAATAAACAGTAGAACGGAATCTTCTTTTACTTTTTTTTAAGAGCGAAGAAAAGTACCTTATAACAAATGCTGCATGCAATGCAAATGGCATAAGGTTATGTGGGATTCTTAGCGCACTAAAATTCCATCTCGAGATGGGTATGGTTCAGTCCTGAGGGGACTTTGGAACCGTCACCGGACGTAACCGTCACAGGACGTGACCGTCCCAAACGCCGCCATTTATATACCTACTTCCCCCTTCACGTCGTTACGCCCCGCTGTCGTCCAGGCGTATTGCCAGTGTTGCTTACTGTTAAATATTGCTTACGTCTGAAGATAATATCGCTAACATATAAATTTTTCTTTACTTTGAAATCATTATTTTATTCTAGTTATGAGATTTATAAAAATACTTACCTACATGATTATGTTACGTACCTACATAATAGATATTTATAAATAATATATGTTATTATAAATACCATACCAAATGAAGCCATTTAAGTAAGTATTACTTACCTACAAATATATAATAAAATACATACAAGATCGTACGACAAAAAATACATACATACAAAATATATACCTACCTAATACTTAAACTAATTAAGTACTGAGATTTACGCGCAGACATCAATCGTGGCACATCACTATTCAACCGCTACATCTATCTATCAGTATCTATAATGGTAAGGTGACCAACTATTTTTTGTTCAAAAAGAGTACACTTTGCAAGCAAGTATTTCATAGGTGAAAAGAAAAGAAGAAAAAACGATAAAAATTTCATTTTCTTTTAAAAACATATTTTTCTTCGGAGTGGATTTTTTTTTTTTGCTAAATGAGGATGTTCGTCTAATAATGTAGCCACATCCGAACAACTTTCATTTTGCATATTAAATTTGACTGTTAAGACGGCAGATAATGTTTTTACAGAAAATTGCGACTTCTCACTGCTCCAATAATCATTCCCTAGTGAAAATACCCTTTCAACAGCAGCATTAGTGCCTGGACAACATAAGGAAATTTCTATTAAAACTTTTAAATTTTCATGTGGGATATGTTCTACTCTAAAATTCCGAAAAATGCGAAATTCAAATCACTATCAAACTCATGTCTGGTGTTTGCTTATAAAATTGAAATAAAATAATCTAAAAAAATGTTTTAGAAATACAAATGAGTATAAAAGTATACAAATGAGTACTTCCAGAGTACAGGATTTGAAAAGAGTACGGTTTGCGAAAAAAGAGTACAAAACTCAGTAAATGAGTACAGTTGGTCACCTTAATAATGGACAACTAGCGACGTTCGCGCTCTATAGCTTGCTTATATTTACTCTGAGCTCTCAACGTTATTTCACAGCAGTTTTTTTGTAGGTTATATATACTAAACTATTTAAGACGTAAATAGTTAAGGTTTTTAAATACTATGGTTTCATTAACTACTAGTCAGCAAAAATAATACAAAAATATTAAATTTTTCAACTCAGCGCACTTCACTCTCAACAACTGCTACATACACTTTTGCTACTCTAACATCATAAGGTCTAGATCTCAAAAGGACCATCTCTGTAGAAAGCCCATATCTCCGAATGACTTATCATGGTCATCATAGTCATTATAATTTTGCTAGAATTGCAAGGAAATATCAGATTTCAGTTAATGTAAAAGTGGTACTATTTTATTAATATCTCTTTGAACCACAGAACACTATATAGTTACTATTAGATACCGTTTATATATGGAGGGTAGAGGTAAGGAACGGGTAAGGAGGACCGAAATGTGTATTAAGAAGTGGTCCCCTGTAAGGTAGTGTAAGGTTGTGGAGTGTAGCCACACTCCATACTCCTATATAGTGTTCTGTTAACACTATTTATAGTTCGTTGATAAATATCAAACAGTTCGTTCGACATTATATTGAGAAAAATATTTAAGTACACCCATGCGAATTTATCGCTAATGCTAACACCATATTCGATTAATATACCAGAGACAAAAAATTAAACACGCCCTGCATCTAAAACCTGTTAGTTCGTAGCTCGTCAGAAAGGCTGACGGTATGCTTGATGGTAGGTGGCTAACTTCGCATACAGTGCAAGGCAAGCATCGCCATAGGTGTTGCAAGTCATGCAAGTGCGCTGCTGACACATGAGGAAATGGGCTCTGGCATGCCTTACCGAAACACAACAGTACCTATATAAATTAACAAAGTGAGATTTCTAATTTAGCCCTAACAATTGTGAAGCAATACGTATTACCATAGATAAAATACTACTTAACTATTTTAAAGATCAAAAAAGTCCTTAAAGACCGAGTGACAAAACAATAATCAGGGACGAGCCCATTAGTTGAGTGGTTTAAATGTTTGTATTTGACTTACGCAGGGGTCTTGAGTTCGATTCTCGACGGCCATGGACTTTTAAAAGTTGAATTATTTATCGGTGTGTAGGTTTTCCCTCTGTGTGTGTGGTCATACCCTGACAATTTTATAAGTGCTTAACTTCGGGAGCTATACAATTGATGGCTTTGTCTTGAAAATCTTGGCATCATAATATAAAACACACCTGAATTGCGATGCTGGATTAGCTACATAGCAATTGCTACGGACCCCGCGCATTGGGGGCCACGCGTAAAATATTTTTTTCAGCAAAAATATTTTTACGCTCCTATCTTAAATTAAAAAAATTTGTTCAACCTTAAGGTAAGTATAGTTTATTATAAATTAATAATAATTTACTCTTCATAATTTGAAGCTATAATTGATAGTGTTCAGTTGTGGATATGTTAACAAATTTAGCGAATTTATTCCTTATAATATTAACAATAGGCTAGATTAAAGTTTAAATTACCTTGAAGATTCTAATACAAACCAAGGGCCTCTTGATAGAATTTGCAACGGGCCCCGCCCATCTTAGGGCGGCCACAGACATCCGGAATGGCTCTCTGAATTCATAATCTGAATTCATATTATTAATTCAGAACGCCCGGAACACTATACAATGTCAGTATGCTCCACACACATTCTGATTTTTTCAGATTATGAATTTCTCAGATCGATCCGTAAGAATGATACTGACGAGCGTTCTGAATTCCGGATCGGAATATTTAAGATTATGATTTCATAACGCGCGTATTCCCATACATTTCAATAGAGCGGCACACACATACTGGAATCAGATTATGAATGTAGAGCCAAAAGCAAAGCGATAAGAATTAACTCCTCTTCCATGTAGACGTTTATTTGTACCGGGAATCACGAGACTACTGATCAATCGGAATTTTTAAGAAATGTGTGAGGCAAGGCGACGGAATTAAATAATTTGCATTCAGATCATGAATTCAGAGAGCCATTCCGGATGTCTGAGGCCGCCCTTAATCCAGCACTGCTGAATTGTTAAAGTAGCTTTAAATCATTTGTTTCATTATTAATTGTATTTAATTATTCATACCGGAAAACAGATAGATCGCCTGTAAAAATATTCCAATATTTTCGACGAAACTGCGTTAGATCCTTTGCACTGAACCAAGGAAATATGGAAATACTAAGGAAAACGATACGATAAATAAAAGCGATAAACCTTTTTTACGTGGTTGAATATATTTAAACTTAATCATAACACGTAACTAGATAAATACAAAAGCTTAATACTAGTCATTTCCTTAAACTCATAATAATGGGCACGAATTTATAAATAATAAAAAGTTTTAGTCTTTCAGGAAACACTACATTCAAACGAATCTTCGCTAAGTAACAAACAAGTAGAACTCACACGCGACTTACATCATTACACAAGCATACTAAACATACCCTAGGTATATGCAGATTCATCGTACAGCCTTTTTTATAGGAGTGAAACATTACAAGCTATAATTGAATCGATGGAAATGTTGCTATGACATTTCAGTGGCTGGGGGAGCGAATTGTATCACGGACGTATGTCGTACTATAGGCACTGGCGAAGGTTCGGGCTGAGGGATGAGTTTTCTCTTTCGGGGAGGGAGCGATGAAGGTGCTAGGATAAAGTGTAAGGCAGTTGTTGGTTGTGGCAAAGGCAGTGAAGGCAGCGGAGCAGGCGGATTGGGTGAGGTCGTCTCGAGTGTTGCAGTCGGTGTGGTGACGCACTGTGGCGATGGAGGGGAGCTTGGTGGCGTCGGAGGAAGCTGTTGTAACGCCGCTTCTACTATATCGCACATAACATTTCCGCTAACCACTAATGGACTGGACTGTACCGTAGGCCGAGGCGTTTGCGAGCCGTGCTCCTTGTAAATGTGCGCTTCCATTTGCTTTTTCGTATTAAAAGTTCCATCGCACACCGTGCAACGGTAACAACGCTCGCCGTAATGTTGAAAACGGTGCAGTTTCAATACATGATTGTAGCCGAAATCTCTCAAACAGATGTCGCAAGTGTACGGTCTTTCACCCGTATGTGTACGCGAGTGTACTTTCAATTGCTTGGAACAGGTGAATCCTTTGCCGCAACCTGGCGCCGGACACCTATAAGGCTTTTCACCGGTGTGGGTCCTCAAGTGTATAACCAGTTGTCCGGACTGGATGAACGTCTTGTGACAATGGGGACACGCGTGAGGTCTCTCTCCGGTGTGAATGCGTGCATGGCGGTGCAGTTTTCCGGAATGTTCGAACGCAGCACCGCATACACCGCAACGGTACGGCCTCTCCTTTGTGTGAATGCGACGGTGCACTTGTAAATTCTCCTTGACACTGAACATCTTGTGACAGTACTCGCATTCGAAAGGCCGTTCCCCAGTGTGGGTCCTGTAGTGGCGAACGAGACGTGCAGGCACGGCAAAAGTCTTGTGGCAAACGTCGCATCGATGTGCATCAGCGGCGGTGCGGTGTGATCGCGCGTGAGCTGTTAAGGCGCTGCGAGTGGACAGCGTCAGCCCACATTCACCGCATTGGTGCACGCGCTCCTCGTCACCTGTACGACAATATTGTTCCACTTTATACATAGGACAAGTTTCCATTTATTAAGGTCGAGTCGCAAGCTTGCTATAAGCGCGCTTATAAGGCACCAGCTTACAATGCAGTGTTGTGCTATGTTTATAAGCGACGATCAGGATGCATCTAGTATGGCATGATGTTCGAGGGGTGCTAGCGGGAAGTGGGGCGAGGAACGCGAACGGAGTGAATGTCCTCTGATAGCACGTGGAGGCGCACTCCGGTTTCGTACGCGCCGAAACCGTGGTGCGGCCGCCACGTGTAGGACAGAACGCTGACCCCTTCAAATATTCTCCCCCTACTTACCACATTTACCTCCACCTACCGCAACGTTTTCATTATATTTTCTAAGAATAACATTTAAAAATATTCTTTTAAATTTTGATTTTGAACATTCATAATATTATTATTAGATAGTATAATAAAAAACAATAGGTGGGTCTACTAACTAATCATAAAAATAAAGCTACTCCTACTTACAATTATACCATTTAAACAAAAATAAAATAAAAGATATACCTAGGTACTTAATAAATTATTGTTTTATAAGAAAAGGTCACAATTTATTATTGTGTACCTAATAAATATTTAATATTTAAAATTTTAATCATCAAATATTTTAAATAGTCTGTTAGTTATTTATTTATTAGCAAATTTCCTTTAAGTATTTTAATAATGTATTATTATTAATAAACATTGCAAATTACTAGTAATTATTAGATATATTCAACAGCGATAACAAATTACGAATAAGTACGTTATCTATGTTAACACACTTGAAAACCACTTACCTATCATATTTTCCAGTGGTGGGTTATTTCGAAGTGATGGTTCAATTGCGTCAATGTTGATGTAGGTTGTGTCTACGCTTCAGAATACAATACAAACGTTCACACGACCGACAGTCAGCGGCCAAATGCCAGCAAGCGCATCACCATCGGTGTATTTCTCCTTCTTCTCTCCTCTACAAAACGTCTATGTGTGCGTGCACGTATGCGGACGAAATAAGTTTACTAGTGTGCGCTTTTAAAACTCGGTTTGCTTTGTATATTGAGTCACAGACTACACAAATAGCAGTCTTATTATTATTTTTTAATTGTGAATGGTTTTAGTTTTGAACTTTTCAGTTTTTTATTCAAATATTTACTGTAGTTTATGTTCCATCGGAGTTAGTTATTTAATTTCATTGGCGAGATTATTTTCATTTGCTTGATGGCATTAGAATTTTCTTAGTAATTTTACGAATTCGTCAGTAAATATAATTTGGAAACTAAGCTATTGTAATAATAACAATATACAAATTATTGTAATAATGAAATTTCAGTAGGTATATATAATTATAATAACGATGCACCTAGAATATTATTATACAGCGAATTTTATAAAAATTTCAACTGCGACCATCATTTTGAGGTTTCTAAATTATCATAATGTAGGTACGTTATCAAAGGATGCACAAAGTTGCTTATTGAAAATATTAGGTAAGTTAATTAAGACTTGGTGTTCCAGACCATTAGCGTGGCCAGGGTTCAACTAGTGTGGGTGCCAATTTCAAATTTTCTGCCCAGCTTAATATATTTTTTTTAGACTTTGATGAGTACAAATTTTTTTAATTTTTATTGATAATTATATAATATAATGTAAGTTTAGAAAAAGGGGTACAAAAAAGAGATACAAGGGACAGTCCCACGAATCGCGAGCTGTGATTCGCTCTTTTAAATTATGATTGACAGGCCTGTGAGACGATCAGTTTAAAAAATAACGTTCCTAGTTTTTTGAAAACATTTTTATTTGAACGAGCAACAATTGAATATTTAAAATTGATTTAGTTTGTTCGCATTTATTATTTCATTTACTTGGATTACATATTCAATATTGTATTCTTAAAGATAAAAAAAATAGTTTGGTATGGGTTAATTCGGTTACTAAAAAACACTGTGTGCGCTTTAGTAATTTACGATTCCATATTTAGTTATCAATATGTTTATTACGTGAAAAATGGGTGATTTTTATTTTTAAATTTTCCGCTTCTAGGCGCTCCTTCAAAATTAGTGGGGGTGCCGCGGCACCCACGGTACCCATACTGGCCACGCCACTGTTCCAGACATTTTTAAATTGCGGTAATCGAAGCCAAAGCCAATCTTAGTTGGAACCAGTTGGAACTGAAAAAGAAGATACCTACGTAGGTAAGTACCTATTAAGTACTCATATTATTTCAGCGCCTGGGGACCATTTTCTAGAACCTGTTCTAGTTAGGCTTTTTTATTTTATTTTTAAATTTAAATAAGAATTTTTAGAATTTTTACAACAAATAATTGTTTAGAAGTGTCAAATCGAATTAGCATTCTTGTTTAAAAAGAAATAAGAGAAATAAAAGAAAACAAATTTAATTTTTCCGTTGGACTGTGGCAGAATAGCATGTACCTATCTGTATTATATAGCTATCACAATATGATAAGGGGCGACGCGCGTTCGTTGAAGGTTAGAGGACAGCGGCGGCGACGGAAGGGGGAGTTGGTGTTCGTGGACAGCGTAACACGTGGAGGCCCACCTCGGTTTCGTAGCGCGTGTGAACTCTGGAGTCATTACGCGTGCGCGGCTTCGCACCCCTGTCCCCGCTTCGCCCCGCCGCCGCGCCGCATTGCTTTTATTTATGATATTTATCTGTCTAGCTACTAGCTGGGGCAACATCTAATGTCAGCTATTCTATTAGGTCAAATAGGTATCTATGATTTAGAATCTTATCTTATTTTTAGAAGTTGCATTTTAAAACAAAGGTAACCTACCTAAGTATACATACAATGTTGCATTTAAAATAAAAAATACCTACCTACATACTCAGAAAAGATGCTTAAAAATCTACGTAGATACCATTGAACTATAATAAAGTTACAACTATGGCGTTATAAGTAGGCCGACCGATATATTACTCACAAACAAAGATTTAAATCTCACAAATCTATCTACTCATTTTCTATATTAACCCTTTAGTGATAAAAATACCTAAGTAGGTATCCCGCGCGCCCCGCACTGCCGCGCTTGTTGCACAGATTTTGTTCGCGGCGTCTTCTCTATACGTAGTAATAAAGCTCAATGAGATAAGTATCTCATAGTATTTTATGTTGGTGTTATTTCCAAAGATTTAAATAATATGTCCTATATTGTATTAATTGCTTTTGAATACCTAGTTAAAGGGTTAAAATAGGTTTAATAAAAAAAAGGTTAAAATAAAAATGGATAGGTAAGTAGTAAGATGTAAATAGATAGTACCTACCTCGATAAGCAGGCAGTGTACGTCAACAAATCAAAGTAATTTTTGGTAGTCAGGTTAAATTAAATAAGATTTTCAACAACAAACATTTCAAATAGGTGTCAACTTAATATAGGAACATAATATGTTATAACAACATTTTTTTTAACATTGGCAAATCCTCATGGATACCCGTCACTCTTCTCGCCTTAGTCGCTTGTCGTATGAGTGGTTCACGTTGTATACAGACATAATTACGTGGACAGTTTTCAAGAAGCACAGGGCACACACAGTATTACAATATAATATATGTATTATTAAACTGTGCACAGGGCGCATCTGCGATTTAAATTTTTGGCTAGAACCAGGGTCGGGGGAACTTTGTGACACGACTTCAGCGCGGGGAAAACTCCGCTCCCTGTTGGAACCTCGGCGTACCCGAAAGTAGAGGTACGCCGGCCACCTCGGAGGACCTCACGACGGACGGTAGTCATAGTCACCCCTAGGGCGAAGATGGTGGACATAGGCCAGCCGTCTCATCTCAAACGATTTACTTACTTAAATAATTTATAAGTCTATGAAATATTCATTACTTCTGTTCATAACTGCTGTTAAAATCAGCAAGTAGGAACCTATTCTTAATTATAAATTTTTAATAACATAATTAAAAATGCAATCTTTTCCATACTTGACCCGTTTCAATAAGGTTTCAATCAGATTTCAATGGCTCATGCATCCGTTACCAGCGGACACACACTGTGATAAAGCGTCCCAAAACATGAGAGTAAAAAATACCTAGTCAGAATCTCAGTACATATTGTTTTATCATTCCTCTGCCCTAACACCATTTAGGATGTTAACACACTGTGATGTTACATAATATATTCTTTATATTCAGTTACCTACCTTTGTTAGGTATTACATTACAGTAAACTAATTCAACATATTTAGGGGATTAGGTACTACCTGAGGTATATTTAGACGCTAGCTGAATGTATATCTAGATAATATATACTCGCCAGGCGAAAATAATATGTTATTTCCGTCGATGGTTATTTATTACATATAGGTATTTTATTAGGTACGACCATACTCAGTTACTCAGGTTACTATAGGTAGTACCTACTTATCTTTTTTTTTGAGCTAGTGTAACACTTATTTAAATTTTTAATTAAATTACCTAGGTGAATATCTACCTATGGTACCTACTAACAAGTACCTACGTTAATATTTATTTAAACTTAAAATGCCCACTTGTTTACCTTTTAATATTGTGTTGAGGTAGGTTATATATAATATAAGCATTCAGTTTCTATTAGTAGCTAAATAAAATACAATCTATAATTTAAAAAATAACTTACCCACCACCGACCTATTAGCATTTTTGTTGCAAAAAGATCTCCGTGAAATAATGCTTTCGGGGAGGGTGCAGGCGAAATAGGGTGTGGGCTGTGTGGAGGGGGACGAAGCATCGACACGCGCTGCGCGGTCACCGAACGCGACGAAACCGGAGTGCTGAGGCCACAACGCGCGTGCGCCCGCTTCAACCTTCCTCAATGCGACCGCAACTGACCCGCGCGAGCTACGAAACATCATGGCGTCCGTCTGTAGCCTCATTGGCTATCATTTTATTTTGATTCCTTTTTCTTCCATTTTTTAAATTATTTGCATCCACCTTGCGACTTAAACGCACAGTGTAAATATCTGGAAAATACTTACCTGTTGGAATAATAGCTTGTGCACGCGAATTCGTCCGCGCCGAAAAGTAAAAAATATACCTACCTTACCGCCTGATAAATTATTATTCACTCTTTATGACTGCTATTCATCTGCTATTGTTTTGCCAGGCGTTGAATTTTAATTTTTATATGAGCAGTTGAGCAGTAGGTATTTATATAATACCTAGGTAACTATACTTTTTTCTGGATGAAAGGTACCTAGTTTGCATCTTGCAAAATACATGATGATCGACTGAATAGTTAAGGCGTGAAAAGGTTACAGACATACAGAATTACTTTCGCAAGTACACACATAAGTTTAAAACAATAGCTCCTTGTTTCATATACCTACACTGCGCTTTAAAGAGAATACGAAAAACTCTAAACCCTAATTAAGTAAATAATATCTAACATTCACTGCAAATTATCTTTTTCATACGGAGCATTATGGCACTGGCTCATTTAATTTTAGTTTAATTAATTATAAATTAAATTCTTTACTCCTCGTTCCTACTCGTTTTATTATTATTAGTCTTTATTTGTCACCTTGATTTCAAAATAAATATACATACCTATAATCTATAATATTGGTGACAATATCTTTGATCTTTTAGTTAGTGCGACACAAAGGTATTTGATTCCACAGTGGGCACGCAATCTTTATGTTGTAGTCAAAACAACGTTTACTACGAGTATGCTTTCCTCTTTTTATTTTTGTTTTGAAATCGAGAGGTCTACCATGTTATGTACCTACTATGTCCTTAGTTTCTCGTATAAGCTATAAGTTTCGGTACCTAAATACTTGATTTTTTAATTTAAAAATTAATTAAAAAAGCAATTCACTTTATTTATTTATTTTTTCTTTAAATTAAATGATAAATAGGTACAATTATTTATCAAAGTCCGTTGTCATCATGAATTGCTGAAGCGAGAAATAGATAATAAAAGTGGTAGAGTTCTTTATATCTGTCATACCTTACAAATGCATACAACGTTGCTTACTTGCTCCGAACATTTTGAAAACGGCAACAGCTAAGTATTGCTTGGCTGTTGCTTTAAAAACAAGATCATGAAAATGCGTTTTAAATGAGTAAAAAAACAATGGGCGATATCTTAAGGGGCGAACCCTATTAAAATGTGTGTTTAGGTATAGAACACAATTTAAAAAAAATATTTATAGAGTTAGGGATGATTACAAAATAAGAAACGGTCAGATGTAACAACATTACAATATTAAAAATTTTGCAATAAATGTTTTAAGAGCGTTACAGAGTCAGAATCAGAAATGTATGATTCCCGGCGGATCATAATGCCATAATGTGTTTAGTTTGCAGATAAGATATTAACGTCATATTATTTGTAGTTTTATAATCTAGATAATTGTCGAAAAATATTTTAAAATATTGGGACACTTTTCTCATTAGAACAGTTTTTAAGCAACCCCTTTTTAAAACTAGCGGTCGACGGTCGACGCAGAAGCGAGATATTAGTAAAATTATGTGCGACAAATTATAAAAATATTGATTTTCCAAAAATTCATATCATTTATTAAATAATAGTCGAAAAAAACATACGATTTCTGTAAATTTTCATTTAAGAAAAGTATAATCAAAAGTGTCACTTTTAGTAATTTTTCGTGATATTAAACGTGTTATTTTAGGATCAAATTTGAGATATTTCTCTTTTTTCTTGGACCTAGTATGTAAAGTCATTAATGTTCTAAAAGATTGTATTATAATTTTTTTAATAACTTGTATATTTATCTGCGTAGGCCGTCGACCGCTAGTTTAAAAAAAGGGCTTTTAATAATGTTCTAATAAAAATTCACTTTAAAATATTTTTCAGCTATTTACTAGATTATACAACTACAAATAATATGACGTTAACATCTTATCTGCAAACTAAAACATCTGAAACTACTGAAATCATAAATTTTGACTTCAGCGTGATTCTAATTGATGAATGCTCTTAAGGCGACTTCCATACCAAAGAAAAGGTCAAACGACAGAACCAGCAGGAAAAAATAACTTCTGATTCCATTTATGAAATTTAAATCTATGTTCGTATAGGCAAATCTTTGTCTATGTCTTGAATTATTCAAATCCATGTTTGAATTAAATACATAATTTTACACTTTGGTGAGGCGACACGTTTATGTTATGTTATATACCTATCATAGATAGAAATAAGTTAGATAGATCGATATTCGATGGTATAAATGTAAAATATTAAATATTATATAAATATAAATATTAAATATGATTAGGTAGCTAATCCGAGTAAGACGAATTGGTATCTACTTACCTACATTAACTGTAGGTAATGTCTGCTCGGCTGTGTATAAATACAATAAATTACCGAACGGTTGCTCGCGGGCAATTTCGTCCGCGTTGAATAATAAAAAATACTTATTATAACGCCTGACAAAATATGTAAAGAAACGCCTGACATAAATTTACAGGCAATACCTATTATACTTTTGCCAAGCGTTATATTATCTGAGAGCTGGTTTTGTTACTCTTATCAGGTAAACACGGCAGAACGCATTTAGATGAAATTTGGCACACAGATAGTTTATTACCTGGATTAACATTGTACGTATACGATACCTTTTATGCTGGAAAAATGTTTATTTACTGCGGAATTTTTAAAAAACAAAGTCGTGGGCACAGCTAGTACTTAGGTCTAATCTGGTCTAATAAACGAAGCAAGCCCAGTCAGTCGCTCACCCCCATTCGGCTCCCAAGAAAATATTTTATTCGCTTTAAGTACGAAAATGATCTCTCGACCGTCGCCATAGAAGCTGGAAGAGTGGCCAAAACTCGCCAAAATATAAATTAACTTGCTGGTGGTCGGAAAGAAGATGAGGTCACATGCATGATGCATTACTTGCATAACTTCGACTGGTTTCTTTGCTATACATTCTTCCACTTGGCTTCTTTACTCCACCTTTATTAATGAAACTCTAATCCAATCGCCAATTATCCAATTACGTCAGATTTCGGGGGAGAGAGGCTATCCCCCTCCTCAGGCTAGACATATAGCCTTGCGAACGTTTTTGTAGATATATAAACTATAATGATGAGGTACTATGAAAATGATGTAATTTTTTTATGTATCATCAAGTTATTACATTATTGTACCTAATACCTACCTTATGATACGTTGTGTTACATTATTGTATTTTACCATATTTCACGTAGGGATCTTTATTTTTTTTTTCAAAAATAAAATATTTAATTAGAGTTTGTTTAACTCGCTGATATTGTAGCTTACTATTGGTGAAAGAATTTTTAAAATTACGTTTATCCATTAGATACAAACACAAACATACAAAAAATGTAATCTTTCCTCTTCATAATATTAGTGTAGTGTAGATATGTTTTTTGCTAAAACTAAACATAATCTAACTGTTTAAAACAACTTTAGTTATGACCAAGTGCCTGCTAAAACAAAACATAGTAATTGGATCCTCGACCGACACAAGAAACGCATATTTTAAATGCATTTGGAAGACACGTCAAGTTTCGGGTCAACGAACGCCTCACACTTCTGTCTGCGGCGTAGAAGGCCAGTCCCAAGCCAGTCCCAAACTCCACGATGTACATGTAGGAGGTAGGTACCTACTACTCACTTTGTTATAATGCATAAACTATTTTAAGTAAGTCAATGAATATACATTTTAAAATAAATGACAAAACATACCTGTTTATTTCTTCCGAAATTACAGAAATCCACATTAAAGCCATAAAGCAGGGCAAAAGTTTATTCATAATAATTAGTAGGTATCAAAGTACCCGATAATTGACATTATATATCCAATACATAAATAACAGATCAACGATAAGGAAAAAATCAATTGTTATTCTGTACCTAGTAGGTATTTTTTATGACGGTCCACTTGATGATAGGTGACTACAGTTGTGCGTATGACATAAGCAATTCCATACTTAATTAAATTGTCATAGTAGGTTTAATTAAATTGTAAAAAATGGTAACATAATAAAATTGAGTTCTAATATTGTTTATTTCTGTTATAAAAAAAGGAATGTAAAATGGAGTATTTCTTGAGAATATAAATAAACATGGATAATTTTACCTACATCTATCCGTGCTCAATGGCATTATACTAAAACTGTCACTGGTATTTGAATAAAAAATAAAAAAACAAATAACATTGTATAGCCCCCAAAGTAGTACGAAAACATTGTGGATTCTGTTACTCTTCAGCATGGACCTTTTTTGTAGGTCCATGCTCTTCAGCTTTAAGCAGTGATTTCAATTACCCTTTCTGGACGCCTACCTACTAGTGTTTGGTACGGTACGCTCATCGCTACCTATATATGTTAGCCGAGTACAAAAGATGACCTATAATCAATATTTTGATTTATTTTATGGCGGCTGTACACTCTCCCATGAGTGCTCTCGCCATGTCTCGCCGAGAGTACTCGCGCGAGAAGCCGAGTGACAAGCGCGACCTTTTACTTACACTCTCGCTCGTTTAGTCAGTCGGTTGCAAACGCCGAGAGAATGGACGCGTTGCAAGTTACGGCAGCTGTTGCCTTATGCGCTATTAGTTATTATAATTACGTTTCCAAAAATTTCCAAAAAAAAAACAATTCAGCTTCGTTATTCCACAAACCACATATTGATATACTCAAACGTCTGCACGGCTAGAAAGCTTGCGCTAAAAGTGAACGTAGCGCGAGAGTGTACAGTGACGCGCTCGCCTCTTCTTACGAGAAAAGCGAGACTCACGAGACCCTATTTCCCCGTTTACATATGGCCATTGACATTGCCGCTCGCGTTGTTGTATTTATTTCACTAAATAGTGCTGTGGCAACGTCAAGGGCAATGAGTGTTTACATAATATGGCCATTGAGATGGCCGTCGTATTGCAATCCGTTCGGCCGTTCGAGAGCAAGTGAGCGAGAGAGCAGCATGTAAACACTCGCTCACGCATTGCCGGCCCTTTGATGTCCGTACGAAAAACCTCCAATGATGTCCGTACGAAAAACCTCCAATTTAGGGATAGCCGGGCAACGCGAGCGGACACGGCAGTGGCAAGGGAAGCGACATGTCCTCACACGGAGGTATTTGACTCGCGCACAAAAACCGACACGGAACGGAGAGCACGCGAGGCGAGGCGAGACACAATGAGCAACGAGACAAAGCGAGTGTAGCATGTACACTCCCGCCCTCGTCGTGTCTTGCGCTCTCGCGGTGCCTCGACGATAGTGTACAGCCGCAGTTATATATCACTATGAACGTTTGTGGAAAAGTCGGCAGACTGCATGGCAGACTGCTAATGGCCCACTCCGTCCACTTTTTGGTAGGCACTTGGTCCGCGTCGATGCCTGTCTATTAACACCGTAGGCATTGTAGGTATTATGTTTTTTATCTTGCTTCGTTTATCATGCGTTTATAAATTATCAGACGTTAACTTATGATATTAATTTATTTAGATGCATAGCGACATCTAGAAATAGTTTTGTAAAGAAAACTGTGAAAATATATCTCACGGGAATTTATTGCAGAATAAAAATTGTAATAATAATTATCTATAGATCAGGAACACAGGAACATAGCCTGCCAAGTTATATGTTTAGCACTTTACGCATGATCACGCATGATAGTGCATGATGAAACTTAATTCAACGCCATCTAGACGATTTTTTAAAAATAATTTAATTGATATAATATAGTTTATTATATCTGACGTGATTATAATTCGGTACCTAATTTATATATCCTACGGATAATAAATTTTTATTTTAAATATTCATTATTAAATAATATTAAGTTATCCTACGGGGATTTATTGCGGAACTTAAAGTATTCTACATCTAAATTCAAAACATAGTCATAGAGAATTGGAGATAGAGGTTTTCAAACATAGAGTAAACTAATATTAATTCGAATTGTCTCGTCTGTGGCTGTTGCAAAGAACTAATTTGTTTGTTTTGGTTTTTAGTGAAATTTTGTAGTTTTAATCACAGTTTCATATTTTTCATGTAATTTGTGAAGTATTAGTTAATAGTTATACTATTTTACGTTAACAAGTGTTTGTGTTTATTTATTCATATTGCTTATGTTTTAAGTTTTTCTCCTTTGATTATTACAATGGGCGGTGGCGATTTAGTAAGTTATTTAGGATTAAAAGGCAACCCTTTTACTCTTCATTATTTACAGGAATTTTAAATTCCTGTGAGTAATAAAGTTTTTAAAATCATAGTATTATTATAGTTTATTGCAATTAATTATCCTTAAGATCGCAATAAAATCTTATAAAATCGATCTTTTCTATTTCCCTCGGGATTGAGTTGAATTATTTTCCTTCTAGAACTCCAAAAAGTCATGGCATCCGAACACTATGAAGAATCAAGAACGTGTGTGGAAGGCAGAGCAACAAGCAGCAGTGGAAAAAAAGCGAATACAAGAATTGCAACGTGAACGAGCCGAGGAACGAGATTTAGCGAAATTGAATGATCTAGCGAGAGCCAACTCTAATATATCATCCAATAATGATCGCTTACATTGGATGTATGATGTATGTATTAAGTATAATACCTACAAGGTTTGGAACTCACTGCCGGTGTCTGTTTCCGAGCTCATATAACCCAAATCTTTTCAAAGTTTGAGTAAATAGGCATCTTCTGGGTGAGCTCACTCCATCATAGGCCTCATCTTCGCTACACGGTTGGATGCTCGCCAAGAGGAAACACATCTTTATTAAAAAAAAACATGAAATTTTTTCTTCCTGATTTCTATATTGTATTTTTTTTTGGTGAATCAATTGGTATCAATTGGTGCTCGTCTGAACGCTCTGTCTCAGGGGCTCCGGGTTCAATTCACGGCAGGGCTAACTTTGGGAATTAATTTTTCAATGTTGGTTCTGGTTGGTCTGGATCTGGAAAGTAGTGGCAGGGCTCATTGCGATCACAGTCACTTGGGCAGCTCGTGTGGTGGCATTAATCATCCCCTTGAATGTTGCGTCATGATTGAAAATGCACCTTGAAAATGCTGTTGTTTTTCAGTGAGTTAGTAAGGGATGTCAGCGGCCATTCTTAAACCCTAAATTGTACTTTTTTTTCTCCACATTTTTCCATTTTTGTTTATTTAATGCAATACTTATTCCAGTTTTTTTCTACTATGTTCTTAATATCATCCACCAATCTTATTTTGTCTTCCCACACACATTTTGTTCATTGGTCCTTGCCATTTATTTGTCTGATGAGAGTCTGCCCATTTCCATTTTTGTTGTAAGCCACATAAAAGATTTAATATTGTTATTTTATTGTAATTAACGATTGTTTTAACAGAAACCTGACAAGAAGGCTCATCAGGAGGATTATCTGCTTGGAAAGTCGATTGATAAAAATTATGAGGAACCGGATCAAAATGAACGAGATGTCATACCGGCGGTTGCACGAAGAGTGGTTGGATCCAGCATGTTGGCAACAACGGGAGATGTACAAGTGGATATGGCACGAAAAATACGCGAAGACCCTTTGCTGTTAGTTAAGGAACGTGAACGTGCTGCCAGAGCTGCCCTTTTAAATAATCCACTTCAACGTCGACGTCTAACCGAATTGTTAAGGAAGGAACAGGTATGTGCAACTTTCTTTATACTTTACTAGTTGGTCATCAGTGTTGAAAATGAAAATATATATGAGTAACTAGCGGGCCGCTCCCGGCTTCGCCCGAGGTGCATTTTTTTACGTAAAAACCTTCCCTGATTATCCCTCTGTCCACGAGTGAAGACCGTCCAGCCGTTCTCGAGTTTTGCGCTTAGCAACACATTTAGGGATTAATTTTTATATTATAGATATATTATCGTTGCATTTATGCCTCTACTATGGTTATTTTTAAATGAATTATTTATTACAACGTTTCAATTGAATTTCAGGCAGAAAGAGAAGCTAATAAAACAAAGAAGAAGATGAAAACAAAAGACAACCTGGACAATATGCTCGCAGCGAAGCTGAGTGCTTTAAGCGGGGACAAGAATATAAATCTTGCCACCTTACTAGCCTCGGACGACTCTACATCGTCTTCGGATGATTCCGATTCAAATAGAAAAAGATCCAAAAAGAAAAAGAAGAAAAATAAACTTGAAAAAGCGAAGAAGGCCAAGAAAGACAAAATAAAGAAAAAGAAGTCCAGTCGTGCACAGGACACAGATTCGAGTCACAGTTCTCATGGTATCGCCGAGAGAGATTTGAAGCGTCGCAGCTCTTCTTCAAAGAACGTTGACACTAAGTCGAAAAAGCACAAGGACTATAAGAAAAATAGGACTGAGAAAGTTAATAAAAAACACAGGAGAGAGAAAGAGAAGTCAGATGAAACGCCTAAACGTGTCAATGTATCGGGGAGTTCAGATTCGCGCAAGAGACGACACGATAGCGAGAGTGATGAGTCTGAAAGAGAAAAGAAACGGAGCAGAGATGTGGCCGTGGAAGAT
The DNA here is from genome assembly GCA_936446665.2 of Synanthedon andrenaeformis. NCBI lineage: Eukaryota > Metazoa > Arthropoda > Insecta > Lepidoptera > Sesiidae > Synanthedon > Synanthedon andrenaeformis. The sequence goes on along the minus strand of OW387777.2, from coordinate 11,194,299 downwards.
AGGAGGAGTGATAGGGGTGGGAGAAAGTTTGTTGGGAGGAAGCGTGAAGAGTTGAGCGGACAGGAGAGAGCGGACCGTTTAGCGGCTATGGCGGCGGAAGGGGTGCGGCACGAGAGGGAGCGGGGCCGCCGTGTTGCGGAGCAACGCGTCTCGGAGCGGAGCGAGGAGCGGAGCGCGGGCGGAGCGAGACGGAGTGGAGCGTCAGTTCACGCTTTGCCAGACTCGCTAGAAGCGCGCATACACTCGAACAGACATTACATACAGCGCGACCGTCGACACATGGACCAACATTTTGCGAGGAGGTGATTTGTATCGAATTTTCAAACCAGTTAAATTTGATAAAATTTTAACAGTTGGTGATTTATCAAATAAATAAAGTAGCATTTACTTCAAAACCTTCTATAAGTAATTTATTAAATAAGAAGTTTAATTGTCATAAAGTAATAAGGTACACTGCAGAAATGTCATGTTAATCACAATGCAAAAAAGTTAAGTACTATTATAAAATAATTATTATAACCAACTAGCGACCCGCTCCCGGCTTTTATCGGATTTTTTTTTCTGTAAATTAGATGTTTATATATTCCTCGTTTATCGCTCTTCCCATTAGTGAAAATAGTATAAAAATTTATTAGGTTTAGAAGTTAACGGAGAAACAGAAAGAGGGGGACAGTGACTTTATTTAATGTATAGATGTAAATAGAAGATAATAATAAAAAATAAAGATTTCTTATTTAAAGTCTCGTTTCGTTGTTAGCTTTAGCTATAGTGTGTAGCTTGTTTCCATAGGATGTTATTTATTGTACTTCATTCAAACCTCATAATATGAAGAACATTTTAAACAAGGTATCAATAATGAAAAATAAAACAACTTTTTGTGTTAGCTTTGTGTTTTAATGATGAAGAAAATAGCTTAGAAATAGAATAGTTTTCATTTCGGCAATACATCTTTGTCAATCCAGCGGTATCTTTTCTTTAACAATCTGTAATTAGAAAATCACAATATTAGTGAACTCGATAAAGATAGTAAAAATATTATTACTAAAATTATATATTAATTTTAAATGCAATATGTATGTATATGTCGGTTGATAGTAAAGAAGAACAACACATGATGGGCGTTTTGTTATTTCTTTTCTTTCATTATTTTCAATCATAATTTTTGTTTACCTACAATTTTAATTTTCTAAATGATTACAATACTATTAGTAGGTTCTAACTAAATGGTACAATAATTTTCTTTAGCACTGGAAACTAGATACTATATAGGACCTACGATCTATACTAATATTATAAAGAAAAGATTTGTATGTTTGTAATGAATAAACTCAAAAAAATTCTGGACCGATTTTGAAAATTCTATCACCTATGGAAAGCTATATTATCAGCGAGTAACAGGCTAGTAGTACATAATTATGACAGCTCGTAGGTATCGCGCCTAGCAATATCGCTACAGCCATCTTGATCAAGCCTAATGCACACTGGCACGTCTGCCCCACCGTATCGACGGGTCCTACGCATAGTGGTGCAACCAGCAAATTAGGGAAATACGTTTTTTAAAGCATCAAACGCTTTAAATTATCATATTCTATGTGCCCTGTAAAATTTATTTAAAAATATCAAATAGTTTCTAAGATACAAATCGAATCTTTAAACCTCTGTAAAGTTGTATTTTTGCATTTGCATTAATATACGTAGGTCCCGTCGGTATGATGATTGATAAGGATTGCCCGAATCAATACTAATAATAAATCTGTAAGGGTCGGTCATGGAGTAAGTTACTTTGTTTTTAGAGATATCGTGTTTATAGGCTCTATACAAGATACTGAAAGTAAATTGACGATTTGTAGAATTTTTTTCTGTATGTATGTATGTTCCTCCATAACTGAAGCGAATTAACTGATTTTCGTGAAACTTGGTACATAAACATTTGGACGTACAGGACACAGGATAGGCTACTTAATATTTTTCAACGCGGACGAAGTCGTGGGCACCAGCTAGTTAGACATAAGTATACTTTATTATGTTAAAGTCGTACAGACAAGCTGACGGTCCACTTGACCGTCGCCTATAACACAAGCAACACCACATGTGCTGCCGACCATAGTTTAAGGAAAGGATGGGGCAATGGGCTCTAGCATCTCTTAATCGCTCACGGAAAAGCAACAGCATATATGCCGTTATTTCACGGTGATATTCTGTAAGGAGGTGGTTACTGCCGCCAGATCGGCCGCCCATTTGACTGTGAAACATAGTGTGCCCTGGCAATACTTGAGAGACAAGAGAAATTTATGTTTTTTTTTATAATAATGCTCTGACTTAATGTTATAGACAAAATTTATTTTCTTAGCATCACATTAGTTAGATGCTAAGATTCTGTAAGAAGCTTAGTTTATTTAAATTGCTTCTAGAGCAGTATTTTCCAAAGTATGGGTAGCAAACCACTGGTGGGTTAGTATCGAATACTGAAAAATTGATTCAGTATTCGAATCAATTTTTCAGTATATAAAAATACTAAAATATAAAGCTATATTGACAAAAAAATAGGGTACCAAAATACACCTTTATCATTAAAAGTAATATTTGTGTAATTATTCGGTGATATCCTCAAAATAAATAACATTTAGCGACATATTTATCTCGGCTACCGCAAGAGCAACTTGCAGAAAGAAGAAATAGGCCACAGATTGACACTAGCAGACGGAACCTAGCCGGTGAGATCCTTCTTGGCCTTCAGCTGTTGTTGATTGACATTCTTAGCTTTTTTTAAACATAACAGCTGTGGTTTCCATTATACTGCGCATTAATAAGTTTTCAGAACGAGTGACTCCAATGTTTCACTCGACAATACTGAGAGAAGTCGTTCGTTGTCCGGTCTCGCGTCATGGTCTCTTTACTGTCTCCGGTTTCGGTTTCGGTATTAGGGTTCGTATGTTAGGTGACAATGTTATAGTGCGCGAGATAAGGATGTGCTACATTTGCCCCTACATGAAAATGCAATATGAATCTAAATCAGTGGACCGGAGTGGAGCTTCTGTTGCGTCTGCTATTGCTCATTGGTCTAATAGGTGGTACCTCGGCACACATGCCGGCGTAGATGGGGTCGGTGTCCCAAGGCCCTCGTTCGGGCAGCGGCAATGCGCGGCGACGGAGCTCGGCGACTAGCTCGCTCACTTCCATGATGGGGATTGGGTCGAGGCCACGAGCCAGCCCCGCCAAGTACTCCACGTAGTGAACCCTGCAACAACACTCTCGCTCAACACACCTCCACGAGTCGCGTGCGGTAGAGCCCCTCGAGGGAGCCGTAAGGGCGAGGCGGCAGGCGTAGCGCGGCCCGCCGCACTAGTGTCTCCAGGTCGTCCACGCACAGCAAAGGCAGCGGGTCGATCCCCGCTCCGCGCACCAGCCGCGACAGGTACTCCAAGTAGTGGTTCCTGCAAACACACTCCGCACTCACCGTCGCCCGTCCATCCAGGGTTGATACATGTCCAGTTTCTTTTTTCGTATGTAGGTGGGTACCGAGGCGCCGTTATGTCTCACGCTTTCAACCAATTAGGTATATCATAAGATGCAAGATTATCTACACCAGATACACCGGATGCAAGATTCGAATACATTGAAAAATTAAAATGTAACTTGTTCAAAAAGTCTAAAAGGGACCTAATTTGAAGTTTATGAAAATAAAGCATTAAATAAGAATTCATAAAGCATAAAAGACTAGAAAGGAATTTTTTTATTGGAGTTTGTGATTCAGAGTATGATTGGCTTTGTAATGGAGACTTTTGCGAAAAAAAAACGATCAATATTTATTTTGCCTTTTTATAACGCGCTCTACTGTAATTTCATTTCTCTGTGATACTCAGTAGTTGGCACATTTGCAACAATGTAATTATGTATCTCAACCCAATGAGGTACGAAACTAATACTAGAAGATGTATCTAATATCGAGCACATAGTATGCATGTCATAAAGTATTAAGAAATACACCGAACAAAACAGAAGTTCCTTTATCATGGGCACTCACTTGCACAGTCCTGCATGGTGAGGCGGCGTTTCACTGCCGCAAGCGCCGTCCACCAAGCCTGTTGGCGTTTCACGCTGCAACTGTATGGGACATCGGTTAGAGCTGCCCTCTGTTGCCTCCGTCTCATACGTAACGTTGTTCATCTAAAACAAATTAGGTATCATTATATCGTGGGAATAAACTAATAAGGTTACCAATAAACAAACTAAGCAAGGGCTTACAATATTACAAATTATACATACTTGCAAAAGTGTCTGTAGTTCGTGCGGCTCCTTGTCCCGCAAATAGAATAGGCAATTCCTCGGATGATGCGCGTGTAGGCCCAGTTTCGCACAGTATTCGCTGAGGCCGCATTGCGCGCCCATCATGAATGGCTTGTCGCATCCGTAACAGAACTCATATTTACACTGGGTGCATGTGAAATGCATACACCCACCTCTGAAATTAGAATATTTACAATACAGTTAATGGTGTCTACCGTTGTCTAAACATTGGTAGCATAATAAGAATAAGAGGATAATATGGGAATAGGCGAAATGTGTGAAAAGTGAGTATCGCTCGCTCATGTAGGTATTTAAAAGATGAATAGTTTATTGAAATTGACTACAAATCTTGCCAAATCCAGAATCTTACATTTAGCGAACGAAGGGATGGATAATGGTGGTTTTCTTTAATGGTCATAAGCTAGAGAGCCCGTCTACAGTTCAGGGCTGTTCCCCCCGCCCCTATTAAAGTTTTTAATTAACTAGCATACCTATTTAGGGAAATTGAGTAAGTGAAAATAGTAGAATGTTTTACCCTACTCTTAATGTAAATAGCTGACCTGGAGAGTGAATACTTGAATCGGCAGCGAGGACATTCGAGTCCGTTTTCACGGAGATGCTGTTGGACAGCCGCCGCTGACCTCTCAGTGTCGTTGTCTTCCAGCCACGCAGCGTACTGCTCGCAAGTTAAACCATCATGGTTTGATGACCACTGGAATATTTACATGTTCATATTAGTGCTACAGTGATGTTTGCTTGTTTATATGAAAATTTATTTATTAACTAGCTGGTGCCCACGACTTCGTCCGCGTTGAAAAATATTAAGTAGCCTATCCTGTGTCCTGTACGTCTAAATGTTTATGTACCAAGTTTCATGAAAATCAGTTAATTCGTTTCAGTTATGGAGGAACATACATACATACATACATACATACAGAAAAAAATTCTAAAAATCGTCAATTTAGTTTCAGTATCATGTATAGAGCCTATAAACACAATATCTCTGAAAACAAAGTAACTTACTCCATGACCGACCCTTACAGATTTATTATTACCTAGTATTGATTAATTTATATAAAATCTTGTATATATACAGGGCGTCCCAAGACTACGCGACATGAAGGGAAAGTACCTTAAATATCCGTAGATAAGATATTTTGTTGAAAGAAGACTTTATGTTATTTTTAAAAGTTAGTAATACTGCATTCAAAGATTTTTTAAAAATTACTTGCTTCGTCGGCAATAAATAATATTCTTTAAATTTGAATCATACATTTTACGTTATTCTTTTCTTTTAAGATACTATGTTACTTAAGAAGAATTATTATTTTTTGTCCATTGTTTCGATTGGCATCATAAAAATACGGGTGATTTTTTTTCCACATTTAAGTCGGTTCGATTCCCAGACGGAGCAAGTAATTTTTAGAAAATCTTTGAATGCAGTATTACTAACTTTTAAAAATAACATAGTGTTTTTTCAGCAAAATATCCTATCTACGATATTTAAGGTACTTTCCCATCATGTCGCATAGTCTTTGGACGCCCTGTATATATAAAATCTTTGTAGTATTAGGTAGTTACTAATAAACTAAAATTTAATTACCGGTTTTCTACATGATGAACAGCTGACCGACCGACACTCTGGGCAACGTAATTTCTTTTGTTTCGGATGAACAAAAAATCCAGAGGAGCATTCGACACACCACCTGAAGTTTGGATCTCGCGCCAAAGTACGATCTCGTAACTAAAAATAAAAAAGTATTTATTCAATAATTTTGCTTATAAACTTTTAGTATATTATAAGAACTTTTGGAAATATTGTTATTATTTTATATAGGTATCTTTGCCTTTGAGTTTCTCCTAGTGTGATGAGTCCAGACCTCCTCAATAGAGAAAAGGTCTGCAGGGTATACAACATAGCTACTTCTGAAAATTTGAAATTAGTTCAAAAAAATTGTGGTCACATGGCGTAGGTATTAAAAATCTTTTCTGAGTTACCTTTCGTTGAAATAATTCGTGGACGCCAGCTTCAAGTAACATCTTGAGAAGAATATCTAAATGTGCGAAATATTCCAGCCATTCGTCTTCAGGTAGACTTTCTAGTTCGGGCTCCTTGCAGTAAGGACATATGCAGTCAGCGATACTTCTCTCGGTAATTTGCACTGTGAAGTAATGACGAGCGCATTCGCGGCAACAGCGATGTGTGCAGCGTAACATGGACACCATCTATCGACGACACCAATAAAGCAAACCGCATATAGGTATTTATTTATTACATACACAATATGCACTTCGATATAGATCGAAATCTTCAGATGTGAATAATTGAAGATGAATAATTGAAAATTAATATCATAAAAAAGTTCATCTCCGTGCGAAGCGGGGGCAGATCGTTAGTATGCATTATTTTTCTCCAGATTCTGTATTATTACTTACCTCGTGTTCTGGGAGTCGTGAGGCGCACAACTCGCAATCCTGTTGCAAGTAAGCCAGCGCCGCTGCAAGATCGATGCACTCGAGAGCTGCCAACAAAGCAACTGGTGGTTCAGTGCCACGTGACACCAGCTCAACGGCGAGTCGAGCTTGTTCCCAGTTCTCTGTCGCGCCCTCTGCTAACAACATACGCGCTTGTCTCTGTAGAAACATGTAAGTAAAAGTCACTGTTTGATTGCTGTTGAAGCCATATTAACAAATACTGTATAATGTAAATACCTCTGGGGATCCTTCAGGAAGCCGCACTCTGGCTAAGTCAATAAGTTGACCAGACACCCTGCGAAGAGTTATCGGTGGCGGCGGTGAAGATAGTGCCGGTTCAGATTCCTCAGTGGACTTAATAAACGGCGGCGGTGTGCCTTCCGAATCGCTTTCTGTCCATTCATCCTCTGTACGACAAGTCTCTCGGAAATATGACTTCTTTTTAGGGAGGGAAGTTTTTGGTGGTGACGATGATTGCTGTCTATCCTCAGTTTTAGAAGGTGGAGGCGGCGCAGGTTTTTTCTTGTTTAATGTATATGAAGTTGTGGGTATGGGGTCGGCTGTAGACTGATTGGTGTGCACGTTAGATTTGTTGTTAAAGAGTCTAGTTTGTAAGTGTTTCACATGACCGCTTTGTATATTACCAAAATGAGCCTTGGGTGGAGCTGGTGCTGCATACTGCTTCGTTGAAGTACGACGGACAGGTAATTTAGAATTAATATTTTTAATAGGTGGGTTTTTGTCCACTTTGGTTTTATCGTTTTGCAACGATTTAATGAGCTTTGGAATATTAGATTTAATTGCAGTGATGACAATTTTCTCACTGGCGATTGCATTTTCATTTATTGATGTTAATGATGGATCAGAAACTTTATAAGCAATATTAGAATCATTTGGAACTGTTCCATCTGTAGATGTATTTGGCAATTGATTTTCATTTAATTGTATATCATTCTCAGGGGTATTTTCAAGATTGTCAGTATTTTGGTTGTGATAATGTTCATTTTCTTTAGAAATAATTTCGTTTGATTGCAATCCATTTTCTCGAGTAACATAGCTGTCCGATTGCTGTTTGTCGATGGGATTATTATCTTTTAAAAAGGTCTCTTGAGAGTCATTATTATTTATATTCAATAATTCTGTTGGCGTATCTTCTGTATAACCACTTTCTACACTTGCGCCATATCGAGGCGATACATCTGAAGTTGTTTCAACTATTGCTTGACCCTCATCTCTAATATTAGTAATATCGGCTGTGTTATCAATAAAATCGAAATCATTGCCTTTTCTCGGGGATGTAACTTCAAACGGGGAATTAATTTGAACGTTCAAAGATACGTTCGCGTTGTTCGATTGTAAGTTATCATGAACGTCTTTATTTAAATTAACTGTGTTATTACTCTTTGTAGACGTAGTTTGAACATATTCTATTATTTTTATATTGTTTTCGATGAGAGCATTAAGTGCGAGTTTCTTGTGGTCTGTTATTAAAATTTTCCTTGGAGATTCTGCTTTATAAACATTTACGTATATTTCCCTTTTTGCTTGAAGTAATTCATTATTTTTCTCAACACTTTTATTAATAGTTTGGGCATCATCAACATGCGGATTTTGTGAATTCTGATTATTTTGAATGTGTGCATTATAATTATCTTCTTCGGAATCTACTAACAGTTCATCATAAATTTCTTCAAAACTGGTTACCTTGGAAAAATTGTTATTAAAGTCGTGACGTTTCTGTTGGGAAGTATTTAAATCACTAACATGAATAGATAAAGTATGTTCTTCTTGTAAACTTCGCGCTATAGAGTCCAACATTTCTATATTAGTTTGTTTGAAATCATCTAGTTGGCCATCTAAATGATCCATTGCTTCTTCAAATTGTTCATTATCCTCAGAACTTGTTCTATTCATGATGGCTGTTTTATTTTCTGCTGTATCTTTATTTTCACCTTCATCTTCACTGCTCGAGGAGTCATGTCTTTCTGATGTTAATTCATCTGTTTCCTCTTGCTCTGTGTCACTATAACTAGATTCTTGTTCTGTCGAAAATTCGGAATCATTTTCACTATTTTCAGCTTCGCTTTGTGACATAATATTGGTATCATCGAGGGAATTGATATCTGAGTTTATTTCTTCCTTCATTTGTTGTATAAGTTTTTGCGTGTTGTCAACAATGTCACTCAGATTACTCGATATTTCTTCATTTGGTGCTATTGTCTCAAATTTATTCTCTATAGATGGTTTACTTGTCTTTGAAGTAATGTTTGATATATGCGGCATGGGTATATTTGTTTTGTTTATCGTCGACTTTTGCTTAACTTCAAATGTTTTAGAGTTATCATATTTATTTAAAACTTTGTTAGTCTTTTTTAAGTTTGAAAGTTCATTTTTATCAGATTTCGTTCTATTGTTTTGCTTTTGAAAATTCGAAACAAATAGTTTTTCAGGTTTTTCAATATTGTTGGTTGATTTATTTTCCTCCACTTTCATATTAATTTCAATAGTGGTATTATTTTGGTGTGATTGTTCATCAAATATTGGTGTCATTTCAATTGTTGTAGTATTTGATGTATTAGCGCCGTTTAAACTATTTGTAGTTATATCAGTTTTATCAATTTTTTCAAGATTTGTCTTATGCGTATTTATATTCGGCAATGGACTTAATCTAGTCAGTGCATTATAAGCATCTATGAAATCATTTTCGGATTGTCCTAAATCAGATGACGTTATCATCGTTTGTGCTTTTTTTAAAGTGTTATCAATGTTATTATTATCCGCTTTAAATACTGGATTATCAGTTAACCACCCCTTCAAAAGCAATTTCTCATCTATGGAAGGAACTCCTGCTTGGAAAAGCAGCATTTTTAATTTTTGTGCTATTTCTTCAGTATTTTCTTCGTTTGCCTTTGCTACTGCACTTACAGGCATATTCCATACATCTTCACGAAATTGGGTTTCTAATGGTAAGTACATCCAGTCGTCATCCTGACTTTTGTTCGGTGTCGGCACATCAAATTCGTCCGAACTATCTTCTGCTGAAATACAAATATGAACGTCATGAAGTGGAATGATGAGTGATGAGGGATTATAATAACTCTAATGATTTTTTTTTTCTTTGAGATTACCGCGCATGCGGTGTGAGTGATGGGTTGAGCGATGTGGTGGCGCAGCGTCATCATCAGCGCCGACGGGTGAACCCCATACGTGTCCACGTAACCGCCTTTCCTCACCGACACTGATTATTTCAGGCTGAAATTAATTTCAAGTTTCACTTTTAGAATATTTTATGAGTTTAAAAAGAAAAAGGCATTTGAAATTTGACGTCTCTATTTTTCTGTAGATAAGTATTTGTTATACCCAAAATTCAGTTATTATGTTTATATGTACTTTTTTTTGATTAAAATTATAAATAGTTAAATTAATAATTAGGACAAGCATACTTTATTCAAATTAGTAACTTTGTAATCCATAAAAAAATGGATTACAAAGTTAAGTCGTAAGAGTGTTACCTGTCGTCGATGTTTCTCGACGCACTCGGTGACGGCCGGCCACATGGCACCCCGGTGTCTAGCGAGCGCCGCTCTCGCTTCAAGCTCCGACACATTGATGCCGGGCGCGAGTCTGGCTGCAGCCGCTCGCACGCCCGCGCACAGACTCGGCCATCTCTCACGCAGCCACGACAGTGGCGCCACCGGGTTTTGTGCCAACGCCGCGTGCACTTCAGCCGCACTGAACCCTAACCTCTCCGCATCGCTCAACAGTCTCGCCAGTTCTAGACCTTTCTCGGCCTCTCGTCTAGCCCCAGATCCAGTTAACGCCTCAAGTGATATAGTGCGATTTACGGATAGCGGTTCCGGAGATGCAGCCTGTAAAACCAAATGAAATATTTCACTTAATACTTTATCTAAGGGCATCAACGTGAAATTTCATATCACGTTGATGCCATAAGATGTTGTAGAACTCATTGGATTTTTTTGTTTATTTTGTTCTATTATAAAAATAGTAGAACAATTTTGAAATGCTCCATTAAAATTATTCGATTCCAATCTGTCATACTCTGCAGTAGAACTACTTGGATTTTTTTGTCCAAATTGTTCTATCGTAGAACATAACATGGTAAAATTATAGCTCACTATAACTTGCTGACAGAAACTTGACGTAGGTATCTAAGTAAAAAGTATAAGTTAAAGTATTTATCAACCGACTAATTTATTTGCTTAAGTAAGTGATGATTGATGTCATTAGTAAAAGTGAAAATTATAATAATAAAAAAAATCAGAGATATGTAAGTTTTTAAAACCTCTGATCCATAGTGACTTGAGCGCCTTGTGGGGCGCGTACGTCGTAGATCAAGATGCGAGGCACGGCGGGTTAGACGAGATGCGGCTCGCCTTTTCTCATTCTCACTCCAATCTCCACCGGGACTACTGTCTCTTGGCTCACGCCACTCCCATCTGCCGCCGCTTGTCCTAGCGCTCCGGTCACTTTCCTGTTTCAGATTAATATTATCATTAAAACTTTGCTCTTAGCATTCACATTTTCATTTTATGCTAGGCTAGATGACGTACACGGGTATCGCTGGACAGGGAATGTCTGCTGTGCGATCGTTCGCGACTCCCTTCATCTTTGAAACGTCGACGTTGTGGTCTCGACCGCGCCGCCGACGGAGCTCGTTCCCATGTATTTGGATCCTCGTATGTCTGAAAACAAATTTATTCGTTTTTGTAGATGCATCTATATGTAGTTTCTTATAAATATTTGAGTTCTTTTATGAGTTAAATATTTGAAACGACAGTTCCGTCTCGAAGGACCATAAATAATTAGGTTATTCCCTATAACCCTATATCATTAACTTCTTATCTATTCTAGATTCTATCGATGTCTAGATGTACACACGTTAAATGTTACATGTGAGCTAACGCCAATATTTATGTCAGTTTATTAAACGATGAAATGAGCTAATTACTGTAAATGATATGTAGGGTTCTTACACAGTACAAGAAGTATGATTACGGGTTAGTGCAAATCAACATTTTCAGTTGCATCACTTTTGTGACAAGATACAAAAATTCAAATGGGATATCCAACGACCGCATCTTGGCACAGCATGCTATGTATTACCTACTTATGAATATAATTTTGAGTTATAAATTAATTAATTTAAATTAGACTAAGATATAGTACTTTATTTCTTCACAAATATAAAACAAATGAAACTATTGTTATTAATTAAAACTAAGAAATTAAAACTACTCACTAGAAAATGCTATAAGTAAAAAAAATGCCCCAGGCCATCTCCATCTGGTAGAGTACCTAGCAAACTAAGGGCATTGCCTCGCTGGATAGCGAGGCTTATTCTTTGTCCCAAATAGTTGCCGGCTCTGGGGTCGCGGGTGGTTTCCGTTAGTTTTTTTGAAATTTCTCTAAAAAGTTTATGCGCACCCGGGCCCCATGTGCCTAAGGTTTCAACCCCAAACGGATCAAATATGAAATCTCCGCTGAGGTTCTCATACTTGCGCCGCTTGAGGTTCTCCGCATGGTTTGCGGCTAAGATTAAATTAAGACTAGAAATTAAGATACCTGTGTTGAGATGCTTTGTGGCGGAGGTGAAGTTCCAGTGTTTGAAACTCTTGCTCGTGTTGATGTCGAAGAAGGCAATGTTGCATTTGTCTCGACTGGGGTTGAAGTAGCAATAGAAACTTTTTCTGTTTTCCAACTGTTTGTAGTTAAATTTGAAGAAGCGTCGCGAGGCGGAGATGGTCCCACAGAGACACTATGTCTAGTAGGTTGCACATGTTGGGAAGAAACTTTAATTTCTTCTTGTCGAGGAGTTACTCTTTCTGCTCTATTCAAATTAACTGGAGACGGTGAATTATTTTGACGAATGATTTGTATTTCACGAGGAGGTGAAGATCCTACTGCCATGTCGTGTCGCATCGGTGACTCCTTGTGCCTATTTTCACGCGTTGGAGTTTCGAGGCGGTTGACAGACTTAACAGATCTTGTATCACGAGGAGGAGATGGTCCACAACCGGTAGACGCACGATCTTTTTTAGATCTTGTCTTAGTCCGTTCTTCATCTGTAAAATCAGAAAAGAAGAAAAGAAGATGATCGGTTGAAAAGTTCAGGCATGAAAGCGTAACAAGCAAACAAACTCACTTTCGAATTTATAAATATTAGTTAGGAATGGAATTCGTTATTAACAAAAAAAAATATACAATTTTTAATATTGAGATGTAAGTATTTTTCTAAATTATAAATCCTCTGATAAGGCGATTACAATTACATTTTTTTGGAATTTTTACTTGTAAATATATGATACTTGAAAGACTTCAACCATGTAAAGTGTTTTGTCAGTATGCCTTTAAAGAAAGATTTTTGCACTTATCTACCTTGTTTAGCAGAAGAATCTTGCATTATCTTGTCTACTGATGTGGATGACTTTTTACCCGAAATAGTCATTTGAGATATGTTGTTACTAATGTTTTCTGCGACAACTTTGGGGGCTACAGTAGGTGTACGACAACAAACTGTACAAACTCGAACTCCTGGTTCATTGACGAACGTGCAATGTTCACACTGCCAGCTTGCATTTGGGGGAGCAGGTATGGGGCCCAAAGAGTTCTCCTCTGGCTGTTCTATTTCTCTTGTTTTTTCTTTTGATTTGTGAAGAGGAATATGATCACTTTCGTCCTCGCTTTCGGAGTCGGCATCGCTTGATGGCAGTGCCACTGGTGATGGCGTACGATGTTTTGTACGACGTGATGTTCGAGACCTTATGCTCATTGCTGGTGAAGCAGCGCGTGACCCTACACGGGATGCAGCTCTAGAAACTGCACGGCTTTCCGCTAAAAATTAAAAACATGTATTAGGTTTCCAAATAACAATAAGATATTGTCTCTATAGCTTACGAACGGTCTTATAGCGAAGAGCTCAACCAACACCTCAAGAGGCTCTCACTAGTTGGCTAGATCAAGATACAGATACAGGCATATTGCTATAGCACGTAATGTTAGGAGGTTCCTCACTCTGCAGCCTTAGTCACCGGTACTTTGGGCCTTGAACCCTACCGGTGACAAACAGATTTTAAATTTTTTATGATATTTAAACAACGTATTTAAAATTAAAATGACTAAATAAATTATGTAGACAAAAACAATCCATTCTAGTCATGATACGTTGTTCTGTCGAAACGTTACTGATATTTATTTAAACTGTCTATGACACACTATACGATATTTTTAAATGAAAGCAGAATTAAGTAAATATAGGGTTCATGTAACATTTTATAAGTTTTGTTTTAATGGTATATAGAAGAAATATGAGAATATTGTTATTTTTTAACCATATTAATTATGATCGATACGTATCGGAGATTTAAAAAATAATACACAGAGTTTACCGTTGTAATACAAATTTTGTTGTGCACAAATGTGGTAAGCGTACCGTGTACTTAGGATTAATTAATGGCTTAAGTTCACTTCACTAAGTTGGATAGATAATCCAACTTTAAAATCCCTGTATTGTAAAATTTACTTTTTTTCACATGCCATGTGTTTGTTCTATTCTATTTCATCAAAATTCGTGTAACGCTACTAATTAATTAAGAAGTGAACAATGAGAATATACCTCTTCTGTAAGGTTGCGGCGTTTGCGACGGATGTTGATGTTGATGGTGGTGATGCAAACTCATCGTATGTTGTACCGGCGAATGCGGCGGAGGACAACAAGATGGCTGCCATCCACCCATCCAGGGATGATCTAAATTAGCGCAGCTGCCGTAACGCCAAGGCAAAGGCCCACAGTGTGCACAACCTGGACAAGGTGGACCTCCACCAAGCTCTAGAACAGACGCCCCACGTCGTAACGGACGTCCCCAATTTTGTCCAGACGGGGAAATGTTTCCGGGCGCATCCCACGGTTCTGCTGGCATCGGTATATTTGGTGGCAAGTTAAACCCTTGTAGCGAGCCACGTGGACGATTCCAGACCGCAGAAGGATGTCCTAAAGTGTTGTTTTGCATTTGCATTTGTGGAACAGGTGCGTTTTGATGTATTGCTGATGGCAGATATGGCACACTGCCGAGTTGTGGCGCAGTCGATGTCGCTTGTAACCTTGTGAGATGATTAGGAATTTGGCTTTGTTGTTTAAAATGCAGGTTATTGTTGAGTGGCAAATTGATGCTTTGGTTCTGTGGCGAGAGGGACCCGAGTGTAGCACGTCGCTGATCAGGCCGAGGGTCCTGGGGTCTAGGACTTGCAGTCGATCTGTCGCCGCCCAGCTAAAAAATTGGGTAAATCAATATACTTTTGTACAATATTAACTTAAAACCTTGATATAATAGCGTTTAATTATTTTTACCTTATGTCTTCTTGGCGGTGGAACAGGTGCTGTGGATTTAGGAGGTAACGGAGGGCGTTCTTCGCGTAGCTGTGATGGAGCTATTGCCTGAAAAGGAATAAAGGTGTTTTTAATTTTAGGCGTAGTACAAAATGCGTAGGTCTTATTACTTTACTGGCTACCCCCTCCTGGATCCGCATCGATGCATTTTTCCGCAAATTATGTTCGCAAACTTTCCTCATTGTGTGAAAACCTTATTAAAAATACGTTAGATGGTGTAAAAGAAATTTGCGGATAAACACAGAAGCGGGTAGCGATATTATTTTAGAATAAATATTGATACTTAGATGTGGAGAGAACAATAAAATTTTGTAAAAATATATCTCCTTAATACCTGTCGTTGATGATGCCTTCGTTTCGGATGTCTATGGTACATGTCATCGCAGGAAGCGCAGAGTGCTCGACGGCCACACTCGGCGCAACGGACTCTTGCACCTCCACCTCCACATAATCCACACGATGCCTCAATTGGGTGTCCTGCAAATAAAGGAAAAGTGGCGTTCATTTTTATTATTTTCAGTGGTTATTTAACTCTATTCATAACATCTGAACTTTAGGGTCGCCGCCTCGAAAGTTCATATAACCAACCTCTGGTAGGAGATGGTATAAAAATATACTTTGATTATACTTAGTAGCTACACACACAAGGATATTGTGGACTGTAGATTTGCGCAATTATTTACAACTAGCGGTCCGCTCCCGGCTTCGCCCGAGGTGCATTCTTTTTAACGTAAAAACCTTCCCTGATTATCCCTCTGTCCATGAGTGAAGACAGAATTAAAATCGGTCTACCCGTTCTCGAGTTTTGCGCTTAGCAATACAGCTAACAGCAATACAGCGGCCCGCTCCCGGCTTCGTCCGGGGTGTATTTTTTCTAAAATAAACGTAGCCTAAGTTACTCCTTATTACATCAGCTACCTGCCAATAAAAGTCCCGTCAAAATCGGTCCAGCTATTTCAGAGATTAGCCGGAACAAACAGACAGACAGACAAAAATTGTAAAAAATATTATTTTGGTGTATGTACCGCAATTTACATAAACAAAAAGTAGCCTATGTTACTCCTGACGACCCCCTCTTCATGTCTGCAAAGTTTCATCGAAATCGCTTCAGCCGTTTCTGAGATTACCCCGAACAGACAGACAGACAGACAGACAGACAACAATTCTAAAAAAAGTTATTTACGTTTTAACAGCATGCGAATGACTCTCTAAGCTTAGTTTGAGGCAGTTTTTCGCAAATCACAGACAGACACTCTGATTTTATTTATATAGATTTGAATTGTATGAAATTTGCGCAATATTCTCCCCACATACGTCAAACGTCACTGTATACTTGTGAAAGTCTAGATTTGCGCAAGTATATAGTTACGTGTGTGGCTACCATTATGGACACAAAATTACCTGTAGGCGGTCGTGGCGGTGGCGGTGGCGGATGTATTTTTGCATTAACGTATTGTTCAGTGGGGAACTCTACCACTTCGTAGTCAGGTTCGGGTCTTGCAAGTGGAGCTCGAGACGTGAGGGTTGTAGTACCGCGCTTCATACTGTTCTGTCCTGGCATCGCCGGCCCGGCCGCCATGATTTGGGCACGTCCTCTACCCTTCAGCATCCTGGTATCACATAACATTACGCCAGTTTAAATTAATTATATCCTCTCACGTTAACTGCTCACTTAAAGTACACTTGATCTAAGTAAGTAGTTTATGGTTTCTCAATTGCAATTTTTTTTGTGTAGGTAAACAAAAAAAATCATACTTTAGTTACGTATTTGAAGAACAAGTCGATTTGAAGATATGTGTAGATGAAAAATCCTTTTCCTTGTAAAAAAAAGGAAAAGAGTATTGTTATACTCAGTAAGTAGGTACATTAGAAATAATGTAGTAGTAATAGTAACAATATATATATTTTATGTATATTTTTTATACACTTAAATTGTATATGAGAGAGTTGGAGATCAGCTGAGTGTACCTACCTAAAAGTAATTTTGAAGAGAATTGAAATCTCAACAAGAAAAGTAGCAAATTTTTCTCTGGCAAGCGATAGGACGTAAACATCGATATAATATCTGTAGCACTACCATGAGTTTATGACGACCGAACTCGCTAGCGAGAGATGAGCGAGAACGTAAAATATTTGTATGGAAAATTGTACAGCGCCTCTAGCGGTCACTCAAAGAACTAAAATCGGTACCATGAGTTGCATAAGTAAAAAACCTATCGAATGTAGTCACTAGCGACTAACGTCAACTTGATATTTCTATACAAAATCGGTACCATGAGTTACAAATTTGACTGATGGTCTCGAGAAATACCGTAACGTTAGTAGTTAAATCTTTCACTAGCAAATTGAAGGGTGAAAAGTCGTGAATATATTTTTATATACTCTATATTGTTGTTATTATCATTGAAATGCCTACTTAATTATTTTTTGGTGTTTTATGATTGGTTGGTTGCGTAGTTCATGAAATAACCGTAAATAAAATGCTACTAGTGCGTCACATCCCAATGCTATTACAGCGCCGACTAATTGAGCGTATTCGACGGACACTGTCAAGTATAGAGTTGGGCCTCCTTACCTTTATTCTCCATGGTATGAACGTAGGGAATCCTATATCCTTCTCTTTCTTTCAAGTACATTTAAAAAGAGATAGCTTTATTAAGCGTGAAGTTAGACACAATCGAGTTAGCGTTAGCGAGTAAAGTAAACATTAGCGAAACTCATGGTGCGACTTATATTGTATATCATTCGAAGCTAGTTTATTCGTTATCGACAGAAGTAAACTAACGTCATATTTCGATAGCAACTCATGGTAGTGCTACTGGACGTAAATACAACGATACCAGACGTTGTAATATCGAAATGTAGTTCAAAATGTTATGTGTTGGAATGTATGTTATAGAATGTGTCACTGTTTTGACTAGTTTATTATACCTGTAAATTTGTCTATATAATTGCATATACAATACTAGCTGGTGTCCGCGACTTCGTCCGGGTTAAAAATTTAAAAATAAATGAGAAATATAACCTCTGACATCTTTATTGCTATTACACTTGTTCTAGGCGTTAGTTTTTTTAAAAATTTTACATGATCCCTAGGTAACAGTACTTTTTTTTGTCAACGTGTATGGAAAATTTCATTATGATCCGTTAAGAAGTTAAGCGTGAAAAGCTAACAGACAGACAGACAGAGTTACTTTCATTTTTATAATATTAGTATGGATAGTATGAAAATATGGATTATACAAGTCATCTTATATATTTTTTCCACTTTCCTTCACCAGGCGTATTTTAGTCACTACCTATACTATGAACGTGTCTGTTATGTGTTCGTGTTAAAATGTTTAGACATTTCCAGGTCTATTTTATTATTCGCAGAAGATTCTATTCTCGATATATTATATTATGAAAGTAGCTGTGTGACCGAGATAGAGCGGGCGTTGTCGGAGCGCCCGCCGACGCCTTGTCGACCCCAATTTATTCCTCTACACATATCCCAAAATATCGGAAGTACCATCTAACTAAATAACATGCACCAACTATTCGCATGTTGCAATATTATGTGCATATTTAAAAATAGAAACTAAACAAAAATGTTTTACCTGGTATTTCTACTTCAATTTCCAGCAAGTAAGAAAATTCCACTTTTAAAAACACTATTACATTTTAAAAACTATGTCACTTCTATTGAAACTCATTTACACACGACATTATTAAGTACAGTTAATTATGCAATACAAGAGTCTGCATAGCGACGGATTCTTGCACATGGATGTTTCGATATGAGGTTGAAAAGAATACTTGAGTGGTGTCCGTCCGTCCGCCGGCTTCGTCGACTAGCCGCTAATCGCGTACCCTATCCGGACGAAATTGACAGCGGGAAGACGCGTACGCCACTATTTTTATCTGCGCCCGCGTTGCCCCGATTTCACTAAAATTAACGCGTTGCTATTTCCGCAACGTATGAGCCCCCCTCTCCTCCTCCAAACTACACTTTGCGAAATTGTTGTTTTAGAATTCGATCTCATGTTTGTTTACCAAGATTAATTACGTACGAGTACATTTCGTTAACTAGAATTGTACTTAAAGATACTTACAATGCGGGATAAGAAAGGTCTAAAAAAATGGTCCAACAACAGTGCACGCTTGTGGTGGTTTATAATGATTATTCTGAATTTTTGGGCAATTTTTTTTTAGTTATTGATTATGTATATGATTATGTTATTAATGAAAGACACATAAAAAAGATAATCGCTGGGCTTAAAAATTTAACGTTGAGTTACAATTTGTGTCAATTGTTACAAGAAAGTGCTAGTTTCTTGTTATAATAATTTAGTGTTTAGGTTTATTAATTTGTAATTTAGATTAATTGATCAATGGAGTTATCTAGTGTTAAGCTTTTTAGGTTTTATAATTAATTTTTACAGTTTTTTTTATCAACTATAAATTGATTAGACAACTAATATTAATAAACAATGTGAAGGTTATATAATATGAAAAAAGAATATATCGTCAGAATTATTAATACTATCTACATATTCTACAATATATAATATCTACATGCTAACAACTAGTTGTTCAGGTATTCGGAACCTTTTTTTTTTGTTGAGGAGGGGAAATCACAGTTTACGGATTGCCCGTAAACTGTGCAGTCGACGAAGGGGTATCAGCCGTTCTGGGTTCATTGACTCCGGAGCGGAACCGCCTTCGCAGTGCGTTGTTATATTTAGATCTATTTTGTCGTGTAATAACTTCTTTTATTAATTATGAAACATAATAAATAAACAAATTTATATTTTTTCATTAGCAAAGATTAATCCTATCAGGCGTTAGCCACCACTAATTATTATGTTATTATCCAGATAGAAGCCACCTACCTTGTTAGAGGTTGAATTTGAAAAAATAAGTGAAATGAAAATTTAGTTTTAGATTTTGATGTCAGAGAATTATATTTTAATTTGAGACACTTATACGAAAGGTTGTATTTTTTTATAAGAAATATTTATATACGTATTGACATTAAAATGTAGTTAAATAATAACATAACGAAATATAGATGTGCACACAAAAGAACTGTTTCATTTAACTATCAACGTGGTGCCAAAAGATTGAAGAACATTGTCTGTTGTCTGACTGTTAAAATTTAACATAAAAGAAAAAAAATCAGAAATTACTTCATTTATAATACTTACTAGCGTTCAAAAATGTTATATAGCCTAAAGCCTTCCTCGATAAATGGACTATCCAACACATAAAGAATTTTTCAATTCGAACGCGGCCAACCAAACAAACTCTTCAAGCTTTATAATATTAGTAGGTATAGATAAGAAATAAAATAAGTATAATATTTCATATATAGTAGGTACATAAAATAAATAAAGATTTAAGTTATTCTACATTAGTAACACATTTTCAAATTGAGATTGAACAAGAAGCCTTATTGATTGATTCTCTTTTGGCATTTGAATAAGTAGGCTGTTAAAAAATATTCACCTGTTCTTTTTATAAATGTATGCCTAGCAACGTGAAGTTTGTGATTGTAAACAGATATGTACCTGTCATTAAAGTTTTCGGTGTTGTGATATGGAAATATTGCACAAGTTTAAACAGAATGGCTATTTTACAGCTGATCTATACCATTTGCTTACGAAAAAGAAAACTACACAGATATCAGAAGGGGTATTACCATATGTTCCTGTTTTCTTTAACGTCTAAGGTCTGAAGTATTGGCGTGGCAGGTTGCGGATGTTGTGTCATCATAAAGTTCCTGCGACCCCGCCGCTGGAATTTAGCGGTTTTAGTAGTCATATGGGTAGCCCGTCTGGCGGCAGCAGCCATCCTCTTACAGAAGACCACCTTGAAATAATGACACGTGTGCTTTTGTGTTTCGGTGAGTGAGTAAGGGATGCCAGAACCCATATCCCTTCCCAATCCCTAACCTTAATTCTACTGTGGTCGACAGCGAACTTGCAGCATCAGTCGCTTTGTTTGTGTTTTAGGCGACGGTAGCCAGTAGCCACCTACTATCAAGTTGACCATCGAGTTTAAAAACAAAAAAAAAATTAGGAGTCCGGTATAACCCGCAACGTCCCCTACGATGCCGACTATCCATGAGGATTTCCCATTATTAAAAGGGTCTGAAGTTAGAAAAAGTGGGTAGACTAAGATGTGAATAGGAAAATGCGGTTTGACATTTCTTTGATGAAACACAACAACACATTAGATGTTGTTGTCTGGTGGTTTTCATAAACTGTGTGGCCATCAATGATTTATAGCATTTGCGAAATAAAAATCTATATGCTGTAATTATTAAAGGACAATTATATATTTTTTTAACACATGACAAAATAATCGGTACGTATTTAATTAAATTACCTACATCTATAAGTCTATATTGATATTATTATTTTTAGATTATCCCATCTGAATATCAAAAGGAAATGCGAATGAGCACAAAAGAAAGATTACAGAGGTTAATGTCCATTGAAATAGATAACATTGTGGACGGTGGGATCAAACCTAAGATTGTGGTGCTGTCTTTTACGCCACGTCTTCTAGTATTTCAAAACTTCAAGCCCAATGAAAGGATTGTAGCAAAGTTTTCCGTGAAGAATATAAGTAAGGTTTGTAAAAATGCCAATAGTGACCTCGTCGCCAAGGTACTTCAGTGAGAATTTTTTCCTCGTTTATCTATCTTTCCATTAGTGAAAAAGGTATTAAAATCCGTTGGGAGTTTTAGAAGAAGTTAGCGGAGAAACGGACAGAGGCGGACAGCGACTTTATTTTATAAGTTATTATAGTTTAGACCAGGGATTCCCAAAGTGGTCGATATCGACCCCTTGGGGTCGATATCGGTTTCCTAGGGGTCGACATAAACGAAAAGTGATTTTGGGGGTCGACGAGGTCTAAAAATCGACCCCTATTATATTAACACAAGTTCTTATTTAAAACTTTCAAGATAGGTAAGTAGGTAGTTACTGTATTGTTTATGTTGTGTTACGTGTACTAAGAATAATTAATATTTTTGTAGGAAATAATGTTCCAGGAAAGTAAAGTTTCAAGTTCGTACAAGATGAAAAACTCGGCAAGTCTATGTGGACAAGTTTGTGCAAGATTGAGTTGGAGCGTACGTCTTTCAGCGGCGTTTTGACTTGCTCTCTATTTGACGATAAAGTGCTTATCACACTATTCAATTTGAACGATTCCTATTTAGGAATCTAAGTAGTGAGCTCGTGATCACACTACGCTAAATTGATTTCTAAATCGAAGATATAGAGTTGAAAATGGATAAACTCTTAATTGAATCCAATCTGTTCTAACTGCGATCACACCTTCCGATTTCCTAAATTGGAATCGTTCAAATTGAATAGTGTGATAGCGGCTTTACGCGAATTAAGACGAACGAATTCATGATCAAGTCCAAACATGTTCCTGATATTTTACTATTTAACGAGCTTGCATTTAGGTTGAAAGTTCATTTGCGTTTTGAAATTCGTTGGAGCTTGAACGATAAAAACTCATATAGCTAAGTACTCATTTATTTCAAGAGATTACAAACTTATTACAAAGCTAAATTAAGTGAAGTAAAGTGACTGAAAAAGTGTTAAACACAACATACAACATATTTTAAATAGGTATGTATAATTGTATTTGTAAAAATTACTAACACTTAAGTCTTTGGTTTTCGTTCTTATTCTACCTAATTACCTAATACGAAGTTTCTATACCTAATTACCTACTGTAGTTACTTCCCAATATAGGTATCAAAGTTTATCAAAGAGTAAGTCAGTAATACTTAACAAGAATCCATTAACTGAGTGTGATAAAAATAAGATAGTGTGCAAATTTAACAGTTTATTATTGTTTTTTATTTAGGTTCCTTATTTTTTTGTTTGCAGAATTACTGAAAGTTTTATGATGGCGGACACGAAAAAAAAATGCAGACAATACAGTTTGGACTACTTGAAGTTCGGATTTATTGCATCTCCATCAAATCAACACTTCCCGATGTGTCTCATATGTGAAAAAGTATTTAGTAACGATGCCATGAAGCCTTCAAAAATGGATGACCACTTATCAAGAGTACATGCTAACAAAAAAAGTAAGCCCTTGTCATATTTTCAAGCACTGAAAGAAAAACTAGACAAAAGGCCATCCATAGGATCGATGTTTGCGTCATCATCTATTCGAGACAATGATGGTTTACGAGCGTCCTATAATATATCTTTACTAATAGCGAAGTCGGGGAAACCCCATACAATTGGAGAGCAGCTTATCTTACCAGCCATTGCGGAGGTCCTTAACAATGTATTGCACAAACCCGCACATGATATTTTAAAGAGAATACCTTTGAGCAACAACACCGTTCAGAGACGCATAGATGAGATGGGACGCGATGTGGAAAACATTTTATGCAAGTTCTTACAGACCCGCAGATTCTCTCTCCAGTTGGACGAGTCTACATTACCCGGCAATGAAGCTCTATTGTTAGGATATGTTCGATTTATCAAAGATGAAAATATGTGCCAAGAACTGATTTTTGCTGCATATTTAGAGACTGATACTAGAGGAGAATCGATTTTTCAGGCCGTGGAACATTTTTTTACTGATAAAGCTATTCCATGGAAGAATATTGTTTCTGTTGCGACTGATGGTGCACCGTCTATGGTTGGTCGTCATCGTGGCTTTATAGCTCACTTAAAGCGACAACTGCCTGATGTACTGGTTATTCACTGTGTGATTCACAGGCAGCATTTAGCAGCAAAAAAGCTGAGTCCTAGATTGCATAAGTCTTTACAATATGTAATAAATGCTATCAACAAGATTCGAAGCAATTCTTTGAACTCTCGGTTATTTGCTCAACTATGTGACGAAAACGACGAAGTCTTTACTCGGTTACTTCTGCACACTGAAGTTCGCTGGCTATCAAGAGGCTCTTGCTTAGAAAGATTTTCAGCCCTTTTTGAATCTGTGTTGGAGTTTTTACAAGAAAAAGATCCGAATTTGAAAGAAAATCTGAACAATTGTAAAACAGATATTTATTACTTGACTGATATCTTTGGAATGTTCAACAAAGTTAATTTGCAACTACAGGGTGATGATCTTAACTTGATTAAAACAAAATCAATAATATCGGCCTTCGTGGGTAAACTAGTTCTTTATAAACAAAATTTAGGCAGAAAAGAATATTCGCAGTTTCCGCATTTGTCAAAATTACCAAAAATGCTTCAAGATGATGACATTTTATTATATGTTACTCACTTGGACGCATTACACAAGGATTTTACGGAGAGGTTTGATGATCTTTTAAATTTACAAATTCCTCAATGGATAATAAATCCGTATAACACCACAGCCATAGAAGAAGCCAATGTGATAATGCAAGAAGAGTTGATTACCATCAGCACAGACGAAGAGCTTAAGCAAAAGTTCAACCAAGGCTATCAGAAGTTCTGGTTGCAACGCAAAATTGAAACACAGTATCCTACATTGTGGAACATTGCTGAAAAATACCTTATCGCTTTTCCATCATCATATCTAGTTGAAAAAAGCTTCAGTGTGGTAACAAACATTTTGACAAAACAAAGAAACCGTTTGAAAATCAACGAACGTGGAGATTTAAGGCTGCAACTCACTAATATTGAACCGGATGTAGCTAGATTGGTAGATAGTCACCAGGTTCATCCATCGCACTGAATGTTTTATTTTCTCTTTGCGAATTAATAGTTTTTAAAATATAATTTCCTACCAACTTAAGATGCTTTATGTATTAATTTGTAATAATTATAAATTAAACTTGATATTTACTGAATTGGATTGTCTTTTTATTTTGTTAAATTTTGACGAGAAAATGAAATCAACTTCACACTTAACCAAGTGCAAAGTTTTCTAATTGGCACCTTAGTACCTAGGTATTTTGTACCAATAGGAAAAAACTAAAGATAGACTAAGATAGATAGCTGCTTTAAGTTAGCGGACCATTATGAATAAGGGGGTTGGTCTTAAAAGTAGGTAATTTGACCATGGGGGTCTGAGGTAACAGTTCATTGTTGAAAAGGGGTCACTTGTCCAAAATAGTTTGGGGAACCCTGGTTTAGACGATCTTAATATATAATCATATACAAGATTTCTGGTGTCAGCAAAAAAGTTGTGGGGTATTAAAAGTATGATGTCTCGATGACAATATTTACCTTTTTAACATATATTAACCTGTAAGTGCAAGCAAGAGTTTTAAAACAATGAAGTTCGTATAAAAACATTAATGCTTGTTCTATTTTCAGGCTCCAGTATTTGTCAATTTAGTGTACAAGGAGTCTTCGTATTTCTTCATTAGTCCAATCGGCGGACAGTTGTTGTCGCGTCTAGCTCCGGGTATCAGTGTTCATTTTTCAATAACATTTATACCAACTCAATATGAAGACTACACGCATAGGGTCTCCTTTTACACTGACACCGATCACTATGTTTTGCCACTGTTGGGTAAGTACAAAATATAAATTTATTAAATTATCATATTTGTCAAACTAGCAAGTACTAGTTATGGTCCCTAAAGTGAAAGGGGCCATTGGGCGGGCGTGTAGCGCCTGGTTCTTATAAGTAATACTTGAATTTACTGCATAAATCTGCATAAAGTAATTCTACTATGTAAAAGAAGGTACCTACAATTTTTAGTTCACACTGCTTTGTGCTGGCATGTGGTTGCTGGCTGGTTTTGTTCCCCGGAAGTTTCGGGGCGTGGGTATGAAATGGGATAAGAATGCATTAAGTACCTTACTATAATTATCTTATTTCATTCTTAAAAAAACATTCTTTTGTGTTCAAGAACACTACTGCCATCTTCTGGTAATGTGTTTGTCTTCGGAATATTTCTGTGTCACTAACGTTACCAAGTGTGATTTATTTACGTCTTTTTGCAGCAATGGGTCCTAGACCTTCATTCGATTTTCCGGATGAAGTGAATATTCCGCGGGCGCCAATCAAGATAGAAAGTTACTCCTATGTGATCGTGTCAAACATAGGCCTTATACCAGCCGGATTCACACTGGAAACAATGTGGTAAATTAAATACATGTACATATACTTATTGTTAAATTTTGTGTGCACTTATTGAATAGATCATTAACAAGTTAAGTGTTGTCAATAGATTCGATTTAAATTAAATTTATAATATTTCTGTAATTGCAATCTGACATTATGATTCTGATTCCTAGTGAAAAATTAAGGGGGAGGTCTATATCCAGCAGTGGACGTCCTTTTTTTAAAGTTGGGAAATCCTCATGGATACCCCGGCAGTGTTGGGGGCGCTGCGGGGTTATGCAGGATTCGTACCGGCTAAAACCCAACGACTTTCTAGCGCGGCCGTAGATGGGCGGGGTCGCGGGGACGTGACCCACGGCTATCCAGCGCGGGGAGGGCTACGCTCCTTGTCGGAATCTCGGCGTACCCGAAACTGGAGGTACGCCAGCCATCTCAGGGGACCTCACAACGGGCGGCAGTCTCCCCCAAGACCAGCGCCCAGGCCTCGGTCAAGGGGGAAGGCGGCGCGGTACCATTGTACTTCTATCCAGTTTATGTTGTTTCGACATAGAATAATCTGAGCAATTGTTCACAGTCCATTTTCGGTTTATCCAAAATCGGCCTATTTAAAACCGGGAGAAAATATTAAAATCAAATTTTCACTGAAGACGATGCATCTTGGTCAGACGGAAGGGGAAGTAAATGTGCACTTCGAAACTGGTAATGAATGGTTTCCCAAATTTTACTAGTTTAAGTAAAAATTTTGAGTAAACATGATAATAAAGTGTACTTGTTTTATCAGGCGAATACTTTACTATAAAGGTAATTGGAACAACAAACTTAATCAGCGTATCTTTGGAAAGAGATGTCATTAGATTTTTGGATACGTATAACACAATGGTTCGACAGCAAGTGGTCAAGGTCATAAATAAATCTGATGAACTGCTTACATACATGTGCATGAAAAATGAAAGCGTATCTAAAGGTATTCTAAAAGTCTCTAATCTTAAGGTATCTAATAAATCGATGGCGACAATTTCACACACAGTTAATTCGGAAATTTAATTCTGGATACATTTAGGTACTTATATTAAGAGTTTACTTAAACTTTTTTTTAATCCGAGTTACCTTTTAAACAGATATTATGGTCTCTTTATGTTGGCCATTTTCTAAAACTAGTAATAATCCAAAATTAGATATTGAGTTGGGAAAAATAAAGTGTTTTTGTAATTTTGGTCTTCATAACACTCAAGCTCGTCAATAGACTATTTTTTTATGTTTATTTATACTGCAGTTGTTATTTCTCCTTGAATAAATAAATAAAATAAAAAAAGAAGCAAATCGATTCACAAATAAATGAAAAAAGGCACTGTACTTTTTGTACTTGTCCTTGCTGTAATTTTTTATCCATCTAAGTGATTTGTTTTTGTTTAGACTTCAATGACAAAGTGAAACTGGCAACGTTATGTTACAAGATGAAGGAGAACGAAATGAAAAAGTACCGGAAACTGGCAGAATACGATGTTGTAAAAAGCGATGAACACAAAAGAGTTTATACTAGAATATTTTTCAACGAAATACAAGCTCTTGTGGCTGACGAATCTTTGCTGTTCAAAAATATGCACTTTTCCATAACACCTATTGTTAGTAACTGTTCAGTAATTTTGACCTCCTGTATACTTACAAAAGATGAATGCCGAAAATTCATTAAAAATGGAGAAATGTCGGAAAAACGAAATCAATGTCATTTAATTTAAAAAATGCTTGAAACGAAAAGACCATCGGTGGTTTCGTCTGTATTTTTTTCGCAGCAGGGCTGGTAATGACGTAAAAAGAGTAGTAGTAAAATGAGTAGGTAAGCACCTTGGCTAAGCGCATCCTACTCCTTGGCGGTCATGGTATGGCTACTGCAACCACTCGATGTGTCCATCAATCACTCCTTGACACCAATCAGGTGGGCTGGTCTGTATATAAGACAGTCAGTCGGGATGAGATAAATATCTCAAATTGTGAGAGCGTAACGTCAAATGAATGCTTCCTACCGATCTCGATAATGAACACATTTTTTCTTATCGTCGTTGGGTAGTTCAATTTTTCCATTCAAGTAGCGTATGAAGGCAAGCGCAGTAGGTGGGAGAAGAATTGGAATAGATGTGGGTAATTTGAAATATGCTAATTAGCGAATACGTATGAGTAATAATTTCCTTTTAATTACTTATCATATTATTATTTCTTTAATTACCCTAATTATGTTTAAGGTAGTTTTAAGTTTATACAATTTTAGTATTGAAATTAAATTATTATTTTTTCTTTAAGTAATTACTTACAATATTTTCTATAGTCTGGAAACATATGGCCGAATAAAGCGACGGAGTTAACCATAACGTTTTCTCCCAAAGAAATAGGGGAATTCCATGGGATTACATATCTGGATGTTGATGGTGTGATAGATCGCATACCTTTGAAGATGATGGGGAACTCGTTGCCTCCTAAGATTCATTTAAACATTGAAACTTTAAATATGAACTGCGTATATATAAATAAAATGTACAATTATGAAGTTGTAGTTACTAATAAAGGTAAAATTAATTATAGATAATTTTAATAACTTCAAAAATTATTAAAATTTTATTTTAAAATTGAAATTCTTAATAAATTGAACAAATTTTAAGGACATATAAATGGAATAATTGATTACAAAGAAGTGCCAACTCTCTTTGGCAGCCGT
The DNA here is from genome assembly GCA_936446665.2 of Synanthedon andrenaeformis. NCBI lineage: Eukaryota > Metazoa > Arthropoda > Insecta > Lepidoptera > Sesiidae > Synanthedon > Synanthedon andrenaeformis. The sequence continues at coordinate 11,165,392 of OW387777.2, read as the reverse complement.
ATAAGTTGTACCCCTTCTTGGCACTGTTTGCGACCTGGAGACAAGGAAACATTCGTCATTTCTTTTAGCAATTCAAATCAAGGACCTTTCTTCGAAGAAATTAATTTTAAAATACGCGAAACGGATGTAGTTTTAAAAGTATATTTAAAGTGAGTTAATAAAAGTACACTTTATTGAGCGATAAATTAGAGGTTTAAATTTATTGTTTTGGTTTTGTTATATATATATCTGGACACAATATTATCTTATAATGTATGTTTCAGAGGTGAAATTATATACCCGTCGGTGATATTCAGTATTCCTTGTTTAGATTTTGGAATGGTTAGTGTAGGTAAGTCAAGACACATACGTGTAAACTAATTAAATTAAAAAAATTTAAAAAGGAAGTTTATGTGGATATTATTAAGTCAATTATATTGCGTTATAATTCCCGCAAATTGCTAATGCGCAGCAACCTGCAGCTACCTTGTCACATTAACGTCTACGTGACGTCATCCGCACTTAAAAACACATCGGCCAAAGTTGTGTTACGACATTGGCCTGTGTCACCTTGTGACGTCAGAAAATGGCGGCCAGGCGCATTAGCGATTTGCATTATTGCCCCTCTACATATTCGGCGAACGTTCGCCAATCGAGATGGCCATGCGATGGTTGATATTACAAGCACGTCAAACTAAAACTATATTGTGAAAAATTCCAGGAGTTCCTAAAACTTTGGAGTTGGATGTAATAAATGAATCGGAGGTCGAAGTGAGTGCGTCTTTGAAGATATCGTCTGATGGTCCAGAAATAAGTAGTATAACGTTAACGGATTACGCTGTTGCCGATGAAATCAAACCAGATACCCCGCAATGGCCGAGGGAGTTTGATATTGTTCCTCGTAAGATAAGCATTGGATCAGAATCAAAACTTTCCTTAAAGGTGTTGTTAGTACTTTAATTCGTATAGCTTTGAGTACAATGCATAACTAATAAAAATATTTTAATATGAGTTTTATTAATCAATTATTAAGTACAGTTACTTTAAAACGAACAAGGGTCCTTGGTTGGCTTAGCGCAAGAGGAATTTGGCGCCCGCCTCTGCCATTGTTATATTCCCTTGGTTCAGCGTAGTGTACATCTACAATTAATTGTAAATGACCAACATCAGTGCTTTTATAAAATTTGTTCTAGCTAATTTTTAATTATGCATTATTTATGATAAAAAATGTCAATTTTAATAATTACTCACTTGGTCTTTTTAACCCGACGACGACGTGTTGACGTGAGTTTGTGTATCTGTGTATTTGTTTATCTGTGTGTCTGCTGTTGAATCGTAGCTCCCAAAGGGAAAGACCGATTTTAATCCTATTTTTTTATGTTTGAAAGCTAACGTGATCGAGATCGTTCTTTCACGGGTTTGATTGATGTAAAATTTAGTATAATGTTACTTCAGTGGTATTTTCATGACATGGTTATACCATAATCAATTATCAAGGTTATCTGATGCTGCACCACCAAGTAGTCTGCTAAATACCCAGCTCCTTAGCAACTTACAGCAGATTTGTTGTTTGGACCCAATAGAAAGTCGGGAGGTTGGTTTATAATTTTTAATCATAGCTTGTTAATGATATAATGTCTATAAGTTTCCTTGATATAAAAGTTTGGTCCCATCTCGTCAGAGTTTCAAATCGTCAGAGTTTCAAATCGCCAGAGATTCATTTGGTCAGAGTACAATCAAACAAATTATAATTCAAATTTTATTAAATTAATTACAATAAATCAATTTTAAAATAAAAATAACCCAAACGGATAGACCAAATTTGATAGTTTTTTTTGTTTAAAATCGAATTAGTTCGAAGTAGTTTTCATATAATTTATGAAGATTTGTTCAGCTGTTTGAAGATCATCAGCTCATTTCCTAGTTGAAGAAGGGATCTCACTAACTTCCACAAATTCGATTGATTTGTAATTTGGTGTACTGTTACTTGGTGGTATGTCCATGACATGGTAACGTTGACTTGATTCTACAGCATCAAGTAGTCTGCGAAATACCCAACTCTTCAGCAACTTACAGCAGATGTAGCTTGTTGGGCTCATTGGAATGGTCTCAACAGAATGTCGGGAATTAGTTTATAATTTTTAATAACAGCATTTAAGCCCTGTTTATCTTTCATTAAGCTCTGGTGTAGTTTATTTATAACCTGTTATTTATTTAATTAATTTACAAAGAACAAAAAATGTATAACCAGTAAATTTTTCTTTTTATCGCCATGAGTAGGTGTTTTTGTAAGGGAAATGTTGTAGTTATTAGTTTTATTTTAATTTTAAAATTGATTTATTTATAATAAATTCACTTTAATAAAATTTGAATATAATTTATGTTTGATTGACCTAAATTATATTGAAATTATGTTGACACTGACCAAATGAAACTCTGACGAGTTGAAACTGACGAGATGGGACCAAACCGATATAAATATAAGTAACTATGTACGATTGTACGAGCAAAAGAGTTTACCTAATTGTGGTTGACGTGCTATTAATAACAACGTTAAAGTAAAATTAATAAAAAATAAAAAATAAATAAATAAACGTTGCAGGTGACATTAACTGCTAACTTGATACGGGCCAATCAAACGTCTCTCGAGATGGAATTAGAGAAATCAGACAGTCCACCTATTGTGTTACCAGTAATATACAACGCAATGGTTCCGGTTATAACACCCTCGCCAGATATCAATATGAGAGCGTGTTTCATAGATTATCCATACAAACAAGATATAGTCATCACGAGCAATGAATGTTGGGGATATTTCACTATATATGATCCAGAGGTAAGTATTAATGGTTGTATAACTAAGCCAACATAAGATATATTTTTCCAACAAAAAGTTGTTATTTTTCATTTCGTTCAGGAGGAGTCGACATTAGAAGTGGATATTGGTGTTAAAGAAGGTTTGATAAGACCAAACACGTCCATATGTTTGCCTCTTACGATTAAAACAAGCGTTTTGGGAGTGCAAGAGTATACTGTTCGGTTATTATTATATTTCTTTAAATGCAATAAAATTGACTAAAATAATGAATTATTTAAAATATCGGCCTTTATATGGCCTCTACTTAAGTTTTCGTATCCGGTAGTTGAATCAGACTTTTGTAAATAAGAAGTTGTATGATAGTAAGTATGTATTAAAAAAATATCTTCTTATAGGCTACGTTTGTTCGGATTGACAAAGCCGATAGATGTGTGCCATATAACTGGATGTGGTGTTAGACCCATAGTGACATGTACTCCCATGGCTTTACATTGGGGTCAAGTAAAGTTGTTGAATAAGTCGCAGAAAATCTTAACATTATGCAACGATTCTCCAGTTATTGTCAATTTCAAAAGTTTTTTGGTTAGTATTGTCATTTCGTATATTTCATTATTGATCACTAATCACTAAGCTAAATCAGAATCCGAAGCACAAGTAATTAATTGGAAACAAAAATATGATTGATGAATAAACTTGGATTGTTTTATAGCTGAATCGCGATGGAAAATGGCAAATTTCTCCAAACGAAGGTCAAATATCACCAGAATCTGAAACTGATTTGCTTCTAAATCTTTTTTTAACTGACGCCGATACTTATACGAACAAAGTTGTGATGCAATTGGAGAAAGTAAAAGACATTGTTAGTAAACTCACATTTTAACTGTCATAATTCAACCAATTTGTACTAATGATTTTTTAATACTCTTTTAATATGGGGTAGATTGTGCCACTATCAGCTACTGGAGTTGGTACTAGTATAATTGTAGGGGAATTACGAGATAAAGTGATTCTTGGACGCCATTTTACCAAAATACCATTAAATTGTAAAGTAATAATGGAAAACTGTGGAACACGTCTGCACGCATTAGAATGGAGCGAACATTTTAAAGCACCTAAAACGAAACCTAATCCTACGTATGTATAAATAATCTCATTTAACAGACAATTAATCTTTCTGGTAGTGTGTCATAGGTTCAACAGGATAGAGCTCATGGAGCAATTAAGGTGTTATTATAAAGATTTAGAAAAAAAAATACCACTGATAATGGCTGTAGTTATAATATGCAAGGTTTAGAATTTTGAAAATAAATTCATTATATTACTTATATTTAAAGAAAGAAACAAAATGTTCAAAAATTTTGTCCATGTTCTTAGTATTAATAATAAAATATTTATTGTATACAAATTATAAAAAAAATTGTGGCAAGATATTTGTGAATTTGATTTGAGGTTTGAGAAAGTGAGATTGTCTGACCTTTGGATTATAGATGTTTAATTCATAATTGATTAATAGAACTTAATGTTATATTACAAATTGTGTTTGTAGAGCTTTTTTCAATTTGAACCCAAGAATATTTAAAATGGCCGCAGGTGAAAAGGTCGAACTGACTATAACGGGGATATCCTCAAAAACAACTACTATAACTGAAATGTGGTATCTAGTTGGAAGTGTTGAAGGCGTTAATAAAAAGGAATTGTTGCTTGAATGTCCAATAAAAGCTGAATTTATAGATCCTAAAATAGAAGTTTCCTCGTCAGTAATAGATCTACAATATGACTACGGCCCTTACAGCGAGTATTATAAATTAACAGGTGACTGATATTTTATTTTATTTTATTTTATGGAAATACCAACAGCACAGAAACATGATTTAAAAACTACTAATAACTTTTGTAAACTTAAACAATTTATAGTTGAAATTTGAAATAGTTTAAAAATAATTAATTTTAATATTAAGTTCGCATCCGATAAGTACATACATTATAAAATTTATAATCTATCTAACATAACAATGACATATTACTTGCAGATATCGTCTCAATTAAAAATGTTTCTAGACTGCCCTTAGACATTGATATTACAATAAAACCACCATTTGCGATAGTTCATAAGCGAGACACGTACAAAATTCCACCTGAAGACGAGAATTTATGTTGTTGCATATGCTACGACGAACAGGATTTGAATGTGCAAAACATGTTGAGTAAACTCGGTCACAAACAATCGCGCCTCTTCATTGATTACTTAACCCATAAACCAGTAGAACCATTGCGAAAGGGATCTCTGAATTTTTTCCAAGATATAAACAAGATCAAGACTGTTTTCAATCTCACTCATGCAGTTGAAGAGCGTTTAGAAGACAAAGAGTTAATGAGACTACAAATTGTATTTGACATTACAAAACACACGACCCTTAAATCAAAAATATATCATGATCTAATGCGTGTTAAATTTAAAGGACACAAAAATAAAGTAAGTTTGTACATTGATGATTCATTAATGGCAACGAGTCGTTAGTGTCATGAGGGGACGTTCAAGTATTACGTTACGCAATTTGGGGGGAGGGGCGTGGTCTTGTAAAACGTTACGATGCGTACATCAAAGATCTTCAAAAATTGCAATTCATAATACTTAAACGCCCCCTGATTTATTCATTTTAAAATATGATAAATAAACACAAATTAAAAGCAACAAATTTTTTTGCAAAGGCTTTTAAATTTGCTGTAAGTATATAAGAATATTTTCTCTTGTCACAGGATGTGATAAAATTAATAGGCAAAATAAACTTTCCAAATATTTTACTTTTAACGCCAAGAATAGATTTTCAATGTGTTTTGAATGCAACGATTCAAAGTATAGCAATAAAACTACAAAATATTACTCCGCTGATGGTTTGCTACAGATTTCAGTGGAAAAAATGTACAATAACCAGTATACCTGAGGTGAGTTTTGATTCTTTACATACTTAAGTTATAAATTTTACAATGAAAGTTTTGTTTTGTTTGATACTGTAATAATAATCTTTTCTTTGAAGAAGTTTAAAGCGCTAAAAATTGAGGAACCATTATTAAAGAATGTCCAGTCAACAGTACAAGAGTCTGAATCAATAATAACAGGAGGTATACTTTTAATTTATCAATCCAGTTTTAGATATAAAATTTTTTCAAACATACATATAATAACGTTGTATCTAAATATTGTTGATATAATTTTAAATTTGGTGTATAAAGAAAATATTATATTATTTATGAACACAGATATTCACTTTATTTGTTGAAGCTATAATATATATATATATTTAATAATTCAGAAATGGTTTCACAAACACACGTATCTGATATTGAAGTTATTGCAAAGGAAGTTTTTGAAAATAAACCACCTATCCACTCCTTTCCTGAATCAATATATTCGTTCGGAGAGGAATCTGAGGAGCAATCCGACGTTATGAATAAGAAGATAATGAAATCAATAGAACCGATGATACGTAAAGAATATGATCCAAAATTTTTTTGGACGCACAAATTCAACAAGTTGAAGCGAGAGGAACATAAAATTACTATTAATGAAATTTTCCAGTTAGCACCGCACAGAGGTTTATTGAAACCTAATGAAATTCAATATGTTCATGTCATATTTAGGCCGATATATAACATCAGTGTACGTGGTATTCTTGAATGTGAAGTGTTAGGTGGTCCTTCTGAAACCATTGTAGTTACAGGGCAAAGTTCCGATTTATTATATAGTCTTAGTACGAAAAAACTTAATTTCAAAATAAGATCATTTCATGAGGAAGCAATCGAGACGTTATTGATATCGAATGCTGCATTGTTAAATTTTACTTGCAAAAGTTATTTGAATGAGCCTAAATTCGAAAATGAACTCGAGGGAACCATATTGAAATTACTTCCAAAAGAGAAAATATTGGAGCCGGAAGAAGTAGCACAGATGAGTGTGGTAATGAGGCCTGGGGTAGTAGGATACTTTAACAGACAATTTTTATTAGAAATTGGACATCTGTCTCATATTCCAATAGAAGTATTTGGATGGGGCGTCATTCCACAAATCTATTTGTCTTTACCTAGACCTGACATTATCAGTGTAAGTTTGTTAATTAAAGATATTTACTATATTGTGTTTCTTCAGCAATAAGAAGAAATATTATCATAATTTTTTTTATTAATCATTTTAGTTAGACACAAAAATAGGATATTTAGCTATACCAGCACTTTCAATGGAATATTTAGAAGCTGTCTATGAAATATTTAACAAGCCCACGTCAGATCATGTAAACACACCTTTAATGGAGAGATGTTTTGAAGATCCTGAATTACAACAAGGATGGCATATATGTTCTATTTGGGTAAGTGGTTATAAATGTTGATAAAATACTAATGAAATAACAATCATTAATTTATTATATTTTTGTATTTATTAAGGATGAGTTACCATCAACTATGGATATTGAAATGGCGATAGAAAGGTTTATGGTTATTAATCACATAAAGTTAAGACCTGAAATACTAACATTATATTCTACTAGTTCAAAAACAGGGGCAATTCCTGGATTCTCAACTACACCTTATGTTATAGATTACGGTGTAGTGATCACTGGCAGTACTGTAAGTTGAACAACATTGAATATTTTTAATAGTGATTCAGTTTTGAGACCTATTGTTACTTTATTAAATAAACAGGTGCAGTGTTCAGCTGAAATAGTAAATTATGGACCGATACCTATAAAATTACATTTTTCAAAAGGAACACGTATTCCTGATTGGATAAGTATAAAATTTCATAGCAAATTGAATCCTGGTGAAACTATAAAGCTAGAAGTCACATTTTCACCCACACCCGAAGATTTTCCCGAACCCGAACAAGAAATGAAGTCTTCATTCAATTTTGAAGTAGGTTTTAAGTAAAATTGCCAATGTTTTATTATGTTTCCATAAATTTATTATACAGATATAGATATGAATTCTTCTAGGTAAGTTATGGCATAATAGTACCAGTACAAGTAAAAGCGTTGTGTGCAGTGCCGTACTTAGTTTCCAACGTTTCCTCAATTGATTTCGGTTCTGTGAGATGTGGTGATAAAATAATAAGCTCAATTCCTTTAATGAATGTGTAAGTACAAGACAACCACATAATTATATCTATATAACCATTGATTTACTATAATGTTGTTTGTTAAATAAGTATGTTTATAGTGGTAAACCAGTTTGTATTTGGTACGTAAATTTAAAAATTAAAGTCTTCGGACCTAATCCAATGGTTATTTTGGACAATTCTGGAAAATATGAACCTGGCGAAGGTGGATGGCTCAGCGTTGCTTTCAAGCCTACAATGGAGGTGCGTATTCATAATTTTTCAGTTTGTTTACGTTTATTTAGCAACGACACAAAAATATTAGGTTATAAAATTAAAATCAATTGGTCCGCAGATGGCATACGAAGGTCTATTAATATTTCGTTTCCACATGAATCCGAATAGAATGACAATTCCAATAAGAGGACAAGGTGTTCTACCTCATGTGCACATAATAGGACCCAATGTCAAATTTTCTCCGACATTACCCTGGGCCGAGACTACAGATATTTTTTTTGGTTTAACCAATCCTTGTCCATTTCCAATAGAACTAATTTTTGCGCACAGTGATGAGTAAGTTAGATTATTGCAACTATTAGATATTTGTATTCTATTTTTTAAAAAAGAATTAATTTCATCCTACTGTAACATTCAGAATTTGGAAAGAAGAAGAGGAGATATTACAACTGTTATACAAATATTATAACAAACCTGATGAAATGTTAGTGCCCGTTATCAAACCCGGCAATAGACTACCAGATGATATAATTAACTTTTACACAAAGTTCAAGGAGCGGATAAAAAAGTATTCGATTGTGTTTACTTACATATTTCATGAACATATTATATAATATGTAATATAGCTAAATATTGTTTCAAAAATATGGATTCCATCACTCAAATTTAATATTCATTTATCAAAATATCAATGTAATTAAATCATTTATTAAAGAAACTCATTTTATTATTGTTAGCCATTATACAAATCTTGCAGATGCAAGGAGGAACAGGCTTTAAGTTTAAAGAACGCAACAAGTGCACGCGGCGCTAATGTTGGAGCTAGTGGAAAGTAAGTGATATTTTATGTTGCAGAATTCTTATATATATTTTTATAAACATATTCTATGGTTTAATGTAACCTTTTCAATCAGAAAAGCTGCTGCTGCAAAAAGTCCTAAAACACCATCGGTGAAGGCTACGACTGCACGAGAAGTAACCCAAAGAAAGCATAGAACAGAAGCTGAAATTATTGCAGGTAGTGCCACAATATTCACAACAATTTTTCCAAATACCGGTTCTAAGACAAAATAAATTTAGAGTTCCGCAAGGCAGTATGGCAGGACCGGGTTTTATTTAAAAATTCGTCACAAAAACTATTGTAATCAAATTATAGCAGTTTTTAAACAGGTAATCAAGATAAATCGTTTTTAGAAAACATCAGCATTATTCTTTAATTAGTTGGGTAATTATTGTTTTTTTTTTAGAGGAAATTGAATCGATGAAAGAAAGTAACATAGATCCTTTGAAGGAATGCTTATATGTTTTCGACGATGCAACAACCGAAAGCAGTACAGATAAATATACAAAGGGAATTATATTTTTTGTTCATGGTTCTCCGTGTGAAGGTTTGATGACCGTTTTATTAATTTTAAGACTTATTTTTTAATAAATATATGTCTTCCATTGTTTTTATTTTAGAGATGCAATGTCAAGAAATAGCCTATACAATCGGTAAAAAATTGAAGATACCGACTATAAATGTAGACATAAGCATAATCGATGCTTTATGTGTATGTACGTGTTCTGCAAAGATTATATTGATTGCTGCCATAGACGAGATGTACACATCACTGTCGCAAAGACGTACAACCAAAAGTGGCGACGATCAAGAATTGGGTGAAGAAGGTTTGTTTGTATGGCATATACCCATCTACCTTTCTTTACACTCAGTGTGCCTTTTTTAACGTTGGGAAATCCTCATACCGACAGAGTAGGGGACACTGCGGGGTTATGACTCCTACCGACTAAAACCCAATTCTAGGGCGGCCGTAGATGGGCGGGTACGCGTGAAAGTTATGACACGACATCCGCGACCCGCCATGGCTGTCCAGGGCGGGGAGGCTCTCGGAAACTCAGTGTATCCGAGGGTGGAGGTACGCCGACAATCTCGGGGGACCTCACAATGGACGGTACTCTCCCCCAAGACTACCGCCCAGGACCGGTCAAGGAGGAAGGTGGTGGACATAGGCCAGCCGCCTGCGCCCGGTCCACTACTTTCAGCTATTATTCTTATATATAAAAAATTCTCGTGTCACAGTGCTTGTAACAAAACTCCTCCGACCGATTTTTAAGAATTTTTTTTTGTGTATATTCGGCAGCTCTGAGAATAAGTTTTAAACTATTTTTTATAAGCCCAAAATTTTTTTTGGCAAAACAACGTTTGCAGGGTCAGCTAGTATAAATATATAATATAGTTATAGAGGAATTACTCAATAATTCCTTTATATTTTTCAATAAGTTATTTTAATTTTTATTATTTTTAAAAATATTGAACTTTATATATACTTTCACTTTATTATTTTTAGAGATTTTCAACGAAACAGAAGACGAATTTGATATTATATCAAGGAAAGTTCAATTTCTGATTACAAACAAAAATATTGCCACTCCTCGTTCAAAAGGTGGTGATAAGAAGAAACAACCCTCATCTATAGTGTCAAACACGGCTTTGGCTGTAATGGGTTCGACAACATTATTTCATATGGTATTTTATTCACCTATTATGGTTTGCATAAATTTATTAACGTAGTTTCTTAACGAAGTTAATAAGCATAATAATCGGAAGTTTATTAACGAAATTAAAACATAAATAAAAATATTTCTTACATTATTATCACTATCACATTATTATGATTATCACCGCTTCTGTGTTGCATTATAATTATCATGAGTGATCTGACATAAAAAGCACGCTATATACACTGTTACTTTTTAAGCAATTTTTGAGCAATTGAGGCGGTGATTACTTTTTGATTATTTCATTGAAAGAGAAATTCTAACACAAAAGGACTGTTCGTAGGATTTAATGCAAGAGCTTCTTTCGGATTATTTGAATCAGCCGAAATTTCAACAAGGCTTTGTATTGGACACCTTAACCAGTAATATATTGGTAGATCCCACGATCACTTTGACGACGGTTTTACGGTGTAAAAATACAATAAGGAATATACATCTCATATTGTGTCAGTCTGATTTTAACAAATGGGCGCAAAAGTTTGAGGAGGCACAGAGGGAAAACGAGTTATTGGAAGAGTAAGTTATCATCTATACTAATCTATACAAATAAATAAAATTGGAGTGTCTGTTTATAATATGGAAATTATTATAAACAGACACTCCTTAATTTACTACATTGCATATGAATATCATATGCATCATATGAATACATTTACTACATGCATATGAATATCATATGCATCATATGAATACATTTACTACATGCATATGAATATCATATGCATCATATGAATACACCAAAATAACATTTTTTACAATTTTTGTCTGTCTGTCTGTTTGTTCCGGCTAATCTCTGAAATGGCTGGACCGATTTTGACGGGACTTTTATTGGCATGTAGCTGATGTAATAAGGAGTAACTTAGGCTACGTTTATTTTAGAAAAAATCCAAAATAACATTTTTTACAATTTTTGTCTGTCTGTTTGTTCCGGCTAATCTCTGAAATGGCTGGACCTATTTTGACGGGACTTTTATTGGCAGGTAGCCGATGTAATAAGGAGTAACTTAGGCTACGTTTATTTTAGAAAAAATACACCCCGGGCGAAGCCGGGAGCGGGCCGCTAGTATTATAATATAAAGAATCTCTTGTATTTGTAGAGATTTGTATTTTTGTATGTTTGTAATGAATAAACTCAAAATCTACTCGACCGATTTTAAAAATTCTTTCACATATAGAAAGCTATATTATCAGCGAGTAACATAGGCTATATTTTATAAAGTCACGCGGACGAAGTCGCGTGCAAAAGCTAGTAATATTATAAAGAGAAAAGATTTGTATTTTTGTAATGAATAAACTCAAAAATTAAAAAAAAAATCTCATTAAAGAAGACCGTAGTGAAATAAAAGCACTTTTGCGGTTACTTTTCGGTGCATGGGTAGCATGGGTGGCAAGGGAAGCACTGAGTATGTGTAAGTAATAAGGCATTCAGCAACTTATTTGCTAATAAGGCCTTAAGTAATAAAGCAATTTTACTCTCGAACTGTCTAAATGTTCTAAATGTCCTCGCTAGTCCTGATAAAACTACTAAGTAATATTATAAACGCTAAAGTTGAGGAAGGATTAATAGATAGGTAATAAACTCTTTACGTTAAAGGTTAATCTTTCACACAAAAACAACCAGTACTAGTTTTGCAGTATAATATAGCTTGTTATACATTATAATAACACTACATAATTACGCCGACAAAGCCGCTAGTAATAGCTATTATGGTATATTAAAACTAATAGAATTTTCATTTATTCTATTCCCACATATGAGACAGGATAGATTCTTGACTGCCAGTGATTTAAGTATGAAATATAGTTTTTAGTTAACTTTCGTTTTAAATTATTGTACGAAAATTCTCTTTTTAGAAACACTTCAAAAGAGTACAATGAAAGTGAAATTGAAGCGATCGTGCAATCAGTAGAAGAGATGGACGACGAAGAATACGAGAATCTTTTGCCAGAATTGAAGTCTATATACATTGCTTCTGGTTTAGAAAACCGTAGAAGAAAATATCATGAAAAACATGGGTATATACAAAAAATTTATTGATTTTTATTTAAATTTATATAAAAATTAAATCACACTTATATTTCATGCATATGTTATTCTTTTACAGAATAAGCGATACATTAAAAAAGGATAAACTTGGAAAGAATTTGACTGGTAAGAAAGATTACCTATATGATTTTAGTATAAAGTATATATATGTAACTACTTTCTGACGTAAATTATTTTTATTATAATTTCCACTATGTAATATAATAATATATTGTAATTATAAACAGGAAAGACTTTATAGTTGTATGTTTATTTATAATAGATAAACTCAAAAACTAATTACTTAACTAAAGATTCTTTCACCTATATAAAGCTTAAGCTTAATTGAGCAAGTATTATATTTAAAAAAAAAATCGAGATCCTTACGAAAATTACGATAATGTAACCCAAGGTAACAAAAATTTGCCTAGAAAACTCATTTATATATTATGTATCATCATTACCCTCAAAAAAGTCATTTTATGTTGTTTAGTTTTTAATAATAATTTTTTTATATATAAAATTTTATACCTAGGTCGCTCACATAGTAATTTATGAAATAAATTATTTACACACTTTACAGACAGAAGTAAGTCAATACTCAGTGGAATTACTCAGTCCGTTAAAAAGGTCAACAAAAAGGACGACGGTAAAGGTAAATAAATAATAAATAAATATTTACCTAAAAAGTAGTTCGTTTTTTCTCTAATAAATTCCGATTAACATTTAAAGCGAAAGTCACTACGGAGTATACGACGATTAGCGCTCGCTATAATGATTATTTCAAAAATATATACGATAACATTATTAACATTGCAAACAATTGGATCGTGGACGAGGGTGATGTTGGCTACCCACTGATCGGTTTCAATGGACAAGTTATTGGTTCCTCACAAAAAAAGGGAAAAAAGAAATCCGATACACAAATGGCTGTAAGTACCTAAATAATTTGAAATTGTGATGTTATTAGTTACATTTTGGGCGACTTTGTCGTTGTATTTGATATATTTTGGATATTATTTTAATAATATTACATACTTTGTTGAGTCTGTGGTAGTCTTGTTTACATGTTTTAAGGTGGAAACAAACTATCAGACGCGTCCGACAGCCGCAGCTGACGGTCGCGGCTGACTGGTATCTGGATAGTACAAATACACTAAGCTGTGCAAACTGTCAGACGTAAGTCGCGGACGTGACTTTGGACCTTCCTTGAGCGTTCGGACGTCCGATAGAAATCTGGGACCGTAGCCATGTGCTTTCTACAGTCGTTTCATTGATTATTCTATTTTGACACAAAGTTTTCTCTTAGCGTAGCGTAAACGACTGTAGAAAGCACACTTTGCCAGGCCCCCTGGCACACTGGATGTGAACGACCGTGCACATAATATGTATGTCAGCCGCGTTTGATACTTTGTTTCCAGCTTAAAACGTGAAAATTATTGTTAAAGCTACGTTAGAATCGTGCCACAGGTCATTAGATTCGTAATGACTTCTAGAAGAATGTGCTTAAGTTTAATATCCGCATACAATATGTTTAAAAAAAAATTAAGATACAATCAGGAAACTTTTTGGAACAATATCCCGTTGGAAGAAAAAATCTTTAATAAAATGAACGTATTGTTAATTATTATTTTTTTAGACAAAAGGTCCTAAAAGCGATGGGTAGGTATAGTAATTACAAGATGATATTTTGTTACTGCTTCAACATGTCCAACCAACATATAAATTTTGTCTTGAAAATAAATGAAAGTATTTTTAATCAAAATATTATTCATTATGTATTTCCCTTTTAAGTAACTGTAGTTTTAATGACAATTTTGCATTACGTTTACACTAACGCGTCTTACGTTAAACATTTTACATTAAAACCAGTTAAGACATTAATTTTAAGGTCCTTAAAATTGGTTTTATTTATTTCAATTTAATTTCAGATTTCAGACGTTAGTTTTTCTGAAAGAGGATTTCCATTGTCTCTAATAATGTGTCCCTGCATACAATACAAAGAGGCGATAGTAAACATGCTACTTAACTCACCTGTGGTGGTACAAGCGTTAAAACAAGAAACAACCTTTGATATACTTAAATGTCCAGTCAAGAGGAAAGAGTTCACTGTGCTGGTGCAAAAAACCATGCCTCATTTACATAACGAGGATCCTCTGACTTGGCATTTCTTAGATGAGCCTGTGGTATTTTTTTTGGCTAACTAGTTTTTGCTAAATAAAATCAAATATATAGAGTAGCAGCAATAAGGTTACAATAATGTATAATATAATGGTTAATAAAGGCCGAGGGTCTATTTTGTATCCAGGCTACTTCTGACGGTCATATTGGAAAGTTATGGCAGAGGCCTATGTCCAGCAGTGTATTTCTTAAAGCTGATGGTAAAAACAATGGTACCTATATCTGAAAAAAAGAGGAAGAGAGAGATTATTAGTTACAATCAAAGTCTAAATAATTTAATTCTTTCACAAACTTTTCTTGTTAATGTTAATGTAAGTATATAGAGTAATATACAGAGGCTGGAGATATAAAAAAACGTGTCAGGTAGCTCTGCATCATTGTGTGTGTTTCTATCTTTAAAATCTCAATCAAGCCATACCGTGGTACGTGATTTACACCATGTAACAAGTAAAACACATAATTGGCATTAGTATTTGTTCATTAGGTGTTTTGAAAAACCACAGAAGTCCATGTTTCGTTTGTTTATGTTCATTAATATACGTTCTGACGCAATCAGTATATGCAATCATATTATGTATATATAAGAATATAAAAACTGTTTTTTTTTTAATTTCTTTAGATTAAAAAATGTGAATGCAATCAAATAACCGACTTAAACATGATTGACGATTCGACACAAGAGAACGTCTTGCACATACTTTCTAAATGGCATTGTACTTGTGGCAAAAAGGTAATTAACTTAATACACAATATGTGATTAGATGTCTAAAATACAATGAGTACAACTAAAAATATGTTTAAGGTGACATCGTCACAAACTTCCACGAGTGAGGTTCCTTCGACGTCTATAGAAAAAGTTACTGTAGAAGATGAAGAAAATGATTATCCACTACCATTGGCTAAAGTTAAACCACTTTACGGTAAATATTTAACTATTGTATTTCTATATGTTTCGTGATCAATATTTTAATATAACATCTCTGTGTGTGTTCGTCTTTCTCTCTCTCTCTCACACAATGTCTCTTTCTCTATCTGTCTGTCTCTCTCTCTCTCTCTCAGATATCTTTAATCATGAAGACTCCCTGAACTGTGTTCTTAGGTTTCCGCGGCCGAATAAAATTAATGCCCGGCGATCTGGTGAGGTGCAAATATTCCTTTAGCCCAATTAATGAAGGGAATTTTGTATTGAAACGGTTTGTTGAAGTGAGCGGTTGGCCTGACTCAAGAGTCGATATCAATGTATCGGGAATATGTGACTTGCCGAGGTTTGAATTAATTAAAGAAATGTTAAGTAGTTTAGACTAGAAATGTATTAAAATAGAAGCGCTAAGACAAAATATAGAGTTACAAGTCTATGCGAAAGTCTAATGTCATATTAATTTCTCAATAGCATTTACTGTAAGCAAAAACAATGATCCAAGTAATGTGTTTGAATAGGATAGACAACCGTCCGAAAAAAATGTTTAACAATTTTGTTAGAAGGACGTTGGAAGACTTCGTATACAAGCATACCTTTTTAGATGATGTAAAAATATTCGAATTTGGCCCTATCTTCATTGGAGCGAACAGGTAAGGAAATTATTTTAAGACGCAAAATCAACTATCTATCAACTATCGTCACAAATGTTAAATACATTTTAAACTTATAGGATTTATGAAGAATTTTACACAATTGAGTTAAAAAACTGCTCTCTAATAAAAGCGGATATTGAAGTCAATTTTCTTGAAGATATTCCCATTTTTCAAATGGATAAGAGCTCTCTCTTGCTAGAGGTGAGGCCAGTTAAGATTCACTGATTTTTTTAAATGTTAGGTCGACAGACAGGCTGTCCACTTGATAGTAGGTGGCTACCGTTGCCAATAACACAAGCAACGCCACAATCGCTGCAAGTGCGCTGCTAGTAGTAGTAATTAGGGTTAAGGATAAGGGATTGGGAAAGGATAGGGAAATCCCTTAATTTTAAATTAAATATTATTAATATTAAATTTTGTTAATATTTATTTTATTAAAGGACAAAAACGTTTCTTTATTTAAGAAATCACGCTTATATGAAAATTTAGTCAACCTAATAATCAACCCTATTCCGTATCATTCACTTTATGGATAACGCAACCGTTATAGACACATATTTAACCTTTAAAATGGCATATCGCATTGATTTTGAAGGCATTGATTTAATGTGTCTAACGGTTGCGTTATCCATAAAGTGAATGATACAAAATATGGGTGATTGTCTGTATATCACTAAAGTTCTTACTAAATAAGTCACTGCACATTCTATAAATAGAAGCTCTGCGACTTAAATTAGTTCTACACCGCGTTCTACATTCGTTTTGGACATGGGTTCAATCCAGGATGAGAAAAGGATTCTTACTACCTCTGAATCAAACAGCAGGCAAGAGCAGATATTTAATATTAGTAGTGATAAATTAACGTTATTTTGAAATTTGTTTAGCCCGGATGCAGAGAAAAGTTGACTATATCAGCAGCACCGACAGACGTGGGTGTTCATAGTAATGTATTACTGTTTTGTATAAAAGACAATCCCGAAATTGTCACCGTGAATATTGCATGTAGCGGTGTCGTACCAATTGTTGAAGTACTACCACAAACTAAAATGATCGGTAAGTAGTACAAAGTTAATATTTTAAGTAACATTTCAAGTAATGTTATATGAAAGTTTTGGGCAGAGTTAGGTTTACTTAGTTATTTACTTAATGATTAATTCTTATGATAGCAATATTAATTTTACTTTGACGTGCCCTGCCCGGGTACAATATGTGATGGACTAATTCCATAAGATTTTATTTTCAATTTGTACAATAGTTATATTTATTGCCGCTCAACTCTATGGCTAAAATTAATTATATCGTAAGACTGGTGCCCAGATTATAATCACACACGCAATGTGTACTTGTCACTTGAATGATTTTTCTCCTTATTTGCAGAGTATGGTAAATTGTTACTATATAGACGGGAAGACGACAGATTTATTGTAAAGAATGATTCAATTCTACCAATAAAATGGGTTATAAGAAACGCGCAAGAGTTCGTAGAAGATTTTATAATTGCTAAGACGTCGGGGATCGTGGCACGTCATGACAATCAAGTTGTACCTGTGACATATATAGCGTGTAGAGTCGGTGTTATTTCACACAAAGTTTTATTTATTGATGTAAGATATTGTTAGAGTATACCGTACATTCTTTGAGTTTTTTTTATAGTATAAAAAAACCATGTAAAATGTAAAAAAAACTCGTAAAATAGATATAGGTACAGAATATAGATTCATCGTAGGGTATGTGCCTACGACGACGTAAGCGCTGTGTTCAGCTACGTCGTAGCATCGCACGCTACGAGAATTTTAGACCCGTATGCTACGTTTGCTACGAAGTGTTACATACATGCTTTACGAATTTTATATGGCTACCATATAAAGTGCGGATTATTTCTTAAAAAAAAAACACAATTTTGACAAGTCATTTTCATTTATATATTTATAGATATATGACGCAGAAGGCCGTGGCGAGCCAATGGTAGTGGACACATTGTATTTATCGGCCGAATGTTACGATGTGATGGTGGAGTGTGCCCATGAGAATCCCGCTGAAAATTTCTTGAATTATGGCAACGTTAAAGTCAACTCTACAGTGTACAGAGATATGTTTTTACTGAATCGTGGCAAATATAATATTTATTATAAGTAAGCATATCCTACTATTATTATAAATGCGAAAGTTTATGAGGATGGATAGATGGATGTGTGTTACTCTTTCACGCAAAAACAGTTCAACGGATAGTTTATTACCTGGATTAACTTATAGGATTGTTTTATCCGAAAAAATGGGAAGATCCTCTCCCCTTTCCCAGCCGATCCGCCGGAAGGCTCGGGCGCAGGCGGTTGGCTTATATCGACCATGTTCCCCCATAACCAGGTCCCCCAAGATGACCGGCGTACCTCCACTTTCGGGTACGCCGAGGTTCCGACAGCTCTCCCCGCGCTGGACATCTGTGGTGGGTAGCAGATGTCGTGTCATAACGTTCCCGGCATCTACGGCCGCGCTAGAAAGTCGTTGGGTTTTAGCCGGTATGAGTCCGCAACGCAACGCGACCCCGCAACGTTCCCTACGCTGCCGGTATCCATGAGGATTTCCCAAAGTTTAAAAAAAATTTAAACTATATTTGAGTTTTTAATTCATTTATTTCTTATAATATAATTTAATACATTTAATCTGAGAAATTTTCAGAGGCCTGATATTTCTATGAATATCTTTTATTCAGGCCTGAAATAAAGATAGTAGAACAGGATGCATTTGCCGCGTCTCCTATTCTTAACAAGATATGGCGTGTTCATATTGTGGCTAATTTATAATAATTAATGATTTCACTCGCTAAACAGGTTAAAGAAAGTAAAGAACTTCCCTCAACCGTCGCTGTTGCGTAGTTTCATAGCGACTCCCGAATGTGGAGTGATACCAAACACATTGAAGCTGGTCTCTATAGAGTTTGAATGCACTCCCACTGTCTCCATGAACCTCGTGAACGTACCGGCTTACACTTGCACCTTGTTGGATGGCAGTAAGAATCAAGTTATCGTCGCCGAGTTTCCTATTTGCGTCACAATCGCTTCTTTCTACAACACGTATGTCTGCTTGATTTTTCTTAATAATTTTATAATAATATGTAATTGATATACTATAGTATACTTGCAGATTGGGTCTATTCTTATAGTGTTAGTAATAATATTTTTATTAATTGCGTAGAAAATTTAAAAAAATAGTTACAAAGTTCAGCAATTAAAAAACTGTATATGTGTTTTTGGCACCACGCATCTCACAGAAGGCTACTATTAAATTAATTGCCATTAAGAAGTGGCAAAGCCCATCCCGTATCCGTACACATATTTTTCACTTGAATGATAGCACCACTTCAGGACATTTTAGAGACAACATTTCCAATAGGCTGTCTGCCTATCCCTCATTTTTAATGTATAAAATAAATGAATCTAAAGAAACTTATTTTTATACTACGATGTAAGTAAATGCGTATGTGCGATGCATTCTCCTAGATACATTGGCGAAAACTATAACAAATATTAAGAATCCGCTCGGTTCGATTTGGTATACTTATACTCTTTTCGTATTACGTTGTATAATATTGAATGAATATTTTCAGGTTTACGCTCTTCCCTCTGGGAGAGCTAAATTTCCACGTCATAGCTGTTGGCAGTGGAGTCCTCAGGGAAGTCATATTAAACAACACGAGTAAATGTCCTTTCACATACGAGATCATACTGCCGCGCCAATATCAAAAAGATCCTGACGCCGAGCCTTCACTGAAACTTAAAGATAATAAGTAAGCGATTATACTCGTATTTTACAAAAGAGCTTGTTTTTTGTTAATAAGGGTCAGACTGACCGAATAAACTGACCCTTATTAAATATATGTTAATAATGTTTATTTCGTCTGTTTGACAGGTTAAAAAATCCTCCCCTAAGATGTGGCAATTTTCTAATAATGAACGAAGACAACTTACTCGCCCCCGGCACTAGTCGAACAATTAAGATTCAGTTTTTAGCAACTGCTTCGAGGACGTTCGAGGAAACGATAAATTTTATTATAAGTGATACGTGTCCAGCTGAAGCTTGCGGAGTACCGCTCAAATTGGTTGGCACAGGGGCTATGCCAACTTTGGACTTCTGGAATATAGAGACCACTTTTAGGGAACATCTTATCGTCAAAAATTTGTCTGAATACAAAGTACCTGAGGTAAGTTTAGATGTACTTGAATATTGAATGAATATAAGCAGGTCAGTGTTGCTTTGCTACACCGTTATGCTGAATAGTGATTAGATGCATAATAATATTATAAAAAATCGCTCTCTGCGCGTGTCATTCTAAATTATACAATGGGTTTAGACAGTTTACACTCGTTAATGAATTACAATTATAATGATATAATGATATAGTTAACCTATTATGTTTATTTTTCAGTCATCACCACATTGCGTGTTTGTAGAAGACTCTGTCAGTCTCTATTTTTTCTGTGTTACAATAAATACAAAGTTCACGGCAGCAATTGATTTGTACAACAATGGATGTGTCGCGTGTGCGCTTACAATGAAATTGCATTACCAATCAAATTCCAACTCCGACATATTCTCTTTAGACAAATATGAGACGCACATAGAGCCATTGTTGCACAAGAATTTGAGAATCATATTTACGCCGAATAATCTTCAGGTAATATCCGTTTCACAAATTTTGGCCAAAGGCGTAATGATAGTAGGTAATATTTGCAGTCATTATTTTAAGCTGTAGTTGGCAATATTTATTTATTTATTTATACATTTACTCAAAATCCACAGCTCTCAACAGCCAATTAATTAATTGCAATTTACAGACAAAAACAAAAAACATATTTAATAGCCAATTAATTAATTTTACATTTGTATAAATATCTATGAATAACCCATTCAGCGCGTTGCTTGTGTTATAGGCGACGGTAGCCAGCTACCATCAAGTCGACCGCCAACCTGTCAGTTGACCTTAACATAAAAAAAAATGAAAATAAATTTTTACATATTTCATTTGCATTGAAATTTTTACTTACAGGAATATCGTGCAGTGTTAGAAGTCAAAATAAAGCTTCTCGACAATCAAGAACAGTCTTACAAAATATGTTTAATTGGCGAAGGTGTTATACCTCGATTGCAAATGATAAGTCCAACGATCAAACAATACAAGATGGCTCTACTGAATCTCCCGATCACGTGTTTGGGGTCTATTAGTGAAAAGTCGATTCTTTTTAAAAATATAAGCACAGTCAAGAGTTTAGTTGTAGCCGATATTAAACAGCCCCATTACGAGAAACGTCCAGTGTTTTCTTTATCAGTGCACACAAATTCTGAGCATATGGTTGGAAATAAGAATAACGGTACGACTATTATACAACAGTTTATACACTCAAAGAAAAAAAAATACTAATTTCTATTGTTACAAAACAGTAGATATTAGGAATTGTTGCATGACAACAATGTTAACTATAAAGTCGCAAGTTCGCGACAATATAACTGTTATGGACTGTGAATATTAATATAAAAATTATCATATTAATTTCTTGCACTACACTACACTTATTTTGTAATTTGATTTTTATTATATTAATTTTTTTAATTTTTATTTCATTCATTATTATTTTTATTAGCTTAAACTCGGAATATAGAACAAACCATAGAATCACAAATGTATGCCACTGTGTCTAAAATGAGATATGTGATTGAACTGTTTCTACATGAGACAACCCTATTTTCCTAATTGGGTCCCATTTTCTCTAAAATTTCCCACCGAAACGTGTGTGTGTCTATTAGGGCATATTTTGAATGAAATGTTAAATAAAATATTATAATAAATCATATAACGCCCAGATTGACAAGGTTCACGAGTCATACTACTCGCCAAAAAATAAACTGTTACAAACAAGAGTCTTTTTACTTGTTTCCTCAGCTTTACGTGCGCTGATTTATTTTGTATTCATTGGTTTAATGCAACTGAAACTTTACTGTCGAAAACGCCTCTTTACACGCGCCTTCTTACTTTACCGCCTCTTACATAAAACGACTGTCGGTTGTAATTATAATATTACAGAACATTGTTTTACAGATATTTGTTGTATTCACATGGATTGTTGTTTTAGTTGAATCAAATGTCAGTATGCAGTTACTTCTGAAGCCCGATGAAGTAGCAAATTTGATTGTTCTTTATAATCCATTAAAGAAGGGGAAAAGCAACTGCGACGTGCAACTCACTATCATCGATAACCCATACGAACATTATACGGTAAAATTATGATTTACTATTAAGATTGTAATATTATATGCCTATTACTTATATACTCTATACTATAAAGTGAGCGGAATTTGTAAGTTCGTATAAATATGTTATCCACGAAGCTATTGCAAAAATTTTAAAAGTTATATCATTATTTCAAACGCACATTACTCAAGATGGATATAGGCTACATTTATGTATCGCGAAGAAAACTTCCGAACATAAATTAACCTATACTCAGGTTAAGACTGATACATTCGCAGGCCCGTTTTCTTATAAATGGATGAATAAATAAAAACTTTATTTGCGTGAATACATATTTACAGGATTTTAATTTATATACCCATATATACAGCAACAGTACAGTCATGCTCACTTGCAGCAAGCACTCTTGTAGTTTGTAGCTTGTGTTTTATAGGCGTCAGTAGCCATAATGATAACGTCATTATGACTATCCTATGAATACCATATGAAAATTATCTTAATGATAAGAAATAATTTTCATATGATATTTAGAATATGTTGTGCAAAGTTGATACCTACATTCGAATGCATAATTGGATAAATTAACATTAAAATCTCTTAAGGGTCATCCCGTATCAACTTACAATATAAAATGTTACAATATCACTGAAATGGTAACTTAAAGTTAGTATTAACTCTTGTTAATTAATTTAGGTATTGTGTGAAGCTGAAGCTTTTATGGAAGATGTAATATTGGTTGGATTGGAAATGCTCCCAATGGATTTGGATGTCGACACCATTAAAATGTCTCTGGAGGGGTAACATATATTGTTATATTTGTAAAATACTATACTTTTCATCACCTAACGTATCTCCGATATCATTTTTACAATCAATTTATACAATATAAAATTTATACAATCATTTTTATACCGTTATTCACCTTTCGTCTATTTTTCTTTCTAACTTATTATATTTAATTACTAGATCTACTTAACTATACGGCAAGAGGCAGTATTTTTTTGAAGTATCGTATAAATAAATTATTATTCTAGTGCCTAAGAAGGTTTCATTGTATCCACACTAACACTAATTGCTCATATTGGATATTAGTGGCGTGAGACATTTAAAAATTATTTTTTAAACTATTATTACTTTAACAGAACATCAGCTTCTACGGTTGATAGCAGAAAAAAAAGTAAAAGCGCTCCCACACAAAAATTAAAATCGAGTAAAATCGAAATTAGAAAAAGCAAGAAGGCATCTCAGGCTTCGATGAAACCGTCCAATGATTCTATCGGCAGCGAACTGGCTGTACTAAAATATCTTATGAATTTTGGTAAATTAAGATTTAAATATAATATTAAGTATCCTTATTATGTTAACGGTAGATAACTAGTGACTTCATGACGTTTATTTGTATAAATTTCAGGCGGTTGCGAGTTGGGTAAAATGCAGAGGCGTACCGTAACAATGTTGAATAATTCTGAAAAAGTGTACAAATTTGATTGGGAAAACGTTGAATGTGTAATCATAAAACCGTCCGTCGGTTTCATATCTCCAGGCGAAGAGAAGGATTTGGAAATGACATTCTTTTCAGCATTACCTGTAGCTATAAAGAAGGTTATAATAGTAAAATGAAGAATATAATTATAAAGACAGAATGAATCTGTAAATCTAAATAGTTACTTCAAAATGACAGGCAGATACTTCTACATTGCGTTTATCAGTGGAATATAAATATTATGTTTAATTTTAATACATTATTAGTTCGCACTTCCATATAAAATACACGTAGCTACATATATTTCTAACCTAAGTAAACTGAAATTTATAGTGTGGCCTGCGTTCAACATTTATGTGTATGTGTTTTTTTTTAATGTTAAGGTCGGCATACAGGCTGACGGTCCACTTGATTACCGTCACTTGATTAACGACAAAAATGCATGAAGCACTCTTAATATTAGAATTAAGGATAAGGGATTGAAAAGGGATAGGGAATTGGGCTCTTGCATCCCTTACTCACTCAACGAAACACAACAGCTGCATGCGTGCTGTTATTTCACGTTAAAAAAAAACAGTGGCACTCCGAGAGTGTCGACAGAAGTGAAAACTTGAAAAATTACGTTTGTATTTTTTGAATCGCCAGGAAAGTACATACTTATATACAGAGGTGTCTGTTACGGTAACAGTGTCGCGAGTTCAATGGTTTTTTCCCATCTCAAAAATGCCCAACGTGCCTAAAGAAGTTTTCACTTCACAAATATTTACAGGACTTATTAGTTTGTTCATTGCAAGCGATAAGAAATGATTTCCTAACGGTGGAACTAGCAGATGCTACATGGGACAATCGTCAAACTATGACCTTATTCAATCGTAACCCGTAAGTTTATTCTTTTCCTGAACTTTCATTAGCGATTTTTCATGATAAAAGTAGGCAGGCAGATGTACGTCCACTCCATGAGAATGGAGTTAATGTCGAATATTCGAACTTCTCATTAGGAGCCTCTAAAACTCATAACAAGATGCTCGTCTTCAAAAAATATGAGTGTTGTCCAATCAGATCGGATTGGATCCGTTAACCTCTCGATTTGGATTTCTTTTTTAATAAGTAGTACCTATATGACTCAAATAAAAAAATATACATTTTTTTTTAAGAAAATAATAGTAAAGATAAATAGATATGGAGTCTACAATTTCTTTAAAACTACTAGCTGACCCGGCAAACGTTGTTTTGCCACAAAAAATAAAATAAAAAATTTAGGGTGGGCAACCCTTATCACTTAGGGGTATAAAAAAAGTTTACGACTTATTCTCAGACGTAGGCACCTAAAATTTCATAAAAATCGGTCAAGCCGTTTCGGAGGAGTTTGGTTACAAACACTGTGACACGAGAATTTTATATAATTATATATATAGATAATCTGATAGTGTGGTAGATACTGAATGACAAACATTACTTAAAGCAAGGCCAACGATACAACGCAAAGAATGTAAACAAACTTTAAAAGGTTATCACGATGGCTTCCTTTACCATGAAACAGATAGCGCCGCCAGCTTCGTGTGAGGGAAAAGGACAGAGAGCCGAGTTTATTTACATTGTTTGCGTTGTCTCCTTGGCTTTACTATAGAATTATAGAATGTTAGAAATCTAACCAAAAACTACTGTTTTAAATGTTTTCCTTATGGGCTTTATTTTTTTAGAAGCATTTGAATATTTAGAGCTAAAAGCAACACAATAATTAAAATTAAAAATGTGACTGAATTGACTTTTAATAAGGTTGAAAATTAATTACAGACTTACAAGCATCAACGAAAGACAAGAGAAAATATTGAATGAACAGGTCATACCTATACAAGAGCACACAACAGGAAAAATTACTTTCTTTATTTTCTATTCGGTGACGACAGAGTACACAAAATATACTTGTACTCTTCCCGAGGAAATTATTATGAAGGATACCTTTATTTATCAGGTAAGGCAGTTTTTTAGGTTTGGGTTGGTCCCACAATGACGGTTTCAAAATGTCCGAGTTCCATTACGTCAAAGTACAATAAAAGTATTTGATATTTTATTTTATATGAATAAAAAAAAAACTAATTAGAAATATAGGGAATTTCTACATAAATAGAATATTTATGCAATTCTACTATACAGTTTTCTATAGGGAAATATCGTGGTTTATTTAGTTTTAATTTGCTTTTTTTCTTCAGACCAGGACTTTCAACTTCAAAATAAAAAACAGTGGCCATGTGTCTTTGAAAGTTGATTGGAGTTTTCTAATCGATGAAGAATTTCCAGCCAGAATTGATAAATATGATATGAGACATGTAAGTCACGTTCGCTATTTAAATGTTAGTCATGTAGTACATATTGTATTTTCCACATAATTATTACTTGTTTTAATAGATTTTTAATTTTGAATTTTAATTAAAAATTTAATTTAATTTAAATTAATTGTTGTTTTGGTGAGTGAGTGAGCATCTCATGCCGGAGTCCATTTTACTTATGCCTTCCTAATACCTTAGGGAGCGCACTTGCATTACACAAGATAATGCACAATTGCTTGTGTTATAATAGACTATGTTAATATATAATGTTATCGAAAATATTTATATATGTATTTTTAGGAGCCACTTAGTGCAACAGAAAGTGGGCCAAATACAACGATAGAAGAAATTAAGCCCGACTCAAATCCAGTGAACAACGGTAAACGACATATTATTTTTTTTAAATTTTAGTTAATGTATTACATTTATTATTAAACTGGGATGAGTCCACCAAGATCCCTTAAGTGAATCCCCCAAGGGATCCTGGTGAACTCCTTGGTTCATCATAATCGCCTCTGTATTATAGGTAATTAAAGAATGATGTGTATGAAGATATTATCTTATTAGATTGGAACATTTTGTTGATTATACCAAAATATAACTGTACTCAATCCTACTAGTAATATTATAAATGCAAAAGTTTGTGACGATCGATGGATGTTTGTTACTTTTTCACGCAAAAACGGCTGAGCGAATTTGGATGAAATTTATCGCACAGATAGTTTATTACCTGGATTATTATATAGGATACTTTTTATCCTGGAAAAACGTTAGGTTCTCGGGGCATCGTCTAAAAATACAAACAATTGAGCACCGCTGCGGCGCCACCGTCATCACAGCTGTAATGATGTCAGGCGTTATTGCTCGGCTATTTTCTTTTTCGCGAGAAAAAGCTAGAAGCCCTTTATTCATACTTTCGTGTGTTCCAGTTCCAAGCAAAATGACATTGTTCAGTGGCAGCATCGACAAGGAAAGTGTGGATACGTGGTTTGAAATCGATTTGCCTTTCAAAATAGAGCCTTCTAAAGATTGCCTAAAACCAAATGAAACTAGGATTTTTACAGTAACATTTGCGCCTTTAGACGCATTCGAATTTAGAGTCAAACTCAAAGGTTCCGTAGGTAAATATTTTTGATTTTATAAAGTTTTTAATTAAATTGTGATATATAGGTATAATAAGATATGTGCAAGTAGGTATTTCTAATTCTAAAAATGTTGCTTCCAATTATTTACGAATGTATTATTTCTTTATAAATGCTATATTGTTTTATCTAAAATAACGTGTGAGATATTTAATATATTTTTGTACTGTATAGATATTTTGACAAATAAATATGACAAATAAATGTAGCAAGGATGAGGTTGGTTGTTGGCCAAGAGCAAACCCATTTCTAATAAATAACAATACAAAATAAAACCACACACGTAAACATCTAACTTCCAAGTTATCTAACTTTGAGGTGATTTTGCAGATAATCTAGATCCGTATGACGACACAAATGCAACTTGTAAGATTGTCGCCAAATCCCTGATTCCATATGTTCACCTCGACATAGAGGAAAGCGATTATTTGACGTCCGGAAGAAGAAAAGTCGGTGGTGTTGCATTGCCTCCTCATATGAGTGTTCTTGAATTTAACGTGTTGGGATCAGGATGCTACAAGAAGTATGTAAATTATTAATTACAATAATTAGAAATGTAAATTATAAGTAGTGCCCTGCCACACTGCGTTTCGCAGACATTTGGGCAGCCCGTCTGGCGGCAGTAACCACCCCCTTACAGAAGTGAAATAACAGTATGTGTGGTTTTGTTTCGGAGAGTGAGTAAGGAATGCCAGAGCCCATTATTATTCTTATCCTCAATCCCATTACTCCTAACAAAAGTCCTCCTAAACGGCATGACCGATTTTTTTTTTGTGTATATTCGGTAGGTCAGAATAGGTACACTGTACACTACTTTTTATATCCCAAAAAGATATTTTTTTTGGCAAAACGACGTTTGCGGGGTCAGCTAGTATTGCTATAATATTACCTATAGGCATTACGTTTCAATTATTCTAGGACATTTAATGTAATAAACCCAACGTTGGAGAGTTACGAATTCATATTTGAAATGGTGATGAGTGACAAGCCAGAACTGATTCCCGTACACTGCGATATGTTAAAGGGTTTCATTGAAAGTGGAACATCGGCAAGTGTAACGTTTACGTTTGCTCCAACAGCTCCTGGGGTATGATTTTTAAATATCTATTTGTAGTTTAGACACGAATACAGGTAAAAATCTCATACTAATTCATAGTAGTTATAAGCATCAGCGTAATATAGTATACAATATCATAGTATAATCACGGTTAAAATTTGTTCCCGAGGGATCATCCAAAAATAATATTTAAAAATTCTGGGCCTTTTGTACATTTTGCTATTTATACATTCTGCTATTGCACATTATGCGTTTTGTACATTTTGAGTGTGGTATACATTTTGCTTCGTGTACATTTTGCTACGGAGCAAAATATAAATATACTAGTGGCCCGCTCCCGGCTTCGCCCGGGTGCAATCTGTTAGATTGTCATGGAACTCACAAATAATTGAATAGGTATCAACAGATGGCGCTATGTTAATAATATTATATAATTTTCAAAAAAATAATAAACAAAATGAGATATAATCTTTTAAGTTGGACCAAATTACATATAGTTACGAAATTTTATCAAAATCGGTTCAGTAGTTTCGGATAATCATTTTGATAATCATCATGACAACATATATTAAAATAATACTAATCATCATTTAGTAAAATGAATAAATTTTCGCGCTGTCCGCTGAATCTTTACCTACATAAGCAATACTTACATATTTAACAGGAATTAAAATATAGTGTAGCAATGATAACCAGAGAACCATACTTTATTCAGAGTTATTTTCAGATATACGAATCACAATGGAGGTTCATTATACCAGCACACAATCTTGTTATGAATTTGCTGGTTGTGGGGACTGTGAGAGAACCGGAAGTTATGTTTGTTCCGACTATCCTGATTATAAGAAATTCGCTGGTCGGCTTCACGACTAAACACAGTGTTATTTTAAGAAATAATGAAAGCGAAAGTCTCAAATTCGAGTTCAAGGGAAATTCACTTTGTAACGAGTCTGGGAAAACACCTGTAATTATTGAACCGGAGAAAGGTGTTTTGAAACCACAATCCAATACACAAATCAAGTAAGTTCTTAAATAGAAATAAAAATTCACTCATGTATATAATTTTAATTATCATAATCTGGAAGGCACTTGAAAACAATATTTAACAGCTCCACTCAAGGAAAAAATGAAAGTCTAACTTTGTCAAGCTTGCAATGAACTTTTCAAAGTAGACTGTTCTAGATGTGCAGAGTTTCGTCACCTATCCATTGTAATGTTGTATAAACGTGCATTTTATTTGGAATTAATAATAACATACAGTAATTTTTTTGGGATTCTAATTTTTCACGTTCTGGTGAAACAGATCGATATATTTTTTATGCAAAGTAGTCAAATAGGCTAAATGTCCACTTGACAGTAGGTGGCTACCGTCGCCTATAACACCAGCAACGCAACAGTTTCTACAAGAAAAAAATATTTAATTCTTCATATTATTCAAACATACCTTATACCTAATCACCGGAGTCACGATTTCCTTCAGGCATAGAGGTTCCCTCAAATATTTCCGTCTAGTTTTAATTATTTATGATATATTTATAAATTTCAGAATTAGCTACAATCCAATAGAAGATGGACCGTTGTCATTCAAGATTTTCTGTAGCATTCAGCACCTAGTGAAAGTCATGGCACTGTGTGTTAACGCTTTAAGTTACTCTATAAAGCCCAAAGTGACTTACTTCCTCATTGGAAATGAACATGTTCTCAATAGTGAAGCTGTTACTCATATATATTTAGATGAGGTTAGATCAATTGTACCTTGGTATTCAAAATATAATTAATACTTTTGAGATATTGATTAAAAAGTTTTCGTGAAAAATTTTACATGAAGGGTTATTTAAAAAAAGTATTTTATTTGTTTTAGGTAAACTTATTTGCCTTTTAAACATGAAAATTTAATGGTTTATTTATTATTTTGATAGAGTAAATTTTGCACATAACACGTTCTAGTTGCTGAACACTGGTAGCTTATAGTTCGACAAATAGACTCACTTATAAGCACTCAGCAGTATTTGTATACGATAGACAAGGCAGTGAAATATTCACTAGTCAAAATGTTTGAATCTCAAACAAGTGCACATAGAAAATTTTGATTTGACAACGACGATATATTGTAATGTGGATATGTTGTACAATGAAGTTATATAACTAATATCCGATATTCTTTTGCAGACTGCGTCCACGTACGAACGAATTATACCATTTATAATAAAAAATGATGGATCCGCTACGTTCCAGTTTGACTGGAATTACACTTGCAGTTCTGTCAAGAAATATTTAAATGTTAAAGTGGAACCAAAAAGTGGTCACGTGGCACCGGCTAACGAAATTAAGTGCACACTCCACTTTCATCTGAAGAAAGTGCCTGTTCAAGCGTTTCCTGTTGATTTGGAGGTCAAATTTTATCCTAATCAGTGTACCAGATACACAATATTAAACTATTTTACAAATACTTAAATTAAATATTCTTTCCATCAATAAAAACCGTATCACAAAATCATTTGAATGGTTTAGTAGTAAGCGGAAAAAACAGTGGCGTTGCTTGTGTTATAGGCGACGGTAGCCACCTACCATCGAGTGGACGGTCAGCCTGTCTGACGAGTTTAACATAAAAAAGGGCTGCTTAGTTTAGTATTGCCTGCCGTCTATTATAACGACATTTAGATTACTTTAGCAAATAAATTTCATTATTATCTCATTTTATAGTTCATATACTTTTTACTACCGGTGTGATGATGATCTCTTCAAAACTGTTATTGTTATATTTTATAGATTATTATAATTATGTTTTAATTACAGATTTTAGATGGCCCGACTTACAATATATTCCTTAATTCCGAAATAAAAAAGCCGCTCTATCATTTCTCTTGTATGGAGTATGATTTTGGGAAATGCATAGTGAACGCACCAGATTCTACCTATAAGAAGAATTTAGCGTTTGTCAACGACGACAATGTGCCAATAATGTATTTTTCTATTATTACTCTATTCTTTTTTTTTGATAATTATATAAAAATTGTCAAAAATAAAGAGGTTCTCGTTTTTCAGTGTGGATTTGAATTTTGAAAATTTACCAGAACTATTTATCGACTATCCACCAGAGCGTACAATAGATCCGAAAAGACGATTGAAAATACCGATTTATTTTCGCCCTAAAGCAGTTAAAGAATACGAATTTAAATTGCAATTCTGGGTGAATTCCTTGTGCGAAGAAATTATTATTATCAGAGGAGAAGGTAAGCTTCACAAAAAGATAGGTAACTATGATCATCGTGATTATGGGGGTCGCAATGTGTTCAATAAATGGGACCCTTATACGCAATATCCTTTTATTGAAATATTTTTAATTTATTATACAAACAAATGTTTTAATGCGTGTGAAATGGTGAATACGCTCGTAAAAGTTTAAAAATTAAAATTAAATTAAATCATGACACTGAAGAAAAATACGAATCTGATTTTTTTATGTTAATTAACCACGCAAAACTTTGATAAACATCAAATTATCAACATATTGTAGTGAGGTGTCGCGACACTATAATGGTTGAGAATCAATGTGACAGATGACGTATTTTTTTTTAAACTTCAACTATCTTTTTCAGGAGTTCCACTCTTATTTGATCTTTACGAGGGTTGTCAAAAGAGCTTCGACATGGGTCCAGTGAGAGTAGGCGAGAAGAAGATTAGGGAAATCGAAGTGATGAACCACAGTAAAGTTCCAATTGAAGCCAGTTTCATTTTTAGAGATATGTATCCAGTATTAGAAGACGCGACCAATTCTGAGGGGACGAGCATCTGTCTCAGTCCAAGTGTTGTTAATCTTCAAGCACAAGACGTGGGCCCATCAAGGTATGGATTAAACCTAGAGGAGTAGCTACCGCAGTGTCAGTCATACAAATTAACATACAAGGGCCCTGAAATATGTGTAGTAAAAATTCGTAAAGTATTATCCACAAATGACTTAAATCGAAGATATTTCTGATGCTCCTTATAAGCATCAGAAAAATCGCTAATTCACTAATTGATTGAATATTTTTTCCTGTAAAGAAAAAAATCGCAATATTCGCCCCATTTAATATTATGTAATATTATTTGGATGAATATAAAAACAGGTTTTATTGCTACACCTTCATATTATAAATATTTTGGGGAAGTTAACAAAAATATCTAGGTATATATTGTATTTTAAATCCTTGGGCAAAGGGCAAAGGGCAAGACCCCAAATCAAATTAGTTATCAACATTAACTGTTAAGTTTAAGTTAAGTACTTTATTAACCAGTAAATGATCTGTTTGAAGTTACGAAAATATTGAAAATTTATTTCAGGGTGAAAATGTTGCAAATTTACAAGGATGACAACGTTCGTGCACAAATCAATAAGGATATTGAAAATGCATTGGCCTCTTTGAAAGTCATTCCTGATAAGTGCACTATAAAGCCTTTTAGGAAGGTGCCATTGAAAATACAATTTAAGCCTGTCGGCATGATCAGTACTCTCAATTCACAGGTATAATAGAGCTACCGTTTTTGATGTATCATATAGTAATTTTGGCTATACCAAAAAAGTTGACGGTCCCCTTGGCCGAGTAGTTAAAGTACTTGCTTATCGCTCTGTCAGGGGATTGATTCCCGGTTGAATATTGCAAATAGTTGCAAGGCAAAGTTGAATACTGCGTTTCCCAGTTATATGGCAGCTCGTCCGGCGGCGGTAGTAACCGCCCTCTTACAGAAGACCAAAGTGAACTAACAGCATAATAATATACGCTGTTGTGTTTAAGTGAGTGAAAAACAGATGCGAGATCCCATTTCCCCATCTCTTCCTAATTTTTGGGTTATCATTAATTCTAAGGTGCCAAGTTTCAGCAAATATGGCCTTACTTGTGCTATATGCGATGGTAGCCACGCATATACCCCTAATATAGGTAGCAGATTGATGTCTTTTAAATCAATCTGATCACGATCACTTAGATGATTGTTAATCTAATTTACATGTCGTGATGACCTTTATGTAAAAAAATATGTAAATAACAGAAAATTTATATATAAAGTGAATATTAAATTTTAAAAAAAACCTGAATTTGTTGCAGTTAAACATGAAAGTATTTCATTTTGAACGGCCCTTAGTACGTATCAGTGGTAGCGCAACCGGCATGCACCTGTTTCTCAGTCAAAATTCATTGCAATTTGGTCGTGTGCGTAAGCGTGGGTGCAAAATATTAAAAGTCATGTTGCAGAATGCAGGAGATTTTGGAGCCAGGTAATAACAAGAACAATCACCTAAATCTGTCCTGGACTTAGTTCCAATATAGCTTTAGTAGGTAAAATTGATTAGTACCTATTGCGAACATTGAAATGTATATAGTAAAGCCAAGTAGACAACGCAAATAATGTAAACAAATCTGGCCCTCTGTCCACTTCTCTCACACGAAGCAGTCGGCGATATCTGTTTCATGGTATAGGAAGCCATGTTGACAACCCTTGAAAGTTTGTTTACGTTTTTTGCGTTGTCTCGTTGTCCTTGCTCTAGATAGGAGATTGATTTTTATTATGATTCTATTCTATTGTTACCTCAGAGGAAGTTGCTACATTTTTACCTGTTGGTTTTAATTTTGATATTAATAGGACAATTTGTTTGAGGCAGTGAACGGGTATAATACTGGTGTATTATTATACCCGTTCACTGGTTCTAGGGCTTTCTCTTACTTGGGCTTCATTTTGACAGATTTTGGTGGCAACCCTTAATATCAAATGAGTTTATAATTTCTCCGATGTACGGACACATTGCTGCGCGCACAAACGTCACATTCACAATCACATTCAAGCCACTCAACAACAATCCCTTTATTAAAGTTTGGGTTAGTAATAATGACAGTTTTATAATTAAAAGATGTAATTTATTAAAAATAATGTATGTAAAAATAGCACCTCACTTTTGTCAAATCTAGGTATAAATATTTAATGTTCGTTTTTTCAAAGCTGCAAAAAATCTCCGATAACAAGACACTATTGATCACCATGAAATTTTGCATACACAATGTGTATGAAGTGGACGTCTATAATAATATTTTACACTAATATTAATTATAAAAGAGAAAATTTGTATTTTTATATGTTTGTAATGAATACACTCAAAAACGATTGGACCGATTTTGAAAATTCTTTCATCTATCACCGAGTAACATGGGCTATATTTCATAGTTACGCGGGCGTAGGCTAGTCTCTTAATATAACAAAACTACATTATTATTTTTTTACTTAAATTTGTTTTGTAGGCAAGCTGCAATATTGAAAATTATATGCCATTAGAGTTGGCAATGTACGCTACTTGTGTGGACACGGGAGACATCCAGAACAAGACAATTTACTTCGAATGTCCCGTTCGGGAAGTGTTGACGCTATACGTTGTCATTACGAATCCGTAAGACAGTTTATTATGATTATAACTTAGTACTGGTCGTGGTCTGAGAACAATAAATGCTTTTATTGACATTCTTGAGATCCCCGATTCAATTCTCTGCATA
Organism: Synanthedon andrenaeformis; assembly: GCA_936446665.2. NCBI lineage: Eukaryota > Metazoa > Arthropoda > Insecta > Lepidoptera > Sesiidae > Synanthedon > Synanthedon andrenaeformis. The sequence goes on along the minus strand of OW387777.2, from coordinate 11,130,163 downwards.
ACCAAACTTTTTAGTCTACTCCGGTCTGGATTTTGCATGTAGTGGCAGGACACACTGCGTTTTGTAGTCATTTGTGCAACCCGTCTGGTAGCAGTCGCCATCCTCTTACAGAAGACCACAGCGAAATAACGGTGTGTGCAAGAGTAAGGGATGCCAGAGCCCATTTCCCTAACACTCCCTTGTCCTTAATCCTATTAAGGTCGGCAAATCACTTGCAGCACTTACCATCAACGGTAGCCAACTACTATCAAGTAGACTGTCAGCCTGTCATCTATACATATAAATAAAATTGGAGTGTCTGTTTGTAATATTGAAATAACCGTTTTTTACTACTTGCATATGAATATATATACGGTACATACGCCAAAATAACATTTTTAAAATTTTTGTCTGTCTGTCTGTTTGTTCCGGCTAATCTTTGAAATGGCTGGACCGATTTTGACGGGACTTTTATTGGCAGGTAGCTGATGTAATAAGGAGTAACTTAGGCTACGTTTATTTTAGAAAAAAAATAATAAAAAAAATACACCCCGGGCGAAGCCGGGAGCGGGCCGCTAGTATAAAATATTTATAAACAATTATATTTTGTCAACAGTTCTGACGACATGTGGTTCGTTTTAGCCGAAGTATCAGGTGGACCGTTCGACACACTGAAAGAGTTCAATGTAGAACCCAATTCTGTTTCGAATATTCCTGTGAATTTCAGACCAAAAACTATTGGAAAACACGAGGTACTTGTTAGGATTTTTATTTTAGTATACTTGTATTTAAAACAATTTTGAAATTGAATGAATGAAAAAGGTACCTAGGGTAAAACATTTTTTCGCAACTTACATACAAATTTTTATTACTTTGAAATGTCTGATTCTGTTAAGCGAAGTCATTAGTTAATAAAGCAAAATTATAACAATATTAATATTGTTGTATGTATATAGCAATGTGGAATCATAATCATGGATTTCATATCTGCGTCTGCGTCTTACGCTGCTTTAAGCTAAATTCGTAACATGTTCGTTGTTCTATGTAGTTATTTAACTAATTTAACTAAACATTTAAATAATTTTATAGAGTCAAGTATTATATTCGCCGTTGGGAGAGAGTGCTCTGTTTGTAACGTTGATTGGTGCGGCTTTACATCCGAACCCTAATGGCACCATAACAGTTAGTGTCATGGCGAAGCATCCTCATACGGAAGAGTTAATGGTGTACAATATTACAGAGGTAAAATTCACTATTGCCTATGCCATATAATATAGTGATAATATAATTAACCAGACAGCAATATAAATAGCAATCCAGCAATATAAATATACATGACGTTTATTTAAAAAAAAGTATTTTATTTTAAATTTAGACAAATAATTTTACGTATATATAGTTGTTATACCTATGCAAAGTTTACATTTTCCGTATAACAGATTCTAGCTGCTGATATTAAGAGGTCGTGGTTCGATAAATAGCACTCAGCAGTTTTTTTTAATTAGATAAGGCACTGAACTATTCACTAAAGCGGTTATCATACTTTACAATAATAATTTGAAAGATTCAAATTTAGGAAATTGGAAAGTGTAATCGCAGTTAGAACAGATTGGATCCAATTTAGATTTTATCTATTTTCAATTCTATGTCTTCGATTTAGAAATCAATTTAGTGTAGTGTGATCACTAGGTTCACTACTTAGGTACCTAAATTGGATTCCTTCAAATTGTAAAGTGTGATAACCGCTTAAGGAGTGCTATCAAAATGTTGAAATCTCAAAAGTTGAAATGTCAAAAGCAACATTTTGATTTGACGACGACGACATGTTACCATGGTACAAGTAAGGCTCAGTTTTCGTCGGGCGGCTGCACTTGTGTCACCGCCTCATTGCATAGTAATGTCCTTTCGCGTTATTAGATACTAGCTGATGCCCGCTACTTCGTCCGCACCCCTTTTCGCCTGTTTAATGGACGCCACAATTTAACATTTTATGATAATGTATCATTTATTATGGTAACACACAATCTATAAATGTTGGAGTGGCCTTCACATTAACAATGTGGTAAGAGTAAATCTTCGTGTGAATATTACTTATTATACAAAATCTATTTGCATGGCACGAACGGAGAGCAGTTTCCGGAGTCGTATTTAGTATCGACGGAAGTTGTGAAGGTGATTCCGGAGAAATTCGACGGATACTATGAGATTAAACATCCCGACAACGTCAAAACTTGGGGCGAAGCCGCTGCTACGTGTCGATGGACTATCGTGTGCTACGGAGAATGTGAAATGCATTTAAAAGTATGTCCCCATTTTCGTCTAAATTAACTTAAGAGTACGAGTCATTTTCAATAGGTATATACTTAAAAATACAATTTTATCGTTTACTAGCTGACCCGGCAAACGTTATTTGTCAAAAAAAAATTTTTTTTGGGGTGGGCCACCATAGTTTACGACCTATTCTCAGACCTACCGAATATACACAAAAAAATCATAAAATTAATTAATTAATTTCAATTCCAATTCAAATGTCACTTAAAGGTTTTTTGTTTAAGTTAAACTATTTTAAAACATTAATACATTAGACTGCATTAAAAATAAACTATCGTGATGTCTTCATATTAAAAGGTTATGTAGGTACCTAACCCATATTAAGTAACTTCTGTAATAAATACCTATCTATGTCATTTTTAATGTAGATATAAAATATTATTATTAGCAATTTTTAATATATGATATGGAGTGTATATACAGGATGTGGCCTGTAATAAGAGCAATAAATTAAATATAGACCCTTTAACGAATCAGTAATTAATTCGGAATGGTTCATGGTCCAGGTAATGTTTATTAACGAAGACACGCGGGAGTATCAGTTCTACAACATCATAGTAACAGTAACGCCCAGTGAGATTGTGGACATTTTAAAGTTGGAATCGCGCGCACGCGAATCTGCCCAAAGGGAGTTGGTAGTGTCGAATCCGCTCTCAAACGATGCCGAATATTATGTGAAATGCAATAAAGTTGACTGTGTGGATGTGTTGAAGATTAATCGAAACTCGGAAGTAAGTAAATAGAATTTATTTTGTAGAAACGCGATGGAAGCAGAAATTACTTAACAATTGAGTGTAGTACCTATACCTATGCCTACTAAAATTAATATTTGAGCCGTCAGACAGACTGACGGTCTATTTGATGGTAGGTTACCGTAGTCTATAACACAAGCAACGCCACAAGTGCTGAAATATAATAGTCGGATTAAGGATAAGGGATAGGGAAATGCAAACCGAAGTATAAACCACATATCCTCCCTTGAAATAATGCTTCGGCGTTTTTTAGTCTCCGAAACACAACAGCACTCAAACTGATATTTCACGGTGGTTTTCTGTCGTCGTCAGACGGACTGTCCAAATGATTTTTTTAACGTTGGAAAATCCTCATGGATACTCGGCAACGTAAGAGACTGCGCAGTTACGCCTACATACCTACTACACGGCGAAGGCGTAGTTTTACCGGCTTCACTCTGCCGTCCACAGAACTCTTTATGTATATCTTATTTTATCTGAGAACTCTATCTCAAATTCATAATGAATTTAATTATTATTGTTTTAAATTTTTTATATTATTATCCGATATAATATATTATTGTCTAATAAATTTGTAGTATAATAAAGTCTTCTATTTGCAGGAGAAACTATTATTGACGTATTCGCCTCTCGTGGTTGGCGATTACGAGGACTTCCTAGAAATCAGTAACGAGTTGATTGGCACATATGTTTACAAATTAATGCTGACGTGTCTGCCAGCGAAGGAGAAACATATGGAATTTAGTACACCCTTCGGAACACGTATTCCAATTAGACTGCGCGTACAAAACAGAACTGATGTTAAAGTGGATTTTCTCTGCACGGTAGCTATATCTACGAGTACTTATATCTATAGTTTGCATCCAAGCTCCGAGGATCTATGGGGTATCTATTGGTAGGGGAGCCCACGATGCTAGATGTGGAGTTACTCGAGCGTCGTGAGGACCTATTGGATTTTGAAGATTAGATGGTAGGAAGAAAAAAAGGTTATGTGATGTTTCCCTCCCCAACGGTGGGATGAGCGTCTACAGGCGTTCAAAAGTTTGCAGACGCTGTATTAAGAAAAACCCTCCAAATAATCGTCAGATTAAGAATCAGCACGATCAGGATATCAGGCTGAACCGTCTGCATGAAAATCTGACGCGCTCGAGTATTTCAAAATGGCAATCGCCAAAAATCTTTTTTGCATTTTCAAAAAGTTGCCACGAGCTTGCGTTACATCCGAATAGTCTGTATTTTAAATGGGAGCATAGTTTGGGTTCACTTAACATCCCTCTGAAAATCTGACGCGTTCGACCAGTATTTTTAATTAGTAATGGATTTTGAAAAGGCTTTCACTAATGGAAGAGCGATAAACGATGGTTTTGTTTAAAAATTATTTGCAGAAAGAAGTTGTATCCCTGCGAAGCCGTAAGCGGATCGCTTGTGAACTGTATAAATTCAAATTATGTATTATAGCAATTCAAAATTTAAATTTATGAAATATTTGTGTAAAGTAAGTATACTTTTTCATAGATGTCTCACACTTCAATACAAGTTGAGAAGGAATATTCACTAGGTCCCCTTGAAAAGGGGAAATTTCTAGTTTGGTTTGAACCGACACAATTTGACGTACAACACTGCAGAGTTTCGTTTGACTCTGTCATTGCTGGAGAGTTTGTGTAAGTGATCTACATAATATTTTAATTTGGCTAGATTAATATTATTTATAATGAAATTGTAAGTATAAAACGTTGTTAAACGTGTAGGTGTATAAAAATGTTATTTTTTTTAATTAAGTAGGTACTACATCATTATCTAATAATAAATTTTAACAACTAATTATGTCATGCCAAGTTTTTTATTTTTATTTTAGTAGTGTTTATTTTATCTAAATTTAAATCATTTTAAATTACTAAGCGTATTGGTATCGCTATCGATAACGCCGATATTTTTATGTGTATTGGCAACATGGGCGTATCTACCTACAGATGCATCCCTACCAAATACAGGTAGTATTTGTGTATACTTACCTATAGTGCATTTTTGCATATTTTTTTTGAAGAAAACGTTTTGTTCTTGAAAAACACTAAACCGCACTCTGTATTTTTAGTTTTAACATCAAGGGAATAGGATTGCCGCCGAAACCACAAGGACCTTACGATATCAAAGCTGGAGGATTCACAGTAATAAGATTTAGGAACGTCTTTGATGACGTAAAATCTTTTAAAATTCACGTGGATCGTGATGAGTTTTATGTAAAGACTTTTTTGGAACACATACGACCAAAAAAAGTAAGTAACCACATTTATATCAACCATATTCTGGAGCATGAAACAAAATATTTAAACAGAAAATATGTAGTTGTATATGGAGTGACATAAATTCAAAAAAGTAGCGTGTTCTTTTATGTTTTTTTTAAGTTATTCTTTTAGACATTTTTAAGTTGCATAAGTATAGTCTAGAACTGCATAGTTTATCTATTGTTTATAAAAACTAGTTATTATTTCAATTTGAAATTTTAAGTAATATCGCAACATTAATATTTTACTAATAGGTAGATATTTTAATTTGATACTAAGCAACAACTGGGAAATTATTTTAAAACAATAAGAAAGATACCCTTGAATGCAATATATTAAAGAATGAAACTAACATTTATACTACTAGGCGCGGAGATTTTGATCTGTAGTTAATTACAAAATATACAGTTTAATATAACAAATTTATACTTATAGGAATTGCTTTTGAACGTGTATTTGCAAGAGAGTTCGACGTATGACTGGTCACAACCCCCATCGGGCTGTCTGGTCATAGAGACGTGTGAGCCAACTGAACCCAAAATCCAATGGATGTATTTCTTACGAGGAGTTCGCTGACTTTTGTATCTTTATTTCACGCTGTTTTTCTATTATTATTTATTTAATATTCTTGTTCAATAAATGAATGTTTATTTAAATTGTTCGTTTATTTACCTTTTCAGTCACATTGAGGTACCAGCATTTACATATAACCCGGGCGTATAACATGTCAGCTCGTAAGTCGATGCGCCGTGCGTCCTTTTTCACTCTTTAACTTTTTCAGATTGTCCTTTTCAAAAACGCCATTCGAGCTGTCAAATAATACGCCCGGGTTATAGTTAACCTAATTTTCACTCGAAGAAATGTATGTGAAAATAAGATATTTTTAATTTGATGAAACAATCGGTAATCATACTTTATCACCACTGAAGAAGGTTATTTATTTTGTATATTTTTAACACGAGACAATTCAATATTAAAAACGTGTCTACATAAGCTTAACTGATAAGATATCTGACACAAAATCAGAAAGGGGCAAGTGGCGGATTAGGGCCAAGGTAGTTTGGGTAATCTTCATTGGCTATTGAAACTTGAGCTAAAAGCTGAAATAGAGCTCTATTCAACTTTATAAAGATTTAGTACACATTCGTCAGATTCCACTTTCGTCATAAATCGAAATTTATGAAAATTTAGTTCGCTTTGGTCATGAATGAAGAATGTGGAAAACCAATAATGACACATCAGTTTGTACCAAATGGTGTAACAGAAGGAACCACATGTCCGTTTTAACTTCGAGCTAGTTAAATTAAATAAATCTTTTGATTTTAACAAAGACAATACCATCGTCATCCCTTTTCACAAAAATAAATTTAGTTTTCAAAATGTAAAATGCGTAACCAGGCACTTATTATTCAAGTACCTAGGTGTTTACAACAAAACGATTTAGGAGAGGCATGAGGGCTGTTGAATGCGAGATTAGATACCCGGATATTATGAAAGGTTCGTCCAACTGACGAAAGCGGAATCTGTCGAATGTGGAATTACCATAAGTGCGGTTTCGTCATCAGTTTTAAAATTCTGTATACGGAAAAATGAAATAATCTGACGAAAGCGAAATCTGACGAATGTGTACTAAATCACATATAGGATACTTTTATCCTGAAAAATGTTTTGCTCCTAAGGGATTTTCAAAAAACGAACTACAACGCATAGCTAAGTAAATAAACACTGTCAGTATCGGTTCTCACGAAATTTATTACCAATCGCTAACATTGAAATCTTGTACTACATCATCTTTATCATCTTCAACAATGTCCTTTTCGACTGCAACCTTTTTCTTTTTCAACTTTTTCACCTTCACTTCTGGCGCGTTGATTTCTTCATTTTCGCCGCCAAAGTGATTATCTTCACCCTCGCTGTCAGACGGGAACAAAACTAACGGTCCTTTCTTTAGTGTTTTATTTTTAGACGACACAGTCTCTTCAGATATTTTAGGTCTTTTGACCATCGGCAATTCATCTGCCATTTCATCGTTTTTGCTGACCTTCTTGCGTTTCTGTATTTTATTAATTTTGCTCCAGTTTTCGTAGTAAGCGAGCAGCGGAGTTCCCTTCGCTTTAATGCCAGTTTCCCAAGCAGCAATCGTTTTCGTGTCATTCATTGCGAAAGTTATTTTTGCGCGCTCCCTCTCTATGAATTTTGAGTTCTCTTCGATTTTTTCCAACAGCTGACGCATTTTTTTCGTATAATTGGCTACTGAGCAGTTTTTCAAAAATTGTTTTATCTAAAAAAATAGAAATGAAGTCAGCATCTGACGGCAGTAATCACCCCCTTACAGAAGACAACCTTAAAATATTTTACAATAGCACTTGTGCTGTTGTGTTTGAAGACTGAGTAAAGGGCCAGAGCAAACCTGTCTGTCAACCCTCACATACAGAAAAGGATTAAAATGTTAAACGAAAATAGTCTGATTTTAGTCAGCGCAGATTATAAATGATTCACTGACTTATTTTAATGAAATTCAATTCATCTTGAATCAAATATTATATTTTACTAGCCACTGCCTGCGAGTTCGTCCGCATTGAAAAATAATAGATGCAACGCCTGAAAAAAAAATGTAAAGCAATATAACGCCTGTCATACATTAACGCCAAACGTTATTACTTTTACCAAACTATGGATCTTTATTTTTAGATAGCTGCTAGCCTATGTCCATTCTAAAAGTCAATAAGTTTGATATATTGTTAAGTATACTTAATTTTAATGTACCTGCAGAACAGCTAGCAGTGTTGTGTCAGGAAATGAAATAGTGTGTGATATGTTTGCTGTATATTCTAACAGAAGTCCATACAATCTCTCTATGACTGCATCCTTGAATCCGTTCTCAGATAGTTGAGACTTAGCCAACCTTAGAATACACGACAAGTCTAGAGGTTTCATTGACATTTTCTTATGCTTTTTGTTGAAATCGTAACTTGTTAATATCTGAAACATTATGATTTCAATTTATTAAAAAAATAAATTATAAGCACTTTACACTTATATAGGTAAGTGTAATGATAAAAAAAACTGGCAAATATATTCTTAATCTTCTATAATATAAAAATGAATCCCTAAATGTGTTGCTAAGCGCAAAACTCGAGAACGGCTGGACCGATTTTAATTCTGTCTTCACTCATGGACAGAGGGATAATCAGGGGTTTTTACGTAAAAAAAATGCACCTCGGGCGAAGCCGGGAGCGGCCCGCTAGTTAGTAATAATTTTGTCTTTGAAAACATATAGTTTTTGAGCTACTAGCACTTATTAAACAATTTATATAATCAAAATCTAACTCAGTATAAGATTAAATAGTAAACTCTCTATTAGTTGACACCAACAGACAGTTTACTAATGACACCATATAAATAAAATATGCAATATTTGTACAATGAACATAAAAAATAAATCTTATAATGTAGAAAACTTTTTATCTGTCTTATATAAGTAAAACTCACCTCCACTAGAAACGGTAATATCGGTATAAAAGTGTTTGCCTCTTTCGAAAGACCAATCAATATTTCGACACAATGAAATCTTAGAGGATAGTATTGGTGGGTAGGCACCAATTTTATTGTGTTCGTTATTATCATAACGAGAGGGTACACGAGCGGTTGCAACTGTTGCTTATTTGACGTGACCGACAATAATTCCGCCCACAAATGAAGAGAATTTACAAACTGCCAGTTGTAGACCGCCAGACGATTCTCCACTTTTTGCACCACAATAGCGTTCCTCAAATGTATCGCTAACTGTCTGATGTATAGGAAGACATGCTGGTACGACACATTTAAGTCCAGAGAGAACATCTCCACAAGAGACCGTCTCATGAAGTTTATGCCCGGCCAGGTCGTTGGACTGACAAATTTGCAGTTTTTTATGAAGGTCATATACATCGCTTTCAATACTAGGTCCAACAAAGTCGCCTGCTGGTTCCTTGTTATTCTCAATATGCAAAGGAAAGCCAACACTCTTACTGTTTCATCGGCGCTACTCCACAATTTTATCAATCTCTTTAGAGCCAAGCGGGATACTCTACCGAAGCAGGCGGTGTAAACTAACATTTGGTGTAAATGTTTCAAGAGGACCGTTAAAATATTCTCCGATGTGACACTGCTCAACAGTTTCAACAGATCTTTGAAATAAGCTATCAATGGGCCTTTTATTTTAACGAAATGTTTGCATTTCTGCGGATCCTTCCCAGATTGTTCCATGCCAAGATACTTTTTCAAGGCAGAGGGTAGATACAAGACGCACATCTGAATTACAGCATTGAAGACAGAGGAACCTGTAATAAAATTGTAGCCATTAGCCATTTTTTTGAGAAGTCCAATGGATGAATGGTTAATGTGCTTGTTGTAATGATCTGTCTCAGGGATTCAAGTTCAATTCCCTGTAGTGTAAACCACTGGTCATACAATAGATATATTTGATGATCCTATTGGTCGGGTGGTTAAGATGCCTGCCTTAGCATTCCATCTTATGGATCTGGGTTCGATTTTCGAGAGAGTCAACTTTGGAAATGGTTCTGGTCTGGATCTGGAAAGTAGCAGCAGGGCACACTGCGTTTCGCAGACGTTGGGCAGCCCATCTGGTGGCAGTAACCACCCCTTTACAGAAGGGGTGAAATAACAGCATTTACATGCTGTTGTGTTTCAGTTACTAAGTAAGGGACACCAGAGCCCATTTTCCCTATCACTTCCCAATACCATATCCTTAATCTGATTATGGTCGGCAGCACACTTACAGCACCTGTGTTATAGGCGACGGTAGCCATCTATCATCAACTAGACCATGGGCCTGTCTGTCTATCTTAACATAAAAAAGTGTATAAAACTACAGATAGAAATTAGTGACAGCTCACTGCTCTATTACAATGTTATAAGAAGACTCACCTTCCACCTTGTATTCACTGTTTGAAGTGCCATCCTCGCTCGTAGCTCTCACCATTGCGGCGTTGAAAGCTTTTATGACTGTTGTCAGTGTAGTAAGTTTAATTTTACCATCATTCTGCAATTCTGTTGACCAATCTGATACCATCTTCAAAGTAACTTTTCCACGTATAGGTTTTGCATCATCGTCCTGAAAAAACATTTTTTTAACGAATCTTTACTAAAATTAATGTGATGTTTGCACTCGGGCAATTTCACAGCATGCACAGCAGCATGCTGTGGTTACATACACAGCGCGCAAAAGTACACAAACTAACCTCAAAGTCACTTTGATCACTGTCTCCTTGAAGGGAGCCAGGTTTGTGAATTTGTTCCTCACTATCATCTTTATCTGAATCTTCTTCCTCCTCAGAATCGACACCAAAATTTAACAAATTTTCATCATTCTCCTCTAGAAAATTATAAAAATCCGGATCTGTTTTCTTAAGTTTCTCTAAAGACTTCTTATGAGCTTCTGGATTCAATTCCTCTTCAGAATCTGAAAACAAATGATAACATCTTTCAACCTTATTCTGCTTTTCTATATTATATTTTAACAATAACGTTACATACCTGAGCTATTTATTTCCTTAACGGTGGGCTTCTTTAATTTTACCATGTTGGAACTTAGGACTCGAAAGGACAAAACCAAAATAAAAAACTAAATTTATATGTATTTCAGTGAAAAACAAAAACAAATTGAAACACACCACCACCCCGATATTATCTTGTGTCACACGCACGTGTTTATAAATAAGATACGCTATGTAAGCCACAGAATAACAAGACGGTGTTACCACATACTAAATAGTAGATACAGTAGAAATTCGATTAACCGAAAATCCGGATAATTGAATGTATGAAGAAAAGCGGGTTTTGTGCATATGTAGTACATAATGTTATGTGTTAAAAACAACAAATACATATCAACGAAAATGAATGTTTATTGCCAGTCCCGACGCACATTCTTCCATAAATTCGACTTGTAGGTATTTAATATACATAATTGGTCGCGGTTGGTAGTCCGTATAACTGAGGGCTGGATAATCGAGTTTCTATGTACTAACGTATGGTGTAAGGTATGTACACCCAAAGATATTCCTTTGTCAATAGTATTTCTAATACAATGCCATGGCCATCATAACCACACCAATCTTGAACCGTGACATAATTTATAGTATTGAAGTTTTCAGAGGTGACTTCAATAGTAATGAAATATGTAGCGCTTCAAAATATTATATTATTAAAATATTTTTTGTTCTGTGGTGTGGTGATTCTAGATCAAATCAGAACATATATATCACAGACTATACATTGATGCTTATATTATACTCTCTAGCGAGTTCTAGATTGTCTTAAAAGAAATTGTGTGTATAAAAAAATCGGTTTTGTGATTGACTGAGTAAAATAAAGTTCTTTGCTAACATATAATTCTACAATCCTGTTCGTTTTCAGATACTTATTTTAGATTACGCAAGTTTCCCGCAATAGCATCTTTAAATCCCTCACTTCGTAAGTATTAATTTTATTTCGTCATTTGATTGCTCTTACCTATTTGCGGTATTATTTGCGCGTTACTATAAAATTTCTATATCATTGTAAGCTACGTGTATCATTGTTATTTTTCCCAGGTTGAATCAAAATGTTGTCTCGAGTTTGTGCAAATCGTTCTGTACTGAATGTACAACAAATCTTGAAGACTCCAATACAACCAAACTATGTACCGAGGAATTACGTAGTCAGAAATTACGCTCGCGAAACCCGTAGCCGAGTCGCATCAAGAACGCAACCTACATTATGGGAAAAATTAATGGCTCCTGCGGGACCAAATGGTATGATGATCAAATTTGTATCTCATATACATTTAATCACAATTCTTCAATCTATAAGCACTTACAACAGAAGATGAACCTCATCTTTTTCTGTTAACATAAATCTCTCTACTTGTCAATATTATGTTATGATAAGGCAATGAAAAAGAGATCTGCTGTTATATAGTTTGCATAATATTGTGTAACAATTTCAAATAAATCAATACCTTATTGTTTACATTTTACAATCAGTTAAAGCATTAAAATTCTTTTTAAGCTTTTTGTCAATAAATTGTAGATATGAAAATTACTTTATGTAAAGCGGTTATCACACTACAATATGAAGGATTCCAATTTAGGAATCTGTAATCGCAGTTAGAACAGATTGGATCCAATTTAGATTTTATCTATTTTCAATTTTATGACTTCGATTTAGAAATCAATTTAGTGTAGTGTAATCACCAGTTCACTACATAGGTTCCTAAATTGGATTTTTTCAAATTGTAAAGTGTGATAACCGCTTTATACATAAATATTACTTATGTATGTAATATTTGTATTAATATGTTTAAGATGCTTCACCAATTCAACATTATTTATAGATTGTGGGGATTGGATGGACACAAAATTCAGAAGTCAAAATACTTTTGGTTATATAATTGTAGATCAATTCTGTTTATATAATTATACAATACAGGTTTGCAAAGTTGGCCTATATCCTTTGAAAGCTTATAGAAGAAGTATTTACAATCAGATTTGCCTGTAGATAGTATTCTCAAAAAATATATGGTTTTCGAGATATTTGACTTTAAATGTTATTCTTTTTAAATACCAGTCATGCAAAAATTTATTTTCTATTAAGAGTTTAATCCACTTGACGCTAGTTTGTTAATATTAATTCAAAAATATAGTAGAAATGTATTGACTGCAAACAAAATAATAACATAGAGAAAATAGTACTTTAACCAGTATTTCTCTATGATAATAATGATAATAAGATGTTTTCAAATACATTTAAGTATGTCCTTAGCTCTACCTATCTGAAATAAACAATAAATATTACTATATCCCACTTGTTTACATAGAGATTACTTTCTGTTGGTTTGTGTAATATTATCAATGTGTAGTTTTCAAGTTACTTTTTAAATGTTACTTGGTGGAGTATCTCAATTATAATATATGTAGGTTGCTCATACCATGTAATATGTTTAAAGATATGTTGTTTAGCTGTTTTTCAAAACTTCATTATTTTGCTTATATGTTACTAACACTTAAGATGTAAGTAACAATACATGTGAATGTTATATCAGTTAAGGTACAATCAATTTTATTTTTACCCATATATATTCATAAATGACAACTACTTGTTCTACTAGTTCTTTTGCATATAACACTTAAAATTTATTTTTTCAGCTTTCAGTCTGGGCAAGGGGGCTCTAGCAGGAGCATCAGCAGTTGGCCTCGGTGCTTTATGCTACTATGGCACAGGGGTTAAACCGGGCACATTACAGGAGGCGCAGTAAGTATAATTATGGGCCTTGTAATATAGCTCATTATAATACAATCAATGTGTAATCGGAAGTCAGGAAATCTATAAATAAATGAAAGTCACCAACATAACCTTTCAGTTGTCAGGACATATAGTATAGAGAGCTGATGGCGTCTCTCCCACAAGATCTACGGACAACATAATAAGGGCAGTAGATCAACATTGGATCCAGGTTGCGTCCCAGCTTCCGACCTGTCCTACTAATAATGTTATATTTGGGGTTTTACTTTGATTCTTGTTGACAATTTTCAACACAAGTTTAATCTCCTGGAACAATTGATCTCAATGTAAAGCCTTTTTTAATTTATTTGATACAGAGGTCCAAAAACACAATATTCATTGTATGCTATTTTTAATCAGGCCAAGTTGTTCATAAGGTATTTTAAATATAGTAGAGAGAGATGTACAGCTTCTGAGTGCAGTCCAACACCATGGTCTTAATTACTTAATGAACTACTACTTTACCACCTATTTTTACTTAATTTTCAGCCTCTGGCCACAATACGTTAAGGATCGCATCAAGGCCACATATGGCTACATTGCCGGCTCACTTATCCTGACAGCTGGCAGTGCTGCAATGGTGTTTCGGACACCTGCATTACTTAATTTAGTAGCTCGAAATGGATGGGTCGTAAGTAGCATTTATTTTTTAAAGTTGATAATTTTTGTTGGACATAACTTATGTAGGGCTGTTATGTTAACAGTATTTTGATAAACAGTCTTTATTATTTAGAATTAATTGAAATTATTCAAATATTGGTACGTTAAAAATATTGAGGCTAGTTTACGGCCATTGAGTTAATCTCCACGATATGATTATTCTTACGCTTGTTCGTCATGACATGGTTGGTTTTTGTTTTTAAATGTTACTAGGTAGTTGTTTAAAATTTATTTTCCTATAATATGATCTAAGCCTCATTTCAATAAATCTCTTGCTATATCTCGTGTATTTGTGTGAATTTTTTAATAACATTTTTAATGTTGATGTGCCTCTGTGAAAAATTGGTTCAGCGATTGCAACATAATACAATATTAATGTTGGATAAATTTCAGTCGATTCTAGTGACAATGGGCCTGATGATCGGGTCGGGAATGGTCGTGCGGGGCATAGAGTATCAGCCGGGCTTGGGCGCGAAGCAGATGGCGTGGATTGCGCACACGGCCATCCTGGGCGCGGTGATAGCGCCCATGTGCTTCCTCGGCGGTCCGATCCTGACGAGAGCCGCCTGGTACACGGCGGGCGTGGTGGGCGGATTGAGCACCATCGCTGTGTGCGCACCGTCCGGAGAGTTCCTCAACATGAGAGCGCCTCTCGCCATGGGACTCGGAGCCGTCTTTGCCGCATCTCTGGCCAGCATGTTTCTGCCGCCGACGACCGCACTCGGAGCGGGTGAGGGGATTTTTTCTAAGCTTTTTTTAAAATTTAAAACGCTGACTTGTAATATACACTTATATACCACTGGACACAGGCTGCTGCTATATGAGAAACGCCATTTTGGCGCTGTAGGCTATGGAGCGAGAGTACATGGAACTAAAATTGGTCATGCAATAATAATTAAAATTGTCCATGGAACATTTGCAGAATATACATTTCCTCATGTTTCAAAACTCAAGCTGACACAAATAAACTTACACTCCCTAAGACATCAACAAATAGAACAAAATTCACACTATTATACATAAATATACGCAAACGTCAAAATTAGTTCTTGGTACTTTCGTGGGCGGCGTTTCAAAATGGTACACGAAATTATCTGTCATTTGTATGGATGTCCAGCATGTCCAGCGGTATATATTACAGGTCAGTGATTTAAAATGAATATCCTACTCGACAAAAACATTTAAAATCAATATCTTGTTTTTAATTGATGGTCCACTCGATCACAGTTTTACAATCCATATAATTCCGAAAAGCTTTTGATGGCCGGCGACGCCGCCACCCGTGTAGGTACTTAAGCTGTCACACGCAGATTTATACGCAAATGTTGTCATAAAATGGAAAATAAAATAAATATGATGATTATTATGTCGCACTGCCTGATATTTCCTGATATGCCTTCTCTAACCCTATTTTTATATTTCAATGTTATATCTCGAAAAAATGGATGGAACTTGTATTAAGTGTACCTACCACCTATTTGTTGTAATTTAATTTTTTGAAGATGACAAAAAGAATAGTATCCTGAGTTTCTTTCGGGGTTTCTTCTCAGGATCGTCATTTGGCTTTTTTTTCCCGAAACCCTGGTAAATTTAAATTTATAATGACGATTATAAGTTTCTTGGAGAAACCCAATTGATAAATAAATATTTTGATTTTTGATTTTGATCTTGTATATGATGAAAAAATGGACTGAAGTTACTTTTTGTCAAGCCTTTTACTTCAGAAAATTGTGTCAACGTAGTTGTAATAATAAACAAAGAGTAACATCAGCAAAACAAGCTGCGGTTGTGTACCATTGAAGCCACTGCTTAATATTTTTTTTGCTCAAATATAATAATATTACAATTGAACGATCTCAAACTACCTACATTTTAATATTGCATCTTTTGTTTGACAGGTCTCTATTCGTTCAGCTTGTATGGTGGTTTGATTGTGTTCGGTGGATTTCTGTTGTACGACACACAAGCTATCGTTAAACGAGCAGAAATGCATCCAGCTTACGGATTTCAGCAGTACGATCCAATTAACTCGTAAGTGACATATCACTTTGATTACATTTATTTTGTAGTCTTAATATTAATTTTGCATTCAATTTTATAAAGAATTAATTAAATTAGTGTTGTTTTTTAACAACGATATGAATCATTAATATGTGCCATGTGCCATGGCGCAAAAAATTCGTCAATTTACTACTACTGACTAGAATAGCTAGTGCCCGCGACTTTAGGCTATATATAAAATTTTTAACGTCCGCGTTAATAATGTTATATATAGCCTAAAGCCTTCCTCGATAAATGGATTACAAACACAAAAAATTTTGAACCAGTAGTTCCTGAGATTAACCCATTCAACCAAACAAAAAAAAAATTCTTCAGCTTTATAATATTAGTATAGATTATGTTGTGTCAAAGGCCACTTTTAATCAATGTCAATTTCTTGCCCGATGCATATTATGAAATTGAACCGATAAATGACATCCAAATGACACGTAAAACGACTATCAAACTAACATAACCGTAATTAGGGCTTCCAATACCGGGATCCCGGTATCAGCCAATACCGGGATCCCGGACTTTTTTTAGACTTTTTCAATACCGGTATTGAAGTGGCCAATACCGGGATCCCGGTATTAATGATTTTATTTTATATTAAACACATAGTAATAAACTATCACTGCTGCACATAAATACTTTTAGGGTGGATTGCACCGTAGGCTTGGTTATTGTTAAAGTCAAAACTAACTTTAGCGGTGACTTTAACGGTGACAGTCGAAATTAACAATCGCATGTTGCACCATGATATTGTTCGTCACTGTCAAAGTTAAAGGGGTTGCCATTATAAAAACATATAATTTTCGTAAGTTGTTGTGGTAATAATTTTTTTATTATGGCAACATTCAGTCACCTGTCACAAAACAAATTCGAATATTTGAGGTTTTGTGTTTTTAACGTGTTGAAGGAGTAAATAAAGCATTTTATTTTGTACATCAAAATAATGGACCGTGCCGGATCGAACACCGATGAAATTATTATGGCAGACTACCGCTTAAAGTAAGTTTACCTACATTTTTCTAATGTGTTGAACCTTGATTAACTAGATTTATTTACTTACTTTAGATATGAGTGCAATAAACGCCACGCGTATTAAGTTGTAGCTTTATTATAAGCTTAATTATAAATTGATCTTAATACACCAGCTGTATTTAATTTACAATAAAATACATTAATATACTATATTGAACACAGACATATTACGTACCTTCATAATCCGGTACATCTACTCTACTCATTGTTTTACATTATTGGGTTTTAGAGAACGCAAGGAAGAAGTTAATAGACTTCAAATAATTGTGGACATTGGATAAACACAAAAATGTATACATTTTCGGAATCGATCAATTCGAGGTTGATAAACTTTTTTCTTTCGCATTTCGGCCACTATATTGTATTCACTGTCATCATCAGAAGAACTAGATTCCCATAATATATCACGGACTAAAGACATGATATCAAAATTTTCAGACAAAAACAAAATACTTAAGTTGACAGTTGACTTAACCGTAACAATAACATTGACCGGCCAATATCGAGCGGTTACGGTTGTCGTTAAGTTATGACGTCATTTTTACCGTTGTAAAAATGGTGCAACGCATATTATGCTTAACCGAAGATTTAACGACTGGTTTGGATATGGTTACCGTTAAAGTTAGATGGTGCAACCCACCCTTACTCTTTTGTTTTATTTTGGTATGTTTAAATCAATATTTCACCGATTTAACGATATTGCAATTACATACAGCAAACTTAAGGGTGGGGTGCACCATACCACTGGTTAAAGTAAAGGTTGACGTCAAATTTGTCACTAACAATAACGCTGACTTTAACAGTTTCTGCGAAACGCGTTGCACCGGCATATTTGTAAGCTAAGTTAAAGTTATCAGGGTTACCAGTATAATGAGTTTTAATTTACCTCAGAATCGTTGTGGGAAATATTTTTGGATATTGCAACACTAAAGATAAAGTCATATTTTCGAGCTGTCACTTCTATAATTTGAATCAAATTTGAATTAAAACGTAAAGTGATAAATATAAGGAGGAATATAATCACTTCGTTCGAAAAATATTGTTACAGATTTGAATAAACATGGAAAAAAACGTATTTCACATGCAAAGATTGGAGAAATTGCAATTGGATATAAAAATATTAAAAAAAATTAGATTTCTAGTTCTTTTTTATGTTAAGGTCGGCAAACAGGTTGACGGTCCACTTGATGGTATGTGGCTACCGTCGCCTATAACACAAGCAACACCACAGGTGCTGAATGCGCTACCGACTACAGTAGGATTAAGGAGAAGGGATAGGGAAATGGGCTCTGGCATCACTTATTCAATCACTGAAACACAACAGCACACATGCTGTTATTTCATGGTGGTCTTCTGTAAGTTAGTTTAATTAAATTAAAAACGTATATATAAATTTTTTTTTTATTATTTCCTCATATGCTTATTGTCGTAGTCTACTAAAATAATTATTTATCAGTTGTGACCTGTTGCGATCATCATTCCTTGCCACTGTATGTAATATATTTTCTTCATTACTAGATGATGTAATATAGTCCTCATTCCTATTTGGCTCTAATGGCGGCAAAGGATCCTTAATTTTTTTACAAATATTGTGCAGTTGCCACTATGGGGGGGCTGGACTCTCTAGGTTCGTCCTTATTTTTATTGACAGGGCAGGAAATCTTCTTTTCCAACATCCAAACACCCTTTCTATTACATCTGGTACGTATTTAACTTTCGTTATATAATATCTCTCCATCAGTAATGGGATCACGCAGAGGTGTCATTTTGTAGAACGATGCCTTTTCCTTTTCAAAATGTTGGAGTGCCGCTTTCTCTATGATTTCAACAATTCAATTTCATGTCACTGTTCCGTTTGTATTTTGTCGTCATATTTTTTTTATAATATAAAGGTGGCAGACAGGCTGGCAGCTCACTTGATGGTAGGTGGTTACCGTCGCCTAAGGACACAAGCAACACCAAGGGGAGTGCTAGTACGCTGCCTACCCTGTAGGAATTTGTTTACCCTCCGCTTGAAGTAGCCCATATTATAGCATTCATATTCTTCGAATTGGAAAAACTATTTTATATATAATGTATTATGTTTTAAATTAACAACATGTATACTGAATAAAGATAGTGTAATTAATATAAATATAATTAATATAAAGTCGATATAATTCGACGCGTTAATTTGACACTTGACGTTATAGTTAACAATAACAATAACTTTGACCAGCGAAGAATGAGCGTTTAAGGTTACGGTTAAAGTTATGACGTCATTTGATCTGGTGCAACTCATTTTCGGCCTAACCGTTACTTTAACTGAGTTTGCGACTTTTGTTAAAGTTAAAGTAAGATGGTGCAACCCACCCTAAGTCATTCTAAGTCCAGTGCACAAGGGGCGCGGGGTACGGCGACCGCCGTTGGCGGCGAGGGGACACCCCACTCGCCCCGCCACAGCTCATGGAGCAGAGCAGTAGAATTACAGTACACTATGTGACTTTGTTGTACTTGTACGTGTTTTATCGCTGTGTGGATATTTGATACAACGTGAAAATGTAAGTTACGAAAGCAAATTATTTTAATTTATTCTATATTACACTAGATATTTATTTGTTATGTACTAAATTATTTATTCTATTCTATTCTGGCAATGAGTTACTTCATTTTGGCGAGCTAGCTGTTTTAAAGATATACTCGGTTCCAAATAAACTGAGCTGATGGCACTTCAAAATAGTAACCTACTGACTGCTATTTCGTTTGACTATTGTTCTAACAAGTGGTTTGTTTATTGCACTGACAGGCGACGGAAAAATAGTGCGCTCAACGTGTCTCAAAATTATTTATTTTTATTAAAAATGTAATGTAACTTGTGATAATGATTAAACTAACTAAAAATCAACAGACGCCTTACTTAAGTGAGGAAGTGGAATCAACTAAACATAAATGCTCAAGTACTTTGGCCTATTTTTTCAAGCGAGCAGACCTTACTATACGTTTTTTTTTTGTGCCTGACTTCGACCCTTATGTATTGTTAACAGTAATAGCCGCCTCAACTGGCATTAGCTCTGCTTATTTGAAACCGAGTATACGTTCATAATTCATATCTCTTGTTTTTTTGAATGTTACAAGTTTTTTTGTATTTTAAACAACTTGGGACATCTGTTTTCTTTTTTTATATTACAGGTCAACATCCGAAAAGACTCAGTATAAAGAGTTTTTAAAAAAACGGCCTAATACTGCTGTTTGGGATAACTTTACAGCTTCTGAAGATAGACAGACCGCGAAATGCAAACATTGTCAAAAGATCATTAAAACGCACGGTGGATCAACGAGTGGACTCCATACTCATATGCGAACTGTGCACCTTGTTGGTTCCAAGAAAACTGCAAGTTGTCCTTCAACGTCAACTGCTTCATTGACACAAGATGAGCCACCACCACCAGTAAAGAAATCAAAACTCACCGATTATTTCAAAAGTTCTGATTCAATGGAAATGATAGTGAGCAGATTAGCAGCCTTAGATGGTCTGCCATTAAGCAAATTTTGCACATCAGAGGATCTACGGAAACTTTTTAAGAAATCTGGACATAACCTACCAAATTCACCGTCAACAATTACCAATATAATTTTGAATCAAAAAGAAGCAATGAAAAATAACTTAAAGAGAAAAATCAGAGAAATGAAAGAGAACAACAAAAAGTTTTCCGTTACATTGGATGAGTATACGTCTTTGAAAAATAAGAGATACATGAATGTGAATTTACACAACCATGAAATATCAGAAGCTAAGTTTAAAAACCTGGGTCTGGTTCGCATACGTGGATCTATGTCAGCTGCAGATAGTTTAATTTATCTCAAACAACGTTTGCAAGAATTTAACATCGACCTGTCCGAAGACGTGATTGCCCTATGTACGGACGGCGCCAGTGTTATGACCAAAATGGGAAAGTCTTTCGATGGTCATCATCAGCTATGCTTAGCGCATGGTGTACAGTTAGCAGTCATTGACGTTTTATACAAAAAAACCAAGGAATACGCGCCGGCACCTGCAGCCATAGCAGCAACGACGTCTGAAGATGACTCAAGTTGTGACGAAAGTGACAATAATTCAAACGGGGCTTTTATTGTTGAACGTCCACGTGTCATCATTCCACCGAAATTTGTATACAAAGATGTCATTGAAAAGGTAAGAAAACTAGCAAAATACTTCAGAAAATCGCCTACGAGAAACGACATATTGCAAAGCTATGTAACCAAGGAGCATGGCGAAGAGATTAAATTGATTCTGGACGTGAAAACCCGTTGGAGCAGTATGGCCGATATGGTCGGTCGTTTTTTGCAGCTCAAAGACAGCATCAGTAAAGCTTTAATTGATCTGAAATCAAATATAATAATTGATGATGTAGATATCACCTTATTAAATGACATTCACCAAGCCCTCAGGGTGATCAAGGCCACTGTCACTGCACTGTGCCGTCGTGATGCCACTTTATTATCGGCTGATGCTTGTCTTAAATTTATGCTGCGAAAACTGGATGATGCAGACAATATCGTAAGCCGAAGCCTTGCCTCAGCCCTCAGAATACGTATAAAACAGAGACGCCAAATAATATCAGGTGTCCTTCATTACTTGCATGATGCCGAGGCTTTCTTTGCCGAAGAAGAGGATGACGTGTTTTCAAAACCAACCTCAAATGAGATCCACAGTGTCATTGTGAATTTACTAAAGCGCGTCAAATTTACGAATGCAGAGCCAAGACATGAACCCCACTCCACTGTTTCCATAGACAGTGACAGTAGCGACGACATTCCTTTATCGAGCCTGCCCACTGACATTGAATTGACGATTGAGAAGCAATTAGAAGCAGAAATACAAGCCAAAACTCAAAAGAAGGTGGCTATACTACAGGACTCTTCTAGCACTGACATTGAGTCCATTATAAGAGTTGAAATGGGTGTTTATGATAGTACTGGAGGTGGCCGAGAAATGTATCTTGATATGGCTTATAATTATTTGTTATGCGTTCCTCCAACAAGTGTAGAGGCGGAGAGAGTGTTTTCCTCGATCACATATTTGTGCAATCGATTAAGAAGCTCGCTCTCCGATAAAAGCTTAGATGCTCTTTCTTTCCTAAGAACAGAATTCCAGGAAGAAAGAGCCTTAAAACAGCAGAACCCATAAGACTGTGACTTTAAAATTGTGATTTAAGCTTTAATAATTAAAAAATGTAAATTTTGTTATGTTTAGTTTCTTTGTCTGGTTAATAGTTATATTATAAAAATATTTTTTGTTGGCAGATGTATGTTGATTTTGTAAAAGGTTTTATTTTGACAAATGCCTTTCTCCAAGTTAATTATTTTCTTGATGATTATTAGTATTATTTTAGTGAAAAGTTTTTAAGCTACTTTTGTGATATGTGATATATAAAAAGACTGATCTGACTGACACGTAATAGGTCTATTATTGTCATATAAATAAATGATTTTGCATGGAAAACTGAAAGAAAACGTGTTTGTTTTATTTACTAGAGAAAATAACTTCTACAGAAATACCTATTTACATTCAAAAATAATGACAAATCTGAAAGAAAAACAAAATTTTTTCAATACCGGTATCCCGGGATACCGGTATTGAGAAAAAAACATTCGGTATTAATACCGGTATTGAAAAAATCCGGTATTCGAAAGCCCTAACCGTAATGTAACTGATGTAACGCTCAGTGAAGTTTTCAAACAACTTGCACATGCATGTTTGAAAGAAAGAAAGATGTAGAATTCATTAGTAATATTAGAAAGAGATGTCATGAAATTTTGTCTAGCCCGCAACTGCTGCGTTGTTATCATACGCGTTGTGATTGGTTGTTGTAACGCCCACATAAAATTTTGACCAATCACCGGGCTTTATTTCTTTCGTTTCGTAAGAACGCAACGAAACGTTTGCATTTGTTTGGTTCTTGGCTAGGGCCAAAGGTCTGTTTCTACTCGTTAGAATCAGAAATTTATGATTCCCGGCGGATCATAATGCCATGATGTGTTTAGTTTGCAGATAAGATATTAACGTCATATTATTTATAGTTTTATAATCTAGATAATAGTCGAAAAATATTTTAAAATATTGGGATACTTTTCTCATTAGAACTGATTTTAATCAACCCTTTTTTAAAATTAGCGGTCGACGGTCTACGCAGAAGCGAGATATTAGTAAAATTATATGCGACAAATTATAAAAATATTGATTTTCCAAAAATTCACATAATTAATTATTAGATAATAGTCGAAAAAAAAAACATACGATTTCTGTAAATTTTCATTCAAGAAAAGTATAATCAAAAGTGTCACTTTTAGTAATTTTTCGTGATATTAAACGTGTTATTTTAGGATCAAATTTGAGATATTTTTGTTTTTTCTTGGACCTAGTATGTGAAGTCATTAATGTTCTAAAAGATTGTGTTATAATTTTTTTAATAACTTGTATATTTATCTGCGTAGGCCGTCGACCGCTAGTTTAAAAATGTTCTAATGAAAATTCACTTTAAAATATTTTTCAGCTATTTACTAGATTATACAACTACAAATAATATGACGTTAACATCTTATCTGCAAACTAAAACATCTGAAACTACTGAAATCATAAATTTTGACTCCAGCGTGATTTTAATTGAACGCTCTTAAATATAATTTATATTTGTTGACAGCGCCATCTCGGTGTACCTGGACGTGATAAATATCTTCATGCGCATCGCGATGATCCTGGCAGGCGGCGGCAATAGGAGAAAGTAGATCCTAAATTTAAATAAAAATAGAATACTGTTTTTGTTTTCATCACACGAGTGTAGTTACAACTGCATTGTTACAATAGTTCATGGATAACAAAATAATTAACTAGATTTTTATTAATATAATTTTGTAATTTATGCGCTGTTAGATAATATCCGCAATTTTTAACAGTCGAAAAATTGTGGAAAAAAAAATTGTAAGCAAAAAATTTTGATTTAAAGTTACTTCATGAATCGTAAAAAAGTAACAGCAAATTTGTTTGTATAATTGGAAAATTAATGAAAAAAAAAGTAAAATGTGGGTGGAATTAAATTCTAAAAATCTTTAATAAATATAAAATCATACTCATTTTCATGAATGTGGTTAAAAAACTCATTACGAATATGTACCTAATTATATCGTATAATATAAAGCTTTCTTAATGAAGATCTTTTAGAATGCTTTGAATGTTGTGATATTACTTTTAGGAAACGACTACGATTCAAAACATTGATTTTGTGTTTGATATCAATAAAATGTTTAAAACTATCTTGTTAGTTTTATTTATTTTTAGTCAGCTCTTCTTGCCAAAATGAGTAGTGGTTAGGGTGAAATGAACTTTTCAAAGTTGGCTCTGGTCTGGATTTGGAAAGTATTGGCAGGGCACGCTGCTAAGGTACATTGAGAGGTTCGGGATCAGTTTTGTATTAAGTGGGAGGTATCTATGTAGCCTTGGCCTGGTAAAGGGTTAAAGTTAATTTAAAGGGATGCCTGAGTCACGAAACCAACGCTAGAAGCGAAATCGCTTACCTCTGGGCTACGAAAACAATGCTCGAAGCGAATTCGCTTACCTCTGGGCCACGAAAACATTGCTCGAAGCGAATTCCCTTTACGCTGCAAGCGTCAAAAGCAAATGATTGTAGTTCATGTAGGGGCCACAACACGGCGCTGCAAATTGCATCGCAATTTTTCCTTTCTGTCGCTTGCAGCGCAAAGCGAATTCGTTTCGAGCGTTTTTTTCGTGGCCCAAGAATTATACACGAGTCATTTATATTTTCACGAAAACTGCAATTTACTCTGAAAAAATTATCCAAGGCCGAAAGCTTGTTAATAAAAACTGCAAAATATTTTATGGAGCGGTTTTTTATTTACAATTCCACAGGAGTATACATTCGGCAATTAGCGCACTGAAGGATATTTTCGAAATACAGTTTTGTAGGCCAATAAAACTATAGATTCATCGTTAACATTATAATTATTAAATTAACTAAGAAATATAGTTATTTATTTCAATAGGTAAAGTAAAATAATATATTTTTTATGCAGTTATAAATATTTTTTTGGATGTGGATATATACATATAAAAATTATTACATAAAATGAAGTCTTATTACATTATTGATTGATTAGGAATAGACAGATCCTGTAACAGGAACCTGAATTAAAAATACATTTTTTAAACATTTCATTTTTACAATCAATCCATTTTTTGAAATTATTCTTTCCTTGTAACAGAATAAAAAAAATGCAAATTAAGTACAAAAGCTAGTATAATGAAAGTAAAAAAAATCACAACATAAATAAATAATACTTTGGGTTATTTTTGGTTCATAAAAATAAGTCGCGACACCAATTAGACCATTTTATTTCACACCCGTAATTTTTTTTTGTTACGTCAAAGTCAAATTTCAACTGACAGTTTCAGTTGAAGCTTATTAACGTCAGTTTATGACTTAATTGGCATCTCGATCTGTTTAAATAATAAGCTTTCTGGAAACAAAAACTGAATCCCTTAAACACTTATCTAAGACGTTTTAATCGTTACGAGTAAGGGAGTCACTTAATTTTTTCAGCTGTTATAGAAAAAAAAACATTTTTTTTATAGACAAAACCTGAATATATGTAATTACTCCCTAAACTGACCACAATACTAAACTATGAGCAATTACATTTAGAGATCACAATTATATAATAATAATTCAAGTGGTTATTTCTCCAGTCTTGTTCGCTTGTTGCTTCAAATACATCGCGTACATTTGCCGCGCCTGATTAAGCACCCGGTTCACGTTGTGTTTTCGGACCATTTTGTCGAAATGCATCGCCAACTCATTGTAATCCATACGATTCCTCATTATGTAGTCTCTGTGTTGTAAGAGAACCGTCAAACATAGGAACATTAGGAACGGATTTCCCCCACCGAACAAGGTCGGAGGTGGGAGACCGGCTATACCATTTTTACCCGAACTTTCTCCACTAGTTGCAGTCACAGACACGTTTCTTTGTACGGGCGGCTTAAAAACTTCATATTTCCTTTGAAAACTATTAATCGTGGACGCGACACTGTTCAGATTCGTCTGTTTCGCGTTTAAAAGGGATTCGCAGTTCCGTTTAGCGTTCTCCAACTCTTGAGACATACTAGAGAAGAAGTTTTGAGACTTGGCAGCGCTGTTACCGTCGCCGGTGACACTTTGCACTACCGATTTGACAGGATCTTCCTGATCCCTTCCCGAGGTATCGGATCCGCTGGAATGCACATCGGAATGTTTGGAATCTGGACGTTCTAATGACTGATTCTTTCTAAGTAACCTAATAGGAGTTATGGACTTTTTCCCGGAATGCTCTTCAAAAATCTCACCAGTGTCGCCATCGAAATCCAACTCGGCTTGCTCGTCTGGAGTCTGAGGGCAACTGGCTGTCGTTCGCGTTGTTGGTGTGTTTCTATGTAAGGGATTCTCCCATAGATAAATATCCTCAACACTCCTCGCGTTCAATTTCATTGTATCAAAAAATTGTGACTTTTTAGTCACAATTTCGGTGACTTCTGATGTGTCCACTCGCGTATCTACAGTCTCAACTGTTACGCAATCTACTTTAACTTCTGAAGCGTTATTTGTCGGTTTTTCTTCGGTGCTCGTAGAGTCTGAGGGAGAATCACATATGATGCTTTGCCTATTAACATAAGTCGGACCGAAAACTTGTCTATCTAAATGCTCCACCTCTAGTCTTAATTCTCTCGTCATGGAAGTAGTCATCGGGTAGTATTCTTGCGAGTCGTCTGGACTGCTACCTTCGTTTGTGTCAGTGTAGATGTTCTTATTAATTTTGTTCAATGGTTTCTGATCTTTACACTGTATTGTCAAATCGCTTTCATCGAACGATGCCTTATTGAGATATATCCTGAACGATTCTTTTGGAGAATCTTTTTCAATAGCTGAATGGGTTCTTTGAAGTCTTGTATCAGACCTGATATTACCGGTCTTGCTACTCGTGGCTAAGTTGAGAAATTCATTTAGGTTCTTGATCATCTTCACCTTAGGTCTGTTCGGAGGCTGTTCCTGGTCGACTGAACTGTTCAGTTTATCTAGTGAGGAGAAAAATTTATTGTTATGATTCGAAATCTTATCGGTCAACATTTTTATTTGATTTCTCAAAGGCGTTTCTTTTAAGGGCACGGACGAATCGCCATTCACCAAGTTTCCGGCACTAGACCAGCCGTCGACAGTTTTCTCCGATTCCGCATTTTTTCCGTGTTCAGGCACACTTTTCATACTTCTTCTCGCTATTATTTTAGAATCTTTCATGACTAGAGTTTTCTCTTTATTTTTATTTGATGCTCTATCGCTTTTGTCGTATTCGCGTTTTCGGATTTGCAACGCTGCGTCGTCTAAACTTTGAAATTCTTTCGCACATTTGAGTGTTGCGTTGCCGAGGATTTTTCTAGTTGCATTCTCATCTAAACTGTGATTCATTTGCTTGCAAGTGGCCAGTTTCGGGGACTTTACGTTGGCCAAACTGAAACTGGAGCTTTGTCGCCTTATTGCGCACACTTTTGTATATGCGTTTTCTCTGGGCGTTTTGACTAGAGGACTGGAAGGCGATGGATTATCTATTATTTCTATAATTGGATCGAACTCTTTCTCCTTCAGAGGCAATTCAGTTATGGGAGTTTTATGGGGCAGAGAAGCCCAGAGCACTTCTAGCATCCTCAACGCGTCATCGAATGCGAACTCCCTTTTCATTTCCAATAGCAACCATCTGTAGCAAAACAGCAAGTCGTCCGCTTGCTGGGACTTCAAATAGTTGTAGAAGTCTGAATCGTAGACTTGCAGGGACTCGGTGAGATGGGAAAATTTGAGGGTCATGGCTTCACCGTCAAGGAGAAAGTTGGGATAGAGACGTGTCATGAGTGCACAGAGACAGATGTAAGCGTGAGCCTCGTCACCCATTGTCACCAGAAGTGGAGACGCAAGGTCTGACATACCTTGACAGTAACTCACCGACGGATGATTCAATGCGTACCTGCATAAAATAAAATAAAATTCGTCTGCAAACACATAAGTAATAAATGAGGGATTCAAAGACAATAGTCTTCAACTTTCTATATACTCAATATACTATAACACTTTTTTAAACTTTTTTTTTAAGCATTTAAAAAATTAGAGGACAAATATTAACTAAACAAAAATGTTAAAATAAACTAAACTAATAAGCGAGACATGAACGATTAAGTTAAACTTATTTAAGTAATTCTAGTATTAATGTTGACTTACGTTGTAAGTATATTGAAGAGGGAAGCAATATTTTGATTGTCATCACTGCCCGCGTAAAAATTGTGATGTCTGTCCGTTCTCAACACATCTTTACGGACCATACTAGTTACATAGGCTAAATCGGCGTTTACCTGAACACGTTCAACATTAATTATTGTTAGAGGATAAAACAATAACATGACTTTTTCAAGACAAGTAAATGCACATTAACTTAGTTACCTGTCCCTTCTGAATGCATTCTTTCCAGCGCGCTCTTAGGGCGTAATAATCATTGGCTTTCCTCTTTATGTAGTCCATTCTTTCTTTTCCATTCATTCCTTCCGGATACACGTTAAGAATATGTTTCCAAACTACTTTTCTGTAAAATTAAATTTTATATACTCTTGATATTTTATAAGCTTATATAAGACTGTTACTCGCTGAAATACAATATTTCGCCATCCATTTCCTTAACTATAGAGCCCATTTGCTACTGTTTGTTTATTTTTTTTGTACATATGACATAATTATTGTTTTAATTTTTATTTGTAATTAATGTAAATTAAGTATTTAAAATTTATTTATCTAACGCAATTGTTACCTCCCCCATGGGACAGGCAGAGCCTGGTGTGGGGGACAGAAATATGCTTAAAACCATATATGTATATGCTATATTGTTACTATTCAGAAATACTGACCTCAAACTGGGATCGATCCCACCACAATAAATGACTTCTCGAAGTTTACTTGTGTTTGTTATTTGGCCAACTGTGTCCAAGAATGATCTGAATTCGATATCACTGAGCGGAGCTCTCGGAGGTGTGTTTGGATCATCATACAAGTTAAAAGCTCTTGACACCATGTTAAATGTCTTCTCAACCTATGAATAAAAAATGATAATGATAAAATATTATGTTATCATCAATCCTTGATGAAAACTTCAAATCTAAATATGTATTGTATGTGTATGGTACTAGAAGTTGCCCTCTTTGTTTGACTATCTCAAATAAACGTACATTCAATTTTAGATAATACCAGCGTGAATAGAATTTTAATTTAGCCCATATATATATATAGACCCTAGATGCAACACCTGTGGCGTTGCTTGTGGTAGCCACCTATCATCAAGCCCTTGGACATGCTAAGGTCCTGTCTTAAGTCTTAAATAAATATTTAAAAAAAAACAGTGGCACTCCAGGAGTGCCGACAGAAGTGAAAACTTGAACAATTACGTGAGTAATTTTAATTTTTGAATCGTCAGGAAAGTACATACTTATATACAGAGGTGTCTTGGTTACATTACATCACAAGTCGCGAGTTCAATGGTTTTTTCCATTGAACTCGCAACTTGTCAGTGCTCAATATGATATTAGTATAGTATCACTGGCCGTTTTCTATTTTTATTTAAAACTAGCGGGCCGCTCCCGGCTTCGCCCGAGGTGCATTTTTTTTTACGTAAAAACCTTCCCTGATTATCCCTCTGTCCATGAGTAAAGACAGAATTAAAATCGGTCCAGCCGTTCTCGAGTTTTGCGCTTAGCAACACATTTAGGGATTCATTTTTATATTATAGATTACTGTGTTCTTTTATAATTGTCAACAGAGGTGTCGGTTACAATCCATTACATCACAGGTCACGAGTTCAATGGTTTTTTCCCATCTCAAAAATTATTCTTTTATCTAAACTGTCAGTGCTCAATATGAAAGAAGTTTTCACTTCAAAAATATGTATTAACTTTTAATAAATATTTTATATTGGCTGTATATTGATCTAATTCCCATAATTTTTATTTATAGTGTAAATCACATTTTCTTTTCACTAAATGTATGTCATAGAATTATTAAAATTATGAAGTATATACTTAGCAATGGTATCTATGAATCGCTGTATCTTTCAGCTGTGTACATTGCAAAACTAAATGTTTAAAAATATTACCTGGTTCATTAGCCCTTGGAACCCAAT
Organism: Synanthedon andrenaeformis; assembly: GCA_936446665.2. Lineage (NCBI taxonomy): Eukaryota > Metazoa > Arthropoda > Insecta > Lepidoptera > Sesiidae > Synanthedon > Synanthedon andrenaeformis. The sequence goes on along the minus strand of OW387777.2, from coordinate 11,099,517 downwards.
CTGAGTCTCTTGCTTCCCTGTTTGTGAAGTTAGAGGTATTGCTGCAGGTTCTTTGATATTCTGAGCTATAGCTGGGATAGCTGCATCCACGTTCGGAGGCTCCCAATCTTCGGATGCCTCTGCAAAAGGTTTCATGTCCACCTTTAACTGAACACATGGTTCAGACCTTTGGGTTATTGCTACATTATGAGTCCTGAAAAAGTTAGAAAAATATTTAAAGGCATGAATGTAACTAAAATTATGTGAATTATTGCTTTATTATACAGATAATTATAAATTTAGACATTGGTTTAGTTGAGATTGCAAAATGGTTACACTTGGTACAGTTATAAAATTAAACAATTAGACACTGCAAATTAATTACAATTAGTCTGCCAAGTATATTAATGCAAAAGGAGGGGGCAGAATTTCATTTGATTTTTTTATTTTATTTCATCGTTCTATAAGATAAAGAGTAGTCTACATTTTTCTATACCTTACCTACAAATGAGTCTTACCAAAATTTATAATTTAGTGATTTTGAATGAATATCAGCCTGCTTAAGCTACAAACTAAACAAATGAATGGAAATTTTGCATACACTACATATCAGTTCTATACGGTCAGTGATATAGAAAAGGACACAGGGTAGCATTCATGCTGAAAAAAAGTACTGTATAAAATATAAAATTCAAAACCTGACAAACATTTGAGAAATAGTTAATTATTAAATAAATTGTTGTTCATATATTTTGTCGGTTGATTTTTTTATTTTTCATTGCTTAAGAAAAACGAGTGCAGAAGAAGTTTTGGTGCATTTTTTTTTTTGTAGAATGGTATATACAAGTTCTCACAATCCGTTTGAGCTGTTGATGTTTAGTTAGCCAGTTTATTGTGATAGTAGGAAACTATGGATATATTATTTCCAATTATTCTACACAGTAAACTTTAACTTTTATACTTCTTAGGTACTCTAAAATTTATAATTAGATAATTTATGATTTCAATTTATAATCTCACTTGAGAAAAGCAGCATCCAAATCCCAGTCGGAGAGTAGAGGTAAGTATATTTCTTGTCCATAGTCATCTACACTTCTATATGACAATGTGAAATCAGACTTTATATCAAAAGCCTTCACTAAAATGCTTTGTAAAACTTCCAAAGAAGTGATTTGTGGATCTACAGAAAACTTTCTTAATTCTGGTTGAAGTTTTCCTTCACATTTCTGCAATAAAACAAACATTTACCAATACAAAACTTGCAAATAATTATTACAATAAACTTAAAAGTGTCATTAAAAGCAAACTCCTCTCGAAAGGCTATAAAGCCTGGTTTACACGATGGCAGTGACTGGACCCAGTGACTCGAATTTTCGGACCCAACTACTGTTACAATGTGGACAGGATCACCAGTAAGTCATTTAATTTACGTAACATTATTGCTTAAAAATGTATTGTGGACACTATACTACAAACCGTTAGCGAGTGCCCGAATGCGTCCAGACAATGCCAGTCACATTGGACTGACTTGTGTAGCGTTGTTGGGGGAAGCTACTAAGCCCGAAAATAGACATGCAGGCAAGTCAGCACTGGACTGGATTACTGTACTGCCTTGTTACTGACCCCGTCTGTACCAGGCTTTATAAAATAATGGATTATTTAAGTGACAATGAAGCCTGGATTTAAGCGATTCAGAGCACATATTAGTATTGTATATGGACTTTGATTTTATTTGTATTAAGTGTACCTAATTGTTGTAATTTTATATTTTAAAGATGACAAAAAGAATAGTATCCTGAGTTTCTTTCGGGGTTTCTTCTCAGGATCGTCATCTTGACTTTTTTTCCGAAACCCTGGTAAATTTAAAATTATAATGACGATCATAAGAGTTTCTTGTAGAAACCTAATTGATAAGTAAATAAATATTTTGATTTTAACTTTTGATTTTTGTTTGCCTATAATTTCGTTTCAATATTTGAAAAATTCACTCGTTTGAAAAATGCCTTAAAATGAAAACATATTTAGAAATTCTAGCGTAAGGAATCAAAAATTAACACAATTTCCATTACCCACGACATATGGCCATAGCAAATGGATATATTAATGAAATAAAGGTATTTTCTAATAAAACTGCTTTGGTGTGTAAATACAAACCTTGACTTTCACTCTGACTGCCTCTTTACTGTAACCAAACATTTTTTTCACATTATTAACCGTTACCACTATACCTACATAAATTACTATTAGATTACTATAGATTCCCACATAAATTATTAACAATGTTTCTTATAGCACACATTTTATATTGGTGCAGAAAATGGAAGAAATATTGCAAAAATACAAATCGACCGAGAGACGAGATAAAGTGAGAATTTGTGAATTGACTGAATGAAAACAAATCAAAATGAGAAGTCAAAAACACAGACCATTTAAAATAAAATTTGACAACAAAGCACAGCTAATATTTAATTAGTTGGACAGATTGAGATATATATTTTTTTAATTAAAAAAAAAGTATTTTTATAACTATAACCTTCCATTTCGTTTGTATTTATATGCGTTTGTAGTTGTATTTTATCAACGTGAAAACTAATAATGTATTTATTCCTGAGAGAGAAATAAATAAATTTACTACAGAGTGCTCAATATACAAAATGTAAATTGAGATATGTACATAAATATGTAAATATAAATACTCAGAGTAAACATAAGCTATATAAATAATAGGGGTTAAAGTATGAAATTGCCGTTTTATTGTAATAGGTACTTCGAATTGACATAGAACCTTCATGGTTTGAGATTTTTGAGTGAAACTTTTTTCATACGGTACCTATGTAGTTCTTCTTTTAAAAAATGTGCAACATTCGATTATCAACTTTCAGTTGTTTTTTTTATTCAGCTTAGACAATAAAGATGGATACTTCGAAAATTCGTGTGATTTTTGAATACAAGTTCCGACGCGGAACTAACGCGGCAGAAACAGCTCGCAATATTAATGTTGCGTTTGGAGAGGGGACTGCTAATAAACGCACTGTGCGATTTTGGTTTAAACGCTTTCGTGATGGAAACTTCGATTTGAAGAACGAACCACGTGGAAGACCGCCCACACAGGTGAATAACAATGATTTGAAAGAGATGGTGGAAGCCGATCCGAGCCAAACTACCCAGGAATTAGCGGCATGGTTTAACGTTACCTTACCAACAATATTGACTCATTTGCGTCAAATCAATAAAATAAAAAAATATGAAAAATGGGTGCCTCATGATTTGACTGATCTGCAGAAAGAAACGCGTGTTGAAACTTGCGTTGCCGTGTTGAATCGATACAGAAATGAAGGAATATTGGATCGAATTGTGACATGTGATGAAAAATGGATTCTTTACGATAATCGTAAGCGGAAAATGCAATGGCTGACCCCAGGTCAAACGCCGCAACAGTGTCCTAAAGCAAAGCTTACCAATAAAAAGGTAATGGTAACTGTTTGGTGGTCTCAGCGTGGTGTTATTCACTATAGCTTTCTCCGATCTGGTCAAGCAATAACGGCAGATGTCTACTGCGCCGAACTCCGAACAATGATAGCGAAACTAGCAGTGAAACAGCCCCGACTTATGAATCGATCTTCACCATTATTGCTCCATGATAACGCGAGACCTCATACAGCACGAGAAACCGTTTTAACTCTACAGGAACTGCAATTAGCAACCATTCGTCACCCTCCGTATTCGCCAGACCTTGCTCCAACGGACTACCATTTTTTTCGTGATTTGGACAATTTTCTGCGTGATAAAAAGTTTTCTTCTCAGGAGGCAGTGCAAAATGCTTTCACACAGTTTGTCGAATCTAGATCACCAGAGTTCTATCGCAAAGGCATAAATGAGCTTCCTATTAGATGGCAGCAATGTATAGATAATAATGGTAATTATTTTGATTAAATAAATGTGTTAAATTAAAAAAAAAACGAATTTTTATTTATCAGTACAAATCGGCAATTTCATACTTTAACCCCTAATATATATAAAACTTAGGATGAGATTATATTTAGTTTGTATTATAAATTTTACATTATATACAGATAAATTATGTTCTTCTGTGGTACGTACAGACTTTTTTGATTAACAGGCCATAAAATTAAAAAAAAAATTCTACGTCTATGGTGATATCCAAAGAGTATATAATCACTACGTTGTGATATCTATCTTTAATATTTTTTTTATTCTGTAGTGATGGTTTTCTTCTCCGCTCCGTATTCCATCCATACAAAAAGTTAATCTACATCTACAATCAAGTCAAGTTCAAGAGTGATTGTAAAAAGAAAGAATAAGTTGTTGTCAACGTGTATGATTTCATTGATTGATTGGAAATCATTTAAAAATATTATATTAAATATATACGGGCTAACTGATTAATTTACACAGTGATTTTGGATTTCTGACATTTTATTTTTAATATTGACAATGAGTGTAACAAATACAGCAGGCCCCATCATAGACCGTGAATTGGATTTATCAAACGCTGGAAGAGGTGTGTGGCTTGTAAAAGTTCCCAAGTATATCGCTAACAAATGGGAGAAAGCTCCAGGGAACATAGAAGTAGGCAAATTGAAAATATCTCGGGCTCCAGGGCAGAAAGCCCAGGTGCAACTATCATTATCTGAAGCTGTTTTGTGTCTAAAAGAACCTGGAGAGCAATCTATCCCAAAGGAGCTGCGCCTCGATGTTTCTAATGTTACTCGACAATCTTTAGGAGTGTTTTCACACGCGGCTCGTAAGTATCATCTTAAAACAAGCTTAATGTGTATAAACCTCAATAGATCTTGATAAAATTCATAGATTTTGATTTCGATCCATAGAAATGCAAGACTAAAAAATTCTAGGACTAAAAGCAAACCAAGAGGGATTGTGCCCAATACAATAAATTAATCATAAGTATTTTCGTAACATTAAAAACACAAGTAACTAATGAAATTATTGTTTAATTTATTCATTGTTTCAGAATTATTTATATTTGTCGAGTGCACATAAAGTTTTTAAAAAAACTATTAATAAGAAATCTATCTGTTTTTTAATTAGTGTTTTTGTATTATTGTATTCCAGCTGCAAACACAGACTCAGTTGTACCTGAATCCGAAAAACTATATATGGAGGGAAGAATAGTCCAAAAGTTAGAATGCAGACCTTACGCTGATAATACTTATTACAAATTAAAATCCGAATCTATAAGAAAGGCTTCCATGCCACAACGACAGGTGCAACAACTGGATAGGATAGTGCAGAACTATAAGCCAGTGTCGGATCATAAACATAATGTGAGTTTTTTTTAACTTATGAGAAAATCTACGGAGGCTACAGTTCACTTGATGGCAGGGGGCTACTTTTGCATATAATCTCAGGCAATACTAAAATTGAGTGAGTGCATGTCAGGATAAGGGAGTAACTACACTTTTGCATTTTACAGGATGATTTTGATTACACTTATATTATACAGTTCAGTTTCTATCAGCTGTGAATTCTTATCTATACTAATATTATAAAGAGAGAAGATTTGTATATTTCTAATGAATAAACTCAAAAACTACTGGACCAATTTTGAAAGAAGTTTAACTGTATAAGTATAACCAAAATCGTCCAGCGAATGGAGCTAAATAAATGTAGTTACTCCCTAAAGGTCAGAAGAGGTTAGTTAGATGAAAGAGGGTTGCGATTTACTTAAAAAAGAACACATGGTGTTTCTGGGGTGGCTACTGCCGCCAGTTGGGGTATCCAGTTTACAACTTTTTTTAAATATCTATACAGTATGCCTATGATATGTTGTCAAAGGACAATCAGAAATCGGCGCAACGGTTTTTTGGCTATTTACTCATTGATTAGTATGTAATGTAAAGTCAATTAGATACACATTTAATATTTCGAATTTTTTCTTGAAGCATCATGGCCTAGTATATTATAATATGTGGTTTTTTTTTTTAACTTTTTGATGACTATCAGTGGAGATAAAATAATGTTTTCAGTATTTATCAGTTTAGTTTTAACCCTATTAATGTTGCATTTTGTTATTTTTAAAGTTTGTTGTTTTAAATCACATTAAATTATAAAACACCTCAATATAACAGATTGAATACCAGGAGAAAAAGAAGGCCGAAGGCAAGAAAGCTCGCGACGACAAAGATGCAGTACTTAACATGCTATTTGCAGCGTTTGAGAAACATCAGTATTACAATATTAAGGATTTACAAAAGGTAATATGTAAACAATGCTATGTCACATTTTACTTTTACAAACATTGATTACATCAATATGTTAATATTAGTTTAGTAACTCATCATCATTGTTTCCAAAAATAAAGGGTGGTCAAATGGGTCAGTGATGGCAAATAAGAGTACAAAAGACAACTGTAATAAAAATAATTGCTATTTTTACAGGGAGTTGAGTGGATTCGATTCCTGTTTGTGCAATTGTTTAGTTTAAATGCAGTTTTTCTTAATTTCAAAATTAAATCCTTAGTTCCTAAGAAGAAATTTTTTTATCCCTTATGGTTTCAGATATGCCCTCACTGAGCCATTTTGATTCATTTTTTTTTTAAATTATTTTATGATTATGATTTTGAATTTTGTTATGGTTTTTTTTTATGATAAAGGGCAGTAGACAATCTTCACTTGATGGCATGTTATGTGGTTACTGTCATCTAGAGACACAAGAAACTCCAAGAAATTAAAAGCTCTGTATATGGCAATGATTTTGGGTGTGAAGATGATCATTGAGATCATATAATAGAGCTTTTTGTCTTCAATGATTAACTAATTTGACTTTTTCTATTTTACAGATCACGAGACAACCTATTGTGTACTTAAAGGAGATCCTGAAGGAAGTGTGCAATTATAATATAAAGAATCCTCACAAAAACATGTGGGAACTTAAACCGGAGTACAGACATTATAATAAACAAGATAATCCTGTTCAGCAGAAGGATAAAGACAGTTCTGACAGTGACTAAGTTGGAAAAGATTATGAACACATCCCTTAGCGTGCCTGTGATTATTATTCTCATAAGTAATTATTAAATATTTAAGTGTTTACTATTTCATAGGAATACTTTGAATGGAAGTGTGTCATGTCAGCAATTTTAATGAAACAAAGTTGTGGTTTTTTTTTTATTTTTATCTGCAATTTTTCATTGAAAATTGAAATATTAAAGACTATACAAACATTAGATAATTTTTTTTAAATTATATATAATCCTTACATAATAAACAAGTAAAAAATAGGTAACATTCTTAATAAAGATTTAAATAAAATAGTATAAATGCAAGAAAAATTGAGCTTGTATTTGCTAATAGAGGTAAAATTTTAGTTTTCCAGGACTTTCTCTGCGTAGAGTAAATTATTATGATATTTTACAATTACGAACAAGATTTTCCCTAATTAGTTTTTCCAACAGACTTATTTACAAAATTGTTAATAAAGTCAGCTCATACTGAAACGCGACGTGACGTCTCAGATTAAATAAGTTACTGCCGTCGACGTGAATATGCTTTAGGGCGGCGTTGACTGACGGTATGGCACGGCACTGCAAAGAATTTTTCCTAAACATATTATTTTAAACCTTATTGCGATGATGTTAGCACTCACACTCCTTTATTTCAATAGCAAGAGGCCGTAGCGTTCCGCCTCTGATGCAAAGGAGTGTGTGCTAAGATAAGTGCAATAAGGTTAAAAATGATATGTTTAGGAAAAATCCTTTGCTGTGCCGTGCCATACCGTACCATACCGTCAGTCTGCGTTGGCCCTAAAGAGATCATGTTACGCGCTGAACAACACGACGCGACGTCGCTAGGCGCATCAATAACACCATGAAGCTTTGTAAAGTAGCATCCGCGCTACCTCGGGATGCTACAACGGCGTTGTAGCATTTCGAGGTAGCGTTGTAAAATTGCTGGCAGCGGCTTACAGGAAAAGAATTATTTCTCATCATACGTGTTTCATTTCAGACAGTTGCTCTTTCTTAAAATTCACACGTGTTAAGCGTAATTTAACTAAAAAAATACATAGTAATTGTATATTAGTTTTACCGAAAAAGGAAAAAAGAAATTTAGAAAATGTTGGATTCCCCACAGCGTCCCGAGATGCAGCGCAAACGCTACTTTTATAAGAGCCGCGATACGCAACTTGACGTCGTGATTATCGCGTTGTCGCATTTCGGTCTGATCTGACCCTTACCCATAAGGTTTATGTTCCATTTCAAATAGGTATTTCAATTATTAATTGCATCATATTTTGATTTATTTATGTAGTTAGCTAAAAAACAGGATATAATTATTCCCACCAATGGGAACATAGCTGTGCCCAATGCGATGCCGGTCAACAATTTCATATTTGAATTCAAATACTTCATTATGATTTCGTAGCAACCCTGTAAACAATAAGTTGGCTTATTATTTGGACACTTCACAGTTTTCTAAAGTGTACACCACAATTATATTTTAGAACAATTTTATCAAATAACAAAACAATATTATTAAATGTGACAGTGAAATCTATTTATTTATCTGCCATAAAATGATAGTGAAATAAAATGCACTCACGAGTTGATAGACATCATTATAGTTTGCGGTGACGCAGTGATTGGGATCTATGCAGCATGAGATTGGTATAACGCGTTGCGGCGAATACTTCACCCAGTCCGTGTAGTTGGCAACACCGCAGCAGTGAAACTGTTAGTTAATCGAATTCATTAGATAACACAGTTGAAATTAATTATTCATTGACATTTGAAGAATAAAGGGCAGTAGGCTTAATTCACCCGGGTGAATTATGTATACTAATGGCGTAGATGGAAGTAAAAAGAAAGATGCGGTACATTTTTACATAACGTAAACGATAATAGGGCTACATAAATCTATATGACTAAATTCTCGTCCCTTTTTTTTCACAAAAACTGTCTGTTCTTTTAACGTATTACGTGTATTTGACAGTACTTTAAGCGACTGAATGATATTGGACTCATAAGGTTTTTGCTTCCATCTACGATTAAAGGACACAAACTTATTTATATTACTTGCTACTTGTAAAAAAGGAGTTTTTTGACAAGTAGGTAGTTAGATACCTTCTTGAAAGAGATAGGTTATTAGTTATTAATAACACGATACGCAGGTGACTTGGACCTAAAAATGTCCCTAATGAAACATCACTGTAAGTACGAGTACATAATTTAAATTAATACAATCGCAAACAATTTTTTTTTTTGACAAAATTATTTTCTCTATATTGTTTGTACCGGTACAATTTCTTTTATCAAAAATTCTTACTTGAGCTTCGTCATGCTTAAGGCGCTATCAAATTGCTGTCACACTTCTCCTAACGGAGATTGTACCGTTTATGCATCAACTTAAGTTCTTCATAACGAAAAATTATAATCAATTAAGCTTTAAAATTATGTATTTGACGTAATCAATCAAACAATAAGCAATCTTTGTTTTACTTTTTGTGTGCGATTGTACCTATTCACTTGCAAAACATTTTGCGTCATTGATTGGCAATTTAATTCAAAATGTCACAAACCTAATAAAGGTTTGCAGACATTGTTATTATCTTGTGTAAAAATACGTGTTAGATAATAAATAAATAAATAAAATAATAGTTACTAATACTTATTACCGTAGATTGTGCAAAGTCGAAGTTGGCTTTATGAGCGTCATACGTGACAAGGGTTTGTGTGAGCCCATCGTGCAGCACTCGGGGAAAGGTGTCGCCGTAGCAAGCCACGGATACGCCCATTCCCACATTCATCATGAATATGCACGCCAGGAAACCACCGTACTGTATACAGAAGAATAAGTTATTCACGCTTATTTGTACATAAATGTTTATCAGCCTTAAAAATGTTTAAAGGTTGAGAAGCTCTTTGTTTTAGAAGCATACCTAGGGCTTTTTAGGGACAGACCAGTGGCGTAGCAAATTTTGTTGAGGGGGCCTTCCACTTTACTGTGATGAAGCCCAAAAGAAGGGTAACGATTTCTTTTTTTAGAAAAGGAACAAAAAAGCTTGCATGTTTTTAGTCGCAATATATTTGGCTAAAGGCTAAACTCGTAAAAATTTAAGTGTGATTGAGAATTAGGTATGTTTTACAAATTTTTGCTTACACGTCGAGGAATTTGTAGCCCGGGACCCCGTGTAATTGATACGGCGTTAGCTACGCCCTTGAGGTATTGATGATAGATTAGAGGCTAAAGTGGCGCCGTCTATCACGGTCAAGAACTGATCAGGATCTTTTGAATCTTCTACACCCAGGTGAAATTTATTGGATCTTTGAATAGATCCTTTAGTTATTATAGTAGGTAGGTATATCTTAGTAAGCTAACGCAAAAATAAAAACTACGATGAATGCAATAGTTACTTTACTTACTTACCATATAAAGCAGAACCGGTTGGCCCTTGATGATGCATGAGAATGCTATAGAACTGAGTAGTACTGTGAGCCCAGCGATTGCGATCAGGGCGTGCGGTGCCGTTCCTGAGAATTCCGGTGACAGTTCCATGTATTTGCAGAGATCGAGGGCTGCCCACAGGCCAAGTGTCAAAAGAATTAAGCCAGTCAACTGTAAGAACAAATTTTACGGGTAATGCTACAAACACACTGGACCGCGCTGTGTGACGGCCGAGTGTTAGCCGACTGTCGGTCCGGTTCTTACTCTGTCATCCCTTATCTTACTCACCGAAACTCAACAGCACACATGCTGTTATTTCACGGTGGTCTTCTGTAAGGGGGTGGTAACTGCCGCCAGACGGGCCGCCCTAATGACTAAATTTCGTTAAGTAATTAACTAGGCTAATTGCGGATTGTATTAATTTCGATTTAAGAATTATGTATAAAGAGAAAATTATATGTAAGATCTCACACATGACAACAAACACGTTTAAAAAAAAACTATTAGCATACGTAAACAAGCTCCCTTACCCAAAAGACGATGTTAAATATAAATAAAAATGTCTTTAGACAGGCGATTACCGCCACATTTTCCAACTGGTTACCCATGTCTGGTTTTTTCTTTAATGTTTACATTTTATATTTGTAATAATATACCAACTCATATCTAGGGTTTGTTTCCCCGGAGTTTTCTTTCTTTCTCTGTGGTCAATTGAAGCCGGGCCGCGCATTGCGCAGGCTGCTTCCGACCTTTGCGCATGCCTGACTATCTAAGTACATATCTGGGACAATTAGTGCGAATAAAATTAAGATCTATTTTAGGATCAAGTTCTAATGAACTAAATTGGATGCTTATAAAATTAATGTTTCGTATTTGTTATTTAAACCATGATTACGTAAACCCATACTTACCTTTTTTTTTTTCGAGGAGAAATCCTTTTATTGATCCCCTGCCGCTTGCTAGGCGACAGGGGAATGTGGGGTCGACCAGCATACTCCGCGTGCTCACGTAGCAGGCGGAACTGGCCCCTACCCACTAAAACTCCCCGGTGTCTCCTTGCCCGTGAGTGGGGAGTGGACGGGCTCTGCCGAGGCAACTGCTCCGACCCACCCCCCTCGGGTGGCCTAGCCATTGCTGGCTAGGCTGACGCCAACAGGGGGATTGCCCGGAGACACCCGAGCAATCCCCGGACGGAGGGGACCCGTGCAGGCACACACAGCTAGCAACTGTGTGCGCAGGTCCCCTAGGACATTTAAAGACGGGCTGGTGCCCGCCTTCTCCTGCCCGGCCGTCTACATGATGTAAATGGGGGACTCAATGGACACCGCAATGTCCATTGGCTCCCCCACCTCCAAAGTGGGCGGGACAAGTCCCGCCCGACCGCCAAGTAGAGCAGGGGACCAGGGGCCACCCTCCAGGCCTCCCTGTTCCCCTGAACTCCAACATAAAAGAAAAAACAACAAAAAACCCCTGGCGACAGAGACGAGAAGGCAGAGGGAGAGATACCAATCCCGCCCCTGTCGCCAGGGGAACGCTAATGACCTCCAACAAGAGCAGGGGACCAGGGGCCACCCTAAGGGCCTCCCTGTTCCCCTGAACTCCGTAAAAAACCCTGACAGCAAGCTGCCAGGGGAACCTCAACTGTGTGCTCCGCCACGAGCTCCGCAAGCGGAGCCCGCTCGGAGCACATCGGTGTGGGCCTTCTTGGTCCCCTCGCCAAGAACTGGCGAGGGTAAGCCCCCCCACCACGACAAGGTCATGGCCCACCTAGGGGGGGAAACCAATACTTACCTAGACCACGTAACATAAAATGTTACGTTTTACGAACATTCGAGGTTTTGAACATTTTATGTTCAAAAACTCGGGTTGAACAAAAGTTTTTGATTCGCACACATTTTAATTCGATTTTCATTTATGAAAAGAGGGAAAAATGGGTAAGGCTTACAACCCCTTCCGGTTGATACCTAGTAAAAATTGAACAGAATTACCTGATACAATAAAAGTGTTTTTACATCTCTATGAATTAGTAAAATAAACAATCATTTATTTAAAGGACGTTGGGAATATAGTTAATAAAACTTTGGATAATATTTTATCAGTTATATTAATTAAATTTATTCGTTGCTTTCACTGCATTCATTATAAGTATTAATATAATAGTAATCTCATTTGCTATAAAATGACGTGCGATCGACACTGCCAGCTCCTAGCCAGCTCTCAGTCTATGACGTCTAGAGAACAACCTTTTTCTGGGGGTCAACCCTATGACTTTTTCTGTATCCCTGATATAATGTGTTACATGCAAAATTTCATGATGATCGCTCGAGTAGTGTAAGAGTATCAAACTAACTCACTTTCGAATTTTATAATTTTTTTAAATCAACAAAAAACTTTCTTTTTGGTCTACAATCTACATAGAGTAGTTAACTAATAGACAGTCCTTACAAACATTTTTCTTAGAGAACTCACTTCTATCGTGCGCCCCACTTATAAACTTAGGGCAAGCAAAAAATGTTTTTGTTGTATTTAAATATTTTGCATAAGAAAAATCCTTTTACAGTCACGGTATCTTTATGTAACTGTGTTCAGTCAAAATGAACAGTTTCGAGGAGACTCGGTCGGTCTACTAACAGTTTAGTTTCGGGCGTCTCTGCCGGCCGGCTAGTCGTGAAACGATCTCCGCGGCGCCCACACGTACCACAACCATTACATTTCCGCGCACGTAATTAGTTTCGTAGAGATCGCGGCAAAGTTTTATAAACATTATGTTTTGTTAAAAGTATTAAAAGATCGATGGTGTAAAACAATTTTCAGGCATCATGATTTGCCTCGTGAATTTTATTATCGTTGGACTAATTTTTAAATTTACATGCGGTGCGAATGTTTCAGAAATTGAAATGGATGATGGTAAATAAATTGTTTTATATAACAACGAATATATAATATTTGATGTTTTATGTGAATTTAAATTTATGTGAAGTAACAACTTTTAGTAGGTAGGCAATTAATAATTATCGTGATTATATTAGGTTAGTACCTACATATATACAGGGTGGAAAAATAAGTCGGGCCCTGGAGGGAAACTACCATAAATCTTTATGTTGGCTTATTTTACATAAAGGAAACATTCCTTTATTTTTAAAAAGAAACAAAACTGCATTCAAAGATTTTCTAAAACTCGCTTGGCTCTCCCGGGACTCGAACCAACTAAAATTAAAAAAACAAACACTCGCTATTTTATTATACTAATCGATAGGATTATTATTCAGGATAAAATTTCTCTAACAAACATTTGGTCTTACTCTCGTCTGTCGTACAAGATATCCATGAAGAATACCTATTTAGTACACAAGTTCTTTAATGAACGTCATGTAAAAAATGTTATTTATGAAACCTGTTATGACACCGTGCAAGAGCTAAGAGTTGTAGAAAATGTTATTAGGGGCATACACCACAACACTTTGCTGAAGGCTACAAGAAATGAATTTCAACGGAGACTAAATTTGTGTATCCGGAACGAGGGGCTTCATTTCGAACAATTTATCAGTTAAATAATTTAAGTGTAACAAATTCATAACAAAATAAGGTTAATGTTAGATTTTACGATCATTTTTATTTTTAAGACCAAATGTTTGTTAGAGAAATTTTATCCTGAATAATAATCCTATCGATTAGTATAATAAAACAGCGAGTGTTTTTTTTTTTATTTTAGTTGGTTCGAGTCCCGGGCGAGCCAAGCGAGTTTTAAAAAATCTTTGAATGCAGTTTTGTTATTAAATTAAATAAAATTTTAATAAATAATACTAAAACTAATTATTTCATCTAAAGGTTTTATTTATTTATTATCTACTAATGACAAGGGCCCGGCTTTGCACGGATGACATTTTTTTATTTAAATTATATATACCTATATACAAACCTGCCTCGTTTATTTATCTTTACATTAGTGAAAACCGTTTCACAATCGGTTAAGTTGTTTAGAAAAGGGTAGCGCTGAAAGAGACAGAAGCGGACAACGACTTTAGATATTTTAGATCTATGGTTAGATTGTACCTGAATTCGTGTAGGCTGAATAAATATCTAAAGTACGTATTTTTAAATATTAATGTACGAAAAATTAGTTTCTTGCCTAGTTGTACACGTGCCTTTTTGTTTCGCTTCTTACCTATAATTATATATCTCAGATAGAACTGTTACATAAAAATAACATCTCTATATAAATCCAATAGATATTATAAAAAATATGAAAATTGGACAATGTCAATTTCATTTCTAAAATCTAAACATGTTAATATTCCTACTAAACCAAACTTGGCAAGAAGTTAAATTCTTTCGGCATGCACTAGTAGATATAATACTCGTAGTGATGTTTGTTTCGTTATTATTTTGTCAATTTTAGATTTTATTCTTTTTTATTTGGTAGCTGATAACTTTAGGTTGTTATAGAAATGAATTCCGTTTAATTTAGTTCACAACTGTCAGTTTACGGACAGTTTAACATGGAGTACAAAGTAAGCATTGTCGAGACATTTAAGTACCTACTTCTTTATTTTCATAAAAGCAAGAGATCGGCTGAAGCTCATCAAGAGATAGGTATGTGAAGTTTAGTCTGTTGAACGTACGTGTCAGAATTGGTTTAAAAAATTCGTTCTAAAGATTTTTCACTGAAAGATGACCAACGTTCTGGTCGACCAGCGACCTTCTGTAATTGATGACAAAATGAAAGCCATAGTTGAATCGAATCATCATAATATAACTGTGCGAGAGATAGTATAACAATTAAATGTATCACACACAACAATTGATTAAAGTTATATTTTTTGTCTTATAAAAAAAAACACCACTTTTTTGCCAACCCTATTGTTGAACGCGACTTCGTCCGTGTAACTTTATAAAATATTGCCTATGTCACTCGCTGATAATGTAGCTTACTATAGGTGAAAGAATTTTTAACGGGTCCAGTATTATTTGAGTTTATTCATTTAACACACAAAAATACAAATCTTTGGTGTTTTGGAAAAGATTTTCGCAATACAGAAATTTGGCACACTGATAGTATATTACCTGGATTAACATAAAAGATACTTTTTTAATCCTAGAAATATTGTAGGTTCTCGGACGATCGTCTAAAATAGTCTAAATAGGTATATAAAAAAATGGCGCCACTGTTAACGTGGTGGCGCTACCGTTACAGGGGCCCTAGCCAAGAATCAAACCAATGCAAACGTTTCGAAAGAAATAAAGCCCGGTGAATGGTTGTTGTTACGCCCACATAAAATTTTGACCAATCACCGGGCTTTAATTCTTTCGTTTCGTAAGAACGCAACGAAACGTTTGCATTGGTTTGGTTCTTGGCTAGGGCCCCGGTATCTATTATATTTTTCAACGCAGACGAAGTCGCGGCACTAGTGCTCATATATTTCAGTCAGGCGTTGCATTTTTCATATTTTAGATTGGCTGTTGCCCACGACTTCGTCCGCGTTGAAAAATATTAAGTAGCCTATCCTGTGTCCCGTACGTCCAAATGTTTATCTACCAAGTTTCATGAAAATCAGTTTATTCGTTTCAGAGATATGGAGGAACATACATACATACAATACCTACACTTACAGATTTATTATTAGTATTTTAGATGACTCCCGGCAAGAGTAGGTACTTTTTTCTGGATGAAAATACTCGATGTATTCCCTGACAACGTGTAAAGCATAACGACCGATTGAGTAGTTATGCCGTTAAAGCGTAAAATCATACAAAAAATCTAAATTTCGCATTTATAATATTCGTTTCGTTACAAAGTAAGGTAGAATTTAAGGTTAAATGATAATAAATAATAATAAGTTTAATACGAGCAAAAAAAAAAAAATTTAAAAACAAATTTAAATTTAAAATTACCCAATAAACCTTAATTTTAGATTGCCTTGCGTTCCAGTTTAATATTTGCATCAAAACTGAATTCACGGACGCAAATAGCTAATGGTCAATTTGACCGAATGACTGAATTTAAAAATTGCGTGCTTTATAATGTGGCCAGTTTTTAATTGCATTCTCGTTTTAACACCTACTCCACTTAAACGATCTTAAGAACAGAGAGTCAACTATTATATTGTCTAAAAATAAAGTGTATTCTATTACTTTCACAGTGTTAAGTTCAATCGGAACGAAACGCTCGACCAGTAAAGTAAGACGTCACCGGCCGTAACGTGCATAACGACATCTAATAAATTTTAAATAGGCCATTAAATTTATTAATAGTAAATTGTAATTGTCGCACACCAACAATTTGTATTTGAATTTTGATTTAATTAAGTTTTAAAAATCTCATACTTATGCAAGAAACGTAGAAACATATTGTCAAAAAATAAATGTTATCTTACACTTCCTATACTAGCATAGAAATATTTTAGAATAAAAAAAAACTATCTATATTTTTATTATTTCTATATATACATCTATGCATATTAAGTAAGTACATAATAACTCCGCTAACTTTATCTAAACCACCAATGGAGCTTGATGCGGTTTTCACTAGTAGCCTGATAAAATTAATAAAATCAGTTACACCTTGCGGTATCCATATGAACATACTAAAAGTGGCTTAGCCCATGCTTAGCCCTCAAAGGTGGGGAGGTGCTGCTACATTCATTGAATTTGAATGTAGGTACAATTTGTGGATATTATACAATTACCTACACTCGACTGTACTTTTGTACAGTACTTTTTGACTGTACTTTTGTTTTGAAATACATGTAGATTATTGTTAAAATTATAATATAGGTAAGTGTAACAATAAGGAAAGTTATTAAATGAAATTGTTAGCAATAACCCGCATGAGATAGGTATACACAATGGCGATTGATATCTGTTAATAACGGTCGCACGGCGTTTGTCGCACACTGCTCGTTTACGCAATAGTGGCCCCGTAACGCTATAACAATACCCGCTTACCGCAACCATCGATATTTCACACTTTTCCCACATTGCAGCGATAACATAACCCTAACGGACTCACTTTAACTCGCAGTTGTCACGAACCTATGTCTTGGCAGATATATGCGTGCAACCCTGCTTTCTTACTTAACCTTTGTGTAACGTAACGGTGTTAGCACTTTACAATTTACATAGCTAGAAGTTGGAGCTGGCACATTCTCACATGTGCATACAAGTTTCAAAATAAATAGGTGGCGCAGGGTTAAAATTATCCCTGTATTTTTTTTTACTTTAAAAGACATTTTGAAAACTAGATTTTTATATATATTTTTGTTTTATTTATAAACCTATTATATCTATAATTTTTGATCTATAAACCTACCTATCTAATACATATTATAAAGTTGCTGTCCATCTCTGTCCACCTAACCTTCTAAAACACACTGTGGATTAAGTATGCCTAATATGGTTTTCACTAATAAAAAGAACGATAAACGACCAAGGTTTGTGTATACATATGATTTGTATAGAAAATTTTATTCGTGTGAAGCCGACAGCGGATCGCTAGTTATCTATAAAAAAATATCAACTACGCTCAGCATCGTATTTCTTTGTCTAGGTACTTATATTTTTTAGGTTGTAAATTTTTATACCTACCATTAAGTAATATTTAAAACGACACAATTTTAATATAATACTTAGTAATGTTTGTTAATAAAATAAATAATGCTCAGTACGTTCCCGCACGTGATACGTTAATTACTCTTTCTGTTATCTTTTATCGCTTGAAACTGCATCAAATAAACTAATCGCAGACAATGAAACAATAGAAACAGACAATTAACACAACTCGTGCTGTCACCGTTAACTTCGTTTTCATTGTCTATAATATGACACGGTTCGATTCAAAAGCGGTCGTTACCGAATTTATTGTTGGCCGAATTCATTTTTTCCTCGATCTTCTGATAACGACCGAGTGAATTGCTCTGAAACAACTCGTAGTAAAATAAACGGTGTAATACGTTGTGTTTAGTGGTGAACAAAATTGCTGTTCGTAATAGTAGGACAGCCGGATAGTGCATTAGATATGAAGGCAAGTGTGCGATAGATAACAAGGGCCGGGATCGCCGCGGGCCTCGAGCCCAATCGTCGATCGAGTCAGGTTGATTCGCTCACTTGCACCGTGATAGATTACCGTCTACTAGGGCACCGAATAGGCAAAAAACATGTCCGCAACATCGCTAATATTCGTGCAATTTGCTGTCCTTACTACTAAATTTTAGTATTAAATGTCATTGCAATCTTTAAGCTTTGTTTTTTTTTTCTTCTTATTGTTGTAACACCTCAAGAACAAAATTTATTTTTAGCCTTTTATTTATTCTATAAGTTTCCTTAGTTTAATAATAGTTCGAGCCCTGTCAGGAATCGAGCCCTGTCAGGACTCGATTCCTGACAGGGCTGCGACTTTGGATATAAACTTTTTAAAGTTGGCTCGATTTCCATACTAATAAATCGAAGAATACTTAAATCACATGATTCTAGTCGAACGATATTTGTTTGAGAACTGCATATTTTTCTGAATAAAATAGTTACCTACCTAAAATACTTAATAACAATACTGAACTAGAAATGAAATCTTACTAGATTTGTCTATTATAGTAAACAGATTTACAGCTAGCTATAAAGTAGAGCGACTATTAAGGCAAAGTACCTTTGTTAGGTATTTTATTGTTAGACCACAGAGTTCAAATACCTATAGGTACTTACTAATACTATAAAGAGAGATGATTTGTATTTTTGTATGTTTATATTTTTGTTTGTATCTAATGAATAAACTCAAAACTACTGGACCAATTTTAAAAATTCTTTCACCTATAGAAAGTTACATTATCAGCAAGTAACCAAGGTTACTTATTTGTTATAGTTACGCGGTTGGAGTCGCGTGCAGCAGCTAGTTCTTAATATTTATATAGTCATTCGATTCATCATATTATAATCTATTCCAATCCAGAATAAAGTTTACCTACAACTATTTAATATTTGTTGAACGCTCTTATTTTTTTTATCTAAACCAAAGAACGGTGTGATAAAGTTATTGAGCATTATGCATGCGGTAACGGTCGCGGGCAACCCGACGACGCCTGCAGGTATGCTGCCGCTCTAATAAGTCTCCAACCGCACTCGACGACACACGAAAGTGTCGACAGTCGACGAACGGGGTTTACTACATTATTTCGCATGCTCTATAATAAGTGAAATGTCAACGTCACTCTAAACGCCGATGTTTGGCTCTCGTTTTTCAACTTCGACAATATGGGACACGTAATGATATATTCGCTTTCACTGCTCTGTGACGCATCATTCATCTGTCAAAACGATGCCGCATAATTAATCAGCTAATAATGAGGTTTTTAATGTTTTAATGTTGTCTACCTCTTTTTTATGTGTAAGTAACGGACAAGCGACATGTTGTCTTATAAGTACGGTATCTAGTAAATAGAAGTCCGTTGTACTTAATATGTATGTATTGTACCTTTAGAACTTATGCATCTGGAGCAATGGCCGCGTTAGTTCGTAAAGGTAAAGGGTCACAATTCGTAAAGCCACAATGGGTAGACCATAAATTTCTGTCTTAGAGGTCCCGGGTTCGATTCCCGACAGGGTCAACTTTGTAAAAAAACATTTCAATGTTAGCTCTCGTCTAGATTTTTAAACTGGTGGCAGGATACGCAGCCATTTGGTCAGCCCGTCTGGCGGCAGTAAAGCCCCCCCCCCCCCCCAAATGTGTGCTGTTGTGTTTCGGCGATTGAGTAAGGAATGCCAGAACCATTTCCCTATCCCTTCTTAATCCCTTATATCCTTATACTACTACTAGTGGCCCGCTCCCGGCTTCGCACGGGTGCAATTTTTTACTCAATCCAGCTAATAAAATTACCTTACATCGCCATCTGTTAGAATCTTTTGGAACTCATAATTGCTGGATTGAATAGGTATCAACAGATGGCGCTATGTTAATAATATTATATAATTTGCAAAAAAAATAAACAAAATGAGATATAAACTTTTAAGTTGGACCAAATTACATATAGTTACGAAATTTTATCAAAATCGGTTCAGTAGTTTGGGAGTTCATCGCGGACAAACATGGGACACGTAATTTTTATATATATATACTAGTGGCCCGCTCCCGGCTTCGCCCGGGGTGCTTTTTTGCAATCCAGCCGATAAATTACTTTAAACCGGCATCTATTAGAACCTTATGGAACTCACAGATAAATAATTGCTGTATTGAATAAGTATCAACAGATGGCGCTATGTTAATAATATTATATAATTAAATAATAATAATAATAATAATAATAATATCGGCGAATGGTCTTATAGCGAAGAGCCTCGACCAACATCTTAAGAGTCTCTCGCTAGATGGATGGATCAAGGGTCAGATACAGAAGGCGGTACTTCTGGACACGGCACGAATTGTCAGGAGGTTCCTCACTCTGCAGCCCTAACCACCGGTAGCTTGGACCTTGCCCCGCTACTTGCGGCATGGATATGAAAAGCAAGGAGTTGCACGGGAGGTTCTATGGAGCCCTCACCGGGCCCGACGTAGATCCACTCGCTTCGGTAAACTGGCTACGCTTTGGTGACCTCTTTGGGGAAACCGAAGGTTTTGTCTGTGCAATAGCTGACGAAGTTATCAAGACGAGAAACTACCGGAAATATATTCTCAAGGACGGTACGGTCGACATATGTCGAGCATGCCACCGTCCCGGAGAAACACTGAGACATATTATTTCCGGTTGTTCTCATCTTGCTAACGGAGAGTATTTGCACAGACATAACCAAGTAGCCAGAATTATCCACCAACAACTTGCTCTTCAATATCAACTTGTAGATACCGAGGTGCCATATTATCAATACGTTCCTGCACCAGTTCTCGAAAATAGTCATGCCACGCTCTACTGGGATCGCTCTATAATTACGGACAGGACTATTGTCGCCAATAAGCCTGACATCGTGGTTATCGACCGATCTCAACGCCGGACAGTAATTGTCGATGTCGCTGTCCCACACGACGGAAACCTCGTGAAAGCCGAAAAGGACAAGTTAAGTAAGTACCTGGACTTGGCTCATGAGGTGACCGACATGTGGGATGTCGATTCGACAATCATTGTCCCGATAGTTGTTACGGCGAACGGACTCATTGCGAAGAGCCTCGACCAGCACCTCAAGAGGCTCTCGCTAGATGGCTGGATCAAGGGGCAGATACAGAAGGCAGTACTCCTTGACACGGCGCGTATTGTCAGGAGGTTCCTCAGTCTGCAGCCCTAACCACCGGTAGTTTGGGCCCTGCCCCGCTACCAGCGGCAAACTAGTTTTAAGTTTTTATAATATTTATTGTTTTTATATATATTGTAAAAATTTAAAATTAAGATAGGAAATAAATATATGTGAATAATAATAATAATAATAATAATAATAATAATAATAATAATAATAATAATAATAATAATAATAATAATAATAATAATAAACAAAATGAGATATAAACTATCCTATCTTTTAAGTTGGACCAAATAACAGATACTTATGAAGTTTGATCAGTCGGTTCAGTAGTGTCAGAGTTTATCGCGAACGTATATCGTGACACGAGATTTTTATATATATAGACTAGCGATCCGTTCCCGGCTTCGCACGGGTGCAATTTTTTTCTGCAAATTAAACGTAGAAACCTGCCTCGTTTAACGCTCTTCCCATTAATGAAAACAGTATAAAAATCCGTTCGGTAGTTTTTGAGAATCGCAAACATACAGACAGACAGACGCGGCGGGGGGACTTTGTTTTATAAAAACGTAAATTTAATAATCTTGTCTGCGTGAGCGAATTGATTTTTGTTTAATTGTGCGTAACTTTGTCTTTTTCCTGTGTATATTAGTTCAACTGAGATAAGAGAACGCAGTTCGGCGAAATATGGGTATATTCTATCTCAAAACTTCGATGATGAATACTAAAGCTGTCTATCAAGCTGAGTGATGATCGTTAGGCAGAAAAGATAAATGTTTCAACTTATTCGTGTACATAGACTTTTCGAGTTTAATGAGAATGATGCTTATGCATTAAGATAGCCTCACTCTACTTCCTTCGAAATAAATATAACAAGAAAATCTAGAAACTTCTGGAATTTTCTAGAAACTTCTGAAATTTTCGAGAAACTTCTAGAATTTTCTAAAAACTTCTAGAATTTTCTATAAACATCTAGAATTTTCTAGAATGTTAGCGAAAAAAAAATCCGTTCCTATTAATAATACATAATGAGCGACAGCCAAAGAAAAGATATGCCGCAAGGAGAACTCATCGTATTGCATGAACCTTCGTTTCAGTTGTTAACAACAAATGCAATTGTTATGAACGAAAAAAATCTTTTTTTTGTTATTGTCACAGGGTTAGTAACTTTTTTTCAGTAAAAGAAAAAATATCGCGTTTGAAAAACTCGAATATATTGCATAGATCCCGTTTTTTATTGTTTATAGCGGCCCGCTCCCGGCTTCGTTCGGGGTGTATTTTTTCTAAAATAAACGTAGCCTAAGTTACTCCTTATTACATCACCTACCTGCCAATAAAAGTCCCGTCAAAATCGGTCTAGCTATTTCAGAGATTAGCCGGAACAAACAGACAGACACACAAAAATTGTAAAAAATGTTATTTTGGTGTATGTACCGCAATTTACATAAACAAAAAGTAGCCTATGTTACTCCTGACGACCCCCTCTTCATGTCTGCAAAGTTTCATCGAAATCGCTTCAGCCGTTTCTAAGATTACCCCGAACAGACAGACAGACAGACAGACAGACAGACAGACAGACAAAAATTCTAAAAAAAGTTATTTACGTTTTAACAGCATGCGAATGACTCTCTAAGCTTAGTTTGAGGCAGTTTTTCGCAAATCACAGACAGACACTCTGATTTTATTTATATAGATAAGGATATGGATGGTCGGCAGCGCCTTGCGTTATAATAGGCGACGGTATAGCCACCTACCATCAAGTGGACCGTCAACCTGTCGAGCTTAGCCAGGCCTCTTTCACTTCATGTACTTGCGCGCGCTAAGTGCCGCTGTACTTTCCAAGGTACACATTCACGCGGTTGCCACCGACGCGAGCGCGCGCATTCACATTTATTTTTTTCTTCTTTGATCTCCGCCAGGAGTAATTGTGTTCCGTGTCTTTGATTTACATTTCGGAAAGAATAATAGGTATTATGCCTCGTAATACGTGTGCAGCGGAAGGATGTACTACCACGGCTGCTATAAAGGTGTCGAAACGATGGGTTTTGTTATAAAGCAATACACAATTTAAATCTGTAAAAACAGTTTTATTTAGTAACATAACAAATACTTACTTTACTCAATACTTACATACTTTACATAAATACTCTCCGCCGTTGTTCAAAATTTTTTTCACTATAGAACAATAATGTATCGCCAAATAATTTTATGTCGAGAACAATTTAGTAGCGAGCTCTCCGACTATTTCATCAAAACTCGATGTTTGGTCGACTTTGTGTTGTGTGGATTTGTGGACTAATGATATACACAATTTAAGCTTTTTTATTTGGTCTCGTCAGTGGAAATAGGAATAAGTACCTACCAATATGAAAACCTTTAGGTACCTACAAGGTTTTTTATCATTGCTCGTTACCTACTAGTACTTATTTACATCTTAAAAATCATGTTATTCTGATCAAATTGAACTGAGAAGTTGTAAGCTTATAGTTACTAGTTAATTACTTAATAAATAGTTACTAGCGGCTTAATTAGCTTTGTATTTTGGGACGGCCTAGAAAAACTCAGTAGCAGTAGCCCTGACTTTATTACTATTACTTCAATGTCACGCGGGCGCGTGCGGCTGCAGAGCAATAACAACTCAACGTTTGAACTATAAGGTATATTTTTCCGCTAAGCAGTTGGCGAGGCAAAACGGTAGGCATTTAAAAAAGTTGTGATGGTCTTTTTGTTAGGGAGTGATTTATCTGTTACGGTAGTAACTACTTATTAATCTGTGGCTTAGCATAATAAAAAGCAAGAATAGGTTTTAATAGTTTTTAAGTACCTAGGTAAAATCCATGTATTAGGATTTTATAGCGATTTATAATATATATAAATTTAATGCGATTTTATAGCGAAGGAATTGCTATGTTATATGTCTGATTCGCAACCCCGCTGTCAATCAAGTAAAAATCACAAAACAAAAAAATCTGATTAGCATATGGAGACAAGATGAGAATGTAAGTAGTACGGTATTTATTATTCTAGCAACTATAGAAAATAGCACAAGTGCTGTTATCACCAGGTTAAGGCAACTTAACTTAATGTGCTCTCTCCTTCTTCTTATATATACAATCTAATATATCGTTTACTAATTGGACAAACAGTCCGTTTGTCATATATTGCTTGAATTATTTTGTAACAATGTAACTTTCTTAAAAATATTGTTTTATTGTAAGTTTTTTTTTCTTAGTCGAGAAATGATTGTTTACAAAATAAGAGCACAGAAAACCGGACTGCACACCATTTATTTTAATATAACACAAACATGAGTCACGTTTTGTCCCCATAATTGGTCCGTAATGGATTCCGTTTTAGTTCGGCGCATTTGTCGTCCGGTACCTTTTTCGTTAAATGCAAATTTTGTCACCAACACCTACGTCCTAAAATTTCAATATGGCTTAGTAACGTAGGTGCAACCTATTTTATTATTTTATTAAGATTTATTTAACTATATTTTATATTCAGTCGGCTTAATCCTAATCGAAAACTCCGAGAAATGGTGAAATGAATAAAAGAACTGGCATTCGAAGTGTATAGATTCGTACATCACTGTTTAAAGTCGTACACGAGCCGTACTTATCTGTATATTTTCGAAAAAACAATTTTGTACCCTATTTGTCTGTTTGTCTGTACGTTTGTGCACGCTAATCTTAGAAAAGACAACCAATTTGTATGCGGTTTGTTTCATTCCAATCGGTTTACAAACAAAAAAAGTTATACCGAATACCAAGCCTATGTAGGTATAATAAATAATTTATCTAAGATTGTATGTACGTTTTCATTTCTATATTGTATAATATGTATAGATATAGATCTATCCTATTAAATTGGAAAATATTCCATGAAATTGTATTATACATTTGTAAAACGGAAGAGTTGCGGTTTTAAAAGCAACGTAGCGTCACTTTGTAAGCTGCAATTCGTTAAGGAATTCGGCATCGAATACACCGAGTGTTGGAGGCATGTCGTTTACTTTAATTGCGCAATATTAACGGTTTTTGTCTGTGTGCAAAATTTATATTTTGTCGTTGCACGAATCGCACGAGCAAATTTACCGCTGCCGTTTAGCGTCGAAACAGTAAGGCATTAGAAAGGAATAGGGAAATGAGCTCTGGCATCCCTAGTCACTCACCAAAACACAACAGCACATGTTTTGTTATTTCATGGTTGTCTTCTGTAAAAGTGTGGTTAGCGTCTACAGGCGAGCTGCCAAATTTATAACTACGTTAATGAAAATATTTATAAAAAAAATGTTAAAGAAAACATTTAAGTGGTAAATAAGCACCTAAATAAACAAAGATAGGTGAAAATACATCTCGATATCTTTACTTTAGGGATAAGGGAATAGGCAGGATAGGAAAATGGGCTCTAATCCTCTTCCCGTTCTCTTTCTCAATGATCAATGTATATCAAAAATACGTTCGCTATTAGGTAGTAATCTGTAAAGCATCCATATTTGCTGTTTTGTTCTGCACGTGCTTTGGGAGTGGGTCAAACGCTTAATTGAATGCGGCAAAAACGAAGATTATGCACGCACGGCCACCACTCGACATTCTTACAATGCGTTATGGATTTACATCGTGTCTGTTTTAAGGTGCCGCGAACATTTCTGAATGACCTCACGTCTAACTGTCCTCGAATTACTAGTAATTCAATGACGGCCAGCATGAAAATAAGTTAATAATTTAATTTAGGCTTCATCGCTATCCCTCTCGGCAACGGATTCAATAGACGTGAATTCAGTTGTGCGTAACATTGTCGATGGTAATGATACCATACCGTTTTCTGTGGCGTCGCATTAGGGAGGTATTACATGAAACAATCAGCTTTCGTTCCGTTCAGCTTAAATGTAGTTACTCTTTTATTCAGCACGTACCCAGCTTTTATTGTCGGGGGGGGGGGGGGGGGGGGTCCGTCCAGATGTAAGGACTAGGAAAGGCTTCTCGGAAATAAATAACAAATCAATTTTCATAGAGTTGTTTATTCAATATAAAAAAAATATATTAATGAAAAAAGGTTACAGCATTAAATTTAAACGTCTTGGTTTTGAGGCCATTTCGTTTAGTACATCATCCACTGAAATGGTCTTATTTGAGTGGACTGACATCAACGCCAACCCCGTTAAACGCTCATTACCCATTTTGAAAAACACAAGCTACGGTGCGCGATAACAAAGTATTCTGTAGTGGCCAAAACCCGCCCGCCCTGCATATCGGAATTGGTGTATTTACCGATTTATTTTATTTTATAATGATAACACTTTCGGGGGGGGGGGGTCCGGACCCCTAGGACCCCCCCTCTGGGTACGTCCTTGTCTTTTATCTCACTTTAAGATGTGACTTCAACTGAATGGACGTAGAAAACTGTTTTTTTTTCCTATGGATAAAAGCTGAATTGAGCTGAATAAATGAATTTACTCCCTTATCTCACTCAATATGTGGCTTCAGCTGAACAAATGCGTACGCATCTCCATAGAAAACTGTTTTTTTTAATGGAGAAAAGCTGAATTGATCTGAATAAATGTAGTTACTCCCTTATCTCAATTCAAGATGTGGCTTCTAGTTTTAGAGGGTATACCTGTTGACCTTTTACTGTTACGGGTAAGCAACGGTATATAGAGAGTCGCATAGATGCCCCCGGTTCCTGGAATAGAAATGGTGACAACGGTCGCGGTGAGACGCCGCGGAATCTGATGGCCCCATAATGTCAGGACAGGAAGAGCGCGATGCGTGAAGCGCTTTATTGTTTGCCTCAAATAAAAATGTTTCGCACCGTTCACTCTCAACAATGAAAGTACAAAAATAGGTGGCGCGCTGTAGGTTAAGTATTATCAAAAAAAAAGTTTTAAAATCAAAAACAGCTTTAGGGTTCTTGCACAGCGCAATGCGCAATGACTATTCAGCGAGGAAAAGCTGCCAGCATTTTTTACTTAGAGCTCTGTTTTACTTAAGGGGTTGACTCGAATTGATCGAAATGCTTATAATTAATTAATTAATAATAGAAAAACTAGCCGATGCCCGCGAAGATTATGTAGTAAATAAAATATAATTTTTCAATTCTTAAATAAGCCAATACGTAACCGCTGAATTAAAACATAGTTGTATAGTTCAAATAAACATGATAATAATAATTGTATACTAGAAAATCGTGACTTGGTATGGCTATTCGAATAAGATAGCATCATGACAATCAGTGTTGATTTGAGATGGCTTTGAATGGATCGAGCGTTTATAAGACCGTGAGAAATATAAATTCGATCACAGCTTGTATTGCATTGATTTTTCCCCATTTTTTTCCTACAATTTCACTAAGAATGAATAAAGACGTTCTTCAATTCACAATTTTTGGTCTTTGGTGGTAAAAAAATAATTTTAAAGAGACTAGGTAGGTATAATACACATATCTTCCTCGTTAATCGTTCTTTCTGACCGGCCAGTAACATGTTCAAATTATTAAACCCTTTTTCGTATTGTATTTTTTTTTTAAGGCAAGAAAAAATCAATACCGCCCCCTTTTTTACAAAAAAACAATACTACCGCGGCTGGATGCTAGCCAAGAGCAAACCCCTCTAATTTAAAAAAAAAAAACAGTGGCACTCCGGGAGTGCCAAAAGAAGTGAAATCTTGAACAATTACGTATATTTTTTGAATCGTCAGGAAAATTTTTACAATATATGTACATACTTATATACAGAGGTGTCGGTTACGGTAACAGTGTCGCGAGTTCAATTGTTTTTCCCATCTCAAAAATACCCAACGCGCCTAAATAAGTTTTCACTTCAAAAACGTTTTATAAAGTATTCGATGATTTATTTGTCAGAATGAAAACATCTCGTCATGGTTCAGTTGCCGGTCATGCAACTTTATGCATGCCTACAAAACGCGTATCCGTCTCGTTATCCCTAACTATCTAGGTGACAACACACACTAACTACATATCTTGATTTATGTCAGGGACATAATGTCAGTACAAATTTATATTTACGCCTATGCTAACATTATAAAGACATTTTGTTTGTTTGTTAATAATTGTAATATATATTGTAAAACCATTGTAACCTATATTCAGCAAATAAATGATTATTATTAGTATTATCTCTATTTAACTCGTCTCCCCCTCCAAAAGCCAAAATGAGGAGGAGACGGTGTTACCCCTGACAGAAGCACATTCGGTCGGGGTTCAGGATGACAAGGACAGAAACCGACGCACTATCCTGGCCGTATCGAGCACCACCGGCCACCGCCTTCTGAATCTGGGCCGGGAGGGAACCGCCGCGGAATCCCAACTGCCTTAGGTTATCACTGAGGCTGGTTGGGATCAACCCGTTGACGGATATAACGACTGGGATGATTTCAGTGGACGCAACAGCCCACATTCAACGATCTCGTGGGCCAAGTCGAGGTATTTCCTCTTCTTTTCGGTTTAGGCCTTCACGAGATCGTCATTATAATAATAATAATTATTATGTATTGCAATGTGGAACAATGTGTAATCTTCGGAACTATTGAATCAATTATTATTGTTATTTCAGATGTAATTTTCATTTTTTCAAAAAGCTTCAATCGTGGCTTATTGTTTCGGTCATTTTTGGTTTTTACTTCAGAATCCAGATACTTTCAGTACCTATGCTTTACGTAATACGATACATGTTTGTATCAAAAACTCAGACAATTAATTAACATATCACACAGTTATATACTTAATTCCTATAGAAAAATCCATCCATATGCTATAAACGTACGAATTGATATGGTGGTATAACCTGGGTGTAATAATCTCATGCATACCTAAAATTATTACCGCATGGTTTCCTCTTGCGAGGCCACATCCGTTTGAAAATGTACCATATGCGGTGAAATAAAAATGTTAATGAGCGTACGATTTAGCCTTCCCACAATCGCATGTGTGTAACCTATGTTATTTAGTATGTAGGTACAATTTTATTTGTATAACAAACACTGCCCGCATTATAGCATTTTGGCTACGCTAAAACCAATTTCAAGATACATGTCGCCTACTTGTACCTATTCAATCATTTCTTTCAGTAGTGAAATATTCCGGAAGGTTAAAGATTTTTTTAGTTATACGCGAGTTATTTAAACATTTTAACATATGAAGAATATGAACGATTCTTCATATGAATCTCTACCATAAAGAAAATTGTTTATGTGAGGCGATGTAACGTAAATAAACAAAAGAAGAAATAAATGAAAACCTAATTATTACAAACAGACAGTGTTACTTTCACATTTATAATATTATAGTATGCATTTATGTCGACAAAATTATAAAAAAATGACGGCAATAACGTTTGTTCATAGGATCCCTTTATCTGAATCTAATTATAGGTAGATATTTTAACCCAAGTAGGTGAATCCTGTTTTACAGTACTTGTAATTTATGTTAATAAAGTCATATAAGAACTAAATGCCATAATAAAATATTGCCATCCTAAATATTTTATGAATTGCAGCGGACACTGCGATGTTTTATTAAGATAAGCCAGTGTGCGGTACCTACGGTACGTAGCACCGCTACCGACATGCCTCACAGTAACTCTTATTTAATCTGAGCCTCTGCGGTATACGGGCGCTCAGCATAATCGCTTAATTATATACTTTGCTTATGTTATAGTCGCTTACTTAAACTCCATGCAATTTAACAGTACTTTAAGACAAGTACTAACCTCAGACCGAAAACAATTTTTATCAAAATGAGCGCAACCTAAAAATTTGCAAGCACAACAAATTTTTGTTTGCTTCTTGGAGATAACCGATTCCATTGGAGATAAAAATAAAAATAATAATAGCTGATTAAAACTTAAATTAATTAATAAGTTTAAAAGCAAATGTAAAAGTACATAGGTAGTTTTCGTTGAAAATATTTATTAAAAATCTGCCAGATTTAATCAGTTATAAGTATAGTCTATTATGCACTGTATTATTAGTTTTATTTTACTTTAAGAAATCAAATTAGGCGATGAAAATAACGCTTTTCTGCTAAGTCCTCGCCTTAAGGGAACATAACTAAACAGCCACTTTTAGAAGCAGTCCCGCTATTAAAGTGGGCTTAAGCACTGTTATCTTGATTGCGACAATAAAATGTATAGCCACTGACGCATCATTGTCCTAAACGAGGTATAACATCTTTTAAAATTTGAGTTGATAACTTTCGAAGAAATCGAGCCAAAATTGCGCTGTCATCGCGTCTGTTGTTAGTAGTAGAACGATCCACTTTTTTCGATGTATCGAGGCATTGTTTTCTATTTTTTTTCTTTCTTAAGTATTTATTGGATAAAGTAACTCGCGTGAAATTTATTGGACAGCTTCGACGTAATGCGACATATTGATGAAATTCTTTTCAACGTGAAAGCGGTATAGACGGAATAAATGGGTCATTGTTTTTTGTTGTGCTAAAAAGATAAGTTTCTCATTAGTGTCACAGGTGTGGCTCAGGGCTAGTCGAGCGGAGCCTGCGGGTATATAAGAGGAGAGTGACTCGTGGCGTGATCTACAAAATTCTTTGTAATCTTCATTTTCATTGTATAGTAAAAATAGTCGTCTATGACCCACGGAACAATACCGACCAACTAGTTGGTTCGTGGGGATAATTTTACAATTTTTATGCCCTTCCGACTAATCTTCAGTTGGTCGGTTTGTTAACAAAATACAAGGTAATGTCGTCCATACAGTCTGTCATTTTAGCATAGTCTTTTTAGAAACAGAAGGTTTGCCATTGCAAAAAAGTTCCTTATTAATATTTGCGAAATATTTAGGTATATTAAAATCAGCAATGCGTTCCAATGCTCACTTACGCGTCTCCTACACTTTCTAATATTAATCTTTCATTTTTTTTTGCTAGCGACCCGCCCCCAGCTTCGCACGGATGCAATTTGAATTTTTTTTAAAATATTTTTTTTAATACAGCGAATTCCAATATACCAAAAAATTCTTTGATCTTTTAGCTATCGAGTGGTGAAATTAAATTTTGGTTGTAGATGATACGGCATCAAATGTATCATCAGTTTTCTAAATTTGCCTTCCACTAATGGAAGCTTTAAAGACATATTCACGTGAAAAAAATTTTTTTTCTTTGATTTCTCTTTTCTTACCATTAAAAACCATCAAAATTTTTAATCTTTTGATACCTATCAACATCTCAGTAAGAAACTACACAATATTTAATGCAGGCTAAAGTGTCGTCGACCTTTTACAGGGTCAGTCTAGGCACAATCTAATACGGATGTAATGTATACCTACGTCATTGAATACATACTTACTTAAGTACTGTTAAGAACTATCGTGTGGTCCAGTGAACATGACATGTCATTAGGTTAATAAGACGTGTGGATTCATTACTGGCTGCCTTACCATTAGGTATATGGAGTTACTACGAAAATTAAAGCGCACCATAAATAGTTTTTTTTTTAACAGAAGTTCTTCATTTGATCGGCGAGCCGGATTTCCGAGATGTTCGTCTGCGGTGGGAATACGGTAAAAGTAATGATGACGACCAGCCAAGGTTACTGGCTTTTCAAGTTCATTACTGCGAACTGCAAGCATGGGGGCAATACCGGTGTCGTACTAAGGTATATAATAATAATTTTTTTATCACTTTGTTCCAGTTTATGTTTGTTTAAAACCGTCACTTTTATTTAGCTCACAGGAAAAAATCGGTTACAAATACAAAAGTGCAAATTTTTTTTTAACAAGAAATAAAAAGTTTCTTCCAAAAACCGGATATAAAGGAGGCGAATATTTGTTTAAATAAGTTCGTTGAGGCTTTTTTAAAATTATTTAGTACAGTTCACAGCTCAGTTAAACTGCTTATATTTATTTTTTATGTTAAACTCGACAGACCGGCTGCCTTATTATCTAACAGAAGACGACAGCAGACGACTTGCGATCGCGTGTGTTGCTATACAGAAATGATGCACTTATTGTCCGTAAGAGTCCTTATTGTCCGCACTTATATCGCAAACCACACCTTTGATGATTTCAGGTAATAGACGACGTCGACGAGGAGTCATCGGGCTTTGTGCCTAACTTAAGCACTAGTGCGCCGCCCTCATCGGTAGCGAGACGCGGTAGGAGCTATAGCGCCCGCATCACAGGCCTTCGCATGGCCACAACCTACTCTTTCGAAGTGCGCCCGGTGAGGCGAGACGCCCGCGACCTTGCCGACCCACACTCTATCAGCTCCAAAATTGTTATAGTTCCCACCAAAGGCTGTGAGTGTTACATTGACTAATTAATTAGTTCAATTTGCTTTGCCATTTCCTTAATTTTATTTAGGTCGATAAAATCTATACATATAATAAAATCGTAAACGAGCCGTCTGTTATTAAATATTTTTTAAAAAAACACGTCGGCACTTATGTTACCGAGGATAAAAAAAATAGTTTTTAGAATTTTGTCTGTTCGTTTTAAAAAATTGGCAGGATACTTTTTATCAGTCCTAATTGACCTAATGTAATGTAATAATATACATATATTTTTACAGTTAAAGA
The DNA here is from genome assembly GCA_936446665.2 of Synanthedon andrenaeformis. Lineage (NCBI taxonomy): Eukaryota > Metazoa > Arthropoda > Insecta > Lepidoptera > Sesiidae > Synanthedon > Synanthedon andrenaeformis. The sequence continues at coordinate 11,066,355 of OW387777.2, read as the reverse complement.
ATACTTTAAATGTAACTGGAATAAAAATACATATATTCTGAGACCGAGGGCTGTATTTGTATAGCCTTTTGCCATCAAGTGGACTAGTCTATACACTATACTAATATTATGAAGAGATAGGATTTGTATGTTTGAAATGAATAAACTTAAAAACTACTAGACCAATTTTGCATATTTTTTTCCATCTATAGAAAGCTACATTATCAGCGATTAACATAGGGTATATTTTATAAAGTAACGTTATAAAAATAAAAATATTATGTAATATTAAATAATGTATATTTAAAAAATTATTCTTCTCTTTGCACTTTATATTAATAATCGTCGTTTAGTTAACTTTATTAAGTGTTTACACGGAAAAAGATCAAGCCCTGTCGTCCTCGCGATAAAACAAAAGTATGCCATTGAAAAAACAGACAGGGCCCGATTTGGAGCTACAGATAAATTGGGCTTTAAAAACTGTTCTCGAATCTGTCGAAGTCACTTTTCTCATTAATTTATGATTATATCACTTTTATGTATATTTTATTGTAACTCATAATAAGGAATATAATAAGGAGATAAGGAAGTCCAAGCGTGCTGCATGGAGGAAGCTCTGCGAGGAATTAACACAAATGCCTCAAGGGGCTAGAATCCATAGACTGCTCGCGAAGGACAAGCCTAGTCAATTAGGACTGTTTAAAATTTAGGTTCCTGTGGTTTTTTTTAAAAAAAACTAACTACAGTGCGTACGAAGTTCGGGTACAGCTAGTATTACTTAAAAGTGTCTAAATTTTGCTTCATTTTCGAGATATATTGAATAAAACTGAAAAGGCAATTTTTTAACCTTATTTGCAATTTTTACCTTGTAATTTAATAGCATAGCATTCAGTGTGGATGTTTCATTTAATACTTACTTACTTAGATTTTTTTTAAACAAATTTTACCTAAACCAGTGAACTGTAAGTATATATTTATTTCATTTTTAATATGACCACATATGTACAACTTAGATAATTCTTTTTAGTAACTAAAAAAAGTACCCAATGAATCGAGACCTGTAGCGCCATCTCTTGGCCAACCAAGAAACATATGAATAAACATTAGGTAAACACCGCGTTTTCTTCCTCCTGTAATAAAAACCGTCCTTACTTAATTAATGAACAGCTCCAAGCACATCTGTCGAGCCATATTAGGCCATAACACCGTTTTATCACGGTTCAATTTAGTTTCAGCGCGCGCCACGCAGTGCTTGCCTCAGGCAAGCGAAGTGGAGGTGTCGACGGGCCCGTACTTTGGCGGCAGGATCGCCGTGGAGGCGGCGGACGGAGGCCCCGAGCGCTGTTCGCTGCAAGGGAACCCCAACAGCGCCCAGGACGCCTACATCCTGCGCATACAGCACGACCAGTGCGGCTCCGAAGTCAACGACACCACCGTCGCCACTTACGTCATTGTGCAAGAGAACTTGCCCATACTCACACACAGCACCAGACGGTAATGACCCACCCTCAAGAAAAAAACTTCATTAGGTTTTATATACCTACTAGCTGTTGCACGCGACTTCGTCCGCGTAACGTTATAAAATACTAGCTGTTTTATATCGCCTGAATGAAAAGTCGCCTACGTTACTATAGATAGCAACAAGAGGTCAAGCGTTATATTGCTTAAATATTTTATTAGTTTTCAACGCGGGCAAAGTCGGGGGCACCAGCTAGTATAACCCATACGAATTAACTTGTGAGACCTGGACCGATGACGTCAGTTTCAATGTACGGTGTGCAAAAATCACGCGTACACGCGTCAGCGTCGTAGTATTTTTTTTATTTGCTTTTTTTAAATTTGCATGAGATTATTAATAAGAACAGAATAAAATGTTCTTGAAAGGGATAAAGAATAATTAGTGATATATCTTGACTGTCGCATTCAAGCGGAGTCTCAAGTTGATTCGTACGGGTTATACTCCTATCTTTCACTCAGGTTCTCGATAGTTCTCTAGATTCTATACAACTATATTGTAAGAAAAATATTTTAGCTAGTATATAGAATCTTTTGCTTATAATAAAACATTGTTGTAACAAATATCACGTTTTCTATAAACTTTAATTGTATTTATGGATTTTACAGATTCCTTGTTTTGTGTACTTACAAACCTGAAACTTTGACCGTGAGAGCTGGCATTAATTTGCCCAAAGCGAATCCGGGAGACGTACTTCATCATATGAAGCCACACAGCGGCTCCGTGGAGCCCTACGACAATCAAGACATGGACTATAATGAGCTGCAACCCGCTAGACTCGAGGCCAGGAAGGAAAGCAATCAAAGTGGGTATAACTAGAAAACTTTTATTTACAATTGAACAATCGATCATTAAAATTCTAATAAACGTTTTCCTAAGGATTTTTTTCCTGTGAAATGTTTATTTCAATTAAATTCAATTTCAATTCTTATATATATATACCTAAAATTTGGCCCAAATTACGTCATCAAACGAGCAATTAATTTTGAAAACTAGTTTTCGCTATGAGATTTGATGAACATTTATTTTCAGTTTTACAAGTTGCCACAAAATATACAAACTTGACATAATAATTCAACTGTACATATGGATTCATTAGTAAATGTAATAAATTAAACAAATTAAAATTTAGCTAAAAACAGCAAAATATTATAGTTAATATGTTATATATTTTTGTCTTTGAAAATATATAGTTTTTGAGCTACTAGCACTTATTAAACAATTTATATATTCAAAATCTAACTCAGTATAAGATTAAATAGTAAACTCTCTATTAGTTGACACCAACATACAGTTTACTAATGACACCATATAAATAAAATATGCAATATTTGTACAATGAACATAAAAAAATAAATCTTATAATGTAGAAAACTTTTTATCTATCTTAAATAGCGGCCCGCTAGTAATTAATAATATTCATATGCTATAATTAAAATTTATTTATATTTCTAGAAATAAATTTATTAAAAAAAAAAATACAAAAAAGTCCTTTTCATCTAACTTGTGCATCCTTTCAGGTATGTTCGGTGAGATATCTTTAGTGATGTTCCTTGTGGTGGCCGCATTCGGTGGCATTGCACTGTTGATATGGAAAATGGTTCCGCAGAGCGACAAGGACAACATATCCATCGCCACCGTGTCGTCCTTGTCTCGCACAGGATTCTTCAGTAGGAGGAACAGAGACAGATTCTCGGACCAAAGCTCCGTGTATTCAATAACCCTATCTGAAAAGGATGTCGACACTAAGAAACAAACCGGAGACACTTCGGAGGCGTGAGACTGCAATAATCTTAATGTATTTATAGATATATAATTAAATTATTATATAAGTGTGTTTTTACTATAAATTGTAAGTAACCGATATTTGAGCCTTGCACAAAATTGAATGAGTCTGACCGATAGGTTTGAAGATGACAATAAAACATACATAACATGAGAGCTATGGTTATGTAAATGTCAGTGGTTTTTGTTTCATCAAAATCGATGCAGTATTTCCAAAGTTATTAGCGCCGAAAGTGGCGGTCGTTATTTAAATTTTCAAGTACGCGCGCGCCAAGCGGATGACGTCACACATCGATAGGAGCACAGAACTGACGAAGTAGGTGGGCGTTTTTCAAAAAACTTGTCGGTTATTAAAACACCATGTCCGGTACAAATTTAGCATTATGATATATCAAAAATATATTTTGTAAACTTTATGGCCTAATTTTATGGAAACACAATATGTGAGCATGCTAAAGTTATTTTATAAATATAAAAAGCTCTCTAAACAACAACACAGAACCATAATTAAAGTAGACAAGTATATTAAAATTACTGTGTCCAACCATTTCTTCCAAACTTTAAAGTCAAATTAGTTTACTTTCTACTATTCAGACAGACAATGTTTTATATTTTCTGGAAACATTTTGAGTTAAGGAATTGAATTTTGAACCTAATATCTAGTTAATAGAATATAAAATAACAGATTATCTCAATTGTAATTTGTCCACAAATTTGACTTAATATGGAAAGTCCTAATAGTCACGTTGATTGTTTGGACTGTGGTAATAAAAGTAACAAAATAGAATTTCTTTTTAAAATAATGGCAACATTATAAATCTATCGGAGTTGCCATTTTGCTTTGGAACTTCTTGCAATCACAACGCGACGGAAAACAATTTGCGAGCGTCACACTCATAGTCCGTCGTGCTCCTAATAGCGACGTCCTTTTGCTAGGTAAATAACTGTTGATTTATTATTTTGCTTTAACAGGGTTTTTATTTAACTAATATGTTACATTAAACAAAAGTTGGTATAGTATTTATTTCGTTATTAAAGCTTAAATGAAATTTAATTCTATTGAAGTCAAGGAATCGTCACATCCATTTCGTCACGTGATATATAAGCGGAACATTTTTGTGACGAAAGGGAATCCTTAGGTCGAGGTTACACAGTTCGAAAAATAAAATCAAAGCCGAAATATTTTATTTTCTAACTATGCGTTATTTTTGCTGACTTTTATAAAATTTTATTAATTCAGTTACAAAAGCAGCAATCATTTGATGTCATGCTGCAAGAAAATTATACATTTAGATTATAGATCGAAACAAGAAAGAATTTATTTTATAAAAGCCAGTTTAATTTACCATGATTCGTACTACAAAATAGTTTTAAAATTTACAACTATGGCTCTTACGGCTGCAGAACGAGCAAAAAGATACAGGGAGAAATTAAAAGAAAACCCTCAAAAGTATGAAATACAGAGACAAAAGCAGTTAAAAAGGCTAAAGAAAAAGCAGAAAAAAATAGCAGATCTCTCTGAAGAAGAAAAAAGTAAAAAGATATTAATTTTTGTAATGTGTACTCCGCCTTACTTAGTTCCTAATAGTGACGCCACATTCCACATGCGTTACTGTCCAACATTAGCGGTGTATTAAAATTATTTTCAGCAATAAACAAATAAAGATAAATATATTGTTTTTTTTATTTTATGATACTTTATTGAAATAGGTTATTCTTTTTTATGCCATAGTTTTAAAATGTTCGGTATTTCTACACAGAAAGATAGTATTTGATCGTACTTTATGAGGCGATAGTGACGAAAAGGATCACACACGTAGTAAAACTTTTTAACATAAACTAAATATAGTAAATTTAATTTAGATTTTTAATAGAATAGATAGTGCAATGTTATTGCGAAACTTTGTTTCACTAAGAAGTTAATATTTTTTTATTAATTAATTACTGATTTCGTGACAAAATGGAACATTTCCTTTGGCTACCTCATAGGAACATACTTAAATTTTTAATGAATCGATGATATTATATAAAAATCATAACATTTTAATATGTCTAAATATATTTTCAAAGCTATTAACTTGTGTTCAGGTAATATAAAAAGTTCAAAAAAAAATGGAACTCCCATTTCGTCACGGACAATTTCTTTGAAAAATGCCCAGGTACGTCGTGCCTCGCGCGCGCGACTTCTCGCTCTGTCGATTTGTGACGTCATCAAAGCTCGCGAGTCAGTTTGAAAAATGTGGGCGGCGCGCTAACTTTGAACGCTTATAACTCTGTCATTTTTTAAGATATCAATGAAATAAAAACACTGTAGTAATATTCTAGTGACCAGTATTCTGGTGATATGTTTAACAAAACTCATTGGTCAGACTCATTTAAAAATATTGCTGAAATAAATGAAGTGGCCAGTATTTTTGACGGGTACGGGTTCGCATAGACTAGATCTAGACTATTGGAAATGGTTAAAAAACAAGTTTGAAATGTAAATGGTCATGATTTAGACTGGACGGATTGGTCTTTCGAGGTGAGATAGTATCATTTGGGCCAAGAAAGCAAAACGTACAAAACGTTTATTATAATTATTATTATTTTATAATAGAAAAACGCATTTTATAATGAATGTCATTCAGCAATCTAGACTTTGTTAACCGTACCCTTTCCAACGCTCATTTCGCAGCAGTATTTCATTGGAAAATTTGATAATTTTATGTAAAACTAGTGTTATTAAACTGAGTGTGATAAAATATTAACCGTTTCTCATTTCAATAAGTCCTTCGGCGTGTCTAGTACAAATATTTTCTTTTCCAATTTCACTTCGTTAAACAGGATTCCTCTTACAATGTAGTCAAGTTCTTCTAGAGCGATTTGTGCGTGTAGTCTTATCACCGGGTCCTCGTTTGTGTCACTGTATAAATTCTTCAATGTTCTGTATATGGGCAGCAGATTTTCCTTCAATTCTAACAAATTCTCTTTGCCTAGACCCTTTATTAGACTCGATATTACCATCACAGCGGCCCTTTGGCATTCTATTGCTTTGTCCGTTTCAATTATACTCCAAAGACACAGTAACACCTGGAAATTTAATTTATAGCGTTTTATTATTTTTTATTTATTTTTTTATTAATATTTGATGTTTGTTTAATTAAATTTTATCTCCTCATTTCTGCTTCGATCTCAAAGTGTAACCCAGACTATACCTCGTTGTGCTTTCTTACTAGGGCTCATAGATAAAAAAAAAATAAGAATAAAGAGAACTACTCTATACTTCATTTTCACTAAAAAAAAAACTTTACTAAGAGGAATTGAAAACATTTTTTTATTTTTTATAATTACCTCATAAATAATAGATCCTATCTTGTAATGTAGCACAAGGGCTATTTCCGCCAAGTTAGATAAAGCCGATGTCCTTATAAGTGGATCTTCATCTCGGCATGCGCAAAGCATTGTATTCAGTAATGTAGTTTTGTGAACTACTGCCATTTCACCTGTCAATAAAAAATAAATGTCACATGAACTATAAAACTTTGTACATAAATTATACATAATATACAATGTGTCCCAAAACTCGGCGACAAAGACAACCCAAGACAAGCGGGCACCAGTGTGCAGGCAGTGTTTAAGTAGTGGCGGCAGTAACCACCCCCTTACAGAAGACCACCGTGAAATAACAGCACATGTGCTGTTGTCTTTCGGTGGGTGAGTAAGGGATGCCTGAGCCCATTACCTCACCTCTTCCCTATCCCTTATCCTCGATCCTTCTATGGTCGACAGCGCAATTGCAGCACCTATGGCTATGGTCGATCTTAATATAATAAAAACCAGGATGTGAACAAGGTAATGACTACCCAGGGGTGAATAATTAAAAAAAATAGACTAAAATTTGTGAATCACTACAAATATGCAAATAAGACTGTTATTCTTTATGTATTAGCGACTATTAACAATACAATACTACACATCACATTTCCAAATAAAACGAGAATATTTGTAGTTTTAATATAAAAATAAAATTTACAACTTTTTTGCAATTTTAATAAATTAAAAATCAACTTTTGACTCATACAGATTTTCTTAAGGCGTTTTTCCTTTACCATTATAGCAAGTGAACATTTGTATATTTCTAATCCAGTAATCAAACAAAAATCATTATACAGACCCGACGAGACTTCAAATGTGCATTTGCCATATAGGCAATCAAGTGTACAACCCACTGGGCTACCATTGCTTATACTTTCATGAACTCATTACTTTTAAGCCTTTCAATAGAAAAACTAACTCACCCAGTCTTCTGGTGACCTTCACAATGATGTCACCAATCTTCATTCTAAGCTCAGAATTTTTATTTAGATCTTCTTTAGTTTCTAAATGTTGTGGCACGGAGGAAGATTGTAAGAACTCCTTGCACAACACTTGCAACACATCTTCAGTACAATGCAAGCAAAGTGATGCAATACCATTTATTGCAGACAAGTAAATGTAGGAATCTGGATCCTTGAGTTGCTCCTAAAAGTAATAAATAAAAACATCAATTTTCAACAAATGGATCTGGCCAACCAAATAATCTTTAATTCATCAGTTCAGTTCTACTAAATTAAATATCGTACTTATAGTTATATCATAGTTAGTCATGGCTACAAATACAAAAAAATCATGACATCTCAACATTAAGACAGAAAAATAGCAATTGAGTAAGTATAATAATTGTTAGTTACTACCTGTCGCACGCGACTCGTAACTTTATAAAATATAGCCTATCTCTCAAGTTGGATGAAATTTTATTAAAATCGGTTCAGTAGTTTAGGAGTTCTAACAAACAAAGTGACACGAAATTTTTATATGTGTATATAGAGATTATAGAAGTTACCAACATTGGTTTTAAATCTTATGGTTAAAAAAATACATTTAGTCAATAGTTTGTGTTTTATTATTATTTTAAAATTTCTAAGTAGGTTTCACAGTTTACCTACAGTAGGTAATTCATGATAAAGAAGAAATTTCAAGCATTTTGCTTACCTGAAAAAGTAATAAGACATAATGTTTCTTTGACATAGTTTCAGGATCTTTTGTTGTAATCAACTTGGTCAGTTCAATTATACCGTGTGCTCTAATCGGCAACAAGTTATCAAACACATTGGACAGAGCTTGTTCATAGGGTGTGTCTGTTTTTTTATATTCATCAGAATTTATAAGAGATAGAGCCTCCTCACATAATAATTGATTTACATTGGATTTGTTTGATGCTATTCTCTTTAATATTGGCATTAATTCTAAGAATTTATCATCTAAATCATCTTTTCTTGTATTATCTAATACAGTATTCAGCAAAATTAAGGCTATCGTTACGCATTCCTGATTCTTATCTATATCACTCTTAATGAAGTTTTCTACAAAATTAAGAATAATAGATGGTTTATTCTTTAATATGGATGTAACTCTTGCTGACAAACTCATTTCAGATAACAGCTGAAGAATAATTGCATACTGTTCATCAATATCATGTATTAAAAGTTCTACTTCATTTCGTAATATATTTGTTGTCTCTTTCTTGTGCCTTTGTGCAGTAATATTAATAAGCTTTTGCAACAGAAGTTTGAAAATTAATGTTATTAGATTTTCATTTGTTATCATGTTAAACAAATGTATAAAATAAACAACAGCCTCATCTCTTGGATAATGAAACTCACTTCTTGTACATTTTATTCCAATGCCGGAGTCATATTCATCCATATCAATATATAATATTTTAATATTTTGTCCAAATATAAACATATCTACAAGTCTACATACATCTGTTTGATTTGACTCTTCGATACATTTAATTATAATGTCTTGTATTTTTATTTTTAATTCCTCGTTTTTATTACATCTCATTCCAAGTAAGAAGAGTACGAAAAGATTGGGGATTAATAAGTTTATAAAAGATTCTGTATTTGGTCCATCAATAGATGCATGTAAAATATTAATTTTGTGCTCTATATCCTGTGGAGTTAAGATTAAAGTGCCCGGTAAGTTAGATTTGGAATTAAAATACTCACAAGTGAAACTTTGGAACACTTGTTTTATTAGAGATTGGATACATTCTCTTTGAGAATATTTCTCATTTAGAGCTAATAAACAAGCAACGGAGATAATCAGATAATGTCTATTGTTTAATTTAAGAATTCCAGTCAGTTGGTCACACATATTACTGAGGTATTCCTCTTCTGTGTTATTGCCATGTTTCTCCTTCACAATTTTACAAATAGCATCAATTTTTTTCCACTCTAGACCCATGTCTGTATCATATGTTTCAGTGAAACAACGTATCAGACTCAACAATCCTTGTGGAGCTATCAATCTTTGACTCAACTCTTTTGCAATGACTCTCATAACAAATGGAGGAGGGTTTGGGTTTTTTACACTTTGCAACACAATTAGCTCCTTCATAAGAATAGGTTGAAAACAATTAGCAACAAAATTGTTATACAAAGTTAAATATTTTTTTCTGTCTGCATTAAAATTCTCCCACATTTCTTGAGTCATTATAAAATCCTTGTAAACGCCTGGTTTCTTTAATGGAGCAAAAGACAGCTGTATTAAAGAGGCCAGATAATCTGATAAATGATATGATACAATTATATCTTTAAATATAGGAACTTTGTATGCTTCAGTAAAAAAACATGTACACTCTGTAAGAATATCATATTTTTGCTTATCATTTAAATCCAGTAGAGGCAGTGAAGATGCAGATATGCATCTTTGCGATAGATTGATTCCCAGACCAGGTAATAGTACGAAGGAAAAACCCAGCACAGCAACAATGTGAAAACATTTCTGGAGTAGCTTTTTTTGCTTAACACTTATAAGTATTTCACTATCCAATTTAATGATAGCTGACAAGTTTTCAAGTTCCACAAAAATTTTCTTTAAGTATGCTTTATGCGGACTATAGACGTCTTGAGGTTTAGTTCCATCTAATATTGCTTTAGATATTAAAGATATATAATCATACTGTTCATCTGAAATGCAAATTACGAATGAAATTAATAAAAGCAATAATGTAGGCATGGGAATTCTTTTCTTATATATTATTGTCAATAATTAGTAGATTAATAATTCGATAATAGAAGTACGAATACCTACTATCTATCATTAATTTTTCAAGGCGATCAAATACCGATTCAAGGGTCGACATGTTAAAAACAACCATAAAAGTTTTAACTCAAACCACTAAATTTAACCACCATAAAAGTTTTAACTTTATAATTAACTTGAAAATTATCACAAAATCACGGAACAAAGAGCTAGATCTAGATTATGTTGTGTCTTGTGACTTTGTATTGCAGTTGTTGTTTATTAAAATCAATATTAAAATATTAATCGTGTTGACCAAGTCTTGACGATTAAGATTGACTGATGTCAAACAAAAGTCAAAACCAAATCAAAACATTGACCACGTGAGTTCCACAGGCCACAGGACATTCGAATTTCCAATGCAAATTATAACCATGTTGCCAACCATTTTATATTCACACCTAACTAATTTAGTTGCAAATATAGTTACAAATAAGTTATTATACAAAATAATATTTGCTAATAGTCAGGAAACGCTCTAAAGCTGGAAAGTTGGAAACAAACTATTGGACGCGTCCCGTCCGACAGCCGCGGCTGACGGACGTGGCTGGCTGACATATGTGCGTGCACGGTCGTTCACATCCAATCCAATGCACCAGATTTCTATCGGACGTCGGAACGCTCAAGGACAGTTCAAAGTCACGTCCAGGACTTACGTCCGATAGTTTGCAAAGCTGTGTATTTGTACTATCCAGTGCAGATATCAGCCAACCGCAGCCGTCAGCCGCAGCTGTCGGACGCGTCAGATAGTTTGTTTCCACCTTTACTGTATTTGAATGCGGTTTATATAAGCAAAGCTAGGCACATTTATGTAATTCGCTCCGCCAGATCCAGTCAAACTACCTGAAAGTTGTTCTATGTAAATATCATTTGACAAAAAATACATCAAAATAAATTGTTCTGTGGTTATAAGAATAAAAGAGTAAAATTGCTATAAGAAATTTGCCAAATAATTATTAAATTTTGTAAATCAATTTTCACAATCGCAGTTTCTATTGTGTTAAGGGTTATTATAATCAATTAAAATGTTGATTAAAGTAAAAGTATGTATTTTAACATTTAATAAGTATTTTTAATTGCTTTTAGACATCAAATAAACTAACCTACATTTGTTTTCAGACATTAACGGGCAAAGAGATTGAAATAGATATTGAACCTACAGATAAAGTAGAAAGAATTAAAGAAAGAGTAGAAGAGAAAGAAGGCATTCCACCACAACAACAGCGTTTAATTTTTTCTGGGAAACAAATGTGAGTGATTTTTATTATAAACTCAAAAACAACGAATTTTGTTTGGTATACAAACCAATTTTTATTTTATTTCAGTAGGTATAAGTAAATTTACTCCATGACTCGTGTAACTCCTCCACACATCCATACTAATATTATAAATGTGAAAGTAACTGTTTGTTATCTTTTCACGGCTTAACTTCTCAACTGAATTTACATACACGTTGTCGGCGATACAGAATTGGATATAGGGTAGGTACCTTTCATTCAGAAAAAGTACTGTTTCCGTGGGATCACCTAAAATTAAAAAAAAAGCTAACACCTGGCAAAAGCACAATACTTAGCAATGAAGAAGTCAGGCATTGTATTTCTTAGGTTTTTTTTTAATTTTTAAAGCGGACGAAGTCGCTGGCACCAGCTAGCAACACACTCATATATACACACAAATTGTTTCATTAATGTTTTCCTCAATTATTGACATCGAAATATTAACCCTTTTAACTGCTTGGTTTTGTAGGAGTTGTCGTGCCCCTAGCACTTGATTTGGTTTTTTTTCTAAGAAAAAGCAACACAATGATTTAAAAATAAAAATTATACAAGTAGAAAAAATTGTCCTATATGATTTTTGAGAATAGGGAATGGCTCACACAGTACAAGCTAAGCTAAGCTATTAGTGTTGGGCCCACTGAAAAAATATATATCCATGTCAAAACTAATTACTTAATAATTTTTTTCTTTCTTTCTGTAATAACAATATTGTCTTAGTTTTCAATTTCTCTATGTATAATAACAATAATCTTGCAGGAATGATGAAAAGACTGCACAGGATTACAAGGTTCAGGGAGGTTCAGTACTTCATCTTGTATTGGCCTTGAGAGGGGGAGAGTAACTACATTGAAAAAATCTCATCAAATTCACGACTTGGTATAATTTAAGTCTTAAATTAAATGTAATTATTTTCTATGTAAGATAAACTTTCATTACACTCTTCCTGTTGGTTTATCTTTCTCCAAAATTTACATCCTTAATTTTGTCGGCTATAAAATTATGTTTCTTAAATTAGTAGGAAAATGAGCACAAAAATAGTTTTGAGCAAGTAATTTATTACATCCATAACAATATACATAATATTTCAGGTAAATACATTCTGCGATGTACGAATTTTACATAAAAATAACACATCTTTGGTTCCACCAAACAAATCAATAACATCAAGATTTATTATTAAACATATTTTTTTTTAAATCAGTAAATTTTCTATCATAATAACCACAAGCCTTTTATTTCACATTTTGTCAAAACATACATTTGAGCATTTGATTTTGAAATTATTATACAGAGGCTACATTCATAAAAGCATGTCTATTTATTGTTAAGTAAAACATCAATTACATGCATTATATCTATACATACCTATTACATGAAAAACCTTTGTGATCTATGTTATTTGATTATCTAAATATAATATCAAAATTATTAAATGACTTTGGGACGGAAACATTTTTCATTTAATGTGAAAATTGTTTTGCAAACTAAAATATTTTTGTTTTTTTGTGAATTTTGATATTAAAAGTGAGTACCCCTTTTTATAGCCCTCTATCCTTTTTTATCCCTTTTTATATTGGCAGCTGTTTTTTTTTCACTCAATAGATCATTTGTTATCATCACTGTTGGTGATCAATCTGTTTATTTATTTCATGATACTGATTCGGATGAGAAATTGTCATACCTATTTCAAAACATCAATTTTTGTTAGGTACATGATATACCTAAAGGATTTATCTTAAAATGTAAAAATTATTATTTAATACAGTTTGGCACAATTTTGAATGTTCAAAATTTCCAAATGAATTTTTTTTACAATTTTAAAACTTTCTTATTTTTTAATAGTTTTGTGCAGCGGTTTTGTGCATGACGTGTTTGGCAAATCGTACTTACTGCAATACTTAATGTTTTATACATTTCAACAATAACTTTATAAATAATATTTATGTAGGTACATCTGAAGCACAGAACACCAATGAATTATACACTAACTATACACATTACAATGATTGATTATTTATTGACAATTTTTTTAAAATAAAATTGCACTAATTAGGTAATTACATTTTTTTAAAATTAGTCTGGAAAATTAACTAAAGGAGATCCATTATGTGTCACTGTTGAAACTTCTATTATCTGAAAATAAACAAGAAAACACATTGTTATGAATTTTATGCATAAATAATAATATACTACATGGTACATACATGGTGACAAGATAATAAGATATTTTAATAAGTACTAGTGACCCGCTCCCGGCTTCGCCTTAGGCGCAATTTTAGTATGAAAATTTTTTACGGTGAAAACTAAATTAAAGTTGGTCTAGCAACTGTTGATATTTTGGGAGACTAACGGCGATTTATATATAGTTTTTATATTACATATTTCGGTGGCATTTCTATGACTTGGTAACCTTGACCTGATGTCACACCATCAAGTAGTCTCCGGAATACCCAATGATGGGTGTTTCATTGAATAAAATTGAATAGGGTGTCATTACTGTCTTTGTACATTACATTCGTTTAGTGTGTCGAGACTGGTCAACATATAAAGGCCTAAATTGATAAATGCCTCTTGTGAATCAGTACAAATACTCGGCCATGTTTTGTTGATGTAGGTCAATGTCGTTTTATGCTTCGTAGTCCCTGAAGGGGGGAAAATTTTCTTAAATAATGAAAGTATGCACTATATCAGATGTCAGTGTGTTTCGGTTTTTCACTGATATATTGTAGCAAGCTTCCCGTAACATTTAGTGTTTGTTTCATTCCAATCGGCACAGCTAGACTTTAATAGTTTTCCTATAAGATACTCGCCTAGGATTCAACCGTCTGACAACGCCGGCGTTACCCAGCCGTACTTGTCGTGAGTCTTGACCAGGGATCGGAAAGCCTCTTCGGCTCTTCGCCGCGAGAACTCTCTCGAGGATCGCGAAGGTGTCCTCGCCACCCGACCCTGGCCCTTCACGACCGAAGCTGCGAACTGCATCACTACTGCTTCCACTGTGTACGCCGATGCCCAGCCTCGGGGAGTGAGCAATTCCATACATATTGCGCCACCTGAACATTGCGTGTTTTAACATATGTACTTACATTACAAATGCCAGACATGCGTTTGTTTAGGCTTCAAATATTGTCTGCCGTAATAAATGATGCCACACTGAGTTACGTACCATTTTTTGGTACAGTATCATTAGTGGCAAATGGATAGATTTGTTAATTTTTTAATAGCTGCAGTATATCTGCAGATTCGTAATAAGAAAAAACGTTATATGTATGCATATGCGACGCGTTGCACTGTTTTAGGCCTTAAGTATATGTAGGCTTTTAAAAATCACCTTGAGGGTCCTAGGATCTAGAGAACTTGCGTGTATATATATATATGTTACGGCTAAAGATAGGTGTGAACATAAACTTAAGTTTAGCCGGCTAATCTTAAGTTTATCTTCGAGAGGCGGCTAAAGTTCGATATCATGTTAGTTTGCGTCGTGAATTTCCATCTTTAGCCGGTTAATGTGCACATTAACCGAAACAAAGCGGCTAAAAATGTTTCTATGGATGCGCCGGGGCGAACATGTCGCTTGAGGGGGCGGAGGGGAGACGATGCGCGAAGACAGACAGGCTGACGGTCCATTTGATGGTAGGTGGCTACCGTCGCCTATAACACAAGCAACGGCATAGGTGCTCTGCAAGTGAGCTGTCGACCATAGAAGGATTAAGGATAAGGGAGGGATGGGGCTCCTTATTATTTTATTTTAATGACTAGATATTCTTTTAAGTTATTAACACTGCAGAAGTTTTTTTTTTGTAATTTTAAATACAGAAGTATCTATAATGAACAAATGTTTTTTTTATTATTTTATTTTAATGAATAGATATTGTTTTAAGTTATTAACGCTGCAGAAGTTTTAATGTGTAATTTTGTATACCTACATAAGTATGTGTAATGAGAGTGATTATTTTTTAATAAAAGTTTTCGTGTCGAAATGGTAAACATTATTATACCGTTACCTTTTCCATTTGCTTCTACATTTTTAGCCAAGGGCCTGCAGTTAAACTTAAGTTTAGCCGGCTAATGTTAGATGAAACTAACATTAACATCTCCTCGGAGATAAACCTAAGTTTAGCCGGCTAATCTTAAGTTTATGTTCACACCTATCATTAGCCGTAACATATATATATACACGCAAGTTACACTTACCTACCTGCATCGTGTGGCCATGTGACTCTTTGAATTATTAGTAAGTATTTATTCACACATTTTAAAAGTAAAGGTCCACACAATATAAAGGTCGTCAGATATGTTGACGTTCCTCTTAATGGTAGGATTGGTAGGTGACTTAAATGTCGCTTATAACAGATGCAAGTGCGTCGTCAGCTTTAGTAGGATAAAGGATTAGGAAGGGATAAGGACATTAGTTCTGGCATCCCTTATTCACTCACCGAAACACAACAGCACATACGGTGTTCTTCTGCAACGGGGTGGTTACTGCTGCCAAAGGGCTTCCCGAATAACTACGAAACGCAGTGTGAGTCCTTGTCAAATTCAGATCAGAGCCAACTGAAGAGTTCATTGCCAAAGTTGACCTAACTGCGAATCGAACCTGGGATCCCTGAGACAGCGCTAAGCATCTTAACCACTCGATCAATGGGCTCGTCATTATCAAAAGACTCGGTAGGTATAAAAGCCTACGTTTGTTGCACATGACTCACCTTCCATTACGAACCCTTTCTCTATCCTGGGTTCAATAACTCTCATGAAAGGCGGTGCGAAGGGGAAGTTCTCTGGGAATATGAGATGTAACAATATGTTGGGTATATGCAGTTCGCGCAAGTCTCCAGCGAGCTCACTCTCCGGGTCGATCTGATGAAGTCTCACGTGCCATTCGAACAGATTGTCGTTCACGAGCTCGACCTGAATTTTGATTTAAATAAAGCCATAAAGATGGAATATAAATGCTATGATTACTGTGCAAAAATAAAAAATAATAATTTGAAGTACCTATGTATACGTAGAGTTGATATTTTGTTTTATTTTATTTATTTCTTACTAGTGACTTCGCTCCCGGCTTCACCCTAATGGTTTGTAAGTATTACAAACCTTTCCTGTTCAAAATTAAAGTCGATCTAGCCATTCTTGAGTTTACTTGATTAGTTTACGGTTCACTTGATGGTAGGCAGCAGTCGTTGCTTTAATTCAAGCTCAAGTAACACTAGCGCTTAGTTAGATGAACAATATACAACTAAGACATAGGTTCTATAAGTGCGTTGTGGCCGTTGATAGAGGAATAAACTAATATTCCTTACTCACTTACTGAAACAACAGCAAGCAATGCTGTTATTTCACGTCTGGTGGCAGTAACCACCCACTTATAGCCTTCTGATTATAAGTTGATGTTTACTTTACTACCACCAGACTGCCACTATACTAAATTATATGACTATGAATTGTATTTTAAAATTATACCGTAAAGATAGGGTCAGGTCGATTATTCTGTACTCGTTGGATTTCATTTAATTCTTTCATGAGTCTTCGTGTGCGGACAGCTGCGGCCCGTTCACGCACTTCTGCTGTCGGTGCTCCCTTCTTTTTGACGAGGTTCGATGCTGCAGGGCTTGAAGGGAGACTAGCTGTCGCTTCCGCAGGGCTTACACCGTCTCTGTAATATTCAGCAGTAACAAGACATGTTAATTAAACTAGCGTACATTCTTCTCAGGCGTAGGACGTCCATGGACATAGGCCTCCCCTATAATTTCCCATATTATTTACAATTGGACTTAACTCCTGATCTTTAAGTGAATAAATTGCCTTCTGAATGTTGTTTGTGAAAATATGAGCACTAGCGGTTGCAGATAAAATAATACCTACTTACCTACTCGGATGAAATAAAAACCTTTTCTAAAGGAATCTTTTTGCATTGAATTCATTTACTGTTAGAATATGTATTTAGGTTATTAGTTTGTCTATGAGTCAGGTCAGTTCGCACAATAACATTAATCACCATATAAAGCTCAATGTTAATCACGCTATTTTTGTCTTGAAGATTCTACCGTGTCCGGTTCGTTAAGTTTTATTCATCATGATGTATCTTCCGGATTACAACTAGTATAGGTTAGATAGGTAGGTAGTTATAATTATCTAAGTAATTAACCTAAAATTGAAACTACAATTCATGAATTACTACTTTATTTTTGTGTAAATCCGCTTTGTTTTTGTTAATATTATTTAGAATGATACTTCTTATACCTATACTTATTATTAATTTATTTAGCGTATATTAGTCACACTGTTTTAATATAGGTAGGTGCTATAAACCGGATTTTGATACCGATTTCACTAATTTCCATTTGTGAAAACCGTTGGGTGATTTATTTTATTTTTATAAAAAAACCGACGTCAAGACCATACCTACACGTACAAACTTAAACTAAAAAGTCGAATATAATATTTTAATTATACCTACTTCAAATCAAAGAGCATTAAAGGACAATCAACGAAATTATTGATACTTAAGTACCTATGTATGTATATACCTATTTACAATTTATAATCAGTTTATTTTGGAGTCGGAGAAGCCGCAGAATTAAACTGTCCTTGGCTGGCACCGACTCCAAAATGAAATCCAAAAAAATGGCCGTTGAGGTCACAAAATTCGCAATTAGCAAAATTCATACGAATTGGGTTATTCCTTGTGTAGTTAATTGGAAGAATAAATTTAAAACGTCAACGAATTACGGCTGTAGCATAAATAAATTTCGGAATCTGGGTCAAACTGCGGCATCTTTTCCTTTAGCTTTTCCCAGTAATCCAATGCGCGTTTGTTTTTATAGCGCAGAGCTAGTCTAATTACGGTTAGATTAATTCCTAAGAATCGTTGTGGGAATATCGCCGCGCGGACGGGTCAATGACTTCAAGATTTATGCAAAGTGGCTTACGTAAACAACTTACAATTCAACCATAAATAAAATTGCACTCCACTAGCGGGAACTTGACGCTAAAAATAGTCGGTGGGTACAAACTACAAACCCAGTAGTAGCACTTAGAATTGAATCGAAAACTTTCAATTATTCTTGACTGCATATTCTGCAGCAAAAGCAATTGGAATTGTTTTGGATGAGAAATGTTTCATCTACCTAAAACTACTTTTTAGGTAGTTTTAGATATTTCTAAACAGTTTGAGATTATGCTAATAATATGTATAGGTATGGCGGAAGTGATTATTCCCAAACTCCCTCAAACTCCTAAATAATTGAAAAATTATTAACCGTAGGTATATATGACAACGAACTATATTCCTGTAGATCGCCACCACGGCATAACTTGGACTTGGCGCGTTGGGCATTTTTGAGATGGGAAGAAACCATTGAACTCGCGACCTGTTACCGTAACCGACACCTCTATATATAAGTATGTACTTTCCTGACGATTCAAAAAATACACACGTAATTGTTCAAGTTTTCACTTCTGTCGGCACTCCCGGAATGCCACTGTTTTTATTTAACATTTTCATGTGTTCTAGTGATACTCTCTTAGTGAAAGAAAGTATGTATGCATGTTCATAAAAAACATGTTAAGATTAAGCAATGTTAAAGACATGTAAAGGCCCCTATCTGTAGAACTGATGTGATGAGTAGACTTAAGGTAGCTCAGAGTGTTTGAAAGGAGCTGAAGTAACGGGGTTCGCGACGAGACAGAATCCGCAACAAAAATATCCGCAGAACTAAAATCTCCATTATACCTCACAAAATTAAAAAGTCGAAGTCAGTGAAAAGTTCACCATTGGGGAAGAAAGGTTCTAGCTAGAGTGACAACTCGCTGCCCTCACCGATGAAATATCCGACGAAATAGTAAAAATTTTATAGTTGTGCATGCGGTGCGTAATACGGCTATTCGAGCGGGTATGTATGGTCAAAGGGCATATGTATATATATGTCCAGCAGTGAAATTCTATCGGCTGTTTGGCTGTTAATGCAAGACAAAATCCTAATTACTTGTTTCCCATAGATATACAAGTTGCTTTCTTCGTAATCTTGCAGAAAACGGTCGAATGTTATAATTTTCAGGATATAATAACATATAGAATCCTGTAGGGTAGCAAATCTCAGCAACAGCGTTATAGACTAAGATGAAAATATAAAAAATATAAGTAGAGAAAACGTTTTAATGCCTCCTCAGTTGGTTTAAAATGAAGACAATAAATACAAATTTTGTATTCATAGCTTTTCTTTTTGTGATCATAGCTAATTATCATTTTGCAGTCATAGCTAAAAGTCTAGGTATAGTACTATTATATATTTTTACTCTTGCAGAATACAAGTTTAATTAACATGTAATGGATTTTAAAGAAATTCATCAATGAAAATACAAATGATAGCTAGCATGAAAGTGAAATGGAATGCAGTTTGCCTGGCCTTGCGGAATGCAAGAGTATTCCCGCCAGAGACACGTTGCCTCTTTCGAGAAATGTTATTATTACACAATGTTACTCGCCGATGTTATGATATCATATGATTGATTTCACAGTCATTAGTCATTGAATTGTGAGTACACATTCTGAACATTAATATATAAACAATGTTAGTTTTGAATTATTTACGTATAATTTTCCATTGTTATGATCTGTTTATTTGTATGCCAATGGCTGTAAATAAAATGTATAGTCAACGTATTTTTTTTAATGTAAAATAAATCCTCTTAAACCACGCAACGAATTGTGATCCGATAATAGGGATGTTATGTTTTATCTTTATCTTTATAATTAAAAAAAAAAATGAATCCCTTATGTGTTGCTAAGCGCAAAACTCGAGAACGGCTGGACCAATTTTAATTCTGTCTTCACTCATGGATATAGGGATAATCGGGGAAGGTTATTACGTAAAAAAATGCACCACTATCGCGATCCACATTAATAAACTGGGGCCCTAGTCAAAGTAACAAATCGCTAAATCACGTGATACAACCCATACATTTTATTCTTTTGAACTTTGTTATCGTTTTCAAAATGTCTTTGACTAAGGGCCCTGGGCAACCCTACTAACGACTGTCTATTTAGGCACCCCTTACAGAAGATCACCGTAAAGTAACAGCACTTATACTTTTGTATGTTCAGTGTGTGAGTAAGGGATTACAAATATGCCTATACCTCCCCATCTATCCTCAAATTGTCAATTATGCTTGCATCACCCAATATAGTGTTTTAACAGTAGTTAGTAGTAAAGATATATTCCCTTTATGTCGAGTCCCGTTATGTTGAGTCGTATGTAGGTATATAGAGCCTCCAGAAAATTACATTCAATAAGAAGATTAGAACCTACGAAGTTTGTCTGGTAAGATTAACATGCCTATTTCATTGAATCCCAAATTCAGTAGTTAGTAGGCCAGAAGACTTATATAAAAACTGTTATCGAAGTAGGCGTTTGTTAGTTTGCTTATAAACTACGCAAACGATTTTGAAACTGATTTCATAATGACACCATTCTTATGTGACTATTTATGCCGATTTGTAAAAGGCGATATAACTATCTGTAATAATTATAATAGGTATAATTCTTACCATAATATAATAATTAGAATTAAATTGATAAAACATTCTCTTAACTCTCTACCTATAATAAATAATTAATTAATCTAGTGGAGATAACGTTTTTCGACAAGTACTGTATGCAATTTTATTGTTTTACTTTAGTTAGACCAAAGAGCAGTCAATAGCACCACTGCGGATAGCTAGTGCATTACACAATAAGATTCAGCAGTCACCGTATACCTATATGTCGGTCGCAGTATAATCGGAAGAAATGAATTTTTGCCTAAAATCCTAGTAAGATTGCAAAACACCGGATAATAGGAAACTAACAACGAATTTTGTAATCATCCGAGGTACTTTCAGGATCTTTGCAAAAAAAAACCATTTTGTTTAGGAGGATTAGAAAATGAAACGCTGATTGGTAAATGATGTAAAGCTTCTCTGTTCTGGTTGGTCAATCAGCGCATCCGTCAGTAAGTAACGTTCATTTGGGCCAATCAACGCTCAAGAGTTATGACAGTTGAGCGCGTATTCGCGACTTACCTAAAACTGGTCGGATTTTCGCAAAGATTCGTAAAGTACCTCGGATGATTACAAAATTCGTTGTTAGTTTCCCATTATCCGGTGTTTTGCAATCTTACTAGGGTTTTTGCAAAAATCCGTTTTTCCGATTATATTGCGACATATATAACACAAGCAAATATGGTGGCTAAAGGGAAATTATATATATATAGTTCCCACTATCCACAAATGGTCGCAGATGTGACTGTGACCATTGCCAATGGGGATTGGCCTTCAGTGGTGGCCAATGAGAAACCAGTGGTGACGATATTTAAGTAGTGGTCACCTGGAATTAACCTCTTATTTAGACTACCTAAAAGAAATGTAGGAACTTACCGAACTAATTATCTTTTAACGAATACTAATTTACTAAGTAGGCACCTACTTACATTTAATTATTACGTTAATAAAATTGTATTTGTTGCCTTTGAATACAGTTTTAATCAGGACACTGGCGTATTTTTAGTTACATTATATATTATGTTCTACTTATATACTAACTGTACCGGTATTATATCTTTGTTTTACAATGTTCCGCATTGAAACATTGATACTGTGTGCCGATGACCGTTGCAGAATGACTATAATGCATAGGATTGCACCTATCTATCTATAGCTATGTGTATTATTTGAGTAAACAACTCCTTTGTCTTTAGAGGCAATTGTTTTTATGAGAAAGCGTCCATTTCATATCACATCTGCATTGCATTATAAAATTGGGATTTTTTAAATTATTAAACCTCGACAGATTGGCTGACCGTCCACTTCTAGTAAATGATAGGCTAGTGCGTTGCCAACTCTGTTACCATAAATGGTAAAAACATAGTAAAAATAGAGTTTATAAATTATAATTATAAGATTTATCTGTGTCCGCGACTTCTGTCGCGCTGTAGTACGTTTTTTGAAAATCCCACAGGAACCTAACATTTTTTTCAGGATAAGATTAGGATACCTAACCGCAATGTTTTTTTCACTCGAGCTTTTTTTAAAGCTAAGAAATTAGATAGGTACCTTACATTTTATTGATTTTGTCATGGCATTGCAGTAGAAATAGATCTTATTAAATATTTTATTATTTGCGATGGGCAACTCAAGGCGATATTGACGTTATTATTTTAGCTTCAGTTGCGTGTGTATAATATTAGTATTGACCTTAACCGGCTAAAATGGTCTACTTGGCGCGAGTAGCACGTTTCAGTACCTTGATCTAAAATCGATAGCACATCTTCTGTGTCTTTTGAGAAATAGTTATAGGTACCTAATAATATTAAAAAATTTAATTGTTAACGGTACAATAGGTGGTCGTCGATTACTTCGGGTTAGAAATTTATTTATAGAGAGCCTGGTCATAAAATCTATTGTGAGCTTTCACATCTATTGTGTCTTATAAAATCTCTATTGTGTGCTTTTGTCTGCGGCTTTTTTTTGCGACTTTTAAGAAGCTTAAAAGTAGCCAAAAAAAAAACTAAAAGTTCCTTCCAGGAATTATTTCCCAGTACCTAATGGCGTATGAGTTGGCTTATCCCTTTAACAAATTTCAAGCAAAATTTTAAGTGTGATCCTTATGGTGCCCATACTTATGTCATCATATCCTAATACAACAACAAAGTATTATATCATTATTTTTTAAATTGAAATTTTATTTAATCTTTAATCATCTTTAAAATGTCATTGTAAGTCCTTGGCAAGTATTTGTTATTAAATTTAAATCGCTAATAAAGCAATTTATCCTTCTTTCTTGTGTCTAATCCACAGATTAGTCTAATCTAATCATCTTAATTGACTAATATTATAAATGCGAGTGAGTTTTTTTTTTGTTTATCAACGCTTGCATACCTAATAAATATTACCGAGATCAGTCGATCTAAAAATTTAAAAATCCAACAACTTACAAAAATATATGAGGAACAAATAAATTTTACTCATATAATTTTATATCAAAACCTAATTTTTATATAACTAAGGATTTAATCGATACTAATATTATAAAAATAATAGTAATTTTGTTTGTAATAAATTCAAAAACTACTGGAACAATTTTAAAAATTCTTTCACCTATAGAAATATACATTACCAGGGAGTAACACGGGCTATATTTTATAGAATTACACGGACGAAGTCGCGTACAACAGCTAGTAATACCTAATCGTCTTTTGCATTTTGCTTACATTAAAATCAGTGAGACTTACCTGTGTCGCCGCAACAATCCACGTCTGGCCGGCGAACCACTGGGACCTGCGACACCATCCTTCTCCAATTTCTCCGAAGACCTGAACAACTTCCTGAACGCTGCCGCTATCTTCTCCTTAGAACGCGACGTCATTGTGCACTGATTGAACCGACACTTTCAATAGTTCTTTTTTTTTGAATAGTTTGCTATTGAACTGTCACTTGCGTCACCTCTGTTTATATTTACATGCGGACTCTGTTACGTGATGTAGCGAGTGTCTTCGATTGTTCTCTCGGATGCATCACTCGGTGCTCGGTCGAGACTCGTGATGCCACTACGGTGTTTCACGTGAGACTAGTCCGAACCGAAAGGCAAATGAAGTGAAGTGAGTGCGCCGACGATGAAATCGAAACTTGGCACTTCGTTTGGAGGCGCGGTCGGTTAACGCTCTCTCGTTGTGTACAACCGTGATTGCATGTCACACGGTCATGTTCCATCCGTAGGTACAATGTTTTAACCCGGATGAAAATTCACACTGATTCACAAATATGTGTAGGTGCCGTTGGGCCAATGTGTCTATAACTTCTATCCAAGAACTCTGCCAAATCCGCCACGCACTGGAACAAAGGAAAATGCATTTATGTTTTCCTGTTAAATGCACGTGTATTGTTTTTGTTACTCATTGAATAACAGATAGCTAAGTGGAACGAATGCAAGGCTACCAACAGCCAGACCCAAGTGGGTCTAATATTTTGAAACTTTTTTATTACGTAGGTACAGTAATAAAGACCATTTTCTTTAAACAAAGAAAAAAAAATCATATGTCCCAGAAGACCAGTGCCCTATCCCACAAAACTTTACAAGTGTACAATTCGGCAAAATTGTTAAATTGTAAACAAAAAAATGTACCACAATAATCACAAATATGTATTCCTTACAAGTTTGCAGTATACAAATATGTCCCTTTTGTGAAAGCGTACCTATCACAAAGAATAAAGCTATGTCACGACAGCTACATAATTGTAGGATTGTTGATTTGTTGCCCTGGTTCTGGCCCAGGTGCATCGGCTACGGATCGCCGCAAGGGCCCAAGGAGGAAGCCCCATCGCCGGGTCCGCGCAGAGGCGCAGGAGAGGGCCATCCGGGACTGGAGTGAGGCACTCCGTGTGCCCAAATTCGGCCACCGGACGATCAGTGCGATCCGTCCGGTGCTGGAGGAGTGGGTGAGGCGCCGACGAGGTGGCCTCACCTTCCGTATGGTGCAGATGATGACCGGGCATGGCTGCTTCGGCCATTATCTGCACCATATAAAAAGGGAGGAGTCGCCGCAGTGATGGCACTGCGGCGACTCCTCCCGGTACGACTATGCACGACGGCCGAGCATACGCTCCAGGTATGCTCGGTCTGGAGTTCCCAGCGTCGGGAGTTGACGGCGGCGCTGGGAGGTGGAGACGTCTCATTGTCAAGCATGGTTGTAGCCATGCTTGACAATGAGACCACCTGGAAAGCAGTCGCCTCCTTCTGCGAATCTGTAATATCGCAGAAGGAGGCAGCTGAGAGGTAGCGAGAGGAAGAAGCGGGTCTCGCTTCCCTCAGACGCAGACGGCCGGGCAGGAGAAGGCGGGCGTATCAAGCCCGTCTTGAAATGCCCTAGGGGACCTGCGCACACAGCTGGCCAGCTGTGTGTGCCTGCACAGGCTCCCCCCCGTCTGGGGATTGCCCCGGTGTCTCCGGGCAATCCCCCATTGGCGTTAGCCTAGCCAGCGATGGCTAGGCTGCCCTGGGGTGGATCGGAGTTGTTGCCTCGGCAGAGCCCGGTCCACCCCGCTCAAAGGGCAAGGAGGCACCGGGGAGTTTTAGTGGGTAGTGGCCAGGCCCGCTATGACTAGCATAGCGCGATTCTCTGGCTGACCCCCACATACCCCTGTCGCCTAGCCAGCGGCAGGGGATCAATAAAAGGATTTCTCCTCAAAAAAAAGGATTGTTGATTTGTAAATATACAAGCAAAAAATTGTAATGTTACAACTACAAATATGTAACAATTTATTTAGCTTCTTTATTAAAATTAAATTTTTTATTTTATTAAAATTCCAAATTCGGTCCACAAACTAGAATAACGTTTATAGAATGATCTCCGTGTCGATCAACAAAACCAGCTTCATTTTGATGTGGAGCATCTATCAGTATTAATGATCCATCTATAATACCTGCGACCCTAGGAAAATTGACATGTGATGCTGAAATAAAATCTTGAGAAATTGAGTTTCCATTTGTTGGTCATCGTACTTCACTTCCCAGTAACACAGGTTTAGAGGTTTAGAGGGTGTGACACACGTTTAGAGAATTGTTAACTTGTAGGTACAATTCTACATATATGTATAATTATTACTAGAATTTAATGTAGCACAAAACAATTGTCAGCTACAAATTTGTACGTTTTCCGGAAAAGATATGTATTGTATGTAAAGTTTTGTGATACAATAAATTGTAGACTAGTCGATACAATTTACATATTTGTAAGAATTTTCCACTACAAATTTGTTACTTGTATATTTTGTGGTACGCACACTTGTATTATTACAAACTTGTAACTTGACACTTGTAAAATTGTAATTGTAAGTTTTGTGGGATAGGGCACAGTAATCTTCGAAGACAGTTTCGCTCAAGCTTCAGTGGGCTAAAGTATTATAATACCACAACCTAATCGGACGAAATCCATGCCACAAAGGACGAAAAATTTTTTGCGAAGAATTTCTTGGAAAAGAAGAAAGTTTCTCTCAAGAGCAAAAAATCGACTAAACCAGCGCCAATTGTTATTTTTACTAAATTACTTAAAATAATAAGGAAACTTATTATGAACCAATAAGTGCGTACTAATTCGGGTAGATGGCGCTTATTTCATACAGTTAAACGTCACTGAGGGCGTCGTAGCTCACAGAGCGTGATGGCGCAAGTATAATGTTATTTTTCCCCATATTAAAATTGACCAACGCGGGGGGCGTTGGAAATTTTAGACGCCACAAAAAAGATACAGCTGTTAAGTCGTTTTTTTTTCTCGCAGGTAGGTAAATATATAATAACCAAATCTTAAATCTATTTCTGATTACCTCTAAATAAAACACTATTTCGTTAGCTTAAGAGTGAAAGGTTGAATGGGGGAACCAAATAATATGTTTTGGGCTTTCAACCGGCTTATTTACTGATCCACTGAGGGTCATGAGCCTCCTAATGGAAGTGAACAACAGACTTCCTTGGCCATTAGAGTTTGCGACGCGTTCAAATTAACTTCGCACCGCTACAAATGTTTAGTTCTTATTGCTTGGGGTCAAATTGATTTATCGTTCTTAGGGAAGCAATTACAAGTTGACCTAAGTTTCTGTTGTACACTGTATGGGTTATAATACTGATAGAACTTAATAAATAGTGCAATCACAAATATAAGACAAATATAAGATAGAAATAAATAATTTATTAAATATGTACCAATATAATTTATAAAATAAACTGATAGTCTCAGTATAAAAAATATCAAACTGGCAAGGACTAGATATGCCTTGTAGACCTTGGCCGTAATGAAGGACATCAGTTAGTTAGATAGAACTGGCCCCCTCCCTGTTATTGGCAAGATTCCAAAGGAAATCGTTGACTTAAAATCAAATATTATCGCGTAAGGACAGCGAGCAAAATATAAGGAGTTTTTAAATCGTACAATGGATGTATCTAATTGTAACTCGTTTATCAATTATCAACAAAGATACTAAATAAATAAAATACTAAATAGATAAGAAAGAGCGAATGTTGCATTTTGAAATCTCTTTTTTCACATACATATGTAGACGGATGTTCTGGACCCAAAAAAATAATTAAAAACATGATATTCACTGGTCCCGTTCTGCTCACATTCTCTTGACAGAATAAATACCACATAGTAGGTACTCCACTTTAATCATTCTGCTAATTTGCTATTATACTAAGGGCCTCTTTCACCATCTCTGAGTAAAGTGTCAAGTAGCCCAACCGCCATTTAAAGTCACCGGTAATACGGGCTCCGGACTCCTGTGTGATTCGCGGCGTGAATTCGCGCCATAGTTTTGCCGTGAAATCGGTGCGAAAAACATATCCCTCCACACTCGCTATCGTTCACAGTTTAGTTCGCGCGCTCGTCGAGAATGGACGCCGAAATACGCTCTGCTATCGCCGTGACGCTGTGTGCTTTGGCTAGCTATAACTATTTGTACATAAAAGATAAAAAGAAAATAAAAAAAAAATGGAGAAGACGAAGATGGTGGATGACAAGTATACGTATTACAAATAGCAAATACGTAAACACAACCTCTCGGCACCGAGTCTCGTGCGTTACTGCTTTCGCGCGCGAAAGTGGATGCGTTCGCGTTCGCGGGAGGTTCGCGCCCCGTGAATCCTTTGACGCGGGCGCAAAAACCGACACTGAACGGGGAACAAGGCGCGAACAGGCGCGAAGGCCGTGAACGGGCGCGAAATCCTTCTACATTCGCGGTTCGCGGCTTTCGCGGGTGTTCGCGGCGCGAATGCGGAGCCCGCATAAGAAAGCGTACGAGTTTCACCATCTTCGAGTAGCATTACTTAATGAAATTGAAACAAGATAGTCGTAACATTTACTCGCCAATTAGCGTTACTGGAAAAGTAACTAATCAACACTTTACTTGTAGTTGGTGAAAGAGGCCCTAAGAGTTTTCGTAGGTAGCTTAGTCAATATTTTGAGAAAAAGTACTTAAAAAAAACTAGCAGAACAAAGAAAATATCAAGAAAATCCACAATAACAATACAGAATAATATACATACAGAAACCTAATACAGAAAAATATATCAATTGTAGAAATATTTTGAAATATCTGTAATGAGGAGTAGTCACACACAACAAATAAATATGCGTTTCAAAGTTCCTATACGTTTACGAAGTTAATAATATGCCCTTATATTACCACAGCAGCTGGTCCAACCTTAATTCCTATCTGCTGTCGTAAGCGGTTCCTAGTAATGTGCCTTTTACTTAGTCATGCTTATGGTTTTATTGTTAAACTCGTTAGGACTTGTGAATAATTTGTTGATGAAAATTTTAAAACTAAATAGGTTTGACAGATTGAGTACCTTTACAAATTGATTTATTACCCATATACTTGCTACAGATTTTTTTTAGAAAACATGTACTTAATGCACAGATAAATATTGTAAAACCCAGATACATGTTAACTAATATAATTACGTTTTATTAGTTACCTACCGGAATGATGGTAAAGAAAAAAAATCTTAATATTTTTTGTATGAAACCATTGAACCAAACTTAAAATAGTTAGGTAAGGTGAAGCAGCTAATAATATGAGTATCATAAGCTTTGGCGCGTATTAATTAGATCTCCCCTTGGTGCAGATCAAGAGATGTTTTAAGGGTGGGCGGCCAGAAATTGGTATGGAGGATAGAGTGTAGACACGAAAGTGGGGTGTGGGCGGGGTGTGGGGGGTGACGTCATAGCTCTGACGCGCAGATAACTCCGATCAATTTATGTTTTGAAGATAACAGTAATTTGCGTAGGTAGGTTAGGGATGAATTCGTTTACATAGTAAACAGAATGTACCTACCTAGCCGCTAACTAATTAAGACGTTGTACGGATATAAATAAAATTAACATCAAACAGAACAGATTAGTAATATAAGGAGGTTAATTGGTTGATGTGGGTTTATTTATACCTACATATACGGGTTGTTACGAAAAGTATATATTAAGTTATTACAAAATTAATTACCTTACTGAAAAAAGGTACTTAACTAAGTAATTAGTAAGTACTGTGACACAAATATAATCTAATCCTATTCAAGGTTTGATAAGCCCTATTTTTCTGGATTGGTAACCGAGAAAAAAGCAAACTGTAGCAAAACAGCAAATATGAACTCCACAGACTCTGTTGCTGCATATTAGACTATAAATCGGTCTTAGGGTTGCTATACATATAGTCGGGCCGGCACATTTCATTCGGCAATGTCTATCGCCCGGCTTTGCCGACACGGCTATAAGGCTGTACCCGCATTGCGAAATTCCACCGCGCGATTTTTTCCGCAATATAGAAATTGTATGGAGTTTTTTTATTCGCGAGTGCGTGTAGCTCCATACAATTTCTATATGTCACAGAATTTTGCGGAAAAAATGCAATATAGAAATTGTATGGAGTTTTTTTATTCGCGAGTGCGTGTAGCTCCATACAATTTCTATATGTCACAGAATTTTGCGGAAAAAATCGCGCGGTGGAATTTCGCAATGCGGGTACAGCCTAAGTATAGCAATTTGTCGAACGTTCATGTACACATATTCGATTCTACCACCCGGCTATGCCGTGCCGGCCCGACTATATATATAGCAACATTTACACATTATCTTGAATATTAAGGACTGCAGCGCACTTTCAGCATACCTACTTATGTACATCACCTGTGGCTTATGCTATAGTTGCTATACCATAGCCTACTATCAAGTGGACCGTCAGCCTGGTCGTTGTACTTATGAATAGCTGATTAAAAAATTTATTAACAAAAATAATAAACTAAATTAGACCAATATTTAAACAGTAATCATTGAAAAAAAAACTACTAATCATTACGCACATTCTGTACGTCTTCTGACGAAACT
The DNA here is from genome assembly GCA_936446665.2 of Synanthedon andrenaeformis. NCBI lineage: Eukaryota > Metazoa > Arthropoda > Insecta > Lepidoptera > Sesiidae > Synanthedon > Synanthedon andrenaeformis. The sequence goes on along the minus strand of OW387777.2, from coordinate 11,035,779 downwards.
GTGGCGCAGTGTGCGTGATGGATAACTTACATAAAGACTAATAATTATCTAGTCGTTTCATAATTCGAACGAGTAATTTGACAGGTCCTAATGTCAAATTTTAAAATAATGTTACCAGCGTTGTTTCCGTAGTGCTGTACTAATATCGGTTTTTACTTAAATAGTTATGATATTTTACGGTAAAAATATTTTTGATTTCGTTTTATTAACATTCGTATTATTGTTATTTTAAGGTTTGAATTTCGTTTAAAGCAGGATTACTAAAGCAGGATAAGTCGATTTGGAACGAATAAAAAAACAATTCACAATTTATATGTGAAGTCAAATAAATAAAAAATAGTATAATGCATTGCATAGCTATTATTTTGTGATAATTTTATGTCAAAATTATAATAATCGAAAAGAATTGTGACTTATAGAACGGACTTTGCAAAAAATATGAGTTAAACAATGAAATAATAATTAAAATTAATTCTAAACTAATTAATGTTCTATATAGCATTGATTACGGTTTTATAAAACAGTAAGTTTTTTGATAAGTTCGATTAGGAGAGGTCACTATTTTTGTATGGTCAAAAACCATACAAAAATGTAAACCATTCCTGACCCAGGAAATGTCAAATTACTCGTTCGAATTATGAAACGCAGTATAATAATAATAAGGAAATTGGCAGCTAGTATGGCACGTAGAGTCGGTCGCAGAAGTCAACCGACGTTGCGTGCGAGGGCGCTGTAGTGCTTTTTTCCCGTAAAGGAAACTGTGACATTAAAAATAAGTTTTCTGGTTCTTTTTGAAAAGAACCTTTTTGAACCTTTTTTTGAAAAGGAAAATGTCAATGGACATGCTTGAAAACTGAATTATAGAACCTTAAGGAATTATGAATAATTAATTAAGCCTTTCTTAATTACTTGGCATTTATTTGTATCATTCTGTATATGCGTGACTACTTCGAAATACGCCATGCAAAATAGATTTTACAATGTCCCAAAATATAATCTGTTTAACTAGAAACGCTAAACGGTGATAGGACGCTAACGGTGTCAGTAATAAATGTTCAAGTTCAACTCGCATCGTACTACCTACGTCGTGTAAACTTATATTAGGTATAACAATGTATAAATATTGTATGAAAATGTAAATTAAGACGATTAGAGACCACAAAAGTTTTCGAAGTTTTAGAAGTTAAATTTATCTATAATGATGTGGAAAAAAAAATATTGGAAGAGATTTTTTAGAAAAATATAGGTCACATTAGATTTTTTTTCTAATAAAAGTAACAACAATAAAAGAAAAATGAATTATGTATGTTTCTAGACTAATTACACATTATATTTATTTTTTTCATTGATCCTAGAAAGTAAAGATACGGCCATTCGAACATTTGCTTCGAGCGCATTTCATACAGAAAAAATCTAGATGGTCTGGTACATGGGCCGCGTGGTGTGACCTTGCCACAACGACTTTTAATTTTTTTTATACATATATTTACTTGGATTGTTTACTTACATCATAAGCTACTTTTTACTTCAATATTCATATTCAGTATAATTCAATGTTCATATATGTATTTATATTGGCGAATTATTTACAATTTCAGATAATTGATTTTTTTGCGCTGCGTCTTCAAAACTTATTTACAAGGGATTCAAGTGTAAATGTTATTTATATTTTATTTAAATTTTCCAACATTTGTTTTATTATATTACAGTCATATATTCATATCATCCTACGTATTAAACATAAATTACCTGAGTGGAAAGTTGGTCTATAGTTCACCAAGCTATCCCACTGCGGATTGACAGAACTCCACTATCTTCCAAGATTGCTAGTTTTCTCCGACACGCAGGTTTCCTTACAATGTTTGCCTTCACCATTAAAGCATGTGATTATTCCTAATTCACACATGATATTTAAATTTATATTATTACTAGCTGGTGCCCGCGACTTCGTCCGCCTTTGGATGAAAGGTACCCTATGTTCTTTCTGGTGTCCCAGACAACGTGTATGCAAAATTTCATGGTGATTTGTTCAGTAGTATTTGCGTTAAAGCGTAACAAACAAACAAACTCACTTTCGCATTTATAATATTAGTAACGATATTAATATATTTCAACCAAGATCAAAAATAAAGATAAAGGTAAGGTAAGGTAAAAATAAAGGATAACTAGTTAGGCAGCCCATTTTATTTTGATTTATTACTAGGAAAGGATGATTTAATAAAACAAATCTCTGATTTTAATTAAAAAATTTGGTTCATTCCTTTGAAGTTTTATCATACGACACCATATTTCTTTTCTTTTCGGGTCAGCTGGAAACCTTTAAATATATATGTATATATAATATAATAGAGAATATTCAAAATTAACAAACAATACCTTCAATTTGATTTCTTTTAAATGTCATTATTTTTTTACATATAAATTTATATGTCAAATTTATACAATACTATACGAAAGAAAGTAAAACATTAACACATTGAACACGTTGAAAACTATCCTCAAATAACATTTAGAAATTTACAATAAAAAGACGCCATTACAATGTCACTTCCGTAATCTCATAATAAACCCATTAAAACAAGACGCGCAGACAGAATGCTATACTAACGCACTTTCAAGTGACAATTTGTGTTAGCCGGTTAATATTGAATAATGAACAATGATTATTGTTCATTGTTTATAATATTTTATTGTATAAACTAAATAATAATGTATTTAAACTAGCAATGAGTTACGTACCGAAAGTAAGATATTCCGTACTTAACTTTTGTGCATTTCTTATGATAATTTTTGCATTTTTTCAGTATGCAATTAGGCATTTTGGTATATTTCTACGCACATATTTAACATTCGTCGTCAACGATGTCGATGTCGTCTCGGTGACTAAGCTGTCATTGGTGTCACTTTCCGATTTTGACACCAACGCGTCGGTGCCACATCCTAGGAGCGTTAGCCATGTCCTTATAATATATGTCAATGATTTTTTTCAGATTATTTGAACTACTCGTTTAGGAGATCTATGCCTTCAAAGATTACCTCTCTTTTGCAGTTTAGCAGTTTATTGTTATTATTACCTGTATTGCGGCTTTCATTTTCTCTGTCCCAATTACCAAAGATGCCCAACAAAAAGGTTATCTAGCCACTAACCACTACTTGTATCTATTCAGCTGACAGAGACGAGTCTCGCTTTGATCTCGATCTTCTTGTTTGGAGTTTGAGATGGTCTTAATTTCTTTATTGGCAACCCTCAATGGAGACCTTAGGAACTATACTAAATTATGCATAATTTATAAGAGAAACACAGGCACACACCCTTAAAGGAATCCATTCAGGTAAATTCAGGTATTGAACGCATGTTCTAGAACTGATAATCGTAGAATTTTAAAAGGGACATGAAATATTCATAATTACATACCCACTATACATTAATAAGTAAAATCTAAGTATATCTACTTATTTTTTTGTCTTTTCATTTGTTTATAATCTGTAAAACTCCGGGATTTAGATAAAAATGGCAGGTAAAAGATTTCTTTCTTTCTATTCCGTTGTGAAGCAGGGTGAATGTTCCAAGACTCCTAAGGGACGCAAATGTATAAGAACTAATCAAAAGAAAGCCTTTTTCTTTGATTGTTAAAACGAAATTCATTTATGAAAAGGAGACAAGGCTTACGAAAAGAAGATATTCCTGTTTGAAGTTAAAAAGCCTTTGTTGTGCACTTAATAAGATAGCTTTGTGTTGAGTTGAGACCTCCATCGTCTCCAGGGAATAATAATTAATGAGTTCTTTGCGAATTGCTGTATTCTAAACAAAAACTGGTCTACATTTCCACTAAGATAATTCTGTTGATGTTTTTATTTTTTAGTTTTATTAAATTAAATTTGGAATTTTGCATGCAGCCATGTAGCTAATTAGGAACTTACGAAACATATATTTAGTTGTATGCAACCTGCCGCATACTGTGTTGCCATTTCACGCAAAAACTACTGAACGAATTTTGTTGAGACGAAGTTGGTACATATTTAACAGCGATATTTATAATGAGTTTTTTCGTTCACTGGTTTCGTGTGACTAGGAAGTGCATTTCACAGTTAATGGTATCTAAATTTAAATACCTAATTAATTAGATTTTATAGAATTGGATTAATATTTAGTATTTAAAAATTACTTGTGTTGTTAAAATTTATTGTCTCGTGATTACTAAGCTGATTTCATACAAACAAAATAGGGATTAAAAGTCACTAAGTAAGTAATGCAAATAAGGAATTCACGAGAAGTTATGATTTAGTTAGTCGCCAAACGAGGTTTATTTAAATCATATTACGATGATGTTTAAATTGTTTTTTTCGAATAGCCGGTGGCAAAAGTCTGACGTAGCAATTTGAAAAACAAAACGGGTTGGGTGGGTGGCTTGCCGAGAAGCAATGAGATAAATTGTTGCCCGGGGTTCCTCTTGAATGCGTATAGCGGTCGTAGCAGACCGGGGTGGGTCAGGCGTTAACTACACCGACAGTGAACTATATAACATTTCGCACACCACCCTTATAATCGCTTCACAAAATCCTTTTTCATTTGTGAAAATTCAATAAAACCTTAACATAAGCGTACGTATGTATACTAAAATCTAAATGAATTATCTACCACAAAACTTAACACCATTATATATTATCATATTTATAGTTAAATACGAGGTGCATGCTAAAAAAAAAAACTAAGTAGATTGGTACACAAAAATCATAATATTTATTATTTATTACTAATATCTATCTTTTCAATGTGTTCACCTTGAGCATGTATACACTTTCCCATGCGTTTAAAACACTTGAAAGATACCTCTGACTACTCTTTCTTAGATACATTAGAAATTTCGAAATTATTGGCATTTTCCTTGCTCTCGTATCTCTTTCAATTTTTCTTTGATTTTGGGAAACAAGTAAAAATCGTAACAAGTAACGCCAATGGTGTTGAAAGTGCTGAAGTACTGATAATTGGATTAGACAGTAGGACAGAGATTAGGGTGGGATAGGGAAATGGGCTCTGGCATTCCTCACTCGGGTCACGGAGGAGTTCGGAAGGTCACGGAAAATTAATAGTATAATTTACCATTTTTTTTCCAGTAGGTAAATAGAATTTTTTGTATAAATCTGCCCGGTCCTAACTTTTTCAAATACAGTCTACGAGTATATATGCACTGTATTTTTATCTAAGTTTTAATTTTACTCTAAAAAATCAAATTAGCTTATAAGTTATTGTAGCTTATCAAGTAGCTTATAAGTAGCTCAGCCCATGTAAGCTTTAATGTGAATAAATAATTATGACAAAAAGAGAAAGACGTGTAGTGGTTGGTTCTTGTGTTGGTGTTACTGCTGACAGTACAGGAAGCAATAGGGTGGGCACTTCGTATTACAATGTACCTACATTGTGTTAAGTCACGTATTACTCGAGACGAGTACCTATCGTCATAATAACGATTGCAGCGACCAAGTAGTGCAGGGTAAGTACTTATCCATTCAAAAGAAATTATGTAAGTATAGGTGTTATGCTACGTTTAAAACTTCAAAAGACGTTTGTCCAGTTTGACGTCAGTTACATAAATATTTTCAAAACATTTATGTCTTAGAAGAACGAAAAAATTTAAGATAGTTCAACAGGATATTCAACAAAATCTTTTCCGTATTTCTTAATTTTTTTTTAGAAAATAACTAGAAATTATAACAGAAGACTGTAACCACGCTATAAGGGAATGTCTAGCGACTTACATGCAAGATTGTGATTTCCAAAAAGTAAACGCAGAGAATCGACTGATTCTATATAAGACGTTCTAGAGCCCCTCAGAAAGTACACAATCCGATTACTTAGTCGTTGTTGCTAGCTTCCTGTTTTGATCCCAATGTTCATAAAAGCGTTAGCAACATTATATAACTGCTGAACGACATCGGTGTTGTGGCTTGTGAGGCTTGTCATGTGATGATAGAACCGCATCTAAAACAAGTTTGCGTAGGTACTTGAACGTATTTGGTATTTTGTAAGTAAGTAATTAATTACTAACAGCTTCCGGGCTAATCGCTTTACACACTCGAAGATTGAGAAAAGTTAATTGATTTTTTAATCATTACGACGATTTCAAAGAACTGTGTAAATTTCTTTGTAATATTTTTGAGAGGTTTACTTCTTACCTCTCAAAAATTTTTTTTTATATGAAAATTAAGCAAATTTTGCTAATTACCCGTTTCGATTTTTCAATGCTTGTAAATTTAGAATCAACGAAGAAATAATTAATACAGAGCTATTCAAGGCTCATTACATGTAATTAGTGAGATAGTTACGAAACTGACGAATGGCAAGAAGACATAAACATCGTAATATGTACTGACACCCCACAGATTGTGTTGTAATATGAGTAATTGGTTATATCTGATATAACTAATGCTGTTTAAGTAGGCACTTACTTCGATATCTTTGTGATTTGTGAAGTGGTCTGTTTCATGTGGAAGTTTTTATAAGGCAGTCATAAACAGTAGGGCAGTAGGGCAACCCATCTGGCGGTAGTAGGTACCTAACTACTCCCTTGCAGAAGATCTCCGTATCATAACATAACTATGCACATATGATGTTGTGGATAGCGGAGCAAATTTTCCTAAGACACATTGTGTCTTAGGTACTATTTGATTTGCCCTATCAAAGTCTGGTAACCTCTTTGGATATCTGTTTGCTATGCCTTTGTTTAAGCTTGTGCGATGTATGCGGACATTAGGACAGAAGCAGTTTGATTACTATAGTGCTTTAGGTAGAATTGTTGTTCTTAATCATAAAGTGACTACATAACCTACATAGAAATAGTCAAAGAGGAAAGGGGAAAAGCACTAAAGGGAAACGACTTTTCATAAACAAGTTCAATAGGAGGGTCGTAAATTATGTGCTCACTATACACAGCATTGGTAATACGGGTCAAAATGTAAAAAAAATATGTTTTTGCAATTAAGCAAAAACCACAAGTGGCAAGTGCGATGCCGATCTTAGTAGGAATAAGGATAAGGGATTAAGAGAAGGGATAGGGAAAATGGTCTGACAGAAACGCATGCTGTTATTCCGCTATGGAGTGGCTGTCCAATTTATGAATGAGAAACGCAGTGTGTTCTGCCACTGCTAAAACTATACGAAACAATGTTTTCGGAATAAAAGTGGTTCAGTGGTTTAGGATATGAGTTTATAATGCACGCACCGCTAGCGAGGACGTTAAACATTTATATGAAAAATTGTCAATTTTACATTGACAATTGACCATTTTCCATACAAAACATTTAGGCTCTCGTTAGCGAGTGCGGGCATTATAAACTCATACCTACTCCTACTAAAGTCACAGATGTTAGCTCTCTGATCCAAAAGTTTCAAAATCGATTCCAGGCAAAGTAAACTACGAACTCTTAAAAGTTGACTCTGTCTGGTCCGAATTCAAGTGATTAAAATGTTACAAATCTAGTATCAGTGCTATTTAAAGCCATAGGAATATTGTTTAGAACAAGTAATTTATTTTCAAGAAAGCCAAGTATGTCGGTAGGTACATAATTGTTATATTTGTATAACTGGTTTCATAGGAAGCTTCATAGAATCGTGACAATGTACCTCACTATAACCTTAACCAACCTTAACAACATACGCAACTACTTCCAATAATGTCACAATAACCTCAGTGCTTCCGGTAAAATAATATATTATTATAACATACAAACGCGCATTTTATTTCTTTGTTGATAAACTGATGAAAATATTATTAAATTAAAAATGGAATGTTAGGATTAAAAATAGAAATGTTAGAACTACGAAACATCTAAATTCTTAAGGACAGTTAGGCAAGGGGCCTACAAGTATTTTATTAAAAACTGGCTGGTTCCCGCAACTTTCGTTTTTTGCTATATCCCACAGGAACCTAATCACCAGTAGGTACACATCAGTGAAAACCGCATTTAAATCGGTTAAGCCGTTTCTGAGAATGACATGCACAAAGGCAAAGACAACCATTCTAAAAACTATTTTTTGACCTCGGTAACATATATTTTTGAAAAAATATTTAATGTACACGGCTCTTGTACAATATTTTGTTTTGTAAGAATTATCTATAGGACTAAACTGTTTTGCTTTTTAATAAATCTTAAGGAAAATTGTTAACATCATTAGGTTTAATTGGTCCATCTCGCGTAGAAAGGGTCGCCCACGCTTACTAAAGATATCCTTACCGCGTCCTCCCTTAAAAGAAAACACAAAAATCTCTCCTAAATCATAGATATTATAAATATAATTAAATATTACACCTCTATTAGGTATAAAAATAACAAACGAAATTATAAATTACGATTTTTTGTAACGATAGGTACCTATTTTGCAAATTGTGTTACATTTAGACGATTATTAGTTTTAATCGGCCACACAAAACAATATTTATAATAAAAAATAATAAGAAGGCCTGATTCATAACCCGACAAGGAAAACAAACATGATAATTAAAAACAGTGCAAATAAATAAATAATCTATTAAAGGATTATATTATATACTTATTTACAGTAGTGTAGTTGTGACTATCTATAAATAAATACCTAGACTATTAATAAAATCCTTTATAATTGCGTTATATTTTATATTACATTAATAAGTTACTGTTATGAAGTACGCAACGCTAGCTTAACACCCAAAGCTGAGGCGATAATATATAAATTGGACATAATATGTATCGTAGGAAAGAGGAAAAGAAACAAAGCTTCATGTTAACTAACTAAAAGAAACAATTAACAACAGTTAATCCACAATAACGCTACGTTAATTAATAGTTGACACATTGGAGCAATTAATCAACTGATCGAGTAGTCCACTTACCTCGCTCCGGGATACGGAGGCTGCGCGGTTTTAGCGGATGAGAAAAACACACGTCTGCCTTCAGCAAGTGAGGCTGGCACACTGCCGCCTGCCTTAAGCCCACACAAACACCGCGCGCCGACCGTAGGAATTCCCCCCTCTTTCCACCCACAGCCTCCCCCAACCATCGATCCACCCTTGTGCCAAACCACCGCAGCCATACTACTCCGCACGCATCCCAACCCTTAGAGCTCGTTTTACAACGACTCGACTACATGAATATACGAATAATTGTCACCGCCAACTATCTGCAGTTTGTATAGAAAATTATGCTTAATAGTCTTCAACGTCTACTGGACTCTATGTTTATGATATCACGGTGTAATATTGCACAGTCAAATTCCAATTAAGGGGAGACGATCTAGCTTTGATATCGCGTAAAAGGCTTTCCGAATAAAACAGTTCAAGGCGTGTAGTTTATTAGAATTATGGACTAAATTAAACATTATTACAATATATAATGTCATTATTTTAAAACTATGTTGGCCTCGAATTTATACCTTATTTATAATACACTCGCGAGCAAAAATATGGAAACAACTATTCGTTTTTAAAGAGCAAAATATTTTTAATAGTTTTACCCTTTCAATATTATTAAAATATTACTCACTGTAATAATTACTATACTTTAAATATAATAAAAATACATTTTTTATTAATATTCGTTTAGTAATATTTTAACCAGAAAAGATAATTATTTATTAGTTAAATATTTACTGTAATATTTAACTAATAAATAATAATTTCTAAAACAGAGTTGTAGGCAAAAAGAACTATATAATAAGAGGGATAATTTTATAATAAAAAACAACCATTAACAAACAATATAATATTTTATTTTGAATAAAAGAAATTATAAACCATAAAAATCACAACGTACAATGATTACATTCTACTTCTATTAATAATACAAGGTGTATAATTGACGTAGATAAACTCATAGCTACTATTTCTAATTGTTCGGATAATATTTTTAACAATCAATAATCAATAGGTATCTAAATGTTTACTAAATAATATAGTACTATGATATGTCTTATCACATTTCATAAATCTATATTATCATAAATATTAACCAAATAAAAAAATTGCACTATTCTCAAACGATTTCGTTGGGCGTAATTTCACAAAATAGTACATTACTGCAGAGTCCGGGAAGTGACGGATTGCCGGACGAAGTGGTTTCAAGGCCGAGCTTTAGCGAGGCCTTGACAAAGAACTGAGTCCGGCAATCCTCATTCCGGTCGAGGCTGGTATAGTGCTTTTCTTAATAAATGTGAGGAAATAATCAAACACGTGATACAAAAAAAAAAGTATAATATGAAAAAATTATTAAAAAATTAATTTAGGTAGGTACTGAAAAAAAGTCTGCTTTCCCACTTTTTTTATTTTAATGAGTGCAAAGAAAACAGCGCCATACAGCCCAGTCATCAAATGAGCATGCGCTCGCCGCGGCCTACTAGATTTCATCGGGCTGAGCAGCGGTCAGTAATGAATTTTCATACAACATTCTTGACCTAGGCCGAGAAAGAAATGCATGAGCCAAGAATTACAAACTTCGCGGCTTGTTTTTAGTACAAGAATGCCTACATTTCCGAGCATGTTTGAGAAAAATGCATTTTTAAACTGTTTTTTATTTAAGCACATCAATTACACATCAAGCCATCGCCAATACATTGAAGACAGATTGGCTCTTGCTGTGTCAGAGGTCGCGAGTTCGATCCCCGCTCAAGCCAAATATGCATGAACATTGTCTGGTGTATTTTCTATGCATGCATATGTTTATACATATTTATTAAAAAAAAAAACTATGTATCTTTTGTATATTACGTACATATAGTACATTCTACAATTATTGAACATGTGTTAAAACAATAAATTTTAAAAAAATCACAAGACGAGTTTAGCTTGGTTTAGCTCAAAGTAAATAATTATGTAAATTATTAGACTATATATAGTCTAATATATATGTCAGCGTCAGCGTGTTTGTAACCAAACTGCTCCAAAACGGCTTGATTGATTTTTATGAATTTTTTTGTGTATATTCGGTAGGTCTGAGAATAGGTCGTAAACTATTTTTATACCCCTAAGTGATAAGGGGGTGATTTTTATACCCCACCCCAAATTTTTTTTGGCAAAACAACGTTTGCCGGGTTAGCTAGTAATACATAAAAATGAAATATTCAATTTTAAGTGAATTCAATACTAAGTGAATGCTACTGTTTTATCTAACAATAACTTTTAATAAAAAAAATTTTTGGTTTTTATTATAAATGCTGAGTGCTCACTTCGTTGTGATAAATAAATGGGAAGACATTTGTTCTTGTATAAAAACTTATTATCAAAACGTAACTGGCGTATCATCAAAAAAAAATTTTTTATTGAAAATTATGAGGCAAAATGCGGTCAAGTCAAATATTTAAAACGGTCAGGTCACTTATGTATTTTTTTTATATATTTTTATAAAATTATTTTGACAGGCAAATATATACATATACATGAACATATCATATTAAAAATAAAATAAAAACGATACAATCTATAACTCTACGGATTTATAGAAAAATCTGTTCGCACATAATGTCAAAAATCCAACCAGTCACAACGAAAACGAATTCAATGTTTATAACTAATATTTTGTACTATTTAAAATTTAAAAATACAATTAAAAATTAAATAAATTGAATAATTTACCAACAAAATAATACTAGAGAGAATCTCATATAAAATTAAAAACATCAAAATTTAAAATGGAATTTTTCAATCTAGATCTAGATTTCCTGAAAGACTACTTTTAGGAAGACACCCGACTTCTTACGATATTTACGATACGATATTTCCCAATTTGGTCGAGCAGTATTCAATCTTATCTATACAAAAAGCACAATTTTAAAGTTGTTAGCCTAATTCGAGTCTAGAGATTCCCTCATGGCAACCCTTTTCAGAAAAACACCAATAGCACTGGTACAGTAATAGTAAACATTTTAAAATACTTCAAAGACAAAGTAAATAAAAAGCCTAAAAGATTTAAATGCCATTCCTGAAAGATTTGAATTCCAAATTCAAGACATATTTTGAAATCTCAAGAATATTTTAAAATTAAAAAATATATAATAATATTATATAATTTCTATTTTTTTAATTAGAATACATATTTTTAGCTAATAGTTAATGTACAATTAATTTTTAACGTACAATTAAAGTAAGTCTGCAGGAAAAATATAATTTAATTGCTATGACTTGTTAAAACATGTTTTATATAACCTCAATTGAAATATCACAGGCAAACTAAAATGTTTAGCAGAAAAAAAAAATACCGAATTAATCTCTCCCTTCAGCAATTTTCAATTCAATGTTTTTAATAAGACCATTCACAAAATCAAATAGACATTTCTAATATGTACTTAAAACGTTTAGATACAATGTCAAATAATAATAATATGTCCATTAATTTTTCGTTTTTCATAAATGCTGCTTAATTATTTCATTAATTTTTCTAGCTACTTAAAATTATCTAAAACACTTATACATATTCTTATAAAATAATAACATCACACACTATCATCACTAGACACTAAATTAATTATATTAGTTAAAAATTTAATCGTGGGAAGCACCACGGAAGATGGTCTAAAAAGCATACCTACATTTACACGAACAATATTTTTTTATATATGTATACCTACCTAAATGGCATAGGTAACTTGAGAAATTTCACATATACATAATTATATATTTAGATGCAAAGTTTCGAAATACATTTTAATATGTGTGTTAGCGACAGAAAGTTACTTAAATATTCGCGTATCCATACTAATATTATAAAGAGAAAATATTGATATTTTTGTATGTTGTTTGTAATGAATAAACTCAAAAACTACTGGACCGATTTTAAAAAAAATCTTTCACCCATCTAGAAAGCTATATTATCTGCGAGTAACATAGGCTATATTTTATATAGTTACGCGGACAAAGTCGCGTGCAACAGCTAGTATGAAATGAAATGGAAAATAATAAATAACCTTATGTTAATTCATTAGAAAAATTTTGGGTTCATGTATGAATTGATAAACATTTTAGTATTGAGACCTCACAATGTAATGACAGCAATAGATAAATAAATAAGTCTTGAATAAAATTTATTAGACCTAGAAGACGATGTATTGTAGTTTTTCAAAATGTTGTCTTTTTTGTTTCAGTATTCAATCACCGGTGAAGGAACAATGTCGCCTATATTTTGTCAATTTTTCGAAAAATGTCCATCAGATTCGTTGAAAGCTTACATTTTTTAGCAAACATTGAAATACATAACATTCTTTAAGGAGTTCAGAGCCTTAAAGGCAAACTATTCATGATTTTAAGTTACAGAAAATCAGAAATTAGAGACTAAAAAAATTCTTTATTATGAGATATCGCGCAAAATTTATAAAGTTATACATGAACTAATCAAATTGTTCATTTACTTACACGTTAAAAATATATTATGTACCAAAAATATATTTATGCAAATTCCTTTAGGAAAGTCTTGGCTAGATATTATGTGTAAAATATAAAATAAGGCACCATGTAAAAAAAGAAAAAATAATATAATTATTCTTGTAATCGATTACATAACATAAAACGTTAGATATCTGCATACAAAAGTTTTCTACCAATCCCAAATATGTCCATTAGTAGATGATAAATATCCAGTAAGCTCGTTTTGGATAAATATTCCCGAAATTCAGCGAAACGCCCGAGTTTTCGTGCTTTTTTTTTTCGATGTACCGTATTCGGTACATACGCGGTCTACACCGTCTACAGTGTGTACATATTATAAAATGCCAAATTATAATAAATAGACTTAAGATGTTAGAAGAGGAACGACTTTGGATATACATATACAGTTACTACATATTGATAGCGCGGGAGTTGAATGCAGTCGGGGACTGAGTTGAAGGGCGGGAGCATCTCCCCCCCGCCGCGTCTCGCACGCCTGTAGTGTAGTGTTGTGAGTGCTGTCCTCGACAACTATCATACGCTTACTGTGTTATCGCGTTAATATTCAAGTTGCAGCCGCGTGTTATTGAAGTGAAACTTCTAATGCGACTTCCAACAAGGTTGCGTTAAACGTTTAACGATACCATGGAAGGGGAATAGAAAGAGACAGAGCGAGAGTGAATGCGTGGCACTCGAACGCATGCGCGTAGTATACCTGTTACAGGCCAGTGGCGTAGTATCCATATTACGAAGTTTCACTTCTTCCGCGCGGAGGGACTCCACGCACTATTTTTTTTTGTTTTTAATAATGTCTGATCCGAGTCAATTAAGTTCTGTTACAAAAAAAAAAAACGAGTTTTTATTCATCGCCAAGCACGGGAAATGGCGAAAAATGTTCCCGAAAAAATGAATGCCAAAAAAAATGGGGCCATGAAGGATCTTTTACAAGTGGCGCGCAACGTGAGGCATCGAAGACCTTTTACATTGTTTTATTTCTAAACTTAAAATGTTAAACTTAAAACAATGTTGAAATTTATCGACATGTTGTTATCATTAATTCTAATTAGGTGACAGCACTATCACATTCCTGAGCTCTGCATTCAACTCGCGCGCTATCAGTAGGTACAGGTACCTGTAATGTAAAATTATAATATTCTTAATTGCTGCCTAATATGCAGGACTCATCGTCAATAATTATGGAAATAGAAAGGGTATTTTTGATAACTTATAGAAGTTACCAAAAGAATTCATTGTATTATTATTTTCCATAAAAAAAAATTGACAAATACACAAGGTTAAAAGTTTTGATTTTTTTCTCAAACTACCTGTACCATTATTAAACAAGTTAACAGCCGTCATTTTATTTAATAATTCTTATATTATAATAATATACTTACACTAGTAAGGTTTTTTCGATCGAAACGGGCCTACATCTAAATATACCTAGTATCCTTATATATAAAATCAATTTGTCGGAATTTGACTAGACTAAAAAAAAATGGTTACATTTCTTCAGGAAGAAAATACGTAAATGTTATACATAATGTATGTAATTAAAAAATAAATATAGTATTATAATTGCCTACTTTCATCTAGACAGAATTTCGTTTAGAAATCTTATCGTTAAGAATTATTTTATTATTTGCAAACGCTCTAATAACATTAGCTTTCCTACTTTTCCTTTAAAAAAGCGTAGCAATATGGCGACGGTAAAACTATGTCATGACGCTAATATTAGCGTAATAATATTGCTAATGTTACTGACGTTAAAATTCGGTTCTAAATTAGTATATAACAAGATGGCAACCCTAAACCCTAGGCCACGAAACCAACGCTCGACGCGAATTCGCTTTGCTCTGCAAGCGTCAGAGTCGAGCGTCAAAAACAAATGGCTGTAGTTCATGCAGGCCACAACACGGCGCTGCATATTGCCTCTAAATTTTTGATTTAGAGATCCTCAGATTAGATAATAGTTACTTCGTAACATATTCACCACTCCCATACAAAGGCTAAAATACCTACGTTATATTGGAAGAAAAAACGTACTCTACGAATGCGCGCCGAGAATCGAGATTCCCGCGTACATACACAGTGCGATTACGTCATCGAGCGAAAACGTTGGGGTTGAATAAAAAAGTTAAACTTTTATTTTATTATTTATAATAAGTGATTGCGATAAAAGCCGCTGACTTGAATGTACTTTAATTTTATAAAATGATCGATATATTATTTTTAAATTTTTTATTTGTTTTTTGAATTTGACATTCAAAAACTTCATAATAATTAACCATCGTATCGTTATTCAAGAATTTCATAATAATAATAATACGTTCATAATAATAAAAATCACTGCTTTTTGCGCGGGAAATGCACAGTGTGTGCGTTCAGTCTCGCTCTAGCGTGCGACGGCCTGCTGCCGGTCAAATCGGCTACGAGCTACTTAGCGGAAGGTAGTTATAACGCTGCATTGCGCGAGTGACGGGGGGGCCTGGCTAGACGCTGACGCTTGTAGCGAATTCGCTTCGAGCGTTTGTTTCATGGCCCTCGATGAGGAACATTTTCAAGCGGCCACGCGCCGACGAGCCCACCCCACAAGCAAAGGTTCAAATATCATGATGATCTCCATGAGCTATATAGTATAGCACCTGTGGCTTACCGTAGAGAACCTCCACACGAGGTGACGGAACAGCTGACGTCATAAGGCGAGGTTCACGGGCGAGTAGAGGACGTGTTGATAGGGCGCAGGTGGTACGGGGCTCGCATACGACTGCTATAAGTCGGTCTCTGTCCACTGCTAGTCTCCGCGCCGCGTTCGACGCGCCGCTGCGGTGTTGTCCCTATACAGCCACACCTGACACCGAACAAAATTACACTATACACTATATATACCCTTATTTTGTATCATTCACTTTATGGAACGAAATAGGGCTGATAGTCAGTCTAAACCGTCGATCGACTATAACACTAGGATACACAATCAGCTCTTTAGCAAACGTCCTCAGCAAATGAGCACCCGATTGAACATTTGGGTGCTCTTTTGTATTAATATCATTCGATCCGTTCAACCGCAAACATGCCACAGGGCCAAGTCGTAGACGCGTATAATTTTGTAAAAACTTTATGTCAATTTTAAGACTTTTCTTAGATAGATTAAGCGTCATATGCCACTTATTGGGTTTTGTTTTGTATGAGTCTAAATATACTTGTCTTTTTAGAAAAATAAATGAGTTTAAGTTAACGATACCAGCTTCAAGTGATCACGAATAAAAAAGTGAAATGGCTTACCTGGAAGAGAATTACAATATCGAGGGACACTTGAAGAGCCCCGCAAATCGAGAACTGGAGCGGCGCTTCTCTCATGACGAAATAAGCAGTCTTAAACACGTCACCGCACGTCCACATTACAACCATGCTTACGCTGAAATATATTTAACAAACGAACACTATAGTATGTATATTGTCTATCACAAAAATTACATATGAATGACTGCCAGAACAGAGTGGAATGAAAAAGTTAAACTCGCCAGGACGTGATTTAAACCAACAAATAAAGGACATTCAATTAATACAAATTATTTTCTCGTAATGTCTTTTAAAAATAATTGTGATAGTTAATTAAGATAAGATCCAAACACGGTAGTGATTAAACACACTAACCACCCCTTTATAAAAGATCATCATGAAATAAGTAAGAGCTATAAAAATAAAATGTGTTGTGTTTCATAAAATAAAAGGTAAAGTAAGCCGTTTTATTTCAATAGGTGAGCCTCTATCCCCGCCTTATTTTCTTGTGTTATAGGCGGCGACGGTAGCCACACATACCAGCGTCAGTTCCATTTTGAGAATTTTGACAAAAGAAGACAAAAAATATATAAAAAATTGCAAATTACAAAAAAAAATTGAATTTAATTTTCACGTATAGAACCATGGCCAAAAATAAAGACATGAAGCTCGAAGTTCAATGTTAATATTTTTTAGTTAGGAACTTTTCGTGTAGAAAATATAGTGACAATTTCTTTTTATATTTACCTCATTCCCTCTGTACTTTTATTTTGATGGTTCTTTGCGATTTGCGGTGCACCCAGCATCGCCTCGGTGAACAGAGCCAGGAAGCCAATTAATTCAATAAAAGGCGCAAACTCTATCAACAAGTAAGTGATGGCGGCACCGATCACAGAAAACACCAGCATACAGTCTACGTAGCTTTGGAAGTCTGTCCACGCCCAGAAGTATTTCCTTTCCATGTCTAAAATTTAAGCGGACATTCGTATTGTTCACTGTGAATTTTCACTTTGGCTAGGTTCTCACTATGTCATGACCGGCGAATTAACCGGGCCGGTAAAAGTGTAGGAAAGTCGAGTGGCTGTACAATTTATATGAAACTGTTCAGACTATGCCAGATCCGGCAAAATCATCGCATTCTTGTCAGGCGTTTTGTCATTGCAGACCGGAATAATGTGAACGAACTGGCACAGGTATCCCTGTCCGCCACTTGCCCGCCACTTTGAAGATATGTAGCGGTATGGCGTGAAGTACATTATATACTGAAGCCAAACTTCGATAATGCGGTATCCGATTTAGTGTGAACACCTAACGTCCGCGCGCCGGTATCCGGCAAATATATCGGTCCTGCGTAGTGGGAACCTAGCCTTACAGGGAACATTAATTTGCACTGATTATTTCAAAAAAATTAGATACACTAACATTGACTGAAAGCTCTTGTCGCAAATTGTATTTAGATGTAACATAATATTAGTCAAGTAATTGTTCACTGAAACACCAACATTATAGTTAGTTAATAAGCACATGCTGGTATGGAGTAGCGAGTTTTAATAAAATGCTATGATTTGTATTTATGTAGTATGTAAAATAATAATGTTTATTAAATAACAAAAAATTAATCTTCAAAATATAATTTTTCATTCAATAAAGCATATAATATTTATTATATCTCATGCAAAAGGCGAATGACACAAATAGATAACGTGATATTACTCTACACATGTGACCCCGGTCATTGATCTGTTTCCAATAAAGATAAATGTATTGTAAGCTGTGTTAATACCTAAGATAACTATACAAATGCTTGCCTAGTAACTAAAATAACATTAGTTTTCTAATTCAATACTAAAACACATACACATTTAAGGGTTAGGTTCAAATAGTTCTTTTATTAGTTCTTCGATAGAACTAGTTGGATTTTGTAGCCGAAAGCTGCAGCTATGGAGAAATACTAAACAGTATAAAATCTCATATTAGCAATCGCATTATGGAGAACTATTAGTGTTATGCTTATCAGGTCAAAGAGCAAAGAACTTTTATGCTATCACGTAATATTCAGTTGGCATTACATTGTATATTAGACAGTTAACATTTAGATAACTTGTAAATAATTTATTCAGAATTAATTAGCAAAACAACTAATTTATATTTAAATTTATATTACAGATAATTTTGTTATAAACTTTGATATAATAAGGAAATAAATTGGCATAACATATTAAAATTCTTAGAATTAGAATTTTATTATTCATTCTTGTTATAGTTTCTATAGATAGTATTAAACATATTTTCAAGCATATTCTAATATTAAGTAACTATATTAATATTAAGTATATAAAATTTTATTATATTAAGGTATATTATTAAATAAAGTAGATTATAAATACGTATTAATTATATTTTAAGTATTTTTCAATAGACAAAAACTAGAGGAAGAGGAAAAAATGTTTGCTAAAATAACAGCATTTTTAACTTCTGTTTATAGACTTCTAAAATAGATAGATAAAACCTTATGGAAGTATGAACTTCAGATAAATCTTTCCATCATGATTCATTTATATGTCTTAACTTTCTATTTGAAATATATATTTATATACAAATAACATAAAAATGTGTAACTATATTGTGCGGCACAAACATGATGATTTATTACAATGTACACCAAGCTCTGGTAACTCCAAATAAATTATTGCTGTAAAACTGTGACATGAACATACAGTACAAATGGCCACTCACCATAAAATCTATGTGCTTTCTCCCGGCTGGAGATGCCACTGTTGTGGTTGAGCCAGCGTGCTGTTTCATCTGGCTGAGCTGAGCCATTGACACAACACAACAGTATACATAACATGAATATTGCACCTAATGCAATTTTCACAAATCCCCAACCACCAAAGAAAACATAAAATTAAAATAAAATAAAAATTCAAATACAAAAGTTTGAGGAATAATGTAAAACAAAATACAAATTATAGCATTTTAAAAAGAAAAGAAGAGAAAATAATTAAACTACTTAATAAGTTTAAAATAACATTAGTTGTAATATATAAATTAAAACAGGTTAACAAATAATAATAATAAAATAATAGTCCATCATCACAATATTACATAAAAAAATTGTTAAAATATGCAGGTTAATTATATCTAAGCACATAACAATGAGAAAGGCCAAGGTTTTTATCAAATTAATTCAATAATTTAATATTCTTTATATGAAATGTTTAAAGTCCACAAATTTTGTATCAATAGACACAATCAGACCTTTTATATGGTTATTGCAGTATTGAAAGCAAGATTATTATATAAAGCCTGATGCAATTAATTTATAACAAACCTGTAAATATTCTCTCCCGCGCCCTTATTATCTGATTCTTTTTACGTACACTGACACATAAATATATCATTACAAACATGGTTATATTCATTACAATGCTCTGAATCAGTAAAGGAACTTCATAGCGTTTTCCAAACCTGAAAAAAGCAAACAAAAATTTCAATGAACCAAAAGGTATACAAAATTATGAGATAGTTTCTGGAGTTCACTAGCTATGATATTTATTACGGGTGTAGGCAAATATAATCTGAAATGTTGACAAGGCCATTGGATGAGTGTTTAGGGTGATTGCCTTAACACTCTGTCTCAGGGTTCTGGGTGTGATTCCCAGCAGAGTTAACCTTAGAAATGAACTTTTCAAAGTGGGCTCTTGTATAGATTTACAAAATAGAGGCGGTGCATACTGCCTTTTACAGTCATTTGGGCAGCCCATCTCGCGGTACCAATGTTCACTAGAGCAATTCAGCTGGCATTCCAGAGAGTATTTCAGCCAGGCGATTTTAAAGAATATCCCATTATTTCCTTACTATAAATACAATACAAAACATATACATACCAGAACAATATACGCAACGTATTAGCTATGAGTAGAGCTAAACAAACGTAAAGGGAAAAGCCTTCAGCGTCCTGCGTTTTCTTTATCTGTCTATACTGTGGAATGTATGGGGCTACACCTCCTACTATCATCGCACCAGCTGCACTCCATCCCACTACATGGCCCACAGTCAGCCCCAATTCATCAGAGATAATCCAATCCATTCTTAAAAAATATGTCAGTATCGCACAATCAAGTATAGATTCAGCCCAAAATATTTGGTTACTTCTGGTTTCCTACGAAACCATTTAATCGTTACAAAGAATAAGAAAACAATACATTGTTTTCTTAAACGGCGCAATGTAATAACAAAGGAATAAATTATGTACCTATTTTAAAAATAAATCTCACGCACGAAATTAACCGAATGAATCGATCTCTTAAAAACTATTTGTTTTGTTCTGTGCTGTAGAGTCGATCAAACATGGATCCAGGATCAAACCAAGTAACGGCCACAGAATATTGTAAGATATGACATGAAACAATGTGATTGGATCCAAAGAATAATATAACTAAAGAACTAAAATAAACTTGGTGAATGTGTTTTTGATTTAGGGAAATACACAGTACCTATCAGTGCCCTTATTCCCTATACACGGGATATTATATTAAAATAACACCAAATTACAATTACGACAGCAATTCAACTCTTTATTTAAGGATTTTAAGGCGTTCCTGTAGTGCCGCTTGTGTCCTACCTACTTCAAAATCATTGGTCCTATCCTACCTCCATAACGTCTTGAGGTCTCGGCAAGCACTGCGATGCAAGTTCATATTTTGTATATTTTTTTACATCGGAAAAAATAAGTCTTTGTAAAATGTTAAAAAATGAACTTAGTAAGGTTCATCTTGTATATAACTTTTCATGGTTTCATGATGAAATATCTTAGTTTTGTATAGAACATTTTAAATGGCGATTTACTGACATTTTTATAATTATTATATAATAATTTTCTCTCATAATTACAGTGAGAAATATTTCACACTCTCCTCACTCATTGTTAATTGTCAACACAACACACAGATTATGTCACAGTCAACAGTAAAGAGTATATAATCACTGCGTTTTGTGGTTCCTTGGTTTTGTGTGTCAATTTAGCCAACTGTCAATGGTGTCAGTCAATTGGGTGTCAACAAATCACGTAACATAATTAATCGAAAATAATAAATATCATATATCATTTTTTATTATGTATGTTTTGAGTTAAAAATTAAAAAACAGAAGTTTAAGAAGTGCAAAAGAAAATTACTATTACAAATTATGACTGTTATATCAACTCTTTTACCATCATATCGTACTAAGTTTGTTAATATTTTCCCTGTATTATTAAAATGTTCGAAATTTAAACATGCCCGAAGTTATTCTTCTAAAGACACGGGTGGTTTGACTAAAAGCAAAGAAAGAGCTGATATTTCTACAGATGTTCGTCCTCTCGGAGAGAAAATAAAAGAAACAACCAAGACTGTCTCTTATACTGGAATAATTTTGATTGGACTTAGTGCCACAGGCGTAATATTTTACTATGTTTTCCGAGAATTATTTTCAAGTAACAGTCCAAATAGCATATATTCAGTAGCACTTGAAAAATGTAGAAGTGTAAGTATGCCATTAATACACATACTATTTAATACTAATAGATGTTACACAGGTTATGAATACACCCATTGACAATTCCATTTTATCAAATGAGATATATGATTAAAAATGGGGTGTTGCTGTGTTTTAGATACGGTCGTGTTACGTGAATATGAATATGTGCAAGCAATATAATATTTACATAAATCTAATACTAAGAAATCTAAAGGAGCTGAAGTTTCCTAGAACTGGTGTTTCTAATAAAATTGTATTATAGAAGTAAATAGATCATAAATATTTGTATCATATTGTTTACTCCTTAGGAATTTTTTTCAGGATCCCACAGTTGAAGATGCTTTGGGTGCCCCAATTAAAGGTTACGGGGAAGAGACAACAAGAAGAAGACGCACACATGTCAGTCATGCTGTTTATGAAAAAAATGGAGTCAAGCATATGAGGATGAAATTTTACATTAAAGGCATAAGAAATAAAGCTGTTGTTGAGCTAGATATGAAGCAGGTATTTTAATCTTTGATATTTAAGGGCTGGTGCTGACTGACGGTATGACTTGGCATGGCATCCCTTAAGCAACAAGTGCTTTATCACTAAATCCCAGTCCTAACAAAATTACATATATACAACCAACTTCGGAGTATAATGCTAACCTGAATAGTTTTCGCCACGATATGGCTCTGTATTATGGGATCCACGATGTTCTGTGCCATACCTTTAGTCAGCGGCTCTATAAATATATTTATTTATTACTCTATATTGCAGTTGTTTTTATAAGAATTACATATTTTTATTTTTAATGTTTAATTTTCAGAATGAGTTTGGCAATTATCAGTGTAGATACATGTTAGTTCAATTGGATGATTATAGTGGCAAAACATTTATCATTGAGGACAACAGAGCGGAACTTGACCACAAAGCTGATTTGGGTGGCCAGTTACCCGTTCTTACCTTAACATAAAATGTAACATGATGCAATCAACAAGTGTGTCTAAAAATAATAATGTATCATATAGTTAGTTGTAAATAAAAGCTAAATAAAATTGTTAAACTTTTTTAATTTACATCTTATTATTTAATTACTAATACAACTGTCTTTGGTATTCTTTGGAGTTAAAATGAAGCTTTTAATTTTTCTTCCAGGGTACAACTTTCCATGCCATAAGTAAACGATTATTGAAAACAAACTTTTTGATTTGATTAAATACCCAATAAAAAATTAACACAAGAGAGAGATATTGAGGCAACGCCCATTTAAGTTCTTGTAAGATACTCGGAACATAGTTCACTTTCATTTCCGGTACTCTGAGATGAACTTTCAAATCCATTGTTCCCGTGTGACCGTTTTGACTTTTTGAATAAATTGTTTTAACGTGCGTAGATACTGGAAAAAATATAATAAATTTAAATCTTCTTACAATTAAATGCAGGCTACGACTTTAACAACGACCGACGAGAAAACAGGGTATTATAAGTTTGACAGGTGTATGTGTATCTTTGTGTCTATCTATGGAATAATAGCTCCCAAACAAATGGACTGATTTAGATCTGTTTATTTTTCTGTATGAAAACTGACGTGCTTTGAAGATCATCAGCCCATTTACTAGTTGACTAAGGGATTTCACTAACTTCCACGTGTTCGATTGATGTGAAATTTGGTTTACTGTTACTTTCGTAGTATTTCCATGATATGGTAACCTCAACTTGATGCTGCAGCATCAAGTAATCTGCAGGATACCCAACTCCCTCGACAACTTACAGCAGATGTAGCATGTTTGGGCTGAATAGAAAGTCTGGGGTCACTTTATAATTTAAATCATAGCTTGTTATTATAGTGATTAATTAATTACCTTTCCTCGAGAAGTAATTTTCCATTATATAATCAGTAACACTGTTGTCACTGTTCACTGGGGTAATTTTTAATAAAGAACTATTGTATTTGGTATTGATTTGATTGGTTTGGCACGGTAAGTGTTCTATCTGATAAAAAGAGAGATCACCAAAGTACTTCAACCCCGATGGGGGCATTGGAAAATCTCTGTTGATAATAGCCAAACTTTGCATGTGTAATGGGCATATTGTCTGAAAATCATAAAAAATATCTGGATAAAATATTTCAAAATGTATCTCATAATATTGTATCAAATTATCGAAGTATATCAAAATGCCTATGCAACTATATTGATGAACTCACATTCATTTGAAAATCTAATGACAGAATCAACATAAGTGAAGATATTGTCCTGTGAGAAGGTATGTTCAGTTGAAATTGGATTTGTAGTGCATCATTTCTACCATCCCTGTTGTTATCATTTTCTTGTACCTAAAAAAAAGACAAATTTTTATATTGTAAGCAAAATAATTGAAAACACCTGTTTTTTAAATTAAAATAAAGTTCAAAGTGTATTTTTTTAATCTACTTAATAAATTTCTTAGAAATAAAAACTAAAATCATAAAAAACAAATATTGAAAAGATAGCACACTATATAACTCACTTACTATTATTAACAATAATAGAATAATAGTAAAATAAATTAATTTAATTAATGAAAAATTTTAAAGAAATTAAAAATTTAGTATGACATACGAATTGGAGCAAGTTGTATGCTATAATTTTTTTATAATTGCTTTAGCTGGTGCCCGCGTCTTTGTATTTAAAAAATAAAAATAAATAAACGCCAGATAATATAATTATGAGCAATATATTGCCCAACATTTTTATTGCTGTTATAGCTTTGCCAGGCGTTGAATTTTTATTTTTAGATAATCTCTGGAACATTACTTTTTTTCTGGATAAGAGGTAGCCTATTTCATGATGGTTAGTTGAGTAGTTAATGTATGATAGAGAGACAGTTACTTTCACATTTAAAAAAATGTTATAAAGATCTTTTATACATTATAAAAGATTGTTTAAATGTGAACGAGTGTATGGACTGTTGTATACTGTGTTGGCTTCCTAATAAATAAAATTAATAATATTAGTATGAATAGCTGACACTATACAATCATTGTCTAGCTAGACAACCCTATAAAGGGTTTAAGACATCACCCACCATTTCATTATAATCGTAATCTTCCGATTTAAAGATTTTTTTTCCTATAGTAAGGACAGAATTTTAAGACAATAGACATAGGCTAAATATTCCACGTGGGCACTAGCTGAAAATAAAGATCCAATGCTTGGCAAAAGTATATAAGGATATCTTTTATTTTTCAATGCAAAGTCGCAGTCACCAGTTAGTATGTATTCTGCATATAGTCAATATCTGGAATTATAATTTATAAATACTTGTATTTCTGCACAGGCGGCACCATTATAATTTTTATCGTCTACAGACATTGCTTCACTGCATACAATTGGTTGGCTAGGATCTTCAGATTCTGCTATAAGTAAATAGTCGTACGTAAAGTGAACTTTTGGCTGTTCGTAAAAACTATGCGACTTGAGCCAAAATCCTATAATAAAAGAAAACATTTATTTTATGTAGGTAATACAAAGTATATAATTAACATATGTTAATTAATTTAATGATTGATTTACCTCTGCTTCTATAAGCCAGAATAAACGGTAAAACTATATTAACAATTGTAGTTATAAACGTAAACAACATAGCCTTCGATAAAAAGCTGCTTTTATATTGAATTTCCACATTAGTGCTAAATAGCTTATACAGACCCATAATAAATGAGTTTATTTCCTGCGTCTCACATATAGTTATTGGTTGGTAAAAATTTAAAAAGAAATCCTTTAATTTATTCCTTATTGTAAAGCTTTTTGTTTATATAGTTTTCATTTTCTTACAGGTTTGTTATTGTTTGGTCTTTCACTTCACAGCTTGTTTCGTTTGTCGCTAAGTGCCACAGACTATATCAATAATACTAGCGTATTTTGATTATTTTTGATTTAACACAATCTCCAATGACTAAAGACAATCTCACACTGACCCACTGGACAGGGTGGGGTGTCAAATTATTTTTACTCCTATTTGAAAAACGCCATTTTGGCGCTGTATGCTATGGTGGTCTTGTTCGTTTGTTTACTGTCACCAGTCTTGCCAGAAGGTTACTTTTGTAACCTTTTAGGTGATTTTTTAACTCCTCCAATCACTCCAATCATGTTTTCCATTCCATATTGTAATTTGATAATAAACACGAAAAAAATATGTGAAATGGCGAGAATTCAAAGAAAGTTTTGACATAATAAGCGCTTTCCAGTTTTAAAATAATTGAAGAGATGAAAAAAGAAAAAGTTTTTATGTAACACTATTTAAGATCCGGTTGGTTATTTATTAATTTTAATTTTCAGGTTCACAGGTTGATTATATAAAATATAAATTTTGAGTCATAATAATAATAACCGATGAAAAAATTTAAACTCGTGTACTGTATCAATAAGAATAAGTCGAGAAATGCGGGTAAGTGCTCATTTAATGCATCACACTAACATCTATTCCATCAACTTTTAATTTAATACCTTTTCACTGGAAAAAATATGGGAGGTTATTTTTGATTCAAAAAGGTTACTTTTGTAAATATTTCAGGTAACTTCTGACAAGACCCGGCTGGCAACACTGCAAATATATACTCTTTGCCCACCCCGTGCGTGGGTAGTGTATTGTGGTTGTTCAATTTTCATAATTTTTTTTATTTCTTAACATGAATGAGATCTACGTATATCAGATAAAATAATTAGAATTTTAATTATATCGAAGTGATAACGTAGATGTGAATTAAAATTATGAAGATTTGGACATCAGAACACACATTCAAGTAAGTTCTGGGTTCGTATATACATATGTGACGCAACTTTGGTAATATATGGAATTTTTTATTATTATTTTTTGTTTTAATGTTACAGTCATCCTTGGGAAACCGTCGCGCAAGCAGCATGGCGGAAATATCCCAATCCTATGAATCCAGCCGTTATTGGAACCGATGTAGTTGAAAGAAAAGTAGTAAATGGCGTTTTGAACACAAATAGGCTCGTTAGTTCAAAATGGTTTTTCCCTAGATGGGCACAAGCGGTAAGTAAGCATAATTTTATTGCATAAATTGGTATCTTTTTCCTTATTACATAGTATAAATTGCAGTCCCTGCCTGCATCCATCTGTATATCCGCTAACTCTTTCTAAACCACACAAAGGATTTTTTTGTGGTTTTCACTAATGGAATGAGCGTTAAACAAGGATATATAATTTCCAAAAAAAAATATCAATATGTGTTTCCCTATTTACTCTAAAACTGATCACCATGGAATTTCGCATATAGGGTTTCTGAGAAGGATATCACATGCAATATCTTGTCTTCTATTAATAATAATTTAAACTGTTTTAGCTTATTGGAACAGCCAAAATATGCTATGCTAGAGAACAATCGGAAGTCAACCCTGATAAACGACAAATGACACTGAAAACTACCAATTTAACATTTTGTCGATACATTGCTGTTGATGAAACAGTCAGATATACATCACATCCTTCAGATCCTGCTAAAACGCTACTAACACAAGAAGCTGTTGTTACTGTCCAAGTAAGTCTTATTAGTGATTAATAGTGAATAGAATGACTAATATTTTTAGTAAATTAATGTATTATTGTGCAATTGCATTTTAAAAAAATATTAAATTTATTGAAATCACCTTAAAAAGAGAAATATGTAGTTCAATGTCTAAAATAATACAAACAAGTAAATATCTGTTAAAGCATTTGGAGATCAACCAATTGGCAGTAAATAATAAGCAGGTGGCTTCATTAGCTTAGCAACTCAAATTTA
The DNA here is from genome assembly GCA_936446665.2 of Synanthedon andrenaeformis. Taxonomy (NCBI): domain Eukaryota; kingdom Metazoa; phylum Arthropoda; class Insecta; order Lepidoptera; family Sesiidae; genus Synanthedon; species Synanthedon andrenaeformis. The sequence continues at coordinate 11,007,822 of OW387777.2, read as the reverse complement.
CATAACTGCTACCTTGCTTTGTACAACAACTACAGTAGAAACTGAATATAACAATTTTGTTTATAACCACAGATCAGTTACAATGACTAAATGGCAAGGTCCCTGAGAAATCACTTTAACTAATTGTAATGGCTTATAATGTCTGTCTGTTTATTACGACCAATTTTTGTGGTCCATTGAAGGTGACTGTAACCAATTTACATTGCATATCCAAAAGAAACAAATAAAGCTCTTTATTTTAAATTATCTAATATACCAAAATTTTATTAAATTTGATATTATTCGCAACTTTATTGCTGATATTGGAGCAAACACATCTGAACAGTTATTGTAGAATTGCTTTACATGACTATTTACTCTTGACAATCATTTCTTGATAAAGCAGTGATTTTCCTATTCAATAATACAAATTAATATTGAATGTAAATATTGTGATAATATTATATAATAATTATCATTTTACTTGCACCTATTACAACATACTGTAGGTATTTCCTACTATAGCATTTAGGGGGAGTTAGACAATGACAATCTAAGTAGTTGGTTATTGGAATGCTGTATGGACAAAGTTCAATTTTAATAGTACATGTGTTTTACTTTTTAAACTGAAGGTCACCTTCACCTCTGATAAAGTATTGTGACGCCAATAAATCAATTCAGATAAGATTGTGTGTGTGTGTGAATTCTTATAAATAAAATAAGTATTGGCAAGTATTTGGTTTGGCTCATGGGATGCCATTTGTGGAATGTGGATTCAACAATCACCATCCTACTTCCTACTAATATTATAAATGCGAAAGTATGTGAGGATGTATGGAAGATTGTTAGTCTTCAAAAACGGCATAACTGATTTAGATGAAATTTAGCACACAGATAGTTTTTTACCTGTATTAACACAAATTTTTTCGGGATACTATTTACCCTGTTGTTTTTTTTATTATTAGCCAAAGGATAGTCTAAAAATATAAAAAATTAGCGCCACAGTTGCCGTGGCGGCACCACCGTCGTCACAGCGATAAAGATGTAGAAATTTTCTCAGGTGTTACCTATAATAAGATATGATACTGGCTTTTCATACTCATGAAGTAAAACATATTAACAGTGCAGATTAAAAAAGTATGAATGTTTTTTTTTTGTTGCAGGGTGTACCACTTAGTAGTGTAATGGAAGATTTATTAACAAACAAAATATCATTAAATGCAGGAAAAGGACGACAGGCCATTGAATGGGTAATTGGCAAATTAGATTCTGAAATAAAAGAACTAGCAAATTCAGCTTGTAAAAGTACAGACGAGCTTTTGTCGCAAACAAAGAAATCTATCGATGACATAACATCTACTGCAAGGAGATCTATGGATGACATATCATCGAAAGCAAAGAAATCTTTTGATGACATTGAAAAATTCACAAAGGGCAATGCTAATCAACGAAGCTGAAAAGGGGAGTCATAATAGCAGAATAACAATTTCTTTAAACTGTATATGATAACTAAATTTTGTGTTTTGGGATTTTCAGTAAATTTATTTATTGTATTAATAAAATGAAATATGTTTTGTACAGTAAATACTGAGTTGGTTCTGCACCAGTTTGTGAAAATAATGCCTATATGACAGTATTGTCGACCTATCTTCTAATAATATAAATAAGATGAAAGAAATAGTATAAATAATAAATGTTACAAAATTACACACTTGTGATGTCACATATTATTTTAATAAGTATTTCTTTTTTAAGTTAGTTTTCAAAGCTTGTAAAAACATATATAAATGTATATTATGCGAAAATGTGAAGACCCTATTCAACAGACAATTCACCTTTTGTTGTTCCCTTAATAGCAATAAATTTCTGTCATCAAAATAAGGGTAATGTCTTTTATTCAAACACTTACAGTGTACAACAGATTTGGAATAAGACCTAATTAAGAGAGGATACTCTTAACATAAAATAATTTCATTAAATTAGTAGCTATTAAAGTGCCATGTTGGTATTGGTATTGAAATAAAGTTTCAAGTTGAAGTTTTATGCAAAGGTCTTTATTATGATTTTACATGTACAATACTATTATTATGATACATTTATTCATTTAAATCTTTAGTTTTACAATATAATCACCCCTATTCCGTATCATCCACTTTATGGATAACGCAACTGTTATAGACATATTAACCTTTAAAATCAATGCGATATGTCATTTTAAAGGTTAAATATGTATAACGGTTGCATTATTCATAGTCAATGATACGGAATAGGGGTGATTATCTACGAAAAACTTAAAACTAGATTGCCACAAGAGGGGAAAGGCCCAAGCTACTGGTGGTTAGGGCTGCAGAGTGAGCTGGAATCGGTCAATAACCACAATGACAGGCTAATTGGCGACAATAGTCCTGTCTGTGATTATTCAGCGGTCCCAGTAGTGTAGCATGAGCATTTTTGAGAATGTGTTGGCACGTACTTGTAGTACAGCACCTCACTCAATATGGCCATATTGAAGGGCAAGTTGCCGATGAATGATCTTGGTGTTGTCTGATACTGGTAGCTCAAATGTTAAGATTTTACACAACATAGGGCCAAGCATCAAACTGCGTTTAATAATTTTACACAACTTAATAGGCAATATTTGCATAAATTCCTTTGTAACAAATTTAAAGAGGACAATTACTTAAGTTATCATGTGTACAGTAGAAACTAGATATAACAACTTCCGTTAAGACAGATCAGCTACAACGACTAAATGGCAAGGGCCCTGCCGAATCCCTAATAACAAATTAATATGGTTTACAATGACTAATTATTACGACCAATATTTGTGGGTTTTTGAAAGTTGCTATAAGCAATTTTCACTATATTTAGTTGGTGACAACAAAAAATTGACATTTATTGACTAACCTATATAAAAAAGTATGAAGAAATAACTTATTATTGCTCAACAATATAGTCTGGTGGGGTAAGTGAAGTGACGAGTTTTTAAAGAAATTTATTTAAGTACATACATTTTGTTTTTAAATTCATTATCTTCTGTTTTATACAAATTATAAATGTTTGTGACATCTAACAATGACAGTTATGTTTCACTTATCCCAAATCGTATTTTTCTAGTTTATTTTTAAAACAGCCTATGTGGATTGAACAAGATACACAATAGAAAAACAAACTGAAATTTTGTTTTAATCAAGTTCATATGTGCATATACACATTATTTTAAGACTTCTGGCGACTGTTTCACTTACTCTTGTACCATGGTCTATAAATATGTTTTGTTTTATCACTTATGGTAAGATTAAAGTAGTAAATGTAATAGTACCATAAAAGGCTAATTCAATGAGAGTATTTTAAACTGATTACTGCTGAAATTAAGAGTTGTGTTCCAGTGTTAGATACCCTTACATTAAAATGCAAGTAAAGTATGTTTCATTTACCCCACCTGACCATACATAATTTATAACTTGAACCTAATTCACTTATGTCATATAAAAATTATATTCTCTATGTACTAGTTCCTGATGACGTCATATTGCCATTAGAGATACTGTTTGATGAGGATGCTCTAGTAGAAGTTGCTAGATGTGACGCTTTAAGTCTGTCCAGCTCATTGACCCATGAACGGACATGCTCCAAACGATGCCATGCCATTTGTAATACCTTCTGTGAAGCATACCCAGAGCCCTCATGCGGTTGTCCAGTCGACACTTGAGTCAAATAATTTATTTGATCGCTTAATTTCGATTCAACTTGGCTTAAAGTTCTAAAAAACTGAGATGTATTGGACTCTGCTTGTTTTTGGCTTGACTTCTCTTTGCTTAATTCCGACAGTGCTTGAGCTAAAAGCATTAAATGTTTATAATAAATTAAAAAACCCACAAATACAGAAATTTCTTAAATCATTGATATATTTCATTGCTAACCTGCACACTGTAGGCAGGTTATGATATCTTTTTCAATATCATCCAACACTTGAATTCTTTCCATAGGGCCGGCCATCATAAAGTATATAATATCTTGACGCTGGACAGGGTCAAGATTTTTACCGTGCAACTTAATATTTTAAATAAACTGTAAATAAATCTTTTTGTCACAATAATAAATAAACTAGCTCATAAAAACTAATAATAAGTCATACCGTGTACGTAAACAGTGTTGCCAACCATTGCCAACTCGGCTATCTCAAAATATGCTAAGCTGGAGTCAAAAATATGCCAAAATATGCTAACTTGAAAATTTAAAATGCCAAAAAAAAATGCTAAAATAATTTTGAGTTGTAATACATTTATTGATTTATTAATGAAAATTATTGAAAAAAATAGAAAATAACAAAAATTGGGCTCTGTTCACTCCCTTGGTAGGGTTGCCAACTGCAAAAATAAAATACCAGTAAAAACGATAGACCATAGAGGTATAATTAATAACAAGAGTGCGCGCGGCGCTTGTTGTCCATTATACCAAGTGTAAGCAGATGTTCTATAGATACTGATAGATAGATGTAGCGGTTGAATAGTGATGTGCCACGATTGATATCTGAGCGTAAATGTCAGTACTTAATTAGTTTAAGTATTAGGTAGGTATGTATTTTTTTGTATTATTTTGTCGTACGATCTTGTATGTATTATTTTATTATATATTTGTAGGTAAGTAATACGTAACATAATCATGTAGGTAAGTATTTATAAATCTCATATTTTGTAAAACTAGAATAAAATAATGATTTCAAAGTAAAGAAAAATTTATATGTTGGCGATATTCAGACGTAAGCAATATTTAACAGTAAGCAACCCTGGCAACACGCCTGGACGACAGCGGGGCGTAACGACGTGAAGGGCGAAGTAGGTATATAAATGGCGGCGTTTGGGACGGTCACGTCCTGTGACGGTTACGTCCGGTGACGGTTCCAAAGTCCCCTCAGGACTGAACCATACCCATCTCGAGATGGAGTTTTAGTGCGCTAAGAATCCCACATAACCTTATGTCATTTGCATTGCATGCAGCATTTGTCATAAGGTACTTTTCTTCGCTCGTAAAAAAAAGTCAAAGAAGATTCCGTTCTACTGTTTATTCTGTGTTATTATTTATTCATATGGTCATAGATAGATATTTACTTAACCGTAAGTATTTAACTTCACTGAGTATATTACATACAATTCAAAAGTTTTATTTTAAATATTGATCCATCATTGGTTAGTAGATAATACAAACAATACTTACATATTATTATAACGGAAGAAATCATGTTATTACATAATATTCGAGTACAACGTGGTACAGCACTATCTTCAAGGTTGAGGAGGTGTGAAGCGGGAGGCGCGGAAACGCGTCCGGAGGCGCGGAAACGCGTCCTGCGTGGACCCGCCCCCGCGCCTCCCGCAACCTCCTTTCTCGCCATGAGTAATTTTGTTAAAATCCGTGTTTTCTAATCAAAATATTACTTACCGATGAAAAGAAATATCATTGTTCTTTTTATTTTGCTTACGTGAATCGTTCTTACAGCTTGCTACTGCACATTCACCATTATAACATTAAATTTAAATAAATATCGGTGGGAGAAACTATCAGCGCGCGTGACATTTATGACTAATAGCGTCGCCATTGCAATGTCGATACTGTTCAAACCCGTGCTTACAGTTCATACTCGCTAACTAGCACTCTATAGCTTGCTAGCTTATATAAACTCTATGCGATAGACCCTCCGGTTGAAGCTGGCTGCGGTTTTTTTTTTATCGAATGAGATACAAAAATGTAAAAGATGGAACTGGGAGGATATGCCCATCTAGTAACAGTTGTATCCTTAGGAATTTAACTTACCAACTACGAGAAACATGTATCTTATTAAACATATTCTTAAAGATGTTTTTCCTTGTCTTAGGAAATAAAAAAAAATGCGTAGCACCGTGAAGTACATGGGATAGATAGCGCTGTCACCTCCCTGGACGCGACTAAACGGTGCGATGTGTCGATGTACTTTTAATCGCGCGATGGTCGCGTTGTTTATGGCATTTTGTGAAAGAAATTCCCCAGAGGAACCAGTGCTATCGACTCGGCTACCATAAAAAGTACGGATTGAACTGAAGGGAGGTTCGTTTTATTTTTACATTTATTTTGCATTATTTTCAAGTCTTATAAAATTATGCTAAAAAAATATGCTAAGCACGACAAAAATATGCCAAATTTAGCATATAATATGCTAAGTTGGCAACACTGTTTACGTTTACGTTACGTAAACCGTAAACGAGAATGAATGAAAATGAAATTGAAGCGTTCTTCTGTCAGTGTCAGCCTCTCCGACTGATTTATAAAAAAGTGAGATTATTGAAGTGTACATTTGTGAACAATAGAATTACCAAATAAGTATTTACCTTTAGTTTCCTTAAAAACAAAAACTATTTAAAATAATATTATCCTCTCCTTCCGGTTGTTCGTAATTACTTATTTGGTAATTCTATAGTTCCAGAATCCTTTATCTAATAGACATTATTATATGTATAGAGACCACAGACTTCAATTTTATAAGACAGGAGAGACTGGTGGACTGATAGAAAGGAAGATTCATCATCAGTGTTGCCAACTTAGCATATTATATGCTAAATTTGGCATATTTTTGTCGTGCTTAGCATATTTTCTCGGCATTTAGCATAATTTTATAAGACTTGAAATCGACGAGTCTTCTACAAAAATATCTTTCAAACGATCAATGGTAGCTCCGATCCGTTGGCAATTCAGTTCTTTTTTTGTACCCACGCACTAATGTGTTGCTCCAAGTTTTACTGATATTTAAATAGAAAATAAGAAAATGTTATTAATTATGAACTCATTAAGTAGTTAAGACATGTATTAATAACCATTAGTAGTTAAGTTAATTTAAACATGTTAAGTACACTGTTTAGGAGTGCAATTTAGATTAGTCAATACACTTGTTATTTATAATTATCATGTATATAATTGTATTCTGTTTGTGTACTTCATCAAATAAATAAATAAATAAGATGTGCAATACTCGATGGATATCAATTGAACCAGCGCAGCGGTGAGTCGTATTTTTCGACGGATGGCATGATGGCCCCTTTGTGATATAGATTTTATTTTGTTTTCTCGGCCAACATTTCTGCCATGCCGATGCGTTACTTCCAAGATTCATCTATTTTTTTTATTTCCTAAGAAACAAGGAAAAACATCTTTAACAATATGTAATAAGCTACATGTTTCTCGTAGTTGGTAAGTTAGATTCCTAAGGATACAACTCCCAGTTCCATCTTTTATATTTTTGTATCTCGTTCGATAAAAAAAACCGCAGCCAGCTTCAGCCGGAGGGTCTATCGTTTTACTGGTATTTTATTTTTGCAGTTGGCAATCCTACCAAGGGAGTGAACAGAGCCCAATTTTTATTATTTTCGACTTTTTCAATAATTTTCAGTAATAAATCAATAAATGTGAGTATTACAACTCAAAATTATTTTAGCATTTTTTTTGGAATTTAAAATTTTCAAGTTAGCATATTTTGGCATATTTTTGACTCCAGCTTAGCATATTTTGAGATATCCGAGTTGGCAACACTCATTTAATTTCATTTTCGTTTCGTTTATCGTTGTTTGACAGAATATTGAAATTACTGTTTATTTAAAATATTGAGTTAAATGATAAGAAATATTTGCCTGTCCATCGTCGAGATATTATATACTTTATGATGGCCGGCCCCATGGAAAGAATTGAACTGTTGAATGATATTGAAAAAGACATCATAACTTGCCTGCAGTGTGCAGGTAAGCAATGATTTTTATTGTTGATTTGTTAAGAAATTTCTATATTTGTGTTTTTTTTAAAAACTCATTATATGTATTCAATATTTTTAGCTCAAGCACTTTCGGAATTAAGCAAAGAGAAGTCAAGCCAAAAGCAAGCCGAGTCCAATACATCTCAGTTTTTTAGAACTTTAAGCCAAGTTGAATCGAAATTAAGCGATCAAATAAATTATTTAACTCAATTTTCGTCTGGACAGCCGCATGAGGGTTCGGGCTATGCTTCACAGAAGGTATTAAAAATGTCATGGCATCGGTTGGAGTATGTCCGTGCAGGTGTCAATGATCTAGACAAACTTAAAGCGTCACATCTAGCAACTCCTACTAGAGAACCCTCATCAAGCAGTATCTCTAGTGACTATATGACGTAATCAGGAACTTGTACATAGGGAATTATTAACTTTTATATTACATTAGTGAAAATTTGACTAAGTTTATAATGACATGGTCAACATAAATAAAATATTCAAAATATTCATTCCGTGGGTTGTGACATTGTGTGAAATTGTCATTAAATTGTTATTATTTGTTGTATTCCAAATTGTGTTTTTCTTCTTCTTTATAGTGATTACTTTTCGTCACTAAAAGAAATTTAATAACATTTCGTCAACATTCATTTTGATTGGCCATTCTATTAATTTGAGTTAACTGACTTGGAAGGCCTAGACCATTTAGATATGTTTCAGTAAAAGTCAAGCACATATTTTGTAGATTTCAGTATTGTTAATTTTTCAAGATAAGGTAAATAGATTTGAATTACTGAAGAGACTGAAGAGAAAAAAAAAAGAGGACATAGATAGTCGAAGTCAGTGAATGTGCAACTGTATGTTCAAGCTGCACTGACATGATGTATACATGTAGTTGGAGTTAGAAGGTTGTTTAGGATTGATAATTGCTTATAAAGAGTTACAATTAAATCAATTTTGGGTGGTACAAAGTACACCAGATTCGTTAGTAATACCTACCTGCATAGTTTCGCTAGTGATTGGTAGGAAAAACTTCAATTCAATTATTTATTGTGAAATCATAATGTATAAAGATGTTATAAAATTTATAAAAACCAGTGTTATGGACATTTTCTTATTATGTTATTCAATTTCATAGATGGTTGCTTCTGTTTTTTTTTAGTATCCTGAGTTACAAAATACTAATAAATAAACCCTAGCACTCATAAATTATGTATTTTATGTGGTTATAGTTTCCACATGTCAAGTTGCAAAATTGATACAAAATTAAAGGAATAACCAATTTCTAATTTCATTATTGATGGAATTGGTATTATTAGAAATTGGTAAAAAATGTCACCATGCCTGAAATATAGTGTATATTATGTATATTAAATACCTAAATACAAAGTGGTTGCGAATTCTGTAGACCGCAAAGTATTAATTCAATTGCACATGAAACAATACCTACTACACATAAGGAGTGCTTCAAGCAAAAGTAAAGATGTTTTTTAAAAAGATTATTGATGCCTCTAAAAACAACTCAGCCCATAGATATGTGAACAATTATCTGGGTGCAGGCAGGTAACTTCAGGCTCAGTAATAGCCACAAACTCGATGCTTGTATATATTCTGATAATGTTCGACGTTACAATGTAAATGTGGTAGACTAAAATGCGCAAATGGATTTTACTGGAAACGCGGTGTGTTCGTCGCGGAACTAGCTTGACATATTGTGTTCACTTTGATTGAACACTAGCAGAATACCGTCCCTGATTCCCTCCCACTATATTTGAAAAGGTCGCCTCTATCATTTGCGAGCCTCATACTTTCCCCTTGTCTAGATAGTTAACATCACGGTTGCTAGTTCGGCGTCAATCAAGAATCCCTAGCTTCTTGGTTGACGTTTCCAAAGATATCTGACAGATGGCGCTGTAGGCTAACGGGAATCGATTCCCAAACCTTCCACTTTTGGACATTTTACATGGCCTCGTGTGTAATACCTGAAACAGGAAAATAAACTCGCAAAAGTAGATGTTTACGATCTCGGCCACCTGACCACATAAGTAGGAGAGACATTGACGTTATTTTTACTTCACAAAAGGTATCTTTAATTAATCTCATGAATTTTGATTATAATCAGAATCTACAATCCTAAGAGCTGTTGGTAAGGAAATTTTGCACTGATTAAATACACTGACTGCATGAGCAATATCTGGTCTACTAATAGTGGTAAAGTAAATTAAGGAACCTATGAAGTAAAATAAGGACTTCTTTCAGCTCTTTTCCACTTTGACTTGACTTTCCAAAGATAGCTGACAGACTACTTGCTAATGGGAACCAATTCCCAACCTCTTGTGTTGCCACTTTAGGACTGCGACATAATATATTCGAGGAGCCCGTTGGTGCTTGCCTTAGCAGTCTGACTCAAGGGTGCCTGCTTTGATTCCCGGCAGTGCTATCTTTGAAAATGGAATTTTTATAGTTAGCTCTAATCTGGGGTTAATGGCCAGAGCAGTCGTGAATTGGGCAGTACTGGCGGTAGCGACCACCCTCTACAGAAAGATCACCGTGAAATAACAGCATTATTTGAGTGTTGTGTCGGTTGTATTGCGGTGAAGAATTAAGGAACGCCACAGTTCACTTCCCTAATCTGGTTTTGCTTCTGTTATTGGGCGACGGTAGCCACCTACCATTAAAAAGTACATAGTTTACAAAATTGCAATTCTTTACAATGCCATGTTACACTATTATTATTTATTATTTATTACCAACTATGTTGTTATTAACATTAATTGCAAAGTTATTATTAATAACACATAATAACAATTACCTAGGTTCTTTATTAAGGTTAGTACCTATACTTTTTTATTTTATATTGGACTACTAAAAAGTATCCTTACATGATAACTACAGACTAAAATATGGTAACAATGAATATCAGTTACTTACCAGGTTTTATGTGTTATAACAATAGGAATGTAATAAAATATGTTACTTACTTTCAACTCGTATTTGGGTACAGGTAAGTTGAAATTAAGTTTAAACTAAATCATTCTGTTAATAATATAAACCCTGTTCATTATCTTAAAGTGACTAAAAGTGAATCATTACCCTGAATTATATAAACAACCTTGAAGTATTACATTTAAATAGGTACCTATAGTTATGTTATTGAAAGGATTTAAAAAAATAAAATAAAAAATTAATTGCTGGCAACAAAACAATTGATTATTACAAGGAATTGAATAATTTTAATAATTTCATTAATTAAAAAATTGAATAATTTAATATAGTAATTAAATAACTAGTCGTCAACAATGTTACAGTGGCAACTTGGTATGTTTTTTATACTATCTCGGGTCCGATCGACCTGCTCCTTGATTTTCTCTATTATTAGTGAAAAGAAAATATAGGTTAACCTACTGTCAGGGTTAGATAAGTATACACGAAGGTGTATTTAAGCAATAATAAATGCAAAGGGTAGGCTACTCGGCGAAGCAGCAGATCAATACCTACTTATATGCCCTTTTACCTCGTCATCCTCACTATCGTTTATTGAGAAAACCGTTATTATTGTTACCTATTTTTAAGATTTCATTGTTTTAGTTTTTAATCACATTAACTTCTTGTTGGCATATGGAACCCATTTAAAATACACTACTTCATATGACTGTAGAAAGGTAATTACCTAAGTAGATAGGGATTAATTTTATTAGTTAAATCACGTTCAATTAGACAATAATTATAAAATCTAAGTTAACACTTTTTTACGCGTCTATACTGTCTCGTTTAGCTTCAAATGAGTGAACGCAGACAATTGCTACAGCCAGAACACACTGCTCCGGCGCGGCGCCAGCTATGACAACTGACACCTTAGAGGTGAATGATTTTCGCTTAACTCAAGTTATATAAAGACAGAAAATGATATAAACGCACCATACGCTCTGGTGTGATCACCAGAGCATTATCTCGTTATTTTTAACAAACAAGTCAGTTCAACAGATACCTACCGAGTGCGTCCAGAAGGGGATGTCCAAGTTAGTCTGGCATGGATAGAATGTCTTCAAGTATGACGTCCAGCATGACTGGTATAGGAGTCGGCGGCGGTATCACCGGTCTTGCTACGGGAATAAGTACGTTAAGCTGCAAGGAGCAACACTTGACTATTGGAGGAATGCCTTCGAACTACGTTCCTGGATTGTCGGCGTATTATAATATTTCAAGCTTTTCTCAGCGTCCTGGACAACCTCGTCGTTCGCCGATACAAAGAGCCGGCCCCACTGCCCAATATCGACCAGGGCGTTCCCACAGCACTGGTGCGCTCCACAGGCTCAACCATTCTTTGCGAAACAGTCCCAACACCACATACGCTCATAATTTAATCTGCAAACTTGCTGATCAAAATGAACGGCGTCGTCGCCAAGATACTTTGGACATGATTCCACAAAATTATTACTCCCAGCCTCCGTTGAAGGTCGAATTGACCGAATTTTACTCGCGGGATAATTCTAAAGACCATCATACAGAACAGTATGAATTGGTAAATGACAGTATCTTACCTAATCCAGTTTTGAGACGAGGTCAAAACTTCTACTTCGCCGTGAGATTCGATAGAACTTGCGATAAACAACAAGACACAATTCGAGTTATATTTTGTTTCGGTAAGTTTTATATTAGAATTTCGGAAAGTACTTATAGATTATACTTTTATAGATAGATTTCCTGTATTTTTATACTAATTATGATTTATAACGTCTATTTATAGGACCAAAGCCAAGTGTTACAAAAGGCACACGAGTTGTCCTTCCTGTTAATTTGAACAATCAACAGGGAGCACTTCAGCATTCCCGTGATGTTATCGGAATGGGTGGCGGAATACAACGTTTGCCAGAAACCAATACTAACACATCTTCAATTGGATCTATGGGGACAATGGGTAATGTTGGTACAATAGGAGCAATTAGTGGTATTAGAGAAACCACTATGTATGGCGTACGACGCAGTTCCTTTAGTAACGAGCAGCTTCCTATACAACACAGTCCTTTGAGCCCTCACGGAGCTATGGAGCGCCCGATAATTGAACGTTACGGAGTAACCACCCAACATTCTTCCTTCGGACGTGGCTTCGGATCTCACCATGATTCGTGTAGCGGTTCGACGACAAATCTTGCATCATTAGCTCAGGAAATGGATCGTTGGGATATAAGCGTACAACGTCAGGATGGAAACACTATAACATTTCAAGTACATATTCCCGCATCTGCCCCCGTGGGAGTCTGGAATTGTTGGGTTCAGACTAATCGTCTTGGTCAAGGTGATAACCGCCATGATTACAAATGCGACGAGGATGTTTATATTTTATTCAACCCCTGGTCTCGTGAAGATTCAGTGTACATGGATAACGAATCTTCAAGGAAGGAGTACATTCTTAACGAGCAAGGGAAGATATGGTGCGGAACTTGGCGCCAACCCAAGGGCCGCAAATGGATATATGGGCAGTTCGATGATGTCGTGTTGCCTGCGTGTATGTATTTGTTGGAACGAAGTGGCCTCGAACACTCAGAACGCGGTAACCCGATTCGAGTTTGCAGAGCTCTTTCGGCTATGGTAAATTTCATGAATACGTTTGCAAAATAAGATATTTTGTAAATGATTTTCGTAATAGATGGTGATCGATTTCAATTTTTTTTTTCAGATTAATGCAAATAATGATGACGATGGGCTGATAGTGGGCCGATATGATGGGGAATACAAAGATGGTGTTGCACCTCATGCATGGACTGGTTCTGTAGCTATACTTGAACGTTACTTAGCTGATGGTGGTCGACCTGTTGAATATGGTCAATGTTGGGTATTTTCTGGTCTTGTCGTTACGATTTGCAGAGCATTAGGTAAATAGAATGTATTGTATTTTTAACATGTAGGTATATTTATAATGAATTTACTATTACCTACATATTTGACGTTTATTTTAGGCATTCCTTGCCGTTCCGTGACAAACTATGTGTCAGCACACGATACTAACAAAACGCTCACTATCGACAAATACTTTGACCGAGATGGTAACGAAGTGCCCAATGGGCCGGACGAAGACTGTTACGATTCTTGTTGGAATTTCCATGTTTGGAATGATGTTTGGATGCAACGTCCTGATTTACCTCAAGGTAACAAATAAAGCGAGACATAAGCAGCTATAACTTTTGAAAATATTTTTAAACATGTTTTCAATGGTGGTTTACAGCATATGGGGGCTGGCAAATCATCGACTCAACCCCCCAGGAGGAAGCAGACTCAGTGTATCAATGTGGACCGGCAAGTGTTGAGGCAGTTCGTAGGGGTGAAATAGGATTCCAATATGACACGCAGTTCATGTATTGCCAATTGAACGCTGAACTATGTCACTTCCAAGAGGACGAGAACTCTGAATGGGGATTTGTTAGAATGGCATCGAATCAATACCAGTAAGTTTTTGAAATAAGAAGCACATTTTTCATTTAAGATATTTCATTATTATTTTATAATTCTTTTAGAGTTGGTCGCAAAATAGTTACTAAGAATCCCGGTCGTGAAGATGACGAAGGCGAAAGCGATATGCAAGAAATAACTCAGGAGTATAAGGCAGTTGACAGCACTCCACCTGAACGTCTAGCGGTTGTGGCTTCGTGCCGTGGGTTTCAGCGCTTGCAACAGTACTACGAATACCCTGACCGCAATTATGAGGACGTTTTCTTTGATCTTATGGACATTGATATAGTTCAGTATGGGCAACCTTTTGATTGTACCATGAATATTCAGGTGAGGAATCTTTAATGTTAAACGAAAGAGGTCATCCGTGTCTATGAATTTAAGAAAGTATTTGAATTTGAGAATGTGTTTGCACAAAAACACTATCTCCGAGAGTAAATCTTGCTTTCTATAAGGTTAAAAGTCATCCGGAAAAGATTGCTTTTCTATCAGGGAATTTTTAATAATCTACCTACAACCAATTATTATACATTCCTAGCAGCCGATTGATGAACCATGATTGCACCTAACAATAATTGTTTAGATTTGCAAGTAGGTAGGTATTAGTTTTTATAAAAACAAAATTTTTAAAATTATTATTCATGTTTAGAACAAATCTCACGAAGATCGTACAATTTGGTGCGTGTTAACGGCTTCCTCTTGCTACTACACGGGAGCGATTGTTTCGCGTCTCAGAAGGGCTCAAGGAGAATTTACAGTTCGTGCGGGACAACGTGAAGTCCTTAAACTTCATGTCACTCCTCAAGAATATATGGATAAACTGGTCGATCACTCCATGGTTAAGATTCACGGTATGGCTTCCGTAAAACAAACACGTCAAGCTTGGTCTGACGAAGATGATTTTCCGCTTCAGAAGCCGAGGATGCAGGTTCAGGTAATATTGTAGGTATTGTGACTGGTATTTTACTATAAAGAATACTATGTTTAACACTAGTAACATTTGAACAGGTGAGAAACCAACCATCCGTTGGGCAGGAGTCCTCTGTGACATTTAGCTTCCAGAATCCATTGAATGTTAATTTGACGGATTGCTACTTCACTTTTGAAGGACCAGGCGTGCAGAGACCGAGACAGGTACACAAATTCATTACTTACTGAAAAATATGTGCAGTATACCCAAACATTTTATCCAGTATCCATAAATTTTATGTTTTGTCTATGATACAAAACAAAAAATTCCAGACTTCCTCCTTTGACCTGTATCTTGTTAACGTATGAGCTATAGTCGACCTCCCAGAACTTTGTGAATTCTAGACTAATACGATTAATTGTGTGGCATTTTTATTGATCTAATTGTGTTTTGGTGGCCCCTATATCGGTCCTAATCCCTTAGGAAACCACTTACAGCACCTGTGGCGTTGCTTGTGTTATAGACACATACCGTCAAGTCGACCGTATGAATTTTTCATTTATCTGTGGTACCAAAACTTTAAAAGCATCTAAATCTTTAAAACTTTCTGTAACACTATATAGTAATTGTATATTTTTATGACCACCAGTTGATGTGTTGTATTGGCATTTTTATTGATCTAATTGTGTTTTGGTGGCCCCTATATCGGTCCTAATCCCTTAGGAAACCACTTACAGCACCTGTGGCGTTGCTTGTGTTATAGACACATACCGTCAAGTCGACCGTATGAATTTTTCATTTATCTGTGGTACCAAAACTTTAAAAGCATCTAAATCTTTAAAACTTTCTGTAACACTATATAGTAATTGTATATTTTTATGACCACCAGTTGATGTATCCGCTTGGTGAAATCGATTTTTGTCTTTTCAGATAAAATTCCGCGATGTGAAGCCAGGTGAGTTCGTGAACTATCAGGATAAGTTTATAGCTCGACGTACTGGTGAACGTCGTATAGTTGTGACTTTCTCGTCCCGTCAATTGGACGAGATCTTTGGCTGTACGATGGTGAATGTGCGCGGCTAGCTAATAGCCCCCCAGCCCCGAGAACAATCTCCGGGGCCAACTTCTTTGTTACAACTGGACCGTTCGATCATTTCATACACCGTGCCCGATCAACATATATACGTCCAGGAGGAAGAAGTTGTTATGAAGAAATCGCCCGCGTTGCCCTAGTTAGCGCTAATACTTACTTAGTTTTCAGAGAACTATCAAAACAACTCTATTAAAAGCATGGTTGTATACCTCAGACCAAATAAAAATTAGAATTTTGAGACAAGATAGTGAAACCGGTTTTAAAAATATTTAGGTGTGGCCATAATAATTCATTTTTATTGGAAATATTTGTTTCCAAGTGTGAAATATTGTGATTGAATCTTGGTTTTTATTTTTTTGAAGACTTTTTTACATCCTTTCACTACACAATTCGGCATTTTGCGGCGAGGCGCAGTTTGATTGAATTTGTGTGCGTGTAACAGTGTTTGTACATGGCGAAGGTATAGTTTTACCGGCTTTACTCTGCCGTCAACAGGGCTCTATCTTTAGTTCTTATTTTATATGAGTCGTACACAACAGTTTGGTATTTTGATGATATAGATAGGAATTAGTTCGTTGGACTTTTTGGTACATTGCAACCAAAAATTTAATGCACGCAGGGGACATAAAGAAACGATATTTTAAATTTAAGGAACATATGAAACGATTACGACGAAAACGGCTTACGAAAACGGAACAACGAAAGATACCTACTTACTTTTGTTTTTTTTTTCACTTGCACGATTTAAAAAAAAAAGAAAATAATAATAATAAAATGAACACTGTTTTGTATCACAAGTGTGTTTTAGTTTTAACCAATATAATAATATCCGTTATTTATAAGTGCCATTTATTATTGCTGTATTTTTCTCTTTAAACAAGAGTAAAGACATTGTGTTTCTTTAGTTTAAGACGTAATTATTTACAATTATATATTTTTATTTTATAATTTTTATTTTTGATATACTTTATATAAATTTGTTTTGCACGGTGTTTGTGTGTTTTTTGGATCTTAAAAAATAAAGCATTTATTATAATATTTGTTTTATTTTCTTTTATTGAATACTGGTTAGTCCACTTAAATCTAGAACCATAGAACCAAATAATGACGAATTTGCATACATATCGATGGAGTAGAATAACTCGTCAGAGCACTTAAAATATTATACTTGCCGTCTGTATTTCCGAGCTCATTTTCAAAGTTCGAGTGAATAGGTATCTTCTGGGTGAGCTCATTTCATCATAGGCCTCATCTTTGCTACACAGCTTGATGTTGATGTTAATACCATTCTCGTTTATATAGATTTCCATATGTCTGAAGTAGATATATAATTCTTACTAATAGTCAGTCAGTTGTCGATTGGTTTTATGAGTCATGAAAATATGTAGTAGGTAAATACTTATGTGTAATTTACTTTAATTGGAAATAGGTACAAACGATATCATTGAATGAAATGAAAGAGTCATATCTACCGGTAAGAGGAAAAGTTTTATAGAATTATAACTTCTGTACCTGTACCAGTTAAATTAGAAGTGTTCGTTTAATTTAACCAATTAATAATGAGCCTAAATTTATCCGATTTTGTTTCTTGTTATTATAAATTTAGCACATTCACTTATGTAAGTACATGTAGAATGTTGTGTTTGCATTATTTTCCATAATAGTCTTATGGGGGAGACCTAATGTCAAGTAGTGGATATCTTGTGGCTGATATGATGATATGCTGATGATGAATTTTATCCGTTTTGAAATCGCATTATATTTATAACATTTTTTTAAAATTTGGTCACTTATTTAGTAACAATAAGTGACGAAGTAGTTTGCGTCTGTTGTATAAAGTTGATTTTGAACACTCACACCTCTATATCACCGTGATTCATTACTATTCACCACAACCATTATTATGTCATCGAGGTCAGGGGTCATACTTGGAATCCCCAGTATTCGCCAAATCGGTGATAAAAGGGTCTTAGGGCGACGTACGCGACGATGACCAAGTTCGACAGATCCACATTATTCGTTTGACACAGTTCAGACGAATCAATCTCGCAGCAAAGTGCAGACGCGTTAGTGAGCGGCTAGTACTAAAAAATAATTAAGAAGGCGGTCAATGAGAGAACACCTGTGGGCTGTTTGCTTTAGCAACAGCTGATTGTCTTGTTTACATTTTAACAAACTATAAACTCGTCGACCGTGACGGGCATTGAATCGTACAGACACATATTACTTTGCTAGTTGATATCAAAGTGAATATTAAGTGATATTAAAGTATTAATAATTTTAAAACATATAGAAAAAGCTAATAAAAAAAAATCAATTTATGAGTCATTAAGCCGTCAGTTATGGGTGCTGTAAAAAGCAAGCTGCTGGGATGGTGTCCACCTCAGTGTAGCTGTTGTAAACAAGTGTTGAAATCTGGTACCTATGACTTGAAGGAGTTACCGAGACCGCCACGATTGGACAGCTCAAATGGTATGTAAATTTTTCTTATATAAAAATAATAAAACAATATAAAAACAACAGCGAAGCATTCTCAAACAAAAAAATAACTATGGAATGACGTAAAGTCTATTTATAATAAGTAAGTATTAAGGTACCTGTATTAATTAATTTGGTATTAGTAATATCTCAGACATTTGTTTATTTATAAAAAAATAATATGTAGATTAGGTAATTGTTTACTATAATTGTGACAGTTTTAAATAACAAATTACATTATTCGTCGTAAGAATTTTATTATAAAAATTTTAAAAGCAAGTAAAGCAAAAAATTCCTCCTATGACATATTTTTCTAGAAATTGACTCTTTTATTTCAGTGACTGTAATATATTCATTTTTATGTATTTTGGTGAAATCTCTTTTTGAAGTGATTTTAACTATTTTGAACCACGACTTCCATGTTATTTATACTTTATTATAAATTAATTTATTGATTTTTAAATTGTATCTAACGAAACTAAAAGTTCTTTAAGTTTGCATAAAAAATGGTATTTCGCAGAAAGTATTATTAGCATTTCGCAATCGATTAATTGAATTTTGACCTGTAATAAATATGAAAAACATAAATTTTATACTTAATTTAAGCTTGTTTCATCACATAAAAATTACTTCAATCTTCTTAATCTTAGTAATTATTGTTAAAGCGAATGAAATTCATATCAAAGAAATATATCTGTGCGTTTTAACTCTAGCGGTCGTAACTGTGTTCAGAGAACATTAATAATTTAAAATTATCTCTTAAAGTAGAACAGAAATAAAAATATCCCATTAATTTGACCACCTTCTTTTTGAAGTGGATTATAAATAGCGGTTTTTGGTTGAGATACTCGGCACTGTGGCTCTGTATTGTCTGCGTTTGTTCTAACATTTAACACATTTAGGTATTAGGACTCGTTCAAGGCCCATTACAAAATACATCTTGTATTTTGTCGCGGCAAACGAAGAGAATTCTTGACCTACTGTATTTATCCGTTTTGAGCCACCATTTGTTAATACGGGAAATGGTACCTACTAAGTAACTCTTTTTATAAACTTGAACTTTTCTTTGTAATTTTCTTTTAACAGGTAGATATCTTTTTAACTTATAATTTTATATGATGGAATCCGGTCGTGAATTAGGAATATTTAAAAAAAAATGTTATTAAAATTTTACAAATACTTAGTTACTTAAATTTTTAAATGTAATTTCTTTTGAATTGCGACTTCTTAACAACTTAGATTATTCTAAACTGCTTATAGCAGATGCATTCCGAAATTTTATGCACAAATATTTCGCCTGTGATGGATATAAATATAAAATAAATATACATAGGTACACCATGCAACACTATGTATAAGATATGACTTGTGTGAGAAAGAAATATTATCATATTTCGTACAAATATTTTTTTAAAGTAAATACTTACGCATTTAATTCCATTAAATCTATTAAAATTTATATAGCAGTCATATAGACAGAAGGGGACATCGACTTTTATGATATTTAACCTATTTAGATATAGGTACATATATAAGATGATATAGATAGATGATACTTGATTAACCTTTCGTAGTTTGATATTAGGTCGTGTAGTTTGATATAATCGCGAGATATATCTAAGCAACGGAACAAACTCCCACAAAAGTCTGTTGTTTTTCATAATAGGTATGTGTTAAAGACAATAGGGCGGAAAATAGAATAAAACGAATGTATTTACACTGCAAAATCTAAAACGCCAATGAATAAAACGTGAAAATATAAAAAAAATTACAATTATGAAAAGACAGTAATTTAAAATAGAGAATAAAATAGAAAACGGCTACATAGTAAAACTTCAATGTTCGTTAACAGTAAGTACGTATTTCTAATGCTTAGGTTATTTTTGGTTAGTAACACTGTATGAGTAAGTAATATTACTGTTACAATAACAATTTGTATTCGGTACAAACGTGAGATTTTCAGTGGAAAATTAAAAACAATCACACTCGTGCCGGAAGTTGCTAAAACATTGGTCTTGTTTTAACATAGGTACCTACATAGATTTGCTAAACACATAAATCTTATAAATGTAGGTTATTGGAACATTCAAAGCATACGTTTTTTGTATATATTATTATAAGAGCCAATAGAGCAAACTACTCAGTAGGATAGGATAACAATTTTTTAATTATTTTAATAGTTCCAAGAAGTGATTATCATATTTTATATGTGATCCAATTGAAATATACCTACCTACATCTATTACCATTCTGAATTTCTGAGATAAGTCTCATTATTTCACAGTTTCAATAGTGCGAATTTGAACAAGTTGGGAATAAGCTATCTATTTATTTTAATATCAATATTTGCAAGTCTAAGACAATTTCAATAGGTTGGAAATGCACAAGTGATTATCTATAAGCAAGCATAGATATAAACGTATATTCCTATACTTAATACTCGTTACTGCAAAAACTACTCTAGTTCAGCTGCAAGCACTCGGAACCATACTTTTTGTGGCTGTATTAGCTATCGTGAATAATAATACGAACATTTTACTGTTAGTGGGCAATAATATCGTAGATGTGGCAGCCTTACTTTTTAATGTATCGAGCTTATGGAAGATATTCATTTGAAGCATACAACCATTTTGTTGTAATATGATAAATACAAATCTTTTATCCAAAATCTTATAGGTAATCATCTTCATATGCAACTTTGATACCGAAATTTAGACTTAAAAAACTTAAAACTGTTAAGTATTGCTTAAAGTGAACCATGTAAATTAAGAGAAAAACAATAACAAGGCGCTTATTAAGTATGGCAAGGAATGTTACTTGGTTAGTTGACATGTACCAACGAGGATGATGATGACAGTGCGCTCAAGGTGAGCCAGATGATCGTTGCTAGTCTCGGCGCTGCGCCCGCGTATCGATCGACCTACGTTACAATATTCATATACGATACATATATATATAAACAAAGCACTAGTTAGCGCCGTCCACAGTTTATGTAGTTCCGGTACAAGTATGGGATCCTGACATATGATTGACATGACAAGTATAGTATGTAGACTCCTATATTTTTTGAAAACAATGCAACACTTAAATGATTAAAATGTAAAAGTATGTGTGTTTGTTAATCAATTATTTAAAACAATGTGAAGGCTTCGAATGAAATTCCTCACAAAGATATAGATAGGTATATGCTGTGTCTTGTACAAAGATATTGTAAGACACTTTTTCCGGTAATGCGTTCAAACCATCGAAATAGTAGGTTACAACAGGAGAATACAAATAATTTAATAAGACATATTTCGAGAGTAGACACAGATACGATAGTTAGTATAAAGTAGGTATTAAGGCAATAAAGTGTAACCTTCTATTTTAAACCGCCTGAAATTTATCCTTAAAAATCTTCTAATGTAGATATTAATTTTTTGTAAATAATTTTTTTGTGACTACTGATAATATTGCCATAATTTATATCTTCTTATACAATACTAACTGGTGCCCAGGACTTTGTCCGCGTTGAAATTTGAAAAATATATTTACAATGAGAAAATATCTGACATGCTTATCCAAACATTTTTCAGGATGTAAAAAAATCACACGTTAATCCAGGTAAGGTAATAACTAAGAAACTATCTGTGTTCCAAATTTCTTCCAAATCCGTTTAGTAGTTTTTACGTGGAAGAGTAAAAAATATACAAATGTATAACATTTGTAGTTTAATTCCACAAATTATCTTAAAATTAATTTATAAAAAAAGTGACGTTCCTGTAATTTTCTTTGAAAATCAGTGGTTATACCTTTGCAGCTATAGTAAAGACAGGAGACTAGCACAGAAAGGAGCCATTCTCTAATAATATATTCGGGCAGCCTGTTTTCCGTCTGTTGAATTGTCTCGGATTTTTCATTTGCATCAGGCACCTGCAGAATTCGTTATGTTTTGTTTTTCCCGATATGTTAAATAATGACATCACAGAGCTAGATTTAGTTCATAAGTTGCATTGTGGTTGCTACCATAACTGTTAAAATAAAATAAAATAAAATAAAATAAAACAAACACTTTGTAAAATTCCATTCCCAATGCTAATAAGTAATTTAATATCAACAATCTTTACAAATATAAAATAAAGGACAAATCTAAATATTATATTATTATAATTATTATAAATATTTATATAACCATAAGGAAAATTGGTGTCAATAACACTTTAACGCAGGTGTTCACGGGGCATGGTGGATTCTCCGAGTACTTACTTGAATCGCTTCAAGTGCAAGGAGAGTCCATCGTGCATCTGTGACCCAAGCGTTGCGGAAACTGTCCCTCACCTGCTGACCGAATGCCCAGTACACGACAGAGATAGGATAGCCTTAGAAATTGAAATGGATATGGACATGACGACAGAAAATATATGTAAAATGATAGTAAGTGACAAGAAGGACAAGTTCCTAAGCTATTGTCTTAAAATTGCAAAAAGGGTGATAGAAAGAAATAAGACGTAGGATGTATATTGTATATAAATTTTAACGTTGTAATGTATATAAATTGTAATGTCTTAATGTATTTATGTTCTAATGTTTTAATTTTTCAATGTTTAAATGTTGATATCCGAATTTTATAATATTTTAATTTTTAAACAATGTTTTAATTTGTAAATTTATAATCTAATTTTTTAGTGTTTGTAATGTTTAATTTTAATAAATAAAAAATGCGTCGAGTTTTCAATTACCCAACACCCAATAGCAGAAAGGACAAATGACAAGTGAGACGATAAGTAATGATAAGAAATATAATAGATAGTAAGAATAGGCACATACAGACGGGCATCCCACCCGTAATGGAATGAAAGAAAGGATGGATGGAAGAAAGAAACAGTATGCAGCATGAAAGTACGAGAGGCAAGTGAGCGAGAACTGGTATGAATGAGGAACAGTAGAAATAGGCTTCAGCGCATGATGCTGGAGGGGTTTAAGAAAAAAAATTAAAAAAAAATTATATAATCTAAATCGTATTAATATCATAAATGCGAAAGTTTGTGTTACTCTTTCACGCAAAAACGGCTTAACAGATTTGAATGAAATGTGTAGATGGATTGGATGTGTGCCAAACACATATATAGGTTATTACCAGGATTAACATAACTTTTTACCCTCGAAAAATTTTAGGTTCCCGAGGGATCGTCTAAAAATATAAAAATTCGGGTGGCGGCTCCACCGTCGTGACAAGAATATGCAATAGCAATTTTTAAAGTCCGACTTGTAGTTTCCGAGTTTAACGCGTTTAATCAAACGAACAAACAAACTTGCTCTTCAGCTTTACTAAGATATATTGGTATAGATACCATGACCTATTAAAATTTCAATTGGACATAATTATGAAACCATTCATTCGAGATTGTATAGAAATAAACAATAAATTAGTTAGATTCGATTTATCAACAGATATCAATCTATAACGTTCGGAACGACCTCTAAGCTTACCGCGATGGAACTAAACCTACGCATACGCATTTCATGTTTTTATTGTCTACTAGCGACTAGCTCCCAGCTTCGCCATGAAAAAAAAAAGTTTTATTATTTATATAAAAATACGTAATAAATCATCTAACTGATGGTGAAAACCGTTTCAAAATCCGTTGCGTGGTTTAGGAGGAGTTAGCGGCCATAACAGCCAGACGCGGAAAACATTTTCAAATTATACTATTGTATGCAAAGAAGATTGCAGATTTGGATTAGTTATGTATTTATATGCATATATATTATTATAATATATATGCATATATATTATATATTAATATGCAATTCACAATCATTTGAAATTGATACATGTAGAGTATCATAGTAAAAGTAAAAGTAGAAAAAGTAAGTAATCAGTATAATATAAATTGATCAATTGAAATATTTAGGAATTTTGAAACAAAGTTTTTAAAATAATCCCATTGAAATACTTTTATATATAATGTTGGAAGATGATGGAAGATGATATATTTTATGTAAAAAGAAAAACAATATATGTTGCTACGAACATGTTTTTTATTCAAGTCACATCGTTACAGCATATCAGATTCTATTTATTATTTCTTAATATTTTAAAGAACAAAGAAATAGAAAAGAGTATGTATATAAAGAAAAAGGTATACTATTCAATTAGTACTATTTACAACATATACTATTTATATATTTAATGCCGCGACTTCGACCGCGTCCGTTTTTCTTAGATGGTAAAGCATTTATTCAGAATTTATTGCTCGTAAATATTATGTCAGGCTATGAATTATTATTTTTAAATAGAAAAATCTAATTTTGTATTTAATTTGTACGGAAAAATCGCACAAAATAACCAAAAAAAATCTGTTTATCCGATCGCTATCCTATCTGAGAAGATTGCCTGAAAATTTCATTAAAATCGGTTGAGCGCTTTTGGAGTCCATTTCTCCACTAACTTTTCTAATCCATTCAATGGATTTTGATACGGTTTCCACTAATGAAATGAGCAAAAACGAGGAAGGTACTAACCTTCCTATATAATTTCCAAAACATAATAAACGAGTTAACCATAAATATTATAATATATACCTAGGGATATAGGGGTACACTTCATTTAAACTTTGTGTTTATGTTTTTACAAATGAAAAAGGATTTTTTGAAGCGATTATAAGGATGATGTGTGAAATATTAGCCGTGCGAAGCCGGGGGCGGGTCGCTAGTTAAAGATAAAATTGAAATCGTCTATCGAGGTTCCCCGAATTGCTTGATTAGGTGTTCGTCTAAATTTTTAATTAAGTATGTTCAACTAACATTTACCCATTTAAAATATTCGTGTCGACTCAAACTCCAGTTCCTCAATGAAATGTACAAATAAGGTTTCGCCTCAAACTATGGCCATCATAATATGAAACCAGCCCACACTAATGATTGCATGCCTTTAAATGTAATAGAAACAGATTCTTTTAAGTCATTACGATACCTACTCATGTACGAAGCGAAATCTAGAGTTGTTCAAAACTTATGTTTCCATTATTAAAACTGAAGATATAATCTAGTAATTAACACTTTATTTTTTAATATTAATGATTTTGCAGCTACCTTCGACAGTATAAAACTTTATACCACGCATCTTAGTAAAAAAATAAGCACCTTGAGTTAATTTCACAAATTTTTGGTTTATAAATGTGTGGTTTTCACACAAATTAAAAAAGTATATATTAAATTCCTTACTATTTCAGTTATATAATTAAGTACCCTAATAATATCATACATCGATCGAAAATAAAATACTTATATTTCGAAATGTAATAGAAAAACAAAATGTATATATGCTGTTTTGGTATATTTGGTACATCACGAGTCCTAAATATTTAAGTTATAGAAATACACTTAAAAATCATGTAACATTTTCGAATTTTATCATGGTTGCTCTATGCTCTACTATCACTTAAATAAATCATTGTAATTGAAATTCATTCATGTATTCTCTAATTAAACAAGACAGTGTCAATTGATTGACCTACAGCGACCCTTTACAATTGAAACTGTAGGTACATTCTTATACAGATTGAATTCACGACCATTTTTACCGTACCTACGAGTACCTTTTGTAATTTTATCTCAACAACTTTTATTTACCAGAGGTTGAAGTAAGTTAAACTTTATAAAAAGAAAATTCAGTTCAAACTAAAATTTCAGTGTAATAAATTTGTTTTAACCTAATATCCTTCTTAAGTAATTGACCGATTCAACCGAGTACGATGTTGTGTACATCAAAGTAATTTCAGTGTAACTACTGGGAATAAACCAATAATATATAATTTTTATTATGGTAAAGTAATAATATATTTTTAATTTTATCAATTCTGTCGTGCCTTACCTACCTACTAAAAATTCTTTGATTGCACTCTTCAGTAGTTTTAGAAACTCATTGAATTTTTGAATTAAGTAACCTTGACTTGATTTCAAAGATTTATTTATTATTTCAAAGATTTATTTAAGATTAGAGAATTTCGAGATTATAAATTTTACTAAAACATTTTAAGGTGAAGTCATGAACTCTACAAGATACAGTGAACCGTTCTAACGACGAGCCGTCGGCTTCGCACGGATGTAATTTTTTTCTGCAAATTATGTACACAAACCTTCCTCATTTATCGCTCTTTCCATTAGTGAAAACCATATCAAAATCTATTGCGTGGTTTAGAGGAAGTTAACGGTATTTTATAACATCTATAGTTATTTGTAGCCTTGAGAAATTTAGTATAAGTCGAGCGAGACGGAATAATTCATTCATATATAATGTTTACTTTGACATCTCTGATGTCACCGTTACACGTCTTTGGTACAAGTAGATAGCAAGAGATATATGATGGTATGAGTAACGTAGACCTTGACAATTGGTTCCGTCAACTAACAGAGTCTGTTCTCGATGACGAGATGAAGCTTTTTGCATTTTGTTGATTCAATGACATCATCGTTTGTGTTGGCGGTGCCGGTTTAGTGTTGTGGGTATCGCGGGAACCATCGAACAGTCAATGCCGTCATGTTACAAGGCTTACACGCTTGCTAACACAATTAGCAGATTACGATCTTGGTGCCGCTAAATTTAAATCGCGGTTTAAGACAGGCAATGTGTGCCTTGTTACAATCCTGATTGATTTCGCTATGGAGTACATAAAGAATCTGTGGAGGCATTATTTCGGGAGACGTCGCAAGTACGTCATAGTGCCGTTTCAGCCAGGTAATAATTAAATTTTTAAAATTAGAGGTCCCTTGCAAACGTTTTACCTAATTATTATTTGATAATTACCCTCTACTGTGATTTTCTCTTTAAAGTACAATATTTTCATTTAAAGTACCTAATCGATTATAATTTTTTTTAAAAGTTAATTTAAAAATATTTTAGACGCTTAAAAAGTTTGGCTGCCATCCAAGTGCGATACTATGGACAAGTGCGGTACTATCCAATGGAAGCGAATAAATCGAACTATGATTGATTCAATACTCTAATACCATACGAACCATACCTATATGTGTTTCTCTAAAGATTATAATATGATGATACTAAATCTTTCGTTGCCTTTATAAATCATTGTATGATATTATATAAAGATGAATTAAAATTAATAATAGATATGAGTACGAAAAATTTTTGTGGTAGAATTAATAGTTTTATTAAAGAAAAAATCATAAATGAGAATACTTAGGAAATTTTAGTCATCTTATGACATCAAAACTAGAATATTAAAGAATTTTGACAAGCCCTTTTAATGAGTGGTTAGGGTGATTGCCTTAACACTCTGTTCCCGATTCACGGCAGCAGATTCACGGGTGCAGTGCCCGACAGGGTTATCTTTGTAAATATGAACTTTGTAAAGTTGACTCTGGTTTGGATCTGGAAAGTAGTGGCAGGGCACAATGCGCTTCGTTTAATTTTGGCAGCCCGTCTCGCGATTTAGATAAATATAGCCATAATGTATAGATTACTAGATGGTGACCGCCAGTTCGTCCGCTTTGAAAAAGCAATACATATATCGTCTGAAATCGTTATTGCTATTACACTTAGCCAGGAGTTAGTTTCCTTAATTTTAGATGATCTCTCGGGAACAGTCCTATTTTTCTGGATGAAAGGTACCCTATGTCCTTTCTGATGTCCCAGACAACGTGTATGCAAAATTTCATGGTGATCGGTTCAGTAGTTTTTGCGTGAAAGAGTAACAAACATCCATACATCCAAAAAAAATTTCGCATTTATAATATTAAGTACGGATTAGTAATTAGTACGGATTATAATATTAATATATTTTTTTAGATGTAGTCGACGCGACAAGACAAGGAGTCGTAGCAGTTCAAGGCATCGACTTCTGCGTAGACACAAATGGAGAAAATCATCACACAAGCAAATTTAATTTGATGACTAGAAGCGTCGACAGATGTCTGGTTATCAGAAGAGGACAGGCTTTCAAATTGGACCTGCTACTAAACAGACCCTTCGATATCACCAAAGATGCGGTTTCGTTCATATTCTATGTGTCAGGTAATTTTAAACACCTACTAGGACTTATACGAAATATCAGATATAATCGGTAAGCAATGACTGCTGTACGCAAATTAACTCTTCATATACCTACTCTCATGAATTGAAAAAAAAAAGTGCGTTATAGTATAATCTCGTTAATAACAGTCAGCCCTAAAATGACTCGGAATAAAGCTGAGTACTTGGGATTAATGGCTAACTACAATATTTGTTTATAGAAATTGCATAGAAAATTTAACAACTATAATTCTTGCTATTTCTTCCTCATAGGAAATGAATTCAGGACTGGCGATAAATGCAAAAAGATTAATTAACTTAATTATAAGACACTGGAAATTAGAGCAGTGTAACAAAGAATATTATTTAAAATATAAACACTAATGAGATGAGGAAATAATTAAAATATAAATTTAATCATAAGAAGATCCTTATTACGTTTCCTGAGTTTCTTTTGACACTGAACGTTGATTTTAGCTACTATAAAATTTTAAGTAATTACATTTAGTCATTTTAATTAAGTTTGTCTATTCTTTATAGATGTAATTACTAATATACATTTTGTTCAAATTGAGATTGTGAAGTCTAAATTAAGAGCACATACAAAGTTAGTGCTCACCTATTGGTTAGTAAAAATATTTTTCTTTTCCTAATTGTAGCATTCTATCGATTACTAACAAGATATTATTGTTATAACCACAGTTTCCTTTCTGCAAGCTGAGCAGTACAGTCATGTTTATTTTGAGCCTAATGCATGTTAATGAAACAGATGTGGAGAAGCGTGGGCCGTCGGACGATACGACTGCGGCCGTCGCGTTGCTAGAGAAGGGATCCGAAGGTATGGGGACATGGAGTGCAGTGTACGAAGGTCAAATGGACTCCCACTTGATGGTGGCCATCACACCAGCCGCCGATTGCATAGTTGCAGCTTGGCGTATAGACGTAGACACACGGCTCACTTCTGGAGGCTCGTTGAGCTACACACATCCGCAACCGATTTACATACTTTTTAATCCCTGGTGCTTAAACGACACGGTATATATGCCAGGTAAGCAAGAACTAAGTATAAGTGTTTCAATGCTCGATATAGTACATACATCTCAAACATGCTGCTTTACACGGAAGCAATTTTCCGGACATACATATTTTTTCAATTTGTCTTTCCATAAGATTTTTTTTTTTCAAAAAAAAATTGAAATATATTCTAATTGATTTTATTTATCAAAAATAACTTCACTTTAGTAAGATATAATTTTTGATTTCGATAAGCTCGATAGAAGTTTGATAAGTATGACCAAAAACCAAAAAGTAACGACAGTAGGTTATAAAAAAATGAATGCACGACTGCATTTTGCTATTTATTCTTATTCTTTTTACAGGCCACAGTCATCGCGAAGAGTACGTGCAAGAAGACGGCGGTCTCATGTTCAGAGGAGTTCACAATGTTATAAAACCGATGCCTTGGAACTATGCTCAGTACGAGAAAGATATTCTCGAATGTGCACTCTATCTGGTCAGAGAAATAGCAAAGGTGTGTTTATCGATTTCAATTCTATTATGTTAAATATACGGTTGAAAATGGCTTGATTTTATCGTCTACTTTCTTTTACAGGTCAAAGGTCGCGCCAGAAGCGACCCAATCAGGACAGTCCGCGCTTTGTCTGCTGCTGTTAATGTTCAGGACGACAATGGTGTGTTGATTGGCAACTGGGCAAAGGAGCCTAGCGATTATAGCGGCGGCACACATCCGCTCAAATGGGTTGGTTCTATGGTCATCATACAGAAGTACTATGAGAAGAAAAAACCTATAAAATATGCCCAGTGTTGGGTCTATGCTGGAGTATTGACGACCAGTAAGTGAAATTTTCTGTTTATTTTTTTTTGTAGTGGCCCGAGATAGGCAGTGCCATTGCATCTTTTATGTTACTTAGCGGCGATAGTCACCTATGATTTTGACAATACCCGCCAGCCTGCCACCCCTGAAGAAAAAGAAATACCTATATTTTTAACAAATTTCAAATTGAGGCTTAGATTAAGTGTATTTTGTGATAATAAACAATAGTATTAATTTCAATAATAATTAAACACAAAGTTAACCCGGAAATGAGTTAATGAAATACTTAGAAAAAATCCACGCCGATTAACGAGGCGTAAACTTCTTCATACATTGTTAATATTTTAACACTAGAATAAGAAGTAGATAACAAAAACACTACAAATGTCACGTTTCAATATTAGCACTGTGTGTCAATTATAATTGTGTATGCTATGAATGAAGGCTGAACAGAAGAAATTTGTTTAAGTTTACAGTGTAGATACTTTTTGGGTCTACTTTGGGGTCTATCTACCTATCTTTCTTTACATAATATACCTGGATACCTACTAAAATTTTAATTATAAATCCTTGAATTTATAAAATGTCTCAATTATATCTGTATCGTCTGTGTGCTCAAAGATAACATTCAAACTGATTCAAACTAATAAAATATTTTTATAAGTCATATATTAGAAGTTCTCATCTGACTGACTTCTTCAATCAATTCCAACGTGTGTAAAATAGTTTTTTTTTTCGTATTACAGTTTGTCGGGCGTTGGGCATCCCCTGTCGTCCCGTTTCGGGATACAATGCAGCGCACGACAGTCAGGGCAGTCTGACTATTGATGTTATCAAGGATGAGGACGGAAATACCCTTGATGAGTTCACAAGAGACTCTGTATGGAACTATCACGTTTGGAATGAGGTAAGCATTCGTCATTAAAAATGCTCTGGAACGAATCATCCAACTTTGTAATAATTTCTATATGACTCAAGCTTTGGTCACACGGAGCTAGGTTGATCTATAACCAAGGTCAATTTGTTCGCACTCATTGTTGAATTTGTTTGATTCTTAATTCGCAACTTCATATTTATTTATAAATGATAGACTAAGACGTGTCCCTAATGAATATATTACATACCTACACTTTGTTCCTAGGTTTAGGCTCTATAAAATATTCAAGCCGCTAACAATATTGTAGCGACGTCTATCTACTTATAGCTATGTATAATTTGGTATGTGAAAATTATTTGAGGTAGCTTTCTTTTGTATTACTGCAATACTGTCTTCTCTACATATTCGTTCACATACTTTACAAGTTTTATGTTATTTGTAGGTTTGGTTGGAGCGTCCAGATTTGGGTTCGGAATATGGTGGGTGGCAAGCGATCGATGCGACTCCTCAAGAATTGTCTGAGGATGTATACAGATGTGGACCAGCTTCATTACGCGCAGTACGTGACGCTGAAGTACAAAGGCCTTACGACTCTGGATATGTCTTCGCGCAAGTTAACGCCGACAAGGTTTGAGAGACTGATAATTATTTTACTAAACTAAACTGAATCAACTTGAAAATAAAAATTATTATCATACTAATCATTAATGACGTCAATCACAGGTATTATGGAAATATTCGGGTGAAATTCAGCCACTGAAATTAATAGGACGCGATACGACTTCAATTGGACAAGATATATCCACAAAAACTATCGGGAAAATGGAGAGAGAGGTAATATCCGTATTTATTTGACATACTATTAACACATATCTAATGTTTTTGTAATAAATCACTGACTTAGTGAGCGCCTATAAATTTATTCATAGCAACATTGATGTTACCAATGGAATGATTGCTATTATAAAAGTAATTAATTCTAGCGCTTTACATATTGTCTATAATATAAAAATGAATCCCTAAATGTGTTGCTAAGCCCAAAACTCGAGAACGGGTGGGCTGATTTTAATCCTGTCTTCACTCATGGATAGAGGGATAATCAGGGAAGGTTTATACGTAAAAAAATGCACCCCGGACGAAGCCGGGAACAGGCCGCTATTTCCTAATAAAACTACCTATAAGTGTTCATTTATATACATTATTTACAGGACATAACGAGTCTCTATAAATATCCAGAAAGTACTCGCGAAGAACGTATCACAATGGAAAAGGCATTAAGAAAGTCAGAAAGTATATTTGCTCGGTACTACTTGAACGATGCCTTCAACGACGTCATTTTCGACTTTGAACTAAGAAGCGACATAAAAATTGGACAAGACTTTAATGTAGTAAGTTTGGAATTTTTGTATAATTTATTTTCAAATTATAATATAGAAACTATAAATCCTGAACACCTACAATATTCTTTTTTAAAATACACACTAAATAAGTATAATAATCTTGTACATCGCCATCTATATTATAGGATACGTAACAAAGAGGCTGTAATCGAAGGACATTGTTATAACGTTGTTGATAAAAAAAAATTAAGAACGTACCTCCTTTCATCTCAATTTCATAAGCAGCCAATAAAGCACAATATTTAATTAAATATTTGCAGGTGTTACACATGAAAAACCGATCCCTTACTGATTCACATCAAGTCAAGGGTGTGCTACGAGTTGACACAGTGACGTATACAGGCGTGACAGGCGACGGAGTCAAGAGAGAGGAGTTTGAGTACAACCTTCCACCAGAAGGCAAAAACCAAGTCAATTTACTCGTCACCTTCCACGATTATTTCAGCAAATTAGTTGATCAGGTAATTTGACGATAGTCGCCAATAATAGACACAGAACTGGTCTGTGTCTATTACTAAAATTATCTTCGGCATACTTTCTGCTTTGGTCCTTAGACCTAAAGCGTCACCTGGCTTTCCACGAGCGAGCGTTCATACAAAAACCTATATTTGTTCGAAAATTTTCATATATGTGCCATTGAATGTTTTCTGAATTCATTTGATAGTGTTCAAGTATCTTAAACAAATTCTTATTTTCTTATTTGTTTCTTTATTTATTATTTTCTAATTTTCAATATTCCTGGCACAAATAATTTTGGCAATTATCGTATTATAGTCCAAATGTCAGAATGTCCAAGATGTCCAGTTGTTATAATTACAATAATTGTATTGTATTATAAGTCAATAATCTTATTATTTAATTTTTTTGTAATAATTATTGTATAAGTAAGTAATGTCCAGTTGCTGAAATGTTACAATAATAAAATGTAAAATATTTTCGAATAGTAATTCAAGGAGTTTAAGAAGTGATGAAAAATTCATTTAAATATACTTTTATTAATATCAATGAAATATATAATTAATTAGTTATAAAAGCAAATTTCATCCAATACCCATTTGTGTCTTCCAGGCATCTTTCAACATCGCCTGTATAGCTACAATAGTAGATACGAAGTTCGATTACTTCGCGCAAGACGACTTCCGCGTTCGTAACCCCGACATTAAAATTACGATAGAAGGTAAACCGATGTCCCGGCAAGAGTTTACCGCGACAGTGAAATTGGAAAATCCTCTGCCAATCCCGCTCAAGAATGGAAAATTCTATATACAAGGACCCGGATTAGATAAGCAACTCAAGATTGAACTCGACGAGGTAGGTATCTTTTATTACAACTTACAACTTTCTTTTTGTGGCATAAAATAAAAATTCTTCTCTCTTTATAATATTAGTATAGATAAATATGGCGTGAAACAGAGGGAAATAGCTGGCAGTGTTATAACTCAGCATATGCTATAAACAACATAATTTTTAAATTATGATTGCTAAGTCAGATTAGCTATTAAAAAGATTTATGTAAATTTCTCTAATGACTTTTTTCTACATTTTCTTTAAGAAAAAAGTGTAAATAAGGGTCTACTCTAATTGATAGCTAATGAAATACAAATACGTACTTAATGCTATTTTGTAACACCCAGTAAAATCCAAACTTCTTATGTCCAAAATGTTTTGACAACTTGTCTTCATAATTAAGAGTAATGACTTATATTGTACTACGACCTTCCCCGGCTTCGCACGGATGCAATTTTATTCTGCAAATTATGTAGGTACACAAAACTCTTCATAATGTTAAGAAAAAGTATGCAGAGAAATAGACAGAGGCAGACAGCGACATTTTCTTATAATATGCATTGATATTGATTCACATATTTAATAATGTACAATGAAATTAATATTACTTATATTGTATTTATATTAATAATACTGTTTTTTGCTTTTCAGAGCATAGCACCTGGAGCTACAGCGACATCGGAGTTCAAGTTGACACCGCCATGGGCCGGTCGCCATCAAATCACTGCCAAGTTTTCATCAAAAGAAATTCGAGATATCGACGGCTTCCTCTCCTTCATGGTCTCAATGCCTCCCGAAAGCAATGGTCTTCCACCTTCAGACAGTAACGAAAGTCATCAAATTTAGGTATAAGAAACGTGAATATTTGATATTTTTCTAAAAATGTATGCATTTTAGTTGCGTTTATATTTTTAAAGCTACATTTTACTATAGTTACTAATTTAATTATTTTTATTTTACAACTGCAACTGTATTTATTTTCCCTAATATAAGGAACAGCCCAGTTTTTCATTAATTTAAAAATACTTATACGTGTGTACTCTTTTTCAAGATCATTTTAATAAAATAAATCATTAAGCGCCTATTTTTGTACATAAATTTTCTTTTCATTAATTGTGATCATTTCTTACATTTTTAAAAATAAAAAACAAAAGTTTTATCTTATATTTATTTAATGTGCCTTAAAAAGCTTTAATTTAATGTCCGTTAGTATAAGATGTAAGTTATTAAATAGGAAAACAAAATTATATATTTTTTATTTAAACACCTTTTAAATAAGACCTGGAACTTCTGGATCATCCACGAAATCTCTAGGTGGCTGTTTTTCATGTAATTGAAATCTGGGATCAATGTAATCAGGGGTTGTTTTTCTCTGAAATAATTTCGTAAGATCTAACACTTTATCTGGTGGACCTATTTCTAAGAATTCCCTTTTATTCTGTCCTGAATGACAATCTTCAACTTTGTGTTCTGTGTGCAATTGAGCTTTTGTCTCGACTTTAGTTTTAGGCTGAATGGCCGTGACGGGTACGTTAGCTTTTGGCATAGTTACCACTAGATGGCCGGTTGTTTGCGATCGTACCGCAGTTGACTTCGTAATATTGACTTCTTCCGGCAGATGGAGCTGAAATATTTTACCTTTTACTGTAATTCTAACATAATTCATTTCCACGTCTATATCCAAAAGACTCGTGTCTAAATGTTTATATACAGCCAAATCTAATATGTACTTATCTGGTTCTGCATCACTAAAAGAAAAGTCTAATTTTGCTTGATTTATGTTGAAAGGTCTACCGTCGGGTGCAAAAAGCTTATAAACCCTTTTTTCTTCGGGCTTCTTTTCCGTTTCGTAACTTTTTAATTTCAATTGTCTCATATGTTCTATTTCCAAACGTACTTCAGGAGCATGTTCACATTTTTCTGCCCAAAATTTTTTATTTCTTTCATCAGGGTCCATATCTTTATATTCATTTTCCCATTTGTCATGAATTTCGTTTTGCAGACGGTGTTTTTGTTTCTCCCTTTTATGTTTATAATCGATTTGTTCAAATAGAATGTCTGATCTAATTGTTTTGAGATTTTGAAGGGCCTTGATTCTATCAGAGCGTTCTATATCGACGCCATCGAGGTACTTAAGCTGAGGAAGTGTACCAATTACAAAATCTCTGTAGTTATCGAAATCTGTGCACGGATTTCCAGTAAGATACAGGTTTTCCAAGTTATAATTGCTTATTAGCGATTCTATGCTTATTAATTCGCCAATAAAATTTAGTGTCAGATCCAATTTTTCCAAAGACTCACATCTGTCTAGATTTTCCACGACTTCAATATTATTTAATGCCAGATTAAGGTAGGTGAGGTGTTTCAATTTGTTTAAATTTTCAATTTTTGGTATCAAGTTACTTTGCATCAAAAGTATTTTTAGTTTAGGACACCAGTCTTGAATGAACTCTATCTTTTCGATATTTTCCTGATGCAATGCGATTTCTTCTAGAGGAGCCAGTAGTCTATCGTGATGTTCAGCTTTCTTACGTACCATTTCAACAGTGATTCGCACCATTTTCTAATTTATATACACTAATAATATTTAATTAACTTTGTCACCGCTGCTAGTGAAAGATGTCAGTGTTTTAATAAATCGATAGAGGGAAAATTCTGACATATATAAACAGCACTATGGTAACTGGTTGTGGTTATAGCAACGAATAAACACATAATTCAATTGGAATACCGAATTTTCGTAATTCAAATGGGCTTTTCTGAAACTTTGTAATGTGTAAATATGTAATATGTAATGTTTACAAAAAAGGAAATTATTATAATAGGAAGCGTCATGCTTATTTTGCGTATTAGGAACTTTATAATAATATTTATTAGTTACCCAGATTTTTTTTTTACAATTACCTATTATATTTTAATTCCAATTTTAATTCGGTTTTCATATATGGAAAGAGGGGTAAGCGAGTAAGGTTTGTATAGGAAAAATTAAATTTACTTAGGTACTAATATTTGAGCATCCACAGCATTGATTATGATTAATGCTCCGAAGTGGAACAGATCTAGAAATAAATATTCTTTTGGATTTTTACATTGACAGAGTGTATCTATGTTATAATTATTTATTTAAATTCTCCGGAACAATTTTTTTTTCAAATTAAAAATTTCAAATTTAAAAAATTGTTATAATAAGAAAATTTCTGTTTGAAGGCATCTATTATCTAGGCACTTGTTTCTTTTGAAACTATACTGAACAGACGAATAAAGTGTACGATAAAAAGACACATAGGTACTACTTTCCTAGTGTTCTTGAGTAGATATAAATCACTATATTAATGTATAGACGTGGCAAACATGTTGAAATCTATTTATTTTGTTCTTTTATTTATGCGATGGGTTCATAGACAAGTTAACCAACCCATTAGATATCTACCTTGAGTTACCTATCGTCTACCTTGAGCATTAAAGATAGGACAAAATATCGAGGTCTGAGTACCTCGATACAATATTAACCTAAATCTAAATGTAAAATCAGCGTCATCCAGGCTTTGCATATAATTAACTCTTTTGTACTTCTTTCGCGAATAATCAACATCACTGTCCTCACTGTCCTCCCAATCTGATAGTTGAGCTAATATTTCCATATCACTATCATCACTATCACTAGAAGATATTGTCGTGGTCATTATTTTAAATGTTATATATAGAATTATTATTTTTTGTAAAATAAATTCAAGTTTAAATCTACGAATCTCTAACTGTAAACTAACAAACTATCTGTAATCCAAGAAATTGTTCGGATTGCAAAAAAAGATAACTGTCATCTGTCAAATCTGTAGATCAAAACCAAAGATTGAATATTGGAACGCATCTATCGTCATTTTCAAACAGAGGTACAACGAAAATGGATAGATTGACCTCCCATAGATGGATTTCGTTTTTGGTTTACAATTTCGATTGCAGATCGATTATTGGGACGCTTAAACCGTAGATTGGTTATATTGTCAATCCGTAATCTGAAAAAAATGGATTGAGATCGGTTATTGGGACCGGCCGTAGTTTTCACCAAAACCAAATTTCCATTTCCATTCAGTAATTGTGAAAATTTCCTTTCTGTTTTTACTATAGATTATTTCTATACGTACCTATAGATTGCTTACTAATATTGATTAGTACTATTGCTTACTAATATTGATTAAAGGGTAGCGATAGAACGATAGCATCTACGAGGTCAGTAAGTGGTTATCTTCCGATCTCGGTGGTCGGTAATCCGTCATTTAACATTCCGTCGGTGGCACCGGGACCGGGGCTGCTCTACTCGACCGTACTAAATTAATATTGCTCTGATGTAGATGGTATTAAAATATTTTAAGCGACGCCATTTATAACTATGACGTTCAGATGTCTCGTCGCAAGAGCACAACATATATTATTCCACGAAACTGCCAAAAGACAATGAGGATGAAGGATTACTATCATCAGGAACTCGTTTTGTTAATATTCGATGTCGGCTCATGGGGAGAAAAAAAAAGCTAAAACGGAAAAAAGGTATGTGATGTTTGAGTGAAATAAGGCTATGGAGGGTAAGACGGTGTTATTAGTGTGCAGTCAGGGCGCGGCGCCCTGCGGTCTGTGTGTGTTTAGGGGCCCGGACGCGACGGGGCGCCAACACTGCTTCGGCTGACAAACAACGTGCCCACTTATTGAAAGCAGCTAATTTAACATTTTGTTGTTTAAACAAACAATCCATCGCCGTGAAGAGCTGATACCAAACTTTATCCTACTTTCTATTTGAATTGAATTGTTGCTTCAAATTTAAATTGACTAAGTTGCCAATTTTAATCTATGTTTCACTAAAATTAGATACTAATAAAGTAGATAATTCAAGGTTGATAATTTAGAATATCAAACTTAATTTTGCTTTCTATTTGAATTGAATTGCTGCTCAAAATCCCATTGACGAAGTTGCGGGCGAAAGCTAATTTAATATAATATAAAAATAAGTATCCAGATAAAATTGTGTAAATAATTTTCAGAAAGAAATTCATCCGGTAATATTCTAGTACGGAATCACTAGTATAAAATATATTTACACAGTAAACACAAAATGACAACACTGCTTATTATTATTTTTTTCATTAAAAACTAATTTAAAAATGCTTGCACATTTTCAGCTGTTAAAAAGGTGCAATCGGCCGATATTAAGTGATAAAATCACATTACAAAAGTGGATCACGAATATAGATTGTTAAAGGTCGTCATTTTAATTTAACACACCAACAAATGGCACGAAGCGACTATCAGTGGGTATTAATGCAGCCAGTTGCATCGATTGGTTTAATAAAATCATATCACAACACAATTACCTAGACCTGCGTCGTTTTGTGGATGTATACCTACTCTATTCTAGACTTTTAGAATAACACCGGTTATGTGACCTTATGGCTTTATGACTTCCCTATATCCCAACAGGATAGACTAGACAGTCTACCTATAAAGTAAAAGTATAATAACTGCTCCAAATTGTTCTATACAGTCCACATACATACATATACATACATACATACATACACCATTATATCATGTGTTTTTATTTATAAAAAGAGCTACTTTCACAGCTATTTATCAAGGCTAGGCAGGCATATATCAAGATGTAGGTGACGTATATATAATTTGCAAAAAAATGAAATACATCCATGTGAAGCCGGGAGAGGGTCTAGTTAATAATATAAATGAAAAAGCATGCAATGTATTTTGTTTTGTTGCACACCGAATAAAATTATAAACTGTTGCATGCGACAAGGAAAAAAACTCTCATAATCGTATAGGCGTTACAATCGATCGGCCAAATGTGAAATTCAGTGTAATATCAGAATATTAAGACATGGATGTTGTCACGCAAATGTCAGAGCAAGTCAAAACAACCGTCGTCACAACAACGCCAGATTTCTGCAAAAGATAAAAACACATGATATTTTGCCTTGTCGTGCGCTAAATTGCCGTGCTAATGCGATGTGATTTTTCTCTTTTAGTAGCTTCTTTTTAATATATATATATTTTTTTACTATTATAAAGGTTTT
Organism: Synanthedon andrenaeformis; assembly: GCA_936446665.2. Lineage (NCBI taxonomy): Eukaryota > Metazoa > Arthropoda > Insecta > Lepidoptera > Sesiidae > Synanthedon > Synanthedon andrenaeformis. The sequence continues at coordinate 10,967,660 of OW387777.2, read as the reverse complement.
TAATTCTTTGTTTTTGTGGTTGTAGATTTGTCGGTAGATTGGTTAAACGACTCTATGGGATCAGGCGCAAAGACACAATAAATGTTTGATTCTTTTACGAATATGTTGTTAGATTTGTCTGTGGAATGGTAATACGACTCGGTGGGAATGGGCATTAAGACATGACTAAGACACAAACACTTGATTCTATTCCGAAACTTGATGTGTATAGACTTTGTTATAGAACCGCATTAATGTACGAGTAAGTGTGGATGGTTTATGTGTTGGGCAGCGGGTAATAGAGCGTGAGCACAGATTAATAAGTAGTTACTACCGTAACAGATAAATCACTCCCTAACAAAAAGACCATCACAACTTTTTTAAATGCCTACCGTTTTGCCTCGCCAACTGCTTAGCGGAAAAATATACCTTATAGTTCAAACGTTGAGTTGTTATTGCTCTGCAGCCGCACGCGCCCGCGTGACATTGAAGTAATAGTAATAAAGTCAGGGCTACTACTACTGAGTTTTTCTAGGCCGTCCCAAAACTAGGCCGTCCCAAAAATTAAGTAATTAACTAGTAACTATAAGCTTACAACTTCTCAGTTCAAGTTGATCAGAATAACATGATTTTTAAGATGTAAATAAGTACTAGTAGGTAACGAGCAATGATAAAAAACCTTGTAGGTACCTAAAGGTTTTCATATTGGTAGGTACTTATTCCTATTTCCACTGAAGAGACCAAATAAATAAGCTTAAATTGTGTATATCATTAGTCCACAAATCCACACAACACAAAGTCGACCAAACATCCAGTTTTGATGAAATAGTCGGAGAGCTCGCTGCTAAATTGTTCTCGACATAAAATTATTTGGCGATACATTATTGTTCTATAGTGAAAAAAATTTTGAACAACGGCGGAGAGTATTTATGTAAAGTATGTAAGTATTGAGTAAAGTAAGTATTTGTTATGTTACTAAATAAAACTGTTTTTACAGATTTAAATTGTGTATTGCTTTATAACAAAACCCATCGTTTCGACACCTTTATAGCAGCCGTGGTAGTTGGGTTTATTAAAAATCAATACACAACTTAAATCCGTTAAAATAGTTTTATTTAGTTACAGGGAGTTGTGACAGATAAAGAAATGTTGTTAACTAAAATGTTGTTAAAGAAATGTTATTACGAGGCATAATACCTATTATTCTTTCCGAAATGTAAATCAAAGACACGGAACACAATTAGTCCTGGCGGAGATCAAAGAAGAAAAAAATAAATGTGAATGCGCGCGCTCGCGTCGGTGGCAACCGCGTGAATGTGTACCTTGGAAAGTACAGCGGCGCGTAGTCACTTAGCGCGCGCAAGTACATGAAGTGAAAGAGGCCTGGCGTGAGCAACAATCTAGCGGCGGCATCGACTCGCGCGCAATCAGCGATTCGTTCCGGTGAGGAGTCCGAGGGGGTGAGGCCCAGGTGCGGGGAGGGAGGAAGGCTCTCGGTCCATTCTCACGTAAATAATTACCGGCGAGTCTCAAATTACAAGGCGCCGCTGCAGCCTGCCGATACATATGCATCACATGTTCGCGCCGCGCGTGACAGCTTCCTCAGGGCAGTCCGATGGTCCTCGCATCGCCGCGTTTCGCGTCGATCCATGGAAGACGCTTCATATTTTACATTTACCTTCCTCCTAAAATAATTAGTAATTATGGGTCCTTTCTTTCCCAGAAAGAGTTAAAAAAATTCAATGACATATTTAAAATTTTAAAATTTTACTAAGTAGATGCTTAATTTTACGTTCAACTAGCGATTCGTACAGATGCAAAAAAGATTATGTAAATTATATACACAAGCCTTCCTCGTTTATCGCTCATTCCATTAGTAAAAACCGTATCAAAATTACTTGGGTTGTTTAGAAGAATTCAGCGGAGAAACATACAGAAGCGGAAAAGAAGACAGAAAAAGTAAATTAAAACGCCATTAACTCATCGCATGATAGAAAGCTGGGATTTAGTTTATGTTTCATTTTATTAGTGTATCTATTTAAATTTTGATTGTAAGTTTTCTTTGACATCATGAAATAAATTCTGAATAATACAACAGAAAGCCATGGAGTTTTTCTATAACTGTGGTGACAAATGACGTGACAGGCATGCTCAATGTATTTTTTCTTGCACAAGTTAAAATTGTTAAGTAACATTCCTGGCATGTTTCTTATTGTAACACTTAAACACTTTTTTTAGTCTAGCATGAGCATATTTGCGTTATTTAAAACGGATTGCTATGTTTCGAAATGGTCCATCAACACCACCGAAGTTCTAATTAGAAACATCGCAACATACCGGATGAAGTCTAAACGATAAATTATGCACCTTGGGAAAAGTACTAATTTCGGAGCCGACAAATTTTCTACAATCGCGAATTTAATGTGTTTCAAATAATGTCTGTAGGCAACGCTAAATGATAAATCGTCAAAGGAACGCCCACGAGACGAGTTTAGTATAAATGAGCCGAGCTCCCTCTCGTGAGGGGCGAGAAGGAATGAGACGGATGCGTCTCGTAAAAAAGGAATATTTTAGGTGAGAGCGCGATGGTGTTGAGATAATAACAGTGCCGGCGTACAGCGGTCAGCGTTCGACTTTGATTTGAGCCGCGCCTCACTGCCGAATATTACCATTAGTCGCAATTTGAATATTGCTGTCTACGTAGATCGACATCGCTGCCCGACGGCTGGACAGCAAGCATATTTTACGTTAAGGTCGTCAGACAGGCTGACGGACCACTTGATGGTAGGTGGCTACCGTATCCTATATAACACGAGCAACGCCACAGGTGCTGCAAGTTTGCCGCTGAGCATAGTTAGATTACGGATAAGGGATTAGGAAAGAAATTGAGATGTAGCGATTCAGATACAAAATTTAAATATACATTATAGGGTACATATTAGGTATATTAATGCCGTCATGTGTTAGGGAACACATAAATGCTATTTAAGCCGGCTATTCACGGCAGTCATATACACCCCTGCATGAAATACTGTATGAAGCAAGGCAGCGTGAATGGCCGGCTTAACTAGTAGTTAAGTGTTCCCTAACTCTAGGTGTCCGTAGGTGAAAATGTGCATAAGTCTCTCAATTCAAACTGGGCCAAGCCGAGGACCGTCTTTTAATAAGTAAAAGATTAAAAAATATCCCTATGAATAGGGAAACTTTGATATCCTTTACTCACTGAAACCTAACGGCACACATGATTTTACTTCACGGTGGTCTTCTGCAAGAGGGTGGTTTATTCCGTCAGACGGGCTGCCCAAATTACTGCGAAACGCAGTATGCACTGCCGCTAGTTGACAGTTACAGACAAAAGCCAAATATGAAAAGTTCATTCCAAATTTGTTCCCAGATACCTATGAGACAGAGCGTGGAAGCAAGCACCCTAATCACTCATCGAACGGGCTCGTCACGTCTTACCGATAGATGGCGTTATTGTCTTCTTGAGTACTTGTTATTTGGATAAAGTAAGAACGACTAAAGAAAGGGTAATTCAGTAGAATAACCGGGCCTATAAGGGTTAGGAACGAAATGCAGTGTGCCCTACTATTTCTTTCCAAATCCAGACCAGGCCCCTGAAACAGAACGTTAAAGCAAGCACCTTAACCACTCAACTAAGGGGCTCGTTATCGTTTACCGTGGGGTAGAATAGAAAAGGCGTGGCGGGGATGCGATGCGGTCGCACAAGGTGGCTTCAAGGAATGTGAGGTTCGTTGCCGCACCGGGGCGTATCGGCACTCGGGGCCGAGTAAAACAAACAAGTTAATTGTATTTATTCAAATGTGGAAGACAGGGGCTGCGAGTTCGAGCACAGCCGCGCTCAGCTACTCATGAATAGACATGCGTCGTTCGCCCGACCTTTCTCGCTATGTGCTGCGTCATCTCTTCTCACTGCTGTGACATTGTTTATGCAAATTCCAAGTTCCATGGATACGCCCTTTTGTTCAGAGATTAGAATACTTTTGTAAGTGCTTTGGTTAGGTATACCTACCTACTTATGCGTGTAGCATGACACTTTGAATGTTACCTGAATGTTTTGATATGAAATGAGATCAGGAAGTCTGTTTGTCTCTCCTGGTGTTATCTTAATAACGAGGAGGCCCTCAGTTTCGAACAAATGCAATTAAGTGGACATTTTTTCGATTTTTCTCTTCCTCAGACTTCAACGAATATATGAAAAAAAAGCAAATAGCAAATTTTATTCGAGATGACTTCTTAACCTCACCTAGGTACATGGCCTGTGCGTGTGCAAAGGAAAACAGGTCTGTTGAAAATAGGACTAACAAAACTAGCACCAAAAAATAAGATTTAATTTGAAAATACATTCCAGATATAAGAAATATCAAAATTTAAGAAATTATTATTAAATTTAGTAGGTAATAGATTTAGATTTAAGCAGAAAATGGTTTTAGGTACCAGAAATAACCATACATAGATGTTAGAATTTCCTACATATCTACTTAGTATATATGAAGTAGACCTATCTGATATCTATGAATTATAAGTATTAAATATTTCTCCACTATGTTAAATGTGTTAAGATCAGAGGATCATTTTTATGTTAAGGGTAGTCAGACAGGCTGTCGATCCAATTGATGGTATCCAATCCAATCAACAGAAGGATAAGGATTAGAAAAGATAGAAATATAACAGCATACATGCTGTTATTTCGAGGAGGTCTTCTATAAGGAGTTAATTAACTGCCGCCAGACGCGTTGACTTTCCGCTGATTTATTACTGCGAAACACACTGTGCCCTGCAACTAAGTACTAATAAGTCAGAAAGTGAAAAAGTGTAAGATGATGATCGAAAACAATTTGTTTAGTGCTGGTTAAAACAAACAGGATGTTATTCATTGTGTTTTCTGCTATTCATAGCTATTTAACATATTGTTTATTGTGTATACTCGAGTGGCACGTATAGCCTCTCTGCGTGCTTGGGCGGAGACCTGTCTCCCAACGTTGCCACCTTATATTGTTATATTGATCAGAATCCTATTGTTAAAGGCAATATGAAAATATTATCGGTTATTGTTAAATGGTAGTTTAACGGAGTGCTATCTAAGATTACAGCTGTCAAAGTATACATATCATCTTGCTTGAGGGATCGCCTGATTACCTATTTAGAATTCAGAATATGACAAAATACATAAATTCAGTTTATTTGTTTGTATTGTAGGTAACTACTTTAATTTTATGGAAAATGGCGATCAGTATCTTAATTAACTATACCTACATTTATCTTTTACTTGACCAATTTCACTCAATATGGATTATTTACAAGAAAAAATCATTGAAATATTTTAAATACAACAAAAGAAAAAAAGATTTAAACCTTTAAAAGATTAAAAGTCAAAATATCTTTTTTTTTAAATTACTTTGATATACAAGGACGTAATGCAGGTATTATAGATTTAAGAAAATGTGGTGGTAAGAATCAGATTTTTTTATGAACCTACTAGACTTGTAGATTTCGTACGAAATTTCATCAAAATAGGTTCAGTAGTTTAGCTGGCAAAACATAACATTACCTTATTTAATTTTACCTTTTTAATATCGATATGGATTTTGACCAACATAATAAACATAATATGTTTCAACTAATTAGTACAAGTATGTAGCCTGTTAGCGTCACCTTGCGCCACATAATCCGATTAGCTGCAGCTACGCTATCATCCCTTGACAATAGAACAAGCCAAATGTTTATTTGCACAAGATATTTAGCCACTTCCCCAACGGATTAGTTGCGGACAAAGACGAGGGGCAACATTTGAACAGATAAAGTAAGCGAAGCTAATAGAAGGGGCGGGCCCTTCTCCCTATCTGTTAGTTGAACAATAATTGTGTGATTTAGAAGGGATTACAGGAAACGTAAACTAGACGAATGTAATGGGAGAATATATTATTATCTTCACTTATTTTAAAGGAGCTTCGTCATGTTATGCATTCGTTCTTAGCTATAGAAAAAAGTCTATTGCAGGATATTCGAGATATCTAACTCATTTTTTTATGAAGGATATTTTTCTTTGAATCTTCACGTAGGTAACTTAATTCAACTGCATCATTTTGACCAAAATCATCTTAAAATAAGCATAACCAGTAGCCCGAATGGGCACAAATTGACTAATGAGAAAATTAGTTTTTGTACACGACTTGGTTTCATTACAATACATCTCAATACCTGTGTCAATACTATTCAGTTTTAGCTACGTCGAAATTCGAATATATTTCGATAGTGAAGATTAGTGTGCAGTGTACAAAATTATATCAATTTCTTACACTAAGGGCCTCTTTCACCAACTACAAGTAAAGTGTTGATTAGTTACTTTTATAAATAATTTTATGTTTTATTTAATTATCCACTCGGTCTGTGCATCTTTCGATAGGCGAATTTTTTATTTATTTTTATTTTTTTATGTTTGGGACTTTTACCGTACAAACAAAGGTATATCAGCTCCATCATCTCCGGTGACCGGTGACTTTAAATGGCGGTTAGCCTACTTGACAGATGGTGAAAGAGGCCCTAATAGTAAGAATTTGTAGAAGTTTTCAGTAGTCTACTGCTTATATGCAAATAAACTTTTCAAAGTTGACTGATAAACAATAAACATGCATAATATTTTTCAATCTTCAAATCTTCAGTCAAATTGTCAAAAGGGCATTTCGGATTTCAGTTTTTCTGGGAGTAAAACTTTTTAATATTTGGTCATTTGTAAAGGTCATTTGCATTTCAGTCAAAATGGGAAACAGATAATTTGGGATTAGGTTATAATGAGCCGGAAGCAATTTATTTGACAAGCCCATTGGTCGAGTGGTTAAAGTGTTGCTCAGGGGTCTCGGGTCGATTCCTGGGAGGACAAGTAATTTTGATGACATTTATAAAAAAAAAATTAATAAGACAAGCCATTTTGCTAAGTTAAATAAGCGATAAGACACTTATTTTGATATTTTAAGATAATTCTAAATGAATATTCAAACTGTTTTAGCCAATTGTTCAAAAATCTACCATAATCATTTCCAAGGGGGATTATTAATTCGATTGAGTATTTAATTTATTAATAATACTGAGTAATAATAATGAGCTACGTTGCTTGTGGACAAGGTGAGTTTTATTCCAGTTTACATCATAGAAAATATATTTGAACAACATTCCAGCTGTACCGTTATAAACTTATTATATTCTATTATTTAATTTGTCGTTACATTGTGTCCCCTACGATCCCCTATTCGCGCGGGTAATGCTTCCGTATTTATGACTTACATGCAGAATATGCACAGAAGTCAAATTCTGACAATGTCAACATGTCACGCTGACAATGGCTATCACATGTCACTCGCTGTCAATCGAAAAACATGAGAAGCGACCGCCCGGACCCAAGGGACGGTCCTTCGTGGGATCAGTGGTTAATAACAATTAAAAGATTCGTTCAAATGTAAAAGCTCATTGTTTAGCCGATGAAGGATTTGTCCCTAGACGTATGCTTAAAATTCTTAGAAAGATGAGCTGCTATTTTTATGAATTTTCTGTAGATTCGTTACGATTAATGTAGGTACAATAACTTTCGGGGCTATAATCGCAGAAAGGGAGAGGTAGGTGCAAAGTGGAAGTAGCTAAATTCTTGCATATTACACATGTTTTATTTTTCGAAATTAGAATAGAAAAAAACGTGCGCTCCGTTTTGAGTTTATGACTACGTTCCTCAATCATTAACTGGCGGCCTGTTTGGCGACGGTGACCACTCACTTGAGACCGTCATAAAATGGGAACACAGGAAGGTCCTGTTTTGGTGATGTCTTAGCCCATTCTCCTATTCTTATTTGGTCCCATATCCCTTTATCTTATTTTATGCCTACATTCTTTTTATTTGGTATTAGGTAATCGAAAATGCTACAAATTTGTGTAATATTAACATACAATTTAATGTTACTTTTTAACATCGTGTTGCTTGTGTAGGCGACCTACCTAGTGCCTTCCTCAGCCTGGCTGTCCCCTTTAATAATACTTATATATAAAAAATTCTATTAGGCATTAATTGAAACAACTCATCAAATCACACACAACATTAGGTAAAAGTATATATTCATTAATTTTAATGAATAAGTATATTTCAGAAACTCACTTCAAAATTATTATTGTTCAATTTTAAATTAAAATACCTGTCGATAAAACAGAAAGTTGTTCACAAGACCGATTAATTATAACAATTTATGATATGTGTACACGCGTATGACATTTCTGGATAATAACGAGCAAAGTAAACGGTTTATATTTGTTGTAGTCCTTTTTTGTGTGATCACACCCAGTTAGTTTGGAATAATTTATCCTGTGAATGATGGTACGAAACGGGCCGAGTCCGCAAACAAAGCGGGATGTTTCACCGTCGTCACACAATGAGAGATTAATGGCTCTCTTTTTGTTATCGCTTGCTGGTCTTTACGCATTTTGTGGTCTCGTTTCACGGTTTATTTATCTGGTTAAATAATCAATGAGCAGTAATATATGGTGTTATTATGCGTTAAATGAAAAATAAAAACACTTGTAAATCACCTTTTTTTTTAAAGCGGAGTTGTTAAAAAGTTTTTGCACCGTTTCTATAGATGTTCTGATTGCAATTGTCTTTTTTTTATAAAATGCCAATAATAGTCGCTAAGCAAATAATAGACATAGTGAGAAATTGATATATCATTATCATCTCAGCCGTAGGACGTCCACAGCTGGACATAGGCCTCCAGCATAATTGTACTGAAGTACTAGGAATGCGTGGCCCTTATTAGGTCTGTTATTATTACCCTTATTAGGTCTTATTCTGTGCATCTTGAGACACGCTGTTCCTTAGGGTGAGTGTTGTACATTCAAGAACTTTTCGGCCCCAGCAACCTTCGGCTCTCCATTCTATGTCACACAATTCCGCCAGACGGGCTAATATCCAAGCTTGCTACTATAAAATAAAACAAAAAAAAAATTAAGAAATTATAATAGTAAAAATAAAAATACTTATTTTTACTGTTGTGTTACTTGAATGAGTTCTTGTGACACTGTCAAATCAAAGTTACAAATTTAAAACTTTCACAACTTTGTCATTTTGTAACTAATAATAATATCGGCCGGATACTTAAAATATTAACGATGCCCATAACCTTGGGCTTCATGGAAACTCGTAAAGTGAAGTGTATTGTGATGTAAGGAATCCACATAAAAGCGTAGGTAGGTACAAAATTTGGTGTGGCACTAGGTCGGGCAGCCAGCAGTGTTCGCTGCGTGAGAGTCCCTTTTTAGCCGTAAAATCTTTTTTTTGTAGCACGTTAACTGTCGCCTTATCATCGTGTCGAGTTGTCGACGCCTCCAGCCGGCCGCAATCAAAACACCATTCGAAGCAGTCATTAAAAATGATATAAAGTTAAATTTACAGCAGTGGCCGCGTCTCCGGGTCAGGATTTAACGGTTAGGGACTGTTATGTCCATAGTCGCAGCGTGTAAATTGTTTTCTTTCTTAAATAACATTATTAATTACTTAATAGGTATCTTTCCTTTTTAAATATTACATTTTAATTGATTTCTCAGTGAATTCCATTTACAGTTGGTATTCTACTGTCGTTGAGTTAAGCGATTTTACTGAACCAGAGCAGGCAGCGATGGTCTTGATCTAAACCGTCAGGTATAGCCTTATCCTAATTTTCAAATGTTTTAATCATCCACTTTGCAAAAAGCACGTTATTAAATTAAAATTAAACAACATACAAAAATTGTAAAACTCTATAAGAAAACGTAGAGCAAGCAAATTAGCCCTGAGGGCCAATTATGCTTAAGTGATGTAATGCTAATGTGATGTCAATATGATGTTGATGCTAAGATGATATCGTTTTTAAATGGTATTATGATAGTTTCCTATGTCACATCAAGATCATATCAAGATCATATCACAGTAGTAACCTGTGTCGCATTTTAGTATTGCCATCTAATTTACTCGATTGACTCAATGCATAATCGAGCAATGATTTTCTTTAGTTACGACCACTAATTATGCATATTGTTTTAATATTCGACGAAGTAAAATTATTACGAAGATAAAAATACCAATAATAATAAATTTAGAGCCGGTTTGGGTTAAAACCTATTTAGATTCTAAAGTAACTGAGAAATAATCGGGCAACACTTCTCCCGGCTGTAATCTGTTGAGGTTATGTTATTTGTACACAATAGTTTTTATTTTGATTGAAAAGGCTAATTTATTGGATTACTTAAAAATGTGTATTAAAAGTCCTATTTTAATAAAAGATGATGATGACTTCGATGTTGAAATTAAAAAACTGTACCGACTTACTTACTTCAAAATTGTAAATAGGTAAACAAGTAAACATTAAAAAGTCCAACGATAAGTGTTCTTTAAAGTGTTCGTTGGGATAAGAATCTGGATAACACTGCCTGCTTGGAGCTGCAAAACAGTAAGTACTGTAACGGATCAATACTTGCGAGTGAAACTAGAATAAAATAATTAAATAGGCTTCCAGGAACAAGGACAAGTATGACCGAAGGTTTGGGTATTGTTTGAAGCCAACGTGTGAAAGCAAAAATGTGTTTATTCTCACGTAAAGCTTAAAAACAAAGAAACAAAAAAAATCACGTAAACTTAGAAAAAATTGTTATTCATATTTGTCTGTGTATTTTATTTTATTACTTTATTAAAAGCTGACACAAGAATGGAACAAAAATAAGTATGGCTCAGGGATTGGTTTTTGTTTGAAACAAAAGTGTGAAAGCAAAAAAATGTTCATTCTCGCGTAAAGTTTAAAAACAAAGAAACTCACGTAAACTTAGAAAAAATTGTTATTCATATTTGTCTCAGTAATGGTCACATGCCGGTAGTATAAATAAATAAATTAAAAAAAAAAGAGAGTAAAATACATTTTATTAAATCCCGTGCAAGGGGTTTAGTGAGGCGATACCTATCTTCAAATGCCTTGTCGGGAAGGTTAAATGCATCACATAAATCTCTTAGCATTTTGCGTTTTCTTCTCAACCTACGCATATCCTCGGCATGAGCACGCTCTAAATAGTCCATAAACAACCCGAAACGAGCCATTTTACACTTTTAAAATATGAAAAAGAGCAAATTGATACAGAAAAACCACCTTCCAAACTTGATAACTCTGTATCACGTCTGTATCACATTTTTGATGTTTACGCGATACTGATTTATGTCAAAAAGTTGACTATAATACGCATCTAAAATGATATCAAGTTGATATCACTTTGAGAAGGTGAGCATAATACGCAGAAGTAGATGTCAAATTGATGTCAATTTGAAATCGCATTTTTCGGAGAGCATAATACGAAATAGTCTGTAATGTAGAGTTGACATCAAAGCAACATCATAATTTATAAGCATAATTGGCCGGCTGCTCTTTGATTAATGTAGCCCTAATACTTGAAACCCCTTGAACTAAGAGACCCAAGCTACATAATTTCTGTATATAATTTATATTAGGTATTCATATTTTTTATATTTTTACTTGTGTAATTTACATACTTATGTGAAATAGTTAATTGTATTGTTAAAAATTTAAACGAAAGGACATTTTTGCAGTGTATAATTGATATAATATATGAAAATTTTTGTAATTAATTTCATTATTTATTTATCTAGTAAAATGATATTTTCTGTCTAAAAAATATAAAGTTTAACAAAATAAGTGTTAAAATGATAAGAGATGACGACTTTCTTACGTCTACGAGCTCCATAGCTCGTTGAGCGACGACGTAGAGCTTTCTTACAAGGCTCATAGTTAGAGACCACGTTTCAGCGCCATAAGGCATCACATATTGGTACAAAACTTTTGTTTTGAGGAATTTTGGACGAGAAGATGTCTCGGAGTTTCCCTAACGTTGCTCCATACGAGCTGGATTCCAATTGTTTTTTATATAAATATAAAAATTTAAAAAAAGAGCGGACAGTTGCAGGCATAGTCAATTTTTAAATGAAGTGTTAAATGATGTAGCACAATCTTTTATAGATGACTAAATAGACATATAGCACGAGTGAAATTGGCTATTATCAACACATTGGCATGTTGTGGTATTGGACGCGAGCACCATGAATAGAGGTGGCCTCATGGGCCTGCGACGCGGATGGCTCCCCGTCGTGGGACGCATATTGTTTACGAGTGTACACCTATTCCAGCACAATGATTTACGAACCGTGTGCTTCCATAAAAGCGGGGACACAACACACTAAAAGACATAAAAGGTGCTAAAGAAAAAGTAATATATTTTAAGTTAGAGTGAACGGATATAAAAGTTTGGTGAAATATATCAGTTTTAGTGTTGGGCGCGAGTGTTTGTTTATAAGTCAACGATTATTCACGCTCCTTCGCGCCTTTATTCGACCCTGTTGATCCTGTTGATCGTATATAGGAGTCAATGAAATTCATTCGTTACAACGGTCTCACGGATCACTTTGTGTTAAGCTAGTTTGGCGAGCGAAAGACATGTGCCACTTTTATAAGTTTGCCAACACTTTGAAATGATACTCTGTATATATGTGACTTAAGATATGTTTTAAATTTGGTTGCATTGCAGTGATTGTTACAACATAAAAAGGTTTTAAAGAGTACAATAATTATAATTATTGTGGGGAAAAGAATATAAAAATAAATAAAGATATCATTTTACATGTCTGAGAAACCACCTGAACATTTTCAGAATAAAAGTGAGAACATGGTTTTGTCATGGCCCATAGAGCAATGTTTATTTTTATTATTTATTAAATCTTATTTATTAACACATTAGTTTATATAAACACATAGTTTATACTTAGTTACTTCTTCTTCTTCTTCTTGCGGTGCCTCTCCAAGTAATGAAGGTTGGCGATCAGCCTGGAACAGTCCTTGTCTTTTGTTTGTCGGAAGTTAGTTCAGTACCTAACTTGTATTATTATAATCTTTTCTGTGGTTATAATCTATTTTTCGGTAGTCAAAATTATATTCTGTATATTAGATATTTCTGAACACATTTACCAAAAGTCTTCCACAAATTAAAATCTCAAGCTTAATGTAAAGGGGCTTGTATTTTGAGCGTCTTTTTATAAAAACTAAGTAGTTGTGCCCCGAAGTTTGTTTGACGCGCCAATTTCCATCATGATGTCAGTCAAACGGTGTTACGATTAAATTTACACAAAATCTATTTCAGATATTTTATTATCATCTATTGATTTATCAGAATCATGGTAGCAGAAAAAAATCCTACTTCCACGTCAATAATTTAAGCAACAGTAGGTAATACATAAACCACATCTAAAGGCAATCTGACACCTCGCGCTGATTGCGTCTCTGCGGCGTTTATTTTTTCAGGAGACCTTTCACCGGCTGTGAACTTTCGGGTGTCGACGGGTGACTACCGCCTTACACACAAAAAATGAGTCGCATTCGTATGCAATAATCTCCAAGGATTTATTCCGACCGCGGCCCACCCACGTGGCATCCGTATTTCTTCTGGAACGAGCTAACTTCATTATTGTGGCGTAAGATACAATAGTTAAGCGCACGATTTATAAGTCCAACACGATGACTTCTGTTTATAGCTAGCGGCGGCCGCGGGGCGGGGTGAGGCCGAGGCGGGGCGGGGATTACTTGCGTCTGAGCAGCGATTTATGGCTGCACCTCGATAAAAGCTTAAATACTCTCAACTGGGAATTATTGAATAATAAACCGCAATTGTAGAGGCAGTATTGTGTTGTCGCAACGCGACCGAGACTGCCTCAACTCGCACACAGGTTGTCCGAGCATTCACACGTGGGGTGGCCATTAACGAACACTTTAAATCACTTAGTGTTTGTTTTCCTTCAGAAGACCAGCAATACATTATGTTTTCTTTTCCAATACTAAGTTATCGTCTTATTAGCACTACACGAAGAAATCAGTGCACATATTGTGGGCTTATTATGAATCTTAATCTTCTTCCATTTCAGATAGAACCTACCACTCCTACCAGTGGGGATACATAGCAGGGATAGGTGGAACTTGGTGAAATTTTCGATATAAAGAACGAACAACTTAGTAACAACTAAAAATGCATAAATTTTTAATCAAATGTAAAAAATAATAATTAAAGCATGCTATAAATATATAGCAATATTAGCAATATTTAACATATTTTTTAGTATCTCTATCTACAATTCAACAAAAAAATTGTTATCAACTAGCGACCCGCCTTGGCTTCGCATGAAATTAGGTATACCTAAATGAATGAAATTAGAAACTTTTCTCGTTTATCGCTCTTTCCATTAGTGAAAACTGAAAACCGTATTCAAAATCCGTTGGGTGGTTTAGAAGAAGTTAGGGGTGAAACATACAGAAGCAGCGACTTTATTTTAAGTACAGGTATATAGAGATATACCTAGATAAATTTAAATATGCGGATATAGATATAGTTTTGGCGACCAAGTAGCTTTGCTTTTTTTCCATCGGTCTGTATATTGCCAGCAGTTGAATACAGTTGATATGCACGTTTTTTTGGGGGGCAATTGGGTATATTTATATCTTAATTACAACTTGATTTCAGTCTGTCATTTTCTGACAAAAAATTTAATGCCTGTCAAATTTATAAAAATATTATTCAGATAGACATTTACTCGACAAAACTAGCTTTGAAAGCTAAATTATTATGTAAATAATATAAAATAATTTTTTTTAAATGTATGGCCATACAATTAATTATGGTCTGAAAATTGACTGACAGGAATCACGCTGTAATTAAAATCTTCTAATACTTACACCCACCCGAAATGGTATTGCTGATGCTAAAAAAGTGACATGTGGCAAGTTTTGGTCTTATTTTCCTAGTGACCTAAGTTAAACTGTTCTCGCTGGTTTTAACACGTAATGTTACACCAGATGTATAATGACGCTATTACTATATTAAAAAGTTTCAGCCTATGTGGATGATGTTATACAGTCACTACCTATATTTTGACTTGATTTCTTATGTGCATCCAGTGTGTTTGATGAAGCAAATAGTATATAGCTACCTACATTGAAATATTAATGCATCCATTGCACCTTACAATTAACAATAGTTTGACAGATCTGTAATCTAGACTGTCACTTTCGGTAGCTGTAATAATTAGGTATTTCTTTTACAAATGATGAATAGGTGTATTTCTGTCCTTACCAGTATTATTAGAGTATTGATGGCAGTATAGGGTGATGTCAAGGGCGCAGGGCGCATGCTATTTCTGTGCAACAGGGAACGGGAGCCGGGAGCTAAACGGAAAGTAAGTTGAAACTAATCCGGAGGACGGCGGCGGCGGCGCGGGTGGGCGCAACCCGACACCGCGTGCGCTCAGCTTACATTTGTCATTTATAATGCGCGCGATTTGTTGCTCCTCACCTCAACCCACAACGCAGCCTTTTTATGCTCACTTATACTTTATTCAAATATTCAAAACGCACGATGTTCGCAATATTTTTTATATGAAAGTTTATGGCAACAGTTCTGTCGTACGAGTACCTACATACGATGGCAGTGCCACTTTTGTGGTGATGGATTAAATGTATTATGTCAAGGTGTATAAAGCTAGATGCTTTCTCGATGTAAAAAGGACAGTTTTGTAACATAAGAATAACTTTAATTTTTATTTAAACAACATTTTCGTTCTAAAGCTACTAAAGGTTTATAATTTTAGGACTTCTAGTGAACCAAGTTTTGTTTCGCAGTCATAAATTGGGTAACTCGTCTGGCGACCGCTACCACCCCCTTTCAGAACTCCATGTGCTTCTGGTGTGTTTAAGTGAGTTAGTAAGGAATGCCGGCGTATAATCCCTTATCGTTGACCCAATTAGGTACTTACTGAAGTCGGCAGAATACTAAACTTGTAGCATCTATGGCGTTGCTTTGTGTAGGTAAGGTCTTGGGAAAATCTTAGTCAAGTCGCGGATGTCGCGGGCACAGCTAGTTGTATTTTATATTTGTATTTGTATGTCAAAGGTCAATGAAATAAACTAAGATGGAGTAGGAATAATCGCAATGATTAATAAGATAATTACGAAAATAAATGAATACAAATCAACAATCAATCAAAGTCTGGAATGATGTGGAAAGGAATATACCTAAATATCGTACAATATAATATACGAGTAGGTATGTACTCCGTATGAAAACTCAATCAGATTCATGATTGTTTATAATTTTTAGCAACGTTATTTATTCATTGTACCGAATTGATTTCCAAACGTCCCATATGCAATTTAAACACTTCATTTCACGGTTGATGTGTGACTGATGTACGATTTTTGATTTCATTAACTTTTTAGGCGAAAAGTCATAACTCTGCGACGCCTTCAGCTAATATTTCTCAATATGGTCATGTGGCGTCCTGTGTGGCCCTGTCGCCATGTGTGTTCCTTTTGACAAATATTTGCCTGACATTTAGAGGTTCATTGACGTTTTGACGAACGCTTTTGAAATAATAAAAGTCACAGTTGCGCGGTCGCTGTACAAAGAGTGTTACAGGGATTGCACAATACAATAAACATTTTTTTTTTTCAATTGCTTCTTCGATTTTGCAAACATTTCCCGAGGTATAAGCCGTTTGTGGTGTTGACTTAAGATGATTTATGAGTTCCGACACGCTACATTTGTTACAACGATGTTTTGACTGATGTTATAGGATTAGCTGTTCGCTTTGAATCATTCGAACACGAATTCGAGAGTGGCACGCTACGTATCAATAAATTGTGCTGGGCATCGCGTCTGGCGACAGTAACCACTGTTGCTGTTTCTGTGCGTGCTCAAGGATTCTATTTGTCTCTCACAGAGTAGGAATACATATTTTTTCATTTCCTTGAGAAATTCAAAAGATGGAAGATCTTTTGTTTCTCAAGATCCATGCTACTCTTGCGATCTTTCATACACATTAAGCGATATCAGATTGTCCATGCGACATGACATTATTATTAGGATGCTGAGCAAATCAAGTTATGAAAATATTTATAAGACGAACACATAGTAGGTATAATATTCAGACAAAAACGACTATTTACTAAGTACCATTATTTTGAAAAGTTTTGTTACTTGCAGTTGTAAAAGTTAAGTTTAAGGATTAAGACGGTTTTGACTGTTTGTATAGATTACTCCTATATATTATTGTTATAATATTTTTGCTCTTATTATACATAAGTTCAAACCTACTAAACGCCATAAAGACAAAGTTCGCAGACGCCATTCAACTAAATTGAAAAAACGTGGGGGTTCGTCGTAACGTCTTTTAATGCTTCACCAAGAGAGTTATAACTCTTTAAGAGCGCAATATTTTTCATATTTTCACGAATAATGTTCATTCGGCGAGAGCGGCTCGTAAGAGGAGGAGTTTTTGTAGATGGATTCACACTTATGCGGTGTGAGTATGCGGAGTTGTCTCTGTACTTGTTGGTTTCGCATTGTGGGTAAGATATGGAAAGTATTTTATGTTTGGTGTCGTAATGCAGCATAATGGTTAGGCGACGAGGAACGCGATATTTCACAATTTATACGTAAATACATGAACACTGCGAGACTTGGACGCCTGAATAGGTTTCTCTGTGTTGTTCCCTTCTCTCATTTCGTTTAAAGGGGTATGAATTACTAAGAGCACGTTATGGATGTTGAGCCAATATACTTACAGCGTACAAACGAAAAAAGATAACAGCTGAAACGTTTTTGAGTTTACGCATTTTTTTAAGTAATTAGTAGGTAATTCATGTAGCAATGAATCATCAATTAAAGTTAAAACTTAAGATAGCTACCTAGATATTCTTCATTGTTGGTAGAACTGGGAAAAGTTTTATTTTATAGGTCCGCTGGTCGACAGACAGGACGGTCGACTTGATACTTAATAGGTGTAAGGTCATCATTTTTGTTACGTATCCTATTTTTGAGAAATAATTTGATTTGATTTGAAGTTTGAAGAAGTGTTCGACTATAATTTTGATAATTTTCTTTATTACCCACCTAGTAGATACCTAACTAATGGAAAAACCATAATTATCTTTCTTTATTTCAGATAGTTCATGTTACCAGGAATGTTTCAAAAATTTTCAGCTTTCTCTACCTACTTATTTGCACTTCATTAAGTTGAGTAGGTATAGGTAGGTGAATTTCCGAAGAAAGAAGGTGCATTTTTTTTATCACAAGCCTTACTGAACTATGTTAATTTTAAGTATTAGGTATATTTTATTTATCTTTTCAAGTTTGAACTTCGAAAGGCATTATTTAGAGATTTTGAATGTTTTGAACGAAATATTTTTCATAACACGATTTCCTATTTTCAACACTAGTCTTTATTCTCCTAGTACTCTTCCAATATAGATAATTACGAAGGTTTTGTTATTATAAAATAAATGTTAACTCTTTTATGTTAATGGTTATGATGAAACAAACAAATTCCCGCCATTGTAAACACGTTGCGCAAAGCGTTCGGCGACAACGACCGATATCTATAAGTGGCGTTATCTCGCTCTAACTTCTTACCAATCACATTAAAACGTTATGTTCTCTCTCACTCTTTAATCTAGTTGTCTGTTTTTATGGGCGGCGCATTCGGCCGCGGGGACTGCGCGCGCGTTTTCCTTTTACAGTTTACAAAATAAATTATTTTATTGTTGTTAATTATTTTTAAAAGAATGTTTAGATATTTAATCTATTTCTCTAATAAACTAGCGATCCGGATGCAAATTTTTTCAGCAAATTACCTATATAATAAAAACCTTCCTCATTGAACGCTCTTTACATTAGTGAAATCCGCATTAAAATCCGTTGCGTAGATTATAAAAGATCTAAGTGCAAATACAGAGGGACAGACGACAAACTGTTTTTATAGTTATGTAAAGATATTTACACTACCGTATATTTTTAATTTTTTAAAATGCATATAAAAACGTATTAATTATTTTTAAACAATATTAAATAATTGAGAACAAATAAAACAAAAACATTCAAATATAATTTTTTAATAATGAAAGTCCTACACTGCTTTTGTAGGGGTAACGTTAGCTAAGTATGAACGTATGAAGTTAGTAGGGGAAGGGGGGATATTGGCAACAGCGGGTACAACTGCCAGTGGTTGAACTGGGGAGGCGGCCCCGCCTGCCCGCCCCGCCCCCTCTCTCACCCCGCTGCTCCCGCGCGTTCAGTCCGCGCCCGACCGTCCGTAATATTGTCGTTTGTGTGCATTCACGGACAGTTGCACCTAAGACACGCGGTTACCGGTTCCATATCGTTTCTGGACGACTATCGTTTTGTGATTTATTACATATCGCCAATGCAGTGCGCCTTATCATTTAAATACTTTTAGTTATAATAAAAAAAATGTTAACAAAACGTTTAACGGGTATAAGAAACTGATTGAATTACTGTAGAATAGGTAGTAGGTATAGTACGCGATGATGCGAAAACAAGGTAACGATTGGTCGCGGTGAAATGGGTTGTGTTGTAGTTGGACTGAGGTAACCGAGTTGTTTGATGGATGTGGAAAACTCGGAGTGTTGGAGGTCGGAGTCTGGCGATAGGATGGTGGCGGAGGACAGCAAGACGAGGGCGACTGACTTCTCGATTGCGGCCATTATGGCGCGCGGCGCTACCGAGCCGCGCAGTCCGATCGCGCGAACTCCGCCACGCAATGGTAAACAATAGGCCTAATCATTTTAAACCTAAATTATAAAAATAAAATATTACAAATATTTTTTTTATAAGTTTTATACATTTTTTAAGATGAAGTCCAGTGTTAATTTGTGTATAGAGAGCCATTTCAAGAGCACCCTCAGATTTATAGTAAGAATTTTACCAAAGCTTTTGTACAGCTTGATAAATTGTTAATATTTTTTTGCGCAGACCCCTAAGCATAAGACAGTTCAGTTAACCTACCCTTTTTTTCTCTGTTTGTCAACTGACTTTCTTTTTTTGATTAGAAACTAAGTATTGACGAGCTTTACAGTTATTAGTTAAAAAAAATTAACAAACCATCTTTTTACATTCGTTAGAGCTAGAGCCTTTATTAAGTAATGGGACAAGCCATTAACCTTTTTTTTAAAAAATATAAAAGCAATTAAGTAAATACAAAAGAAACGTCATCAATTTATGTGTAGGTATATTTATCATGCCTATATTTATCATGATTAAAAATGGCATTATTAACAACATATTCGTAGAGGTTTAGTTAAGTTGGCGTTCCAAGTTATAGGTATATGCACTCCCAGTAAAATAAAAAGAGCAGAAGAATCGAGTGAAACTACTCTTGGACAAAGTGCAAGTTAAATACGAGTATTGTGTTGTTCTGATGTTTAAAAATGCCCTTATAGAGATGCTGAAAAATAGAATGGGATTAAGTAGGTATCTAGTCTCTACATACATCCTAAGTACATTTCATTTAATAAATTATTCGTTAATAAGTCTATAGTATAAAAATTATGTAATATTATGATTACATCATATTATACTTACTTAATATGAAAGGTATTATATATGAATTGATTTATTTTTACCTAACACAAATCAATGTTATTTTAAATGAGGCATCCATCTTGTTTTAGGGCACTGTGCAAGGCGTGTAATTTTGTTTGAACGCCTTTTCTGGTTTGTTAGGTAATGTATTCTGAGGGTGTTTAAAAAAATCATGTTTGAAATTGCTTTTTATTTAAGGGAATTACCTAGTTGACGGATACATTTTTTCATGCCCACATTGAAGGATTCTACTATAACAAAGTAGATAACCCGGTAATATAAGTATTAGGTAGGTAAACATTCAATCAATAAAAATTAGTAACTTGCAAGATTGCATATACATATAATTTCCAAGTTTGTTTTATTCTTACAAGGACTTATGGACTCATGAGTAGGTACATAATATGGAAATAGGAAATAGTGCCATCAGTTAGCAATAATTTAAATTTCCTAATTTCCAAAATTTCATTGTTTTTGTAAATTAATTATCAAGTATTCTATAAATCTCAATACTAGTTATCTAATAGTGGGAATAGTGTAGGTATATAAAGTGCCATCTGATGGCTTTCATTTTGACTTCCTAAATGCCAAAATTCCATTTTTTTTATATTAATTCCCCCTATAAATTTATTATTTCATCTAAGAGCGGGAATAGTGTAGGTATATAAATGTACCATTAGTAGGCAATAAATTTCTTCCCATAATTCCTAAAATTTCATTGATTTTGTAAATTAATACACAAGTAGGTAATCTATAAATTTACCATTTTATCTAACTAATGAAGGCGTAAGTAGGCAAGTAGATATGTCCATTAGAACTGTGCATATGAAATTTTAAACTTGACATGAATATATCGTATGATATTCTCGTGTCTGTTTGAAAATTTAGTGCAGCTAATAAAAGTCAACTCGAAGCAGCTCACAAGGGTTTATAGTATCTAAGTAATAATTGGTGTGCGCGCCGGAGTCGTATCGCCGTTCGTTATTTCCGATTAATTGTGTGGAACCGAGCGGGGCACGGCCAGCTATGTCCCGACACGCAAATTACTACAAATATACTTACTTTTATTACCTTAATTTGACACCCGTCTACTGTAACAGCTTCACTTAAATTTATGTCTAACGGAACACGGCTTATTTAAGGCACGTCACATGTAACTCACCGATAGATTTGTGTGATCGGTATTGAAAGTATTCTTGTGGGGTAGAGGAGGCAAAAAGAACACTTCTTTTGCGTATAAGAAAATCAGGCTGGCGAGCCACACACTACTTATAGGTATATGAATAAATTGATATTTTTCTTATGAATAAATAGATAAATTTTTTTTATCAAAAAACTTCATTTATGTAAGTACTATACCTAATTATTGTTGGCGAGATTTTTTTTGTGGCTCTTTAAAAACTTTGAAATTTTGTAAATTGTAATTTTTAACTCTTCCGACTCAAAAGGTTGCCGACCCCTGGGCTATGTGGGCATACCTATATAGGCATAGTAAGTATTCTTAATCAACTTAAGGGTAGTAAATACAATCAGCTATACAATAGAATATATTTCAAAATTTAAAACATTAATAAGATCTTAAATACCTATTAAAAACTTAAAAAATGTAAAATATGAAAACCATAATATGAGAAAAAGTAAGTTTATTTAGTTTTATAATTTATAAGTAATTTTGCAAATTGTAGGTATTTTGTAACTAAGTAGTTATTGTGATTATGTTGTTATTATTATTATGATTATAATATTTTATATTAAATAAATTAATTCTTTTCAAGCTAGATTCTTTAATAATCATTATGAAGTGACATTTACTTATAAATATCATTATGATAAGATTGTAGTGTCAGTTTACTCTATGTAGAGAAATAAATTACTTAAAATTGGGTAAGCAATAGCAATTTTTTACTTTTGTTTAAATAAATAAATAAATAAATAAATAAAAAATGCTGGTGTCAATATGCATACATGAATTTATCATAATCTAAATAACAGACGTGTAGTAATTTCCTACATTCCTTTTCATACACTATTAACAAAACAAGTTTTTTCGTTTACTAGTGAGCGCCAGTATCAGTAATCGTGCAAAGGGCAAAAAAAGCATTTATTTTGGCTCCTTCCACTTGGATCCACAGCTTGACTCCACGTGTGGATCCGCGGATACCTTTATCTCTTCTTAAATTCACAGTTGGATTCGTATCAATACAAAATCAATACAATCAAAAGTTATTTCCAAAGTTGACACTCCTGAAATTGAACCCTCCCCTCCCTTATAAACCTGCATTTTCTCAATGTAAAGGTTATCTTTCAGACTGACGGTTTACTTAACGATAGCTATAGTTTCTGTCGCCTACACAAACAACGCCATAAGGCTTGCAATTATGTTGCCAATTGATAGTATTGGTACGAAATCGATAGGATATGGTATAAAGAAGGGACAGGAGATAGGGATCTAACATCCCTTAATCATTCGCTGAAACAGAACCACAAATGAGCTGTTACTTTAATTTGGTCGTAGGGGGAGATTATAGCATTCAGACGGGTTGCCCATCAGTCTATGCGAAACACAATGTGACCGTCATTACTTTAGCGACATTATTAATTATCTTAACAACATCTGCTGCTGTAATTTTCTAAAATATAAGATATCTATTTAATATTTTTGTATTGATATAATTACATTTCAACTTTCGCACTAGTCGTAGAGCGATAGGGATCTTTTTTAAACTCCTAATTGTGTTTAAATGTCGAGTTGGCAATAAAAATTGCAATCTTTGAAAAATATATCCTACGTCTACAACGTCCGTAGATGATTTTATTGAAGGAAATGCTTAGGTTTCTAAATGTGTTTAAGCGATTAGTATAAGTTAAGTAGTGTAGTCAACATTTTTATAGAATGCGTAGGTATAGGTAATGAACGCCAGCCTGCTACACTGCCACTTAAGAAAAGGCCAAACGCACACATAGTATAAATAATTTATAACTTATTGAAATGTCTGATGTTAGAAAAAAACTTGCAACTAATTTGTAAACAATCGTTTCTGTCAAGTAAAGCTGTTAGCGTCCATGACAATATTTTTCTTTTTACATCTTTTCTTCCATTTGTTTTCCATTAGCCAAACATGTGTCTTTTGTATTAATAAGTAAATTATTCTTAACTTAACATAAATATAATATTACATCCTACATCATCATATTTTTGTGAAGGTAACTTATGATTTTTGTTTCTAACATAACATAGGTAAAAACAATATAGGTGAGTAAAATCTATGTACCTACATGTAAAATCCATGTATGAAAAGTAATATTTTACCATTTTGAAATCTTGCAAATGGGCTATTTTTTAAAAAACTTGTCACAGGTTTAAAAAGCAATTAAAAAAGACGAAGTCTTAAAGTTTGCTGAAAAAATATTTTTAACTGTCTCAATTAAACTTAATTATTGAATTTATAACTGCAATCAAGATCATAGTTATTTAGGAATACAAAACAGAATTAATAACTGCAAAATTTGAAAATTCGCGATCACAATATCCAAAAATTAGGTTTTTCCTGTTTTCAAATATTGTCACTTAATCAAGTGACCTAGATTTTTTTCTTATTTCAGAGCTGGTAGGTATAACCTAGCTTATCGCCTAACCACACCCACATAAATCTATATATAAATATCAAAACATCTTCAATTGATTTTTTTTTTATTGGACATATGTATATATTAACAATAAAGATATAACTAAACAGTTAATTATCCTAACAATTTTAATCTACTAATTTACTAACTGACAAACAAACAAAAATAAGAAATAATAACAACACTTAAAAAAATAATTAAACCATGTGCATGCTGGGAAGTCAGGGGCGTGGAGGAAACTAAGGCCAAAAAGAATAACTCGTCTAGCTCCGCCGAATCTTGCGTAGTACAGGACGCTTGCAGAGTTACCTCTTTGAATTTCTAGCGCTATAGGTACGTTGCGTGAAGAAAGAGCTGGCGCGCCGATCGCCCGATTTCTCAATTAGAAGTTTTCCTATCTCTTTCCCGAAGGATTTAGCATCGGGCGACCACACTCCGAGCGTTTCCACCGCGAACACTAGAAATTCAAAGTGGTCCGCGAGGCCTGAGTATTTGCCTTTTTTAAGTTTCTCAGCGCTGAGGGCGGCGGAGCCAGATAAGTGGGAGGAGCCGGATAGGTGTGTCAGAGCCAGGGTGTCCGCACAAGTGGCATCCCATAACAACGCTCTCCCACGGCACCACGGAACCAGGGTCATGCCATCAGGCCTCTTGCCGTCGTCGCGACACAAACCCGGCGGCTCCAGTAAGCTAGCAATATTGACTGTACCGAGAGCATGCTTTATTATGTTGTTTATAGAGCTGTGTCGTGAGCGACGGCCAGCGCTCCTTATGCATGACAGGCCGTGGTGACCGTAGGGATCTACGCTGGCACCGCACACACACACATGAGGATGGCACACCCTCGCGCCGACTCTTAATGAAACAGCTATTCTGACTGAGTTTGTGTCCAGAAGCGTACCGAGGAGACGTATCAAAACATGTCGGTTCAGCGATTCTAGTTTTTATTCCCATATAGGTATATACATATATAAAAAAAGTGTCCAACGCGTCTATAAAGAATTTTTCATTTCAAAAACAACAGCCTGGTTTTCAATTATGTCCTTTTTGTGTAACATAGGTTCAGTGTCGAGACAAAGTTCCCCGGCTACCCTCAGCTCGCCGGCGTCCAGTTGTCGGTCTCCACCTCCCGAAGAAGATGTGGAGGTGGACGTGGAACAGTGTTCGGATGGTGAGGGGGATGCGTCGGATCACGCGGCACCTTCACCTGCCCCGTCATCAGGTAAATTATTAGTTTTGTAATTTAATTGTCCTTAATATCCATTAATCCAATAATTAAACCATGTAATCTGGGAAACAAATCAATGAATTTTATTTATAGCAATGTCAAGAGTTAGGTTGTTAGTGCCTACTAGTGATGTGCCGGATATCCGTATTCGTATCCGCGGATATGCATTTTTAACGATCCGGCACATCACTAGAGCCTACCTATAGACAGGTAACCAATAACCAACCAATAACTAAGTATAACCAAGTATTTTGACGTGCCCATTGGATGAGTGGTAAGAATGCTCAAGGCGTGCGGCGCTGCAGAGCCAAACTTCTAGCCTTTCAGCGTAAAATGGCCATTCGAGTCGCCCGAGGATACCGTACGGTGTCCTTCGAAGCGGCCACTTTACTGGCGCGCTTTCCGCCCTTAGATATTCTGGCGGACATGGATGCCAGAATCTTCACCAGATTCCGCCCTACACGCTTGGGAAGTGAATGTATCCCAAGTGGAACAGTGGAGGAGATCCGGCGAGAAGAGAAACGACGCGCATTACAGACATGGCGCGGGCGTCTTGAGAATGAGCGGTGCGTAAATAAGCGCGTAGTCCAAGCCATTCTCCCTGTTTTCGATGAGTGGCTGAAGAGACAGCATGGATGTGCTACTTACCGACTAACACAGATGTTCACCGGCCATGGTTGCTTCGGTGAATTCCTGCACAGAATTGGACGCGAGACAACAGCCCAATGTCATCACTGCGGAGATGATCTGGACTCGGCACAACATACGCTAGAAATGTGCCCCGCGTGGCACTCTGAGCGGCAAGTCATGATCGTCGAAATTGGAGCGAATCTATCACTTCCAGCAGTTGTGGCGGCCATGATAAGAAATGAATCATCATGGAGAGCAGTGGCAACATTCTGCGAAACGGTACTTCTCCAGAAGGAAGCTGCTGAGCGGAATCGCGAGAAGGCTGACCCTGCAAGGCGTAGACGTCACCGAGGAGGCGGTGGAAACCGCCATAATACCCTGTGATCTGGGGTCAATAAGAATACAGTCACGGTATCCTCTGCCTGTCGTATGAGGCGACTAAAAGGGGTTCCGGTGATTGGCCCACTCATAGCTACCCACGACGTATTCGAAAAGAATGGTGTGCTACAGGGACCGCGGGCAATACGGAGGGAGGTACCACGGTTTCCGAAAAGGCGCAGCTGGCGACAAACGGGGGGGTTTTTAGTGAGTAAAAATCTCACATAACCCGGTGCTTCCTACCCGGGTACCTATAGAAGGTTTTTAACCCTCGTCGTAATAAAAAAAAAAAGGATGCTTGCCTAACGTCTCATTTATTAATAGCCATTTATTTTAACCATGTAACCCGGGAGATTAATCAATGATTTTTATTTATATAATAGTAATATCAAGAGTTAGGTTGAACAGTAACCAAGTATTCTAGTTTATTTCACTTAGATACTTCTGATGCTTATGTAGGTAATCCATTAATGATTTACTTAGTGAACGTCGTTTTGAATTCACCATTTTGTTGTCACTTTTTTGTACAACTTGTTTATTTTATTTTTTTTATTTTATTTATTTATTGAACCACAAACAAGTTTACAATAACATTTCTACAATAACACTATTACAAAAAATTTAAATTATTGTAAACCCAGCATTGATGGTCACTTTATACATTAGGAAAATTACAAATGGTGAACCTGTGTTACCGAAAACGATTTTCCTTATATTTTTATAATATACTTAAATAGGTATGTTAATAATATAATATAATCCTATATTGTACATAAAATAAATGAGTTTTTATTATATTTAGCTCGTCTGTGTGTGCAAGGGTGTGAACGTGCATGCGACAGTAGGTATGTTTGGGGCTTTGTATATGTATGTGTGTGTCTTTATGGTGTGAATAATTTACAGCTTTTCATTTAATAAATTGACAACTTGTGTATTATATGTGAATTTACTGTAAGCAAAAATATCGAGTTTATTAAACTTCTTGTTATATGTACTAAACATTCGATTTAAAGGAGAACGTAAACCTGCATTCGTACGAGATCGTGTAATTGCAAAAAATGGATACTGACGGGATTGTCTCCCATGAGCTCGCGAGGGCACAGAATATCCTATTTTGTTCATTATATTTATACAATCATATTTGTTACTACAAAGGTCATAGAGTAACAAAGCTTCTAGTTGCAGTCGTCTGGATTTCAAATCAAGCATTTTATAACTATTTAACAGTGACTCGTAAGATAAACGTTTACGATAAAATTTGTAAGTTTTATTTTAGTTAACATTAAAATTGTAATTAAGCAAAAACCATGTACGGAGGTGTTTGAGCAATAAATAAAATTTTCTCATACAAATACAATTTGGTTCTCACAACAGTTGATTAAGAGCGTGTAATAAAATGATGATATTGCTTTGTAGACGTCGCCAATAATGCGGTCTGATATAAAAATGCATCCGCGTTTGCATTGTTTTCTTGACATAACATCTCTCGGAACGTTATTGTTTAACATGTAAGTATACTCTCTTGCTACTTCTGACACTTTTTTCGTTAAGAGAATACATAGGCAATAACGAGATCTATAACAGTCTCTGATTTCTGTTTTTACTGAAGATAATTTGTTGGAATTTCTATTTTCGGTTACTGTTAGATTACTACTGAATTTTCAAGTTATTTAGCAGTTTTAGATAAGTGATTTATGCTCCAAATTTTAAATGATGTATAAAAATAAAATAAGTTAAAAAGGTCTTAAAGCAAGATGAATTTTCTATGGAATGACTAAAAAGAACTGCAAGCGAAAGCAAGTCCAGGTGTTACATGTGTTCTTTTATTGGACAAAATGTTTTTCATAAATGAACTTGTTTAGAAACAAATCTGTAAACCATGAATCGAGAACTTAAATTATTTACTCTGACCCAATCTTTCTTTATGCAATTTCTTCTAACTCATGTAATTTTCATTCACTCTTTTAGGACAGACTTTAGGTTTATTCACGACGTTTTCTTTCAGCATTAGATCAAGTGACCCTTAATTTCAATTCACACATGAAATAGATTAACACTCAGAAGTGTACATCCGACCAGGATTCGAACCTGCCTCTACCGCGTGGAAAGCCGAACGTCAGATGCGTCCTTATAAATTTCTAAATACTGATAGTGAAATATTTTTGTTAGAACTTGGTGAGCGCGATACGCCTTCGCCAGCGAGGCCGTTGCCAGCGACATCATGTAATTGTGAAGAATTGCTTAGCGTCGACTGTCAACTCGAGACGAAGGAACTCTGGGATAAATTCCACGATCTCGGCACAGAAATGATCATAACCAAGACAGGAAGGTGAGTACTTTTTGGCTCTTTCTCTCTTAATAATTTTTATTGTAATCTTTGGTTTGGTTTTTTTAAGAATTGGGTCGGCATTACAGGAGAGGATAATTCCATAAATAGATTTCTACATAGATAAGCATTCGTACTAAGCTGTTATGCCCATGAATTAAGCGTCGTTTTGATCCATTTTTAACGCGTCAACATATCGATTTATCTCCAATGGCCATCAAATTCATAAATTTTCCATAGATGAAAATTTATAATTATTTTAGTTTCACCTTATATTTTAGTGAGGTATCAAAACAGTTCTAAAGATATGTTAGAAGGTTGATAGGAAGAGTTAAGAAGCAATGGGGATTTCTTGTAATTTGATCATTCAAGTCTAGGTATATGAAAATATTAGGATTTATAATTATTTCTACCATACCTACCTTATGTTATTACTACTGTAGTAATTAGTATTCCCAGTGATATCTCATACAACCGAATTTGTTCTAATTATTACATTAAAAAGTGTTAAGAAGTTAATTGAACGCCAAAAGAAGATTCTGTTGAAGACAATCCTTTTAAATTAATTCCCTAGCTCATCAACGTAATGCAATCTTTCACTCCGCCAAGATCGAAGTCAAAAACAAATTAATTCACTCCACAGTCACCCCCAAACAAAGGGCTCAACAGAATGGATTCATCAGCTAAAGTGGCCAATTCCGGAATAATTACTTCGCGAACCCGCTCGTCCTTCAACCCTTTAACGAGATAAATTAAAAGTACATTTTTTCCTAACCGTCGGTGTAATGTCGGGCTATAAATTTACAAAGCCCCAAAGACAACAAACAGCGGCATGGGGCAGGGGGAAGATGTTTTTATAGTCACGCCGAGAGGTTTATCTAAATAATTGCAAAGTCGGCGGCGGTGAGCGGAAAATTGGCATTTTGTCGGTCCCCGATTTCTCCGCTCCCCGGACTGTGAGAGATCACTCTACTCTGAGTTACACTTCACTCGGGGGAGGCATATAGCTCGCCATAGTCTTGCTGACTTCTTACTTAGAATGCTCAACAATTGCTTATGTATCATAAGCTAAAAAGCTAACTGTGCCAGAAAAATGAATAAGGTGAACTACCTTATTCTACCGTAAAATTGTAAACACAGAATACCATACCACTAAAGACTAATTATCTATGGATTAACAGCATTGATTAAGATGAACACTTCATTGATTTTATTAGAACTTATATTTAGGCGGCAAATTGCTTTATGTGTGATTTAATTCTTATAAAACTTCTAAAACTGACAAAAATCTTCTTGTAATTCTGAAATTTGTTATAACCCCTTATGATAAGAAAAAAAGGATAATGAATTCTTAATATTACATGAATTAATGTTTCTATAACACAATATTGTGATATTGTTATACTGAACAATATATCACAATTTATCAAAAGAAAAATCTAACCAGATTGCTACTTACCTACTAAAATTTGGTTAAATGAAGCATTTCCGTATCTAACCAAAGACACTGAAGCAGACGTGGTGTTTTAAAATACTATTAATTATTCATATAATACGACGTTCATCACATTTCTTTACATACTATTAGATCACAAACCATTTATTTAGCAATGGTAAATAATAAAGCAGTCCCTAAGTACATAATGTTTTGCTTAAAAAAGTAGGAGAAATTACTTAGTAATAAATAAAACGGATTGTGATTTTATATATTTTTTTATTTAATTTTTTTAACAAAACTAAATCAACTTTAAATATATTTTTTACACAGCATCAGCGATCATTTACATAAATTTCCTCTATAAAACTACTCTGCAAAGAGGTGAAGTTACATTGCTGAGATTATGGTTCGAGACAAGGCCGATAAATCATTCTTAACGCAATACTAGCTTTAAGCTTGTTTTTGCTCCGTTGGAGATGTAGGTAAATATTTTATTTAATAATGTTTTTAGCTAGATTCATTTACCTAACTAAATTTAGATAAATTTAGATAATAGTGTAAAATACTGATTTAGACATCTACTATCATATAACTGTGCCTAAATCAGTCGGAAAATATCTGTGGCATGACATGAATGCTTTAGTTGCCAGAGTCAAGTTCAGTTTAAAATGTAATGATATTGATTCCCTGTGAATATTCGTATTAGTGTGACGTCATATGTTATTTTGCCCGCTCGGGAAGACCCTCGCAACAAGTGCAGTTAGTCTAAATCACCGTATCGCACTCGCCCGGAGAGGATTTCAATCTCGGGGGATTAAGTAGAAGGTATTGTTGTTCCATTCATTGCCTGTGATGCGACTGTTGCATCTTGATAATTGGCCAACAATATTATTTTTAATATTCGTACTCAATTGTGGATGGTTTGCTCAACTCAAATGCAAATCAAAATCAAAATATCTTTATTGCATATAATTAAAATGATGACAAATTTTTAGTTGTTGTTAATAATGATATTATAATTTCCAAAATTTATAGAATTGACAACCATTTAGGGATGCTGATTTCTGGACAAGGATAAAATTACTATACAATAAATGCCACAGTCGTGTACATGACAAGTTTTATTAGTCAAATTACAGTTGTTAGTTCTGAAACCAGACTTTTACTTTACTAGTATGAAGAGATACAATATTAATCAGCGTATTTTGAAATTGTCTCAATATGACTTGATTTTCTTTTTCTTAAAATCTTAATTTCTATCCTGAAATTTCTTTAGTTGTTGGTCTGATCTACGAACCTAATTTGTTAAAAATATATGGAATTAAAACATTTAAAAAATGTGATAGATATGCATGGAATATTCTATCACATTCAGATGTATATAATTAGGGTAATTAACCTAACTTTAATGACAGTTATAGCTCGTAAACTAGCAACATGAAGTGAGATAAAATCTGATGACAGAATATTAAATTTTGATTAGAGGTATTCAAGAAGTAGCCTTTCGGATTATAAAACAACAAATGATTTTGAAGACTTAAGAAAAATATGATATTCTTTGAATAGAAAGACTCAAGCTTTGCTGTAGTGTTTCGGTGAGCGAATAATGGATGTCAGCGAGCCCATAACCTATTACTTATCCTTAATCCTTCTATGGTTAGTAGCGTACTTGCAACACTTATGGCGTTGCTTGTGTTTCAGGCGACGGTAGCCATCCACCATCAAGTAGACCGTCAGCCTGTCTGTCGACTTTAACATAAAAAACAAAACATATAGGGATTACGCCAAATAATGGACAGATTATGATTATTATATTCAGACGATAACGTCTGAATAAAAAGTTAAAAAAATAATTAATATATAAAAAATATGACAAAAAAGAAAATTTTTAAAGTATCAATACGTATTGTTCGCTGTATGGTTGGCTAAACAAGAGATAAATCAACCCGGCCAATCAAAACGGGATATCAGAGACAAATTTTGTCGGGGGAGGGTGTTGGAGCGTGTTTTTAAATTGCTTTACAATGCGTGTCTATTAATTTCTGTGTAGCGCATTTTGAATGTCTTTATGTGAGGAACTGGTAGCAAGTTATTTTTTGATTTGTCATATTTTTCAAAGTTTCACAAACATGGACTTACAATTCGACGGTCCCTACGTACATAGACATGTCTAAAACCCCGGTTTACAGGAGAGCGTAATTTATGTTCAAACCGCTCTAGAAATAATTATATGTATAAGTAATTATAAATTTTGTTTATTCTAGAATATCTTATTAGCTTTAGGAACTTTCTAATGGTAATCTAAAGACAATTATGCAATAAAAAAAAAATTGCCATTTTTGACATGTCCTTATGTACGTAGGGACCGTCGAATTGATTTTTTCCAATTGTTGATCCAGGTTTTAAGAACATAATTAATATTTTCTTCAATAAACTTGTAACACAGTAAAGTTCAATTAACTTCTTTTCAGTTTCACTTCTTTATATAGGTCAATATTTAATGTTTAACATTAATATTTAAATATTTGCAATATGATTAACTATGCGTAGTAAGTAGATAATAAAATTTTGTAGAAAAATTATAGTTTATATTCTTACTTATAATTAATTAATTAATTACTAAGTAGGTATAATAATTATAGCTACCCACCCCTATAGGTAATTTCCTTAGTAATGAAACTCCTATGGCGTTGACAACATTTCAACATTGTAGCATGAAATAATAAATAGAACGCAAGGATTTTTAAATAGTTGCCTGGTCCAAGCTCTTAAATAGTTAACTTATTTATTTCATTTTTATTTTGAGTTTGAAATATATGTTAATAATGCAAATACAAAAGCTGCCTTGGCATCTAAAAGTTTTAAGTAAGGCCAGGCAAACCAATAGCACTAAAATATGTTGGTTCGCTTATTTTTATGACAAAGTTAATATGAAAACATAAAGTGGCCTCTTATCTCCGGACATCCCGTAATACGCTTTATCTTTTTTTATTGCGAAGCGCAAGCCGTTCGTTTCCATGTCGCCTCCGCTCCGCTGTTCACCCTTCTATTTCTTTCATGTCGATAACTTGTTACAACCTTATAAGGCTAAAATATTTAACAGTATTTTTTAAGTTGTTAGTTTTAGTTATTATAATTAAAAAAAAAAAACTGAGATTCTAATCAGCCCAAACACGCGATATCTGCTGTAAGTTACTGGAGTTGCGTATCCCGCAGTCAATTCGATGCTACAGCATTAGCTCAACCTTGAGCTGATTACCACCGAAATAATTGTCGAAATGATTACCGCCGAAATAACTACCTACATGAAATTTCAAAATAATCGAACCTGTGGAAGTTATATAGTGAGATCCCTCGTCTAATATGAATGAGGTGATATCTTCAAATGCTGAACAAATCTTTTCATAAATTATAACTAGGAATCATCTCGATCATGTCAGTTTTAAAAGAAAATTGTACCAGGGCAATTATCAGTTATGCCAAAATTTCATTTTAAATCTGTCAGTTGTCTGTTCAGTGCTTTAGTTTCAAAAGATACTAAGAGTCTACGACTTGATAAAGGAATGAATTTGAAAATTGACGAAGGTTTTCGTTCCTCGACTTTACTTAGGTAATAGGTGTAGAAGTTAATAGGAGTTTGACAGATACCTTATTAGAAAGTCTAATTGATGTTGAATCGATATACGTCGATGTCTGCCAACAGTCCCATCACTACGGTTGCTGGTTCAAGAGAAATGTCGGCTTGTTTCGATATTATTTATTTTTTCATTTTTTCCGATTCGTCGTTTTGATTTACAAGCGGCCACTTTACTGCCGAGTTGACTTTGTTAGAAGGAACTAACTGGTTGACGATTTATGTCGGACTGGCCGGACAATACGATTGTCCAAAATATTTGGATGTTAAGTCATAACGTATCCTTTTTATGTTTCGAGGCGTTTATAAAATGTTAACAACATTATTGCGTCCATATAAGTTGTTTTTTAACGAATATGGATCTGTGTAAAATGTTTTATAACTGAACCTTTTATACTTAGAAATTCTATAAAAATATATGTCAAAAGGCAATTGAATTATCAACTTCTACGAGCACCGAAAATTCGTAAAACTAGCCACCTAAAGTCTTTTAAAAATAAATCACAATTTAAAAAAACTCTGCGGATTACGCTGTTGAATAGATTTTCCCATTAGTCACCACCATGTTCGTCTTTAGTGGAGGCAAATGGGATTATTTTTCCCAGTCGCCACCTTTAAGACCACGGTGGTGGTTATTGTTAGCGTTAAACGAGGTAGGTTTTTATATAGAATTTGCAGAATATTATAAAAAAAGTTTTGAAGTGATTTTCTTATTTCCTATTATTACATAATAACACTATTATATTAAAAGTTTTTGAATTTTTCAAAAAATAAAAAAAATATTTTTTTTTTTTTTATCAAATTAATTTCACACTGGTGCGTGTTTCGTCTACCTATTCTCTCTTAAGCTACAACTAAATTGAAAGCTACCTAAATTGAAATTGACCCTGTTCACATCCGCCATTTAAGAGCAATCACTCTTTACCTACTATTAACTCTTTTTGTGGTGTTTTAATACTTCTACAATTACCCATCTTGGTCGACGGACGCGGTGCTTATAATAAGTAAGACGTGCAAGTTATACACAACCATTCATTATTTAATTCTATAGACAACGCTAAAGGTACACCGAGTAGGTGCAAACTTACATAGTTCCGTGATATTATAAACCCATCTATTACCATAAATGTCAATGTTGACAGGTGTAGTGAGTGCATGTGTCAAATGTAATGTAGGCATCAAAAATATTCTAGATATCATACTGAATACTTTGTCGTTGTTACTTGAGTTTAGTATTCACTAGCGACCCGCCCCCGGCTTCGTACGGATGCAATTTATTTCAATGATAGTTGATAAACAAATATTTCTCGTTTATCGCTCATTCCGTTAGTGAAAACCGTATCAATATCTGTTGAATGGTTTACTAAGAAGAAGTTAGCGGAGAAAGAGGCATTTATAACGACTTAATTTAAGTAGTTTATCGGGAACATACAGACGCGGCGGGGGACTATAATGTAATTCAATTTAAGTATATAAGTAAACAAATAAATTTAATAAACGCTTTTCCTGCGCTCATCTTTAAAATAATAAATTAATACCTATCGGTAAACGACGTCTATGACAAAAGATGTTATCTGCTTATGAAGTTAATTAAGTAAATTAAACGTTTAAGGTGGCAACTAATTATAAAATGGTAAACTTGTACTTAGACCATAAAAAACAAAGAAATTGCATGCCAGGTAAATTGCATTAACACTAGAACTAGTGCAACTATAGATAGTCTTCGCATAGTGCAAACTAAAAATGAACGCCAATGACATTAAATGCGTATAACATACAAAATTTAGTGTTAATTTGACAGTTATGGTACCTGATGATTACTGTCTATTAGTCCTACGGTTGTTATGATGCATTTTGAAAATTACAAAGGACTTCCCGTTGAACAGGTGATTCGTTATAATATAAGAAGGATTACGACCAAGGCGGTTTAACGGTTTATTTTGTTGATTATATTCTTAAAATGAGAGTTTCATAATATTTAAAGATATAGATTTATCGATTGACTGAAATGAGGTTAAAAATATATTTTTACGAATTATATTGACTGGAAATAAACTAATAAAATTTAAAGTTACTAGAATAAAATTAATTTAAACTAGTAAGTACTACAATGAATCTTACAGATTTTTTTTTTTAATTATCTACGAGTAAATCCGTAACGCTATGCCAAAAATGCAAATAAAAAGCGACCTATAAATGTTAAAAATTTAATGTTCTTTATTTGTTCACAACTGCAAATCGCCGAAAGTACTTTATTATCACCATGAAATGTATAGAAGCCTATATCTAGCTGTAGAGAGACATAGGCTGATGATGAAGATGTTATTTTCAAATTTTAAAAAGAGAGAATACGAACATTGTTTTAAGGTCTCTCCCAAATTAAAATACGACACCACGTGCGTTTCGTTTAACAGAAGCTGTACTGCTGAAAAGAATAATGCCATTGTGTACCACTTCGCTTTAAGAGACCCTAAATGCAGATAGTTTAACAATTTCACGATTATTAATGGTGAACGGTGTGGCTACTGGTTATTGTGGCTTCAATGAGAGAGAACGAAGTGCTCTGAGCACAATGAGGGAGGCGCCCACGCATTGCGCGCCCGATTCGCGCCGGAGCTCTATAACCTGTCAGCTACTGTTCTGATACTTATCGTATTCACCTTCTATGCTTCACGTTGTATCATTTTGAAGTATATAAATTGAATGTTAAAATGATTTATTTTATTGCGAGATAATGCCTAGCAACACACTTTTGAAATAAAAAAACAATGGGGTGTGTCACAGCCGTGTGTTTCACGCGTATTAAAAACCAATTTATTTATCGTCAAGTAGTAACCACTAAGTCTGGCGGCAGTAACCACCACTTCACAGATAACCACCGTGAAATAAATATTGTGCTGTTGTGTTTCGGTGTGTGAGTAAGGAATGCCAGAGCCCATTTCCGTATCCCTTCCCAATTCCTTATCCTTAATCCTACTGTATTATTTATTTATTTATTTGATGAAGCACACAAAATACGTTTATGTATAAAAAGTAGCTTCCGCGTTGTCGGTTTTTACTATAAGAGATACTGTTCATGATAATTTTTATGTTTAAATATAAAATTAAATAACGCCATTTATTAACTAATCAATTTAATTGATTCAATAAATTGATCCAATCAGATAAAAATAGTTAATTGATTGAAGTACTTAATTAAGCTTTCATGAAATTTAACAAATTAAGTGAGATATTAAATTAGTTAAGAAAATAATTTGGATAAGAAAAACAACTGATTACCTAAGTTAAAATTTTGAGGACTCCTCAATTTGTTATTGAGGACTATAAATAGGTATGTTTTCTGGCGTTTACATGGTTTTCGTTTATAATACCTTAATTAGTACGGACGGACACTACTTAATGTCTATTAAAATTGCCCTTTAGTCAATTGCAGTGCGGGGCCGGGTCGCTTACTCTTAAATAATTTAAAGTCAATTTGGGAATGCAAAATCTGATGCAATTTGCTTTTAATGAGGATGAATACGGAGGAGCCATCGCAAGGGAGGAAGGTGCTCGTTTAAGAGCCATTAACGCCTAAACATAATAAGCAGCTTAAATAATTATGAAAAAAGTGAAAAAAGCCAATTGAAAGCAGACAAGAGTGATGCGCGCGCGCAGCCCGATGAAAGGCCCGATGTAATGGCGGACGGAGATTGATTACGTAATCACGGCCACGAGGCGATTTCGGGAATCTCATAGAGAGTAATCATCATCCATCTCGTGTCTCGTTCATATTACAATGAAGAAATGTTTCCGACATATCAAAATTTGTATGTCTAAGTGATAATTAAATGTGTATTAGGGCTTCGACCTCCTTAATGTGACAAGAGAAGTGTCTGCGCTTCGTACAAAACGGAATTAGAGCATATTTTAAACAGTCAATAATAAAACAATTAGATAATTATACGTCCATTGATGTGCACGATGGATGAGTGGTTAGGGTGCTTGTATTAATGGTTAGAGTTTCGAGTCCCGGAGGAGAGTAACTTTGGAAATGAACTTTTCGAAGTTGGCTGGTCTGGTCTGGTCTTTATCTTAAAAGTAGTAGAAGGGCACACTGCATTTCTCATTCATTTAGGAAGCCCGTCTGCCGACAGTAACTACCCCTCACAGAAAACCACCATGAAATAACAGCAAATGTGCTGTTGTGTTTCGGTGAGTGAATAACAGATGCGAGACTATTTCCCTATTCCAATTCCATCCTTAATAATCCTACTATAGTTGGCAGCGCCTTTGCTGCACATGTGGCGTTGCTTACGTTATAGGCGACGGTAGCCACTTACCATCATCAGCCTATCTGTCAACCTTACATAAAAAAATAAAAAAGGTATTATTTGTAATATTTGATTAAAAATCGAATAATGAATGTAAATATTAGATCCAAGAGTGAGAGATTACCATTGAACATGATAGTTTTAATAAGGTCTAAGACAAGTTGGCACTGGTGTGTCGATGCACAATTAGCCTCCTATTGTATAGTGTGCGCGGGCGCTTAATCGTCGTAACCGAGTTGGTTTACTCCTACGACACAAGGGACAATCGTTGATTCCATCGCTTCGCCATTACTACACTATCCATATGCAATGAGATATTATCAACACTATTAGCTAAATATTCACTATTTAAATGAATAATGATATTTTACTACTGAAAAATATGTTGTTTATAAAATTCTCCAAATAATTTCCGAAGAAGATACCACATTGTATGTACAATTTTATTGTTTGTTCTGAATAAAATATAGATAAATAAATAAAATATCATGTAGGTAATTAATATTGCTTCGTGTACCTAATATTTTTTTCATAACAGAATGAATGCAAAAGATAACATCAAATAATTGTTAACATTAAATTTTGTTTTCGGCGTTACAATTTTAGGACATTGTGTTCAAATGAGCCGACGAAGTTTTGTGTTAGAATCGCTTTGATGTGCCGTTTGAAACAAAAGCTTTAGCGGCATGTTTCAGCAAGCGAACAGCTGTGTTGGGTCACACAGAGCCGGAGCCGCACGATCGCGCGTGCCTTGTGCAGTACAATACCTGCGTAATGAAGTGGGCCACGAGGGGGCGGCATTGTGTGGCCAAACGAGCCATTGTAAGTGGTAGCCTTCGGCCGCGACCCGCGACCTGCCACTCGTTACCCCGGAACTCGGACCTACTCTTGTTAACCGGCTACGGCGACCTCAATCTTTATACCTATTACTTTGATAGTGCTCGGTAGTACTGGTGCAGTTTTCAAGCGAAAGCGTTTACTTTAACATTTATTATAAAGTGCTTAATTAAAATCGACGTCTTAACAACTCTTAAAAAGTCTTATCAAGTCTTAACAAAAGGTTAAGATGATTTAACTAATTGAGTATACTTAAATAATTGATTTTTATAATTGACTGTAATCAAGCGCAGTTGATTGATTCAATACGCTTATTTAAAATGAACTCAAAGCTTCTTTGGAGTGAAGATTTTCTTCTGCCACACAATAGAAGGTCACAAAATGGAGCGATTTTTTTGGCTGCTTAAAGTTTTCAATGTTTAACCTACTAAGTTAGGGTTTTTACGGAAAGATTCTTTATATGACTTCTTTTGTCACAAAATAAAAAAGGTGCGGATTTTTTGGCTGCTTCAAGTTCGTTTTTGCTAACTTGCAGTTTATTTTTATTTAATGGTCATTAGAGCTCCTGATGTTCCATTTGAAGGTAGGTAGCTATCATCGTCTAATAAAGCAAGGAGCAATTAAGTACTTCTGGGGTTGGTTTCTGCCGCTAGAGGGGCTGTCCAGTTTGTAATCGAGAAATGTATTGTGCTCTGCTACTACTAAAGTCTAAAGACAGTTTGTAAAATAATCTAGGCAAGATTGGAATAGTGTATTTGTTGAATAACTTATGATGTAACAAAATATAAGGATAAGCAGTTTCATACCATCGATTCCTACATAAAAACATTTTTAGCTGACATAATTATTTGCAAAATATCATGCTGTTATAAGAGAAGTTCAATTCAATGCTATATGTAGGTATATGTCCTTTGATAACTTCCTAATGTACCTACAAGTAAGTTTTTCTTGACTTAAATTTTGGTTATTTTTCTATCTGATATTTTACATTCATGTCTGTAAATAATATTTCTAACATTCGATGGGGGAAAGTTATGTACGATTTATCTGTCGTACAACTAATAATGGTGTTTACAAGTGACACACCCACGGGATCGGTGAACGCTAACGACGCACACGGAAGTAATCTGCCAGTTGCACCATGAACTTTTTAATCTAATGGCTTCAGGCGACACGATAAAAAATGTGACAGTTTCCCTTTCACCCTCACACAACGCGGGACAGTAAAGGACAGAAACTGTATTATACTCAGTCATGTGGTGTCACTTTTTCACGTTGAGCGTTAAATTTTCACGGCTACCCCACGAATACATTATTTTTATGTCGATTCCGGGTGGCCGAGTCAGTCGCTGTTGTAACAAAAACGTTATCGTGACTCTTGTCGGGGAAGTAAGGGTTGGTTAAGACGTGCTCAAGTCTTACGAAGGATCGGCAGATGCGAACGTGAAATTAAAACTGGCTTCCGCTATTAATTTAATTGTTACAAGGCCCGCGCCGCTAAAAATCATAAAAATATATTTATTGCAACGATTATTGCCGTTCGCCTTTTATTTGTTGCTCTTCTTTTATGTTAATGTCGGAAGACAGGCTTACGGTCCACTTGATGGTAAGTGGTTACCGTCGCCTATAACACAAGCAACGCCACAGGTGCTGCAAGTGCATTACCGACTACAGTAGAATTAAGGATAAGGAATTGGGTAAATGGTCTCTGGTGTACCCTACTCACTCACCGAAACACAACAGCACAAGTGCTGTTATTTCACGGTGAATACTGCCGCCAGACGGGCTGCCCAAATGA
Organism: Synanthedon andrenaeformis; assembly: GCA_936446665.2. Taxonomy (NCBI): domain Eukaryota; kingdom Metazoa; phylum Arthropoda; class Insecta; order Lepidoptera; family Sesiidae; genus Synanthedon; species Synanthedon andrenaeformis. The sequence goes on along the minus strand of OW387777.2, from coordinate 10,926,964 downwards.
TTGCGGAACGCAGTGTGTTCTGCCGCTACTATTTCGTACTGCTCTGAAATTGTCAACGTTTCGTTGGGGGGCATCCATTTAGTTGTAATGAGTGGGTCGGTGTCGTACGAATACGTTTCTAATGCGACCAAATTATATTTGTCGTCGTCGCCACCCGACGATGAAGTCATTATATTCCATTTCCGCGGCGGTGTTAAGTCGATAACTCGAAAATGACTGCCATTCGGACCGACTAGTCCACAATCCGCCTTCACCTGCTCATTACCAAATCATGGAACCTTCGAGTTAAGTCGTACGTCGACATGACTAAATAAAATGTGTAATGCCCAAAACGCCTAACACTGTGTCACAAACTTATTTCGTCGGACTTATCTCAAGGAATATCGTTTAGTTAGGTAATTAAATTAAATATTTGTATCTTAACATTTTGGTGTCTGAGAATTGCCAATTAAGGCACAATAAATACTGGCCAAGGACTTACTTTAAAAATTTCATAAATTCGTAATTTTACTTTTTTTATTTTTATAAGTTTTTATTTTTAAAAGGAATATAAATTCTTTCGGATATTAAATTAAAAAAAAAAAAAACTGACTAGTTGAGTAGCACAAGGGTAAAAAAATTAACAAAATTTTGTCATAAACTCTGCAGTATAACACTACAAAAGACCTTTGAGAAATAACAACGGATCGCTGTTGTGTTTCCGTAACAGCGATATCCTTTATCCTGCCTTTATCCTATCATGACAAGCACACTTTCATTCCCTCTTTTCGTTGCTTGATTTAAAAACGAAACCAACTACCATCAAGCGGATTGTCAGGATGTCTGCCGACTTTATTTTAATAATTATGACCTTCATTTACTCAACGTTTGCAAAATCATCTTTTCATATATATATTTGTGCAAATCCACATATTGGTTTGGGCTGCAATATTTCATAAATGGCTAGTTCTGTGTTTCAATTATAATTTAACGCTGAAGCCAGTAAAAGTCCCACATTAAAATCATTTCAACGTCCCTACGGAAAACTAGAAATTGTGTTCTATTTAGTAACCGTTGCATGATTGGGCGACAATATTGAATTTGGTGACGTCACGCAAAACGCTCGTCAGCTTTGTTCCGTTGATGTTTATTGTCGGTTTACAGCTTACTTCGGGGCTGACAAGCTGTGGGGAAAGTCCACGCGTGCGGACAAATTGTATCCGTTACCATTCAAGCTGAATTAACATGTTATGCGTTGCCAACATGAAGTCGTACAGATTTACCGGCGTCCGTTGTAATATTGTAATCGTAAATTCTTATAATTACTGCCTACTCTCGTGGAAACGACTTCGACAGAGTTTGTTTATAAAATCACTTATAAAGCAACGCATAACCAAAACTACTAAGCCTAGAAAGGTGAAATTTAGAAAAATAGTCTTATTTTATAATGTAAGCTAAGCCTCCCGTTAAAAAGGATTTTTGAAAATTTCCACTCCGTGCAAAGCCAAGGTCTAGCCTTATCGCTAGTATTTTATATACGTAACAATATATCCTATTGTTGAGCGTCCCTAAAAAGATATACCCTGGTTTGTCTTTCAGCCTTTTCTGACTTATACCTACAGTTACAGCCTATTTTATTCCTAATTGTGTATGGGGAATCTACATAAGTAAATTGACCTGTTGTTAGAACCAGGACGCAAAAATTACCTCCCATTTTTGAAACCTTATACTACACTCGCTCCTAAAATGCTAAGTTCCAAAATGTCTGTTCTGACATTTCTCTCTATGAAGGTTAGCGATCGTCATGTATATCTTACCTTTGGAAGCTGCTGCACGAAGGACAGTCGCTCATAATAAACAACTCTCTTAAATTCTTCCACCGGGATGTCTTTCTTCTAACTGCTATGTTTTCCTTGTATTTTTCTTTGGATCGCTCGTCGAAGTAACGTATATATTTATTTCAAATTATATTTGTATTTATAAATCAACGGCACCTAACAGCAGACATAACCTGATAATTTTGCATCAATTGTAGAAAATTCTTTGAAAAATTATACAAAATTACGTACACTGCGTCCTACATTACCCGGTTGTTTAGCTTACTGGAACATTACGAGAAATGGTCGAGTAAATTTCGAATTGTAAAAGATAAAACGATTTCACGTGAACAAATACCGCGTGCATAACAAATAATGACTGCTCCGTGTTATGTTATGCCATGAGTTACAAACGTGAATTGACGGCTGCGCGATATACCTATACATACTTCCACGTTTTTATTCGTAACCGGTTCCGAAATAACGGAACAAAAATGCACAAAAAATATTGATGGTGTAAACCTAGTTGCATGCAACGCTGCTTATAAATTTTGCAAATGTTCGGGTCCATTACGTTCGCGCTTTGCAAATGTGTCATGTTAATTTCATGACAGTTTTATGTCAGGCTTTTTATTAAAACAAGTTATCGTGTATTGTTGTCGTGTTCTATGTTTGTATAACGTGATTTTCTGTATCATAATTCACAACACTTTCTGCTTGAAGTCGAACACTTTACTGAATAACTTTGCTTCGTAAAGTAATAGGTATTATAAAAAAATATATCCAGAAATATGACCTGATAGCCTGTCTCACGGTAGAAGCTATCAACGTACAGAAAACTGTGTAATGAAATAGCAAGAGATGTCAAATTCCAATACACAAGGTATTTATTTTTACACTTTATGCTACTATTGGCAGCGCAGTTGCAACCCCCTATAGTTAATAGTTGCTTGTAATGAAAAGTGAGGGTTGCCAAGTAAGTACACACATATCAACATGTGTCATTCATTAAAAAATTATCTTTTTCTTTATAATTTATAATATTATTTACCATATCATCAGGCGAGGACGAGCTGGATGAGTGACCAGCCCATTGACCGAATGGTTTAGGTACTTGCTTTAGCGCTCTGACTCAGGGGTTTGATTCCCGGCAGTGAAATCTTTGCAAATGAACTTTTCAAAGTTGGGTCTAGTCGGGTTTCGTCCTCTGTCCCCTGTTCTTACTTTGGGGGGCCATAGAATTGGTGGGTTTCCTACATATATAAAAAACTAATCTTGAAGCTATAACTATAAGAGAATGTAATAAAAACACTTATTAAATAAAATCAAAATAATGTACTATAAATAATCAAGAAAACGTTAAAAAAACCAACTAAGTAAACTTTTTGAAAGAGCTTTGAGCTTTACATCTGATGTTCGGTAGGTTCAGCGTTATATTGTAGCTTAGAACACAGAGAATAAGCATATGACGTGAAAGTTCACGTAGGCGACCCCAGTTTTCCGAGTGGCGTGGAAATATGGCGGGCTGTGAGTGCGAGCGGGAGGCACTAAGGCACGTCCGCAGCGGTTTCGTATACATCGCCACCCGTCCGCGCCAGTAAGCTCGTAATTTGCCTTTCTATTAGAGCTAGGGCGTGAAAAAAGGAAAGCGTTTACGGTGTGTTTAATGCGAGCGAAAGGGAAGAAATATGGCCGCCGGTCCGGAGACGGGAAAATTTTGGTTTTCAAAAGTTTTTGCAGAGATGTGCATCGGCTTGCGAAGTGCGAGGGGGAGCGCAGTATTTGCGGAAGCGCTCCACGAAATAATTAGCGGAAGTCGTGGCTTAGTTTTCCCCCAAGTCACCCAAGCGGAGGGTGCGGGAAGGGAGTTCCTCTATTTGTCGTTTGAGTTAATCGGACGAGCGATTCGTCACCCTTGGGGAGCACGCCATCGGCGATATTATATCTTTATTAGGAGCCTCGCTGTCTATACGAGTCCTCCGGGCGATAAACGAAATGATAATTATAGATAACTTTGTTTGCAACTTGTTAGACGCCATTGACCTTTCCTAATGATGTAAATATTTAGTGATTCGTGATATTAATGTTGGATTAGCAAAATTTTTTTTTGTTAGATCTTCAAACAATCTTATAGATTGTAAACATTAGTGTGGACAGTAAATCGTTTTGAATTTTACTTAAGATTCAATATATTATACATACCTACTTACTAGGTATTTGTATTTTTTAACTTTTTTTGTAGTGAATAAACTCCAAAACTACTGGACCGATTTTAAAAATTCTTTCACCTATAGCTAAACGCGGACTAAGTCGTGTGTAAACAGATATTAGAATATAATTATAATTTAATTGCTCACTAAATTATAGCGATGAAATGATGCAATATACAAATTATAGGTATCTTCTACAATATCTAGGTATACACATTATAAAATCACCTTTGTTTGGTTCTCTGCTTTTTCTTTTAAACCACCCAATAGATTTCGAAACAGTTTTCACTAGTGGAAAGAGTGATAAACAAGGAAGGTTTGTGTTTATAATTTGTAGAAAAAAATCGCATCTCTGCGAAGACGGGTCGCTAGTTATGAATATTTATAGAAAATACGTAAACCTTAAGTACGTATACTTTATACTTACCTACATTCTCTGGCGTTTACTACAGTAAAAACGAAATTTTCTTTGAAATGTTTGTCAGTTCAATTTCGTCGTCGCTTTCGCAGATAGTAAACGCGAGTACTATCCCAGCTGACAATTACAAGTAATAGAATCGGTAATACTATCCTCTCACTCGTGACATTATGTAAGTCAGCTTTTACATTTGTTATCCGTTTTACTGCACAAAATTATACAACATTGGCACAACACTGGCTACAAACCACTTCTTATTAAATGTTATGGTTACAGTAAAAAACTAAAAGTCAAAGTATTAGTTTTGTCTGCAAATAAGTACAATACAAATTTACTGCGGCACGCTGTCAGCTCTATGGTGAGTATATACCTCTGAAAGCATTAACTAAACACTTACAGCTGATGATGATTGTAAAATATATACACAGGATATAATATTTAATTAGTTTTCGATGTGTATGTAAAGGTTTTTCAGGGTATATTCGTCTATCCTTTTATCCCGTGTCAATTAAACTTATCCTATTAGGATCGACCACGCACTATAGCCTTCTACTTGTGTTTCTTGTTTTTAGACGACAATGTATAGGTATACAACTAGTCTTTTTGTAATTAAAAAAAACCTTTGTTATTATAGTTGCCGTGGTCATAGTGTAGTGTAGAGAATGTATGTCTCGCTGGTTAGTAATTAAAACGGATCGTTTTACGTACCTAAATCAATAAACTCGCGTTAAGCTAATTAATTGAACAAGCTACTGGCTCCTTGAGACCGATTTGAATGATTTAGCGTTGAATTGCACAGTATAATGTGTTTGCCAATTAAATATTACTATTTGCCTATGGACAGGAAGTAGTAATTTTGAATCATGATTTGAGAAAACTTTTTTTTATTGCTGATATTCATACCTAAGTGAATATCAGCAATAAAAAATGTGTCTTCCCTAACACATCACTGATATGTTTACCTAACACCCAATAATGGATCCTTTGACACTCGAATGTTAAAAAAAATCCATTTTGTAAACATCTTTAAATAATAATTGATTAACGGGGACAAAATCCCCGGTAAGTGCACAAAATCCATTAATTAATATTTTCACATATTTACAAAGTAAAATGTATGAAAAATGTTAACTATTTAGCTATTAAATCAGCGTTTCACTAACACTTGATCAATAGTCTTAGTCATCTTAAACGAGCACGTTTCTAAACTCAGATTTAAGTGCACAATTTTGACATAAAAATATTTATGTGTCGACTCCGTGTGAGGTCACTGTTGTAGTTGCACCTTATAAAGAGCGTCTAACCATTTACAGCGTTTTAAAATTTGACTTGATGTTTGGATCGCGACGGGAGATGTTCTTAGAATTTGCGTTCAACTTGCAGCGGGTGAGGTGCAGACGTAGTCATTAATTTTACTAGGACAATGGCAATGTCGTGGTCGTTGAAAAGGTTTCGCCAATAGAAACGCACAATGCAGTTTTTGCATATGTGTTTACTATTAAAATTCGGATCCATTCTTAACCATTACTTTCTAATTAGACCTTTTATCTTGTACTCTCTTCCTGTCTGCGCACATATGCTATTAGAATTTATTGTACACACAATACATTTAAACTTTAGGTATAGCGTATTTTTAAGTGAAAGTAAACCTCTTTACAATACTTGCTAGTAATCACTGACTTATAGGGGCAGACAAATTAATATACTAATATATGTAGTTTGAAATTTTGATTTAATATAAAGAGTTATATTTATAATTCTTCATAAAATTACACGATTTTTTTATTGTTATACCTACATATTTTGCTTTATTCGTTGTCATTTTTAATTTTCTTTTAATAAGTTACCTATTTCATAGTTAAGTACCTTTTAAGTAATCAAATGGAAGTTACTAAAATTAATGTTAATTTAACTTTAATTTGGTGTCAAACTTTTATAATTTTTCACATGAATAATTTCATATAAAAAATGCTTGGATTTGTACACAATTTAGATAGAATAGATATATTAACGATATTTTATTTCGAAAAGTAGGTACAAAACAAGGTTTTCAAATTTAGTTAAATTATTTTAATGAATACCGATAAATGTCTATAGAAGTGGTTAGAAATTAGAAATTATCTTACCAAAGTAAAATTGACTCGCACAATGGTTTCGCAAATAAAGATCAATGTGGGAGGTATCGTTGACAATGGTGTTTGAGTTGGCATGTCGTCTCGTCACGGGGCGTCCGAGGTGCGGGGTCGCGGCGGACGCGAAACTGGCCGCACAGTGATTGATGACCCTCCTCAACACCACCTCTACGCCATGAGAAATCTTCGCCCAATATATCTCTGTGGAATTTGCTCATTAGGCGAAATTCCACTCTCAATAAAACGGAGCGCACATAAATTCACAAAAAGGCTTCTGGAGAAGGCATCGAGTGAAAATAATATTTCACTGAAACGCAAATCTTGGGGCCTATGCACACGACCTCTTTTAAACGAGCGTTAAACACAATCAGGACGCTCAGCAAACGCAAGGCAGTCGACAATAGTTATGACCTTTGCACACGATCCACAAATACGCACCCCTCCTCAACACCCCTTTCCCCGCTTTTGGTTGTTTGAAACACTACCTTTGTATAGAGAATTCATGGTATGTACATTTATGTAGACCTAATGTAGACTTCATAATAATTGCTGTTTTCAAGGAGTATTCCTTTTGTTAAATTAAATTGTATTAAGTACTCTGTGCTTTAATTTAATCGATTTACCTACATAGGTAACTACTTAGATCCGAATCAACCCCAATGAATAAGGCATTGATACAAACGCGCAGATACGTACCTCTCCTCTACACCCCCTTCACCGCTTTCGGCTGTTTGTAACTCGTTCCACTTTGTCGATATAAACGTGCTTTTGAAGCGGGTTGCATTTGTAATACTTATTGCTTCTACGCGCTGACGACTCGCTAATGGAAAACGCCCGTCAGCTTGTTTAAAAAACGTCGTGTGCATAGGCCCTAACTGCGTCTACGTCTGTAAATTATGGGTCGTCATAGTTTTACTCCGCGCCCGTAACATAATATGCGGTTCGATGTTGGAAGCGATAGCACAAAGAAATATTCATAATCTGTGGAGGGCTTCGTAAATAAAAATTATTTCATACGGAGACAGGTGAAGCGTCGGGTTACGCGGGCCGGTGCTCATTAACATTCGGACGAATTAGATCGTCCATTCGAAGTACAGGTGCAGCCTGTCCTATCAAACGATTAACTACAAACATATTATGACATTATCTCACCGATAACCTCGTCGTTTAGTGGATAATAAGTCTTATAAACATTTAAATAAGTAGTTTTTGACACCGTCAAATATTCCTGACAGCGTCTTTGAAGAAGCTTTGAATTTATAGAACTAGTGAATTATTCATATTTTAATATTAACTAATGCTTGCCCCAAGTTGGGACGATGGCAATTAAATATGAAACGGTCGAAAGCAGATTTTTTGACCGTTTCACTAAAGTTAACTTGTTTAATTGGGTTTAAGTGCCAAATTACTCTACATTCTGCTTGTATAGCATCACTAAATAACTATGAGTAATTACTAAGAGTAAAATTATGTATAGTCTACTCCAACAAATGCTTGGTCCACAACTATAATAATCTAATTACTAATATATACATAATACAAAATAAAGTCTGTTTCTGCATGTATCTTCGATAACTTCTTCTAAACCAACCAACAGATTTTGATACAGTTTCACTAATTGAGTGTCAAACGCGTTAGGTTTGTGTAGGTATATAATTTGCAGAAAAAAATGCAGGCCATGCGAAGCCAGGGTTGGGTCGCTATAGTAGGTTATATAATATTGTAGATATAGGTATACATTTGTGAAAAGTAAATGCTTATGTGATAGTATAGTTTTTAATACATATTAGTTATTGATTTCAAAATAAGGTTTCGCAATTTCAGAAATTTCAATAAATTTTGTTACTTTATACTTAATTATTTAAAATTAGGTACTACTACAATAGACTTGATAAGTTATAAATTGTGTGTCCTACGACAGTTCACGACAATATAGCCACGTGAAAGACACAGCCATTAATTTATATTTTGTAAATAACAGTGGCATATTTTGTGGCCCCACAACATTCTTGGCTTGCCTTTCACACACACTAATGAACGTTTTCCTTGTACTCACTACACACAAAGAACCCACTCCCTTTTCGAACGAAACTATATTGTGAACTCGACCGGAACTATATGTTTAAGTAGTTATGCAATGTGAAATTGTACATACCTTCTGCCCACATTCATTGGGGTTCATACGGATTTAAGTAGCTACTTATGTAGGTAGGTACATCGTTGAAATTAAGGTTCGGTTCCAGGCAGGGTCAATTTTGGAAATGAACTTTCCAAAGTTGTCTCTGATCTAGATCTGGAAAGTAGTGGCAGGGCACAGTGCGTTTCGCAGTCATTTGGACAGCCCGTCTGGCGGCAGTAACCACCCACCTTATAAAATACCACCGTGAAATGAATAAAGGGATGCCAGAGCCCATTTCCTTATCCCTTATCCTTAATCATACTATAGTTGGCAGCGCACCTGCAGCACCTGTGGCGTTGCTTGCTTTATAGGCGACAGTACCCACTTACCATAAAGGGAACCGTCACCTTTCTTCCGACCTTAACATAAAAAAAGCTTTTGCACACAGTTCACTGTTTTACACCGTGATTCCATCCCGTTAAAGAAGGGAATCTTCAAAAACAAATCCTAGTAGTACATATTCGCATCGCTATTAACATTTCATCTGATCGAACCACCCACCTTTATGTAGACAAAAATACCTCGAAAAGATACATGTTCTTGCACATTCACAGGCTTCCAGTTAAAACAAATCATATCGACAACTATTATCTCAAAATGAACAGCGATTTTAAAATTTAAAACGACATAAGAACTGTCGGACAATTAGATGTATTTTTTTTAATCCGTCAGATTACAAGTGGACAACTTTCTTGTCACCAAACGCTGCTGTTAAGTGCCTTATCGGTGACGGATCAGTGTCCTCTGGAATTCAAATTGTTCTGAGCTTATAGGTTAACCGAGTGTATTGGGTATTTTTGAAAATTACACCCTAAAGTTAAGATGTTAGGGTCGAGTGTTCGTCGTCTGATATTGCTTATTGGTTTGTCTTATAACAGCTACATATCACCTTCAGATCCGGGATCGACTTTGTGACGCGTCTCTCGTTTTGTGCTTCTCACCTAAACCCCGCTTAGCTTAAACGTCTTGACAAGATTTTAGATTATCGATAAAGGAGTTGTATATTGAAATTGTAAAAATTAGAACGCATTTTTAGGCTGCACAGAGTGATATTTTATTTTTTTTTTTATTTTTTTTTTCCTTTTTTTTTAAGATTTGTAAAAGAACTTTAAGGATATCTTTAATGTAAATATTCTTTATATATTTAGGTATAGTATGTGATAGTTGTTTGTGTTCTCGTAGTTATTATTCATGTTCTATTTGAATTATTATACCTTTTCGACTAACTTGTCATAATTATATTACGCTGTATTTTTAAGTTACCTATATAATATGTAAGTAATATTTATTAAGTACATACTTTTATCATTTGAAGAATCCATTTGAATATTGGGTAGGTATGTGAATTAGTGATTAGTGAAAAATTATAATACAAATTTATTTAAATAGATAAAATACGTTAACATTCATTTATAAAATATTAATAACAATAATATGAACCACTTTTAATCCGAAAAATAAATCCATGTGTGTTATTTATGCGTCAACATTTAAGTTACATAATTTAGGTACCTACCTAGGTAAAAAAGGAGATATTTGAAGATTAGCACTTCTATAAGGGGGTTTGTTTTAGTTTTGTACCTTTATCAAAAAAATGTATTTAATTTAAACCGGTATTCTCACCCATTTGAAAAGTTGTATGATTACCTAAACAAAATTTCATTTATAAAATAATTATGTTACTTCTTTTATAGATAGAAATTCGTTGCACTCGAACTTTTGGGGGGCCACTAAAATATAAATAAATGGTTATTGTTGAAAAAAAAAAGTTCTCTAAGAAATAAAGCTTCCTAGTTCAAAGACGAGATATTATCGACGTGTCAAGAGAGTTTGAGAAAAGACACCGGCCGCCGGACTGACAGCACTACAATACAGTCGTTTAATACGCTCATCGCATTTGGATGATCTCTTGACAGCTTACATGTTTAAACGCATTACAAGTTTCGGACCGTTCGCGTTGTGGTGAGGACCTTGTACCGACAACGGCTACCTTAACCTACTAGTATAGCAGCCGATCATATTCTATTCTAGTTTTAAAGTTTTGATTGCGTCACCAAGTCATTGGGCAGCTGTACAAATTTTTATGTAAAAGTCATCAAACAGGCTGATGAACTAAAATAAATATAGGTAGGTACTCTATCACATTTATTTTATACAATATAAAATGCCTTGTATGCTTTTGAACCTAGTGTCTATTCAGGCATTAAAAAAATCTTTTGGGAGAATTTCTAAACCTTTCTAAACGCTTGTTGAAAATTCCTATACTCTATGAAAAAATGGCAATTAGGTAATGTATTTTTTTTAAAGGGTAGGTAACCCTTTAAAGAGGACCTTCATTACTGTTGACTGTTTAGTGATTAGTGGTAGGTATGTGTGATGAGTTGTGACTGTGCATGTTAAGGCAAACAGAGGAGGTGTCGGTTGAATCAACAATGAGCGTAGGTTAGGTTGCGGGTAGCGGGTAGCGCAAGGCGTGTCCGCGCTTCATCGATCGCAGCCTCCGACGCTTCTCGACGACGTCTGCTCCCCAGCGCCCCGCCGCACACAACTCCCCCCCCTCCCGCCCCCGCACCCTGCCCGCACCCCCGCGCTTTCCCTCGCACGTTAGCACCCCGACCGAATGCATTTACCACCCCCCAGTCATACACACATCTACATAGCGCCCCCAACACTACCTGGCTACGTCGAGACGTCTGTTCTAACGGTAAACAACTTTTCTCAACATATTTTGCATTGTTCCTTCTGCGGAATAAGAGTTGAGAGGTAAAGTTATCTTAGTAGCTGATAGGTAAAGAATTGTATAACTTAACTAATGGCAGTAAGATCGCGTTCTGCAGAATACGTACTAGAGAGGTGTATCAATAAAACAAACTGATGCAATTTAATGAATGATTTGATGGTAGCAATAGACCAATACAGAAGACCACCGTGAAATGAAAGAACGTGTGCTATTGTTAGTGAGGTTTTTTCTTGTTGACTGCTTTTTTCTTGAGGTTTGAGGTAGCATATCTCTCAGCTGTTGTAGCTACTTAAACTAAATTCTATGGACGATACTCAAGAAATATACAAAGAATGGCAGAAAATACATTTTATTTAAAAGTACATTTAAACTTGAACTTAATTTCAAGCATTAATCTTAAGTTCTGTTATCGCTTGTCACTATACACTTTATAAAGATACTTATCCTTCGAACAAATTGTTTTGCTAATATTCAAATATTACAGGGTGCACTAAATATTACTTAAAGAATACATACCTACATACTTAAAAATAAACATTTTCATTATAAAAAATAAATTACAGACTTATTAGTAGTCTATGGAGTCCATGGACCACACCGAATGAAATGACATGAAACCATGTATTTTTAGTATATACCTATACTAAATAATACAATATTAACACCTTCTTTTATATTTCTTAAAGATTACAATGAAGAAGTTTGAACAGTGAGTGCAGATTCATAATGTAGATTGCGCTGAATAAATTATAGCACTAGATATACTTTTAGGTTTGTGGATATTACTTCCATAATTAGCAATTAGTGATTAATATTGTGCGTTTTTATTGCTCTAAAATAATTAATAAATAAAAATAATGCCCACTTTCCGAGACTATCTTGTACAAAGTTCGTCCATGCAATGTAGTACGGATTTTAAATATTACCGCGTTTACTACTCTGTTTTATACAATAATTAGAAGCGAAGGTGTTGATTGGACGTCTCGCCGGTAGCAGTTCGAACAGCGCAATAAACTGTTTATATAACTCTTCGCGAGTTATCTGTAAATGTTATTTGCGTTCATTAAAATAAAGTTGCGTTATAAATTTTATGGGAGCAGCCTGTAGCTGTGTTAATGTGCTCGAGAAATTGTCGAAACATTGTTTTGGCTTCATTTCATTTTATTGCTAAAGAACATGGAAAAAGTATATAGAGGCGCAGAGAAAAAAATGACTTAATTATATCTGTATGGTAAATAAAAACTACCCACCTAATACAACATTGCGTGTTACTGGAAACGGAAATCGTAAAGGTGAATTACGTGTTGCATACAAGTGGCCGGCGTGGAATGCCTGCTGTTTTAGAAATACTATATTTTATTTTAGACATACTAGGCAATATTTAATATGAAGTTACGTGACCCTTATCAAAATTGGTTTTTTCAGCAAAACACAGCGCCGGGTCATAAATTTCGATTCACACAAGGAAAGGAACTTTTCTGTGCAAAGGAACTTTTCTGACTTCATCAGAGCTAAGAATTGATTGTCATTTAGTCTCGATTGATTATGATTTATGTTCTCTTAACGAGGGTATGACAAGTTATATGTGGATAGGTAGATATTAAACGTATACGAGGTAATGTAATCACCATTTTTGGGATGCTTAATATGATACACTATGTGTACCTACCTAAATATTTATCTATACTACTTAGTCTAATACTAATATTACAAAGAGAGAAGATTTGTATGTTTGTAAAGAATAAACTCAAAAACTACTGGATCAATTTTAAAGATTCTTTCACCTATAGAAAGCTACAATCAGCGAATTACGTAGGCTATATTTTATAAAGTTACACGGGCGAAGTTGCGTGCCAAAGCAAGTTAATTATAATTTAATTAAGTTCTTGAAAATATTTTGACACATACATATAATATTTATCACTAACTGGTGCCCACGACTTCGTCCGCGTTGAAAAATATTAAGTAGCCTATCCTGTGTCCCGTACGTCCAAATGTTTATCTACCAAGTTTTATGAAAATCAATTAATTCGTTTCAGAGTTATGGAGGAACATACATACAGAAAAAAATTCTAAAAATCGTCAATTTAGTTTCAGTATCATGTATAGAGCCTATAAACACGATATCTCTGAAAAAAAAAATAACTTACTCCATGACCGACCCTTACAGATTTATTTATTAGTATTGATTGTGCTATACTACGACGTGACATGATATTTGATAAAACTGTGGCGTGTGGGGAAATTTTCTGGAGAAAGTTTAGAAAAAGTGAAGCAATAACATTATAAATGCTTGTTCAGCAATTCAATAGATTCGCGTCAGTACACCTCGACACATTAGTGGTCTAAATTAAATTTGTCGGATCGTCGTCGGACGCGGGCGGGCTCACGGTGATCGATCATCGGTAATTGTGCGGCCACACTAACGAGTATTGAGTCAGCCGGCCTCACTGACCCGCCGTCACTAAACTCACGACACCGCACGATACACCGATGTGCTTTTTTATTTATTAAAAAAAAAAAACTTTTCAACACTTTTTGGGATGATATAACCTCGTAAATAGTGTTTCTTTAATATTCACTACTAAAGTTGTTTCGTTATAATTTTATTTGTCGTTAATGACGCTTTGTTTTACTGAAACTTATGATATTTTTTTACAATTATATTAAACAATTTAAGTCCATGTTTCATAATTTCTCTAGTAAAGTACAACATATCAAACAAAAGAGTAATATTATAAAGAGATAGAGCGGATTTTGTAAGTTTATGTCGAAGGTGAATCTTAGGAAACCCTGTACTTAATTGATAATTGTAACACGGGTGAAACCACGAGATAGTACCAATTATTGCTTAATTTGTCATATACATACCAACATTAATCGACGATTTATCTAAAACTATAGCTCTATTTTAAAGTATAAATTTCAATCTTACTTGGTAAAAGCTTAATATATAACAAGTCTTTAGTAACAACGAAAAATTTAAGCTTAACTTAAACTTCACTTACTACTAAAATATTTTTGATGTTGTGATTGGTGAAGTTTTTAAGCAAGGCACATTTCCAGAAGCACATATTTCTCTATCTGTATCCGTTTTTGTTTTGACATTTCTTTACTTATTTGTCGGCAATTGCAATTTATTGAGAGTTTTATTAAAGAATATTTCAATAAGTTTCTCATTGTTCAATTTTTTGGATTGATGTATTTAAATCTAGCGTATATTAACCGATATTTCTTGAAATTTGATCCAATAAAACCTGTACAGAAACAAGGTTGCACTTTTAACTTATAAGAAAACATTTTATCTGGTCAGCAGCTGTTCAAGCGAGTTATTATTCTAATTAAAGAAATAATGAGCGTGTGAAGTAGACTTACAATTATTATCAGTTTACGTAAATATTGAAAAAAGTAAACAAATCATTAACTAAGGGAAACCTTAAGAAGTAGCCTTAAATGTATTCCTTCAGGCAACGACATTTTAAGTAAGTAGAAATTATTTATTTTTCAACTACACAGTAGGTATATGATTATGTCTCGACGATATTCATAAGAATGATAAAGTTTTGTTTATTGCAATGCTTACACCAAATGACTTCGATTAAGTGGTGATATTTATCTTCCACTTATAATGACAACTTCATAAAACCGTACATTTTTCATCATTCATTTAATGTTGTATTAACTTTAATTATCTGTCCTATAAACGACAATTATATAGTTTATATGCATTTTTTAGCGATCAGGGTGATGATTAACTTATTGTTCCCCAACGTACCGAAACCATTTTACTGACTTACCGAAATAAATTTATGACATTCGTATTTTTTACCATTTATAGATTTTCTTGTGCAATGGGTTGGCTAACAATACTTGATGGTATGTCGCCACCTATTAACATAAGAAACGACATGTTGCAACTACAGACTTTTATGGGATAAAATATAAGGAGGAGATCATCGAAGTACAAAAGCACATCGTAAATGTAAACATTAAAAGACATGAGAAGTATGTTATTTGCAGTGCCGTCTTAAGTCTATTCGGCGCCGGGGTGCGGGGCTCAGCCTGCGCCCTCGTTTTCTTTTACACTGCAGCGTGGCACGCGACCGACGACACACTGCAGTATGAAAGGGGTCCTAGTCAACCAAGAAAACACAATACACGTAATTTTGATAATTTGTTTATTTTGAAAGAAAGAGTCAATCGGAGAAGTTAGCTTTTTAATTTTTTCTCCTTTCTCCAGTTTCCTTTTTCTGTTTTGAGCACCCGATGGTTTCTTTTTACCATCCCCTAATTCGGCCATCTACAATAAAATTAAATTTTAATTTAATATTTCTTTCTTTATAATAAATAAAGTAGGTTTGTATCAATCACTAACATTAAGAGGGTACTGCACGAAATTTTGGAAATTGACGTATTTTTAAATAACTAGTAATGTACGCTCAATTACTTAAATACATTAAAAGAACTTTTGTAGGTTAGTCTGATCCTTGCACAAGGTCACCGCCTTGTTGAAATTTGAAATAAATGCATTTTGTATTAATAAACAATACATGACGGTAATGACTTTTAAAAATATTTATCTTCGAATACTTCGTAAATTTTACGCATGAAGCACTAACTGTCACACGGAAATGTTTGTATTGATATTCCGCAGAGCACCCTCTTCTTAATATTGATTATAAAAATATAAATAGGAAATTATTAAGAATTTTCAATTTTTAATCCAAACGCCTGATGGTTTTGCAAACAAAAAAATTGCTCTAATAAAATCACTAGGCGCACTTATTTGTCGTATGGCATGACGTCATGAGGTATCAAGTCAGCTGTGTTATAAATTTTGTATTTACACACGTTTAAAGTGTTTTTGGAAGTGAAGATTTTCGTTCGCGCTGCACGCCCTTAAGAATTTGTATTTTTGCGATTATAAACAAATAAACAATCATGACTCTCTCTCATAAACAAATACTACAAAAAAATTGTTCCCTAACCCAGGATTCGAACCAAGCAGGACCATTCGTTCCAACACGATGGCGTCAACAATGATGTATTTTTCTAGCTAGGTATGAGTACTTTTGGGTATCGGTATTGTACCTATGTATTGTATTTTAATTTTAACCGACGAGTTCTCGAGTGGAAACCACTGTCCACGAACGAACGAACGTACGTAGCTTCGGACGCCCCTCCAGCCCACCGCTGGACCGACGAACATAGTCGGTAGGCGCCTAGGTATTAGTTGGATGAGGATGGTCGAGAACTGCGTGCTGTCGTTTGGAGAAACCTATGTCCAGGAGTGGGTGATAGGTGGCTACGATGATAATGATTGACCTAACACTTAAAAAATAAAATTGACTTACCTTGATATTTTTTCTCTTATTTATGACGAAGAAATTTCATTTATTCCATGCATTTACAACTTACACAAAATCTCAATAATTTCTGCACTAAGATCTTCTGTGCTAATTCGGCGGTTGTCGCAAATGAAATGAGCTAACGAATTTAATTACTTAAAAAGAAGATATCAGATCAATCACTGACCGACACTACATAGGCGCCGCGCGCCGCGCTGTAAATTCAAATGAACTTACACCTAATTGTAGTGATTTAGAGATCATTTCTCTTTAAGTGCGAGCGCTCGGACGGCTATATCAAAGGGAGCAATTACTCGCCTACGAAAGACGCACAGGTGCCGCTCCGCCGCCGTGCGCCCATTTCAAATGAACTTACACTTTATTGACTTAGAGATCATTTTGCTTCAAGTGCGAGCGCCCGGGCGGCTATATCAAAGGGAGCAATTACTCGCCTATGACAGACGCATAGGTGCCGCTCCGCCGCCGTGCGCCCATTTCAAATGAACTCACACTTTATTGACTTAGAGATCATTTTGCTTCAAGTGCGGGCGACCGGGCGGCAATGTGCCAAGTTTTATACACTCTCTTTGGATTAGAGATTTTGCCGCGCGCGTGTTGTATTAAATAAAATTTTTATTTGTGTAGTAATAAGAGTCATTTTAGCTTGCACATCATGAGCGGTATGACAAGCGCCGAAAGCGTAATAAAAGTAAAACAATGATTATTTTTGATGACTATTTTTTTTATATTTACTTTTGGGCATACGTATTTGTCGTAACAAGTATATTAAACTGTGCAATGGCGTTAAATTCAATGAAATATCTAAATATTCAGGGTTCGGCAAGGCGCCCCCGGGCGCTCTGCGCCCGGGTGCACCGCACCCCTTGCACCCCCGGGTAAAGACGGCCCTGGTTATTTGTAGATCTGCAGAATTATTAGTAATGCGTCATTTTATGCTAATTTTTATTTGACATGGACATTTATCTATGTCTGAAATAAAGTTATTATTATTATTATTTGTAAAAAATTGAAAAAAAAATAAATAAAAAAAATCATGACTGCGGAAGCAGTGCAGTGCTTTTTATAATTTTTTAATATATTTTCAGTTTTTTTTTGAGTTTTTTTTTAAACCAAATGTTTTTAAAATTTGTGTTTTGAAAAAATTATAAAAAAATGGCTCAATAAATAAGTATACATAGACTATTAGGTTTTCTTTGTCATTCGAGATTGCACTTACTTATAATTTGAACACCAAAAACTTTTCTGAACTTTTTATGTGATATCGCATCGTGAAACTAAAGCTTTCATTTATAATTTCCATGCGAACGACGGACTCCATTCCAGTGAATAAGTTTTTACAACATAAAAACCCCATAATGTTAGACTGTGTACAAGATAAGTTAGAATGTAAATTACAGTGTAAATTAACCTTTTCGCGAGTGCAATGAAAAGTGTGCAATAAATTTGTAGATATAAAATATGCAAATGCAATGATATAATTTTATCGATGTTTCAATGGTTAACAATAATCGAGCCAGTTTATCTGTCACGCTGGTGGTCATAGCAACACCTGCGTCACGGTTTATTTGCGTTTAATAGCGGTTCGCAGTTCATTTCACTTTGACTTAGTCCCTATTCAATAACATCGGTATCATCTTTCGCTATGAGTTTTACAATACATTGTATTATCTTATCGATTACAATATTTAGTTATTACTTACATGAATAGACAAGTTTCTTTTTCGAGTTTAGATAATATTTGCAAATAGGTATATAAAATGAAAAAGATTGTATATCTACAGTTAATAAGAAAATATCTACAGTTAAATTATATAATATAAATCTTTGAATAACTTGCGTCCATTCAGTAAATACACGATTTAGATTATTTCTGCTCGATAGAAAAAGAAATCTATTTTAAGTCTCATAAGAGCTGCGGGTTGACTTTGATCTGGCTGCTTCTGATTAATTATGAAGCTCCTATTAGATAATTGTATGGATGGAATACCTAAAATATCCAATAGTCTATAAATATAAGAAATTCTGCGCCACTACCGTAACAGCGATAAAGATGTCAGGCGTTATCCAGGTGTTCCAGTTTAATTTTTTTTTTAACGCGGACGACATTACGGGCTCCACGGGTTACAATTGACATAATTATAACATTAAATTATTTGGTTTACAAATATTCCTAAATCAATCGATACGTGAAACAGACATTGGCATGAAAAGACGGTAATTGCATGTAAGCAGCCTGTCTAATAGCGACTCGGTGTCTCACCTTGTCGCGAGTTGATTAATGTGCCGCGAGTGCCCGGCAAGTAGCAATTTGTCGATGGTACTTACTCGTACCTACTTATTGAACTCGGTAATACTTGTCACGCACGCGTCAACCAAGAATCGGGCCTATTTCAAATAAACACGTTGACACGAATGAAAATTAACGAGTTTTCTGCATTAAGTAGGTATAATTAAATACCATTTGCAGCATTACTTTGAGGTTCTCACAGAATGGAGTAACATATACCAGCTGACAGAAAAATAAATAGCATATTTTCAATGAAGGAGGAAACAAGAATAGGGAATAAGAAGGAGAAATAAGAAATAAATAGAACCACACACACTCACTCACACACGCACGCACGCGCACACATGTGAATGAATTGTTAGCAATTTTGAGTAGCATGAATTTTTTTATTTCTATTCTTGTATCAATACTCATGCATTCAATTACCTTACACTAACGCATCTGATCTGCAATTTCAACTGATAATAAAAAGGCTGTTTTTCTTTATTATTTGTTTCCAGCAGGATTGTATCGCGTGTGCAAAGTCCTTTAGACATCATAATCAGCTGTACTGTATAGTAGTAACAAGATAAATACGTGGATGATTTAAGTTACGATTTCGCTCGTTTGCATCTACGGATAATGCGGTAATAATTGTGCATGATATCACCAGCAGACAGCAAGGTATATGTTGATGGGATAATTGTAGGAATGAGCGCATTATGTTTGTTTGTATTAACATTGTAAAGAGATGTTTAAATAACTAAATATTAATGATTCTCGCCATATAATATTTGTCTTTACACATATGACAATAAAGAAATTCCTGTTCCTGGTCCACATATTCAGGTTAGTCAGTTACAATCCTCATATTTTCAAGACACGACATCTTATCCTATCATAGGGTTTTCGATTATATTTATCAATAAATTGTAATAAACGTATAAAGAATGAATATATAATCTCAGCTTCTTACAGCAGATATATATAGCGTGTTTAAGCTACATAGAAAGTCGGGGGTTAGTTTATGCGAACTACTTTTCTACTAATACAATAAGAATTTTTATATACCTATATATATATTATTCGCGAAATGAGCAAAAATCCCCCCCATACACCCCCCCACCCCACCACCACAGCCCCCACCCTTGAGGATTTCTGAATACCGTAAGGTATAATTGTACCAATTTTCAAAACTACACGAATTTTTTTCCCCTGATTTTTCTATTCTGACTGACCTACTATATAAAATAAACGTAACGTCGAAAGTGTATGTAATAAAATTTAAGTAAGTTCATTAATTTGTCAATTGATAAAATGATGTTGCAATGTTCACACTCAATTTTCAATTTTGTCTTTAACGTTTTAAAGTAGAAATTAGCTAATGTAATTGTAAGGAGGGTAGGCACTGAGATAGGAGCAAAAGGACGAGATGAGACGGTCATTAGCGAAATGAAGCCATTAGGAGCGTGTAAAACAGTTAATTACAAGTGCGCAATCTCGAGCCGAGATGTTTACGACGTCCGATGGTTTATAATGAACACGGAGTAATGACGAAATATAATTCGTTTCTCCTATTTTAAATAACTTGTGAAGGAAAGAGACGACTAATTAATAGGAAAAACAGGATAAATGTTGTTTTGTCTAAGCACTTAATATACCTACCTAGTATATTTAATATATCCTTATCTTTACTAATATAGGAATCGGTATAATATACGCTTAAGACAAACTTACTAGTACCTAAGTATATATTTTTTTAAATATATACTTAGGTTAAACTCACTATTTAGGTGTATCGCTTTACATTATTCTTTCGTCTGAAAATAATTAATGGACCGTTAAATGGACCGTTAGCTTGTCTGACGATTTTTATAATATACAAAAAAGACTGCCAGTAAGCGTTACCACATTCAATCTTCTCTTTTCGCACATATCACAAACAATTTTACGACACATACTGCATATTAAATATTAAATGTAAATAACACTGCAAAAGTTAGACACTTACAAGAAGATGTTTGATTACAAGATGAAGCAACACGTACAAAGTTAATTAGCACAGACATAAAATGGCCGTTCATGCTCGTGCAATCAAAAATTACACCTAATTGTTATATTGCACGGTTTTAATCACAAGTCGACCTATCACGTAGAGCGGCAGGCTGGCGCGGTAGGACGTCGTATAACTATCAGCAACTAATAACTGAGGATGTAGTTCGTTTCGTTCCACATATTGCTAATAATCTCCTTGAATGTGCTATGAATTTCTAATAATTGCCATAAAAGGACACACTGTTACGCTTTCTTATTATTTATTTGTTTATTTTAGGCACACTGTGTACCTACATACAGTATAAATAAGTATATGAACAATTTTATGACTTTGACTTTTACTCGGCATTTAAATAAAATAAAAAGAATGGATGTCGAACATTTTTTTTTAACGTTGGGCACAGGACACTGCCGGGTTATGCTAAATTCCTACCGGCTAAAACCCAACGACTTTCTATCAACGCGGCTGTTGATGGGCACAGGGACGCGGGGACGTTATGACACGACTTCGGTGCCCCGCCACGTTACGGCTATCCAGTGCGGGGAGGCCTGTGCTCCCTGTCAGAACTTCGGCGTACCCGAAAGTGGAGGTACGCCGGCCATGTCGGGTGACCATACGACGGGCGGCAGTCTCCCCCAAATAGACGAAATGCCTTGTTCGCGCGATAGTAGCCAATGTGCGGGGCCTCCTTAAGAGTCAGTCAGCTCTTAGGGAAATGGCGGAAAAAGCGCGCGACAAATTAATTCGCGGAACATGTCGCGAGGAGTTTCATCGTACTAAGTAGGATTATGGTTCGTATTTTATACGTAAAAGCTGATATCTTTCGCTGGAGTTTTCGACTTAACCTTTAATACAAAGTCTAGAGGAGGCACTTTAGTATGTACCAAGTCAAGTCTGAACTTCACTTTTACTAAAAAGGTGTGACGTACAGTTGGTGCCAATATTAATGCGGCGTGATAATATCAAATCAATGCTTGGAACACAGCACACATGACACGATCACATACCTATAAGCGAGACATTGTTTAATTATATGACAGTAAGCGATTATCGCGGGATCTCGACATACACGCAACATAGGCACGGTATAAAGACACGTTGTATTAGTATATCGCGTGATATATATATGATGATAGTCGTTGTTTTCATATTTTTTAAAAATATCATATTAATATTTTATTTCATAACTAGCGACTATAGCCCCCGGTTACTCACAGATGCAATTTTTATATACGCAGTTATGTTACACAAACCGTCATCGTTTATTGCTCTTTTTATTAGTGAAAACCGCATTAAAATCGGTTGGTTTAGGAGAAGTCAGCGGAGAAACCGACAGAAACGGGCCGTAACGAGTTTATTTTATAACTAGCTGGTGTCCACGACTTCATCCGCGTTGAAAAATATTAAGTAGCTTATCCTGTGACCTTTATTTACCAAGTTTCATGAAAATCAGTTAATTCGCTTCAGTTATGGAGGAACATACATACATACATACATACATACATACATACATACATACATACATACATACATACATACATACATACATACATACATACATACATACATACATACATACATACATACATACATACATACATACATACATACATACATACATACAGAAAAAAATTCTAAAAATCGTCAATTTAGTTTCAGTATCACATTTAGAGCCTATAAACACGATATCTCTGAAAACAAAGTAACTTACTCCATGACCGACCCTTACAGATTTATTATTAGTATTGATGATTATTATGTATAGATTCGAGCAAGAAATTTTGGGACATTAAAAAAATATACGTTCAAGGTATACCTACGTTCAAAAAAAGTTAAGTAAATGCAATACAATAAAAGTTTTCTTGTGACGAGAGTAATATAATAAGATTAGGTTTATATGTTGCAATGTTCCTGTTTAGTTCTTTTTTAATTATAAAACACTAGCTGTCGCGCACCCGCTGGCCGTTTAATTTAAATTAACAAAGGCATGTGCAAGACAAAAAACATTTGTAAATACGAATAGTAGTTCCCGAATTTAGTGCGTTCAACTTAGAACAAATAAAGATTTTATGCATTTATTGTGAGGTATGCAATTGCAATGAAGGTTTACAATAATTAAGTATGATTTAGTAAATAGGTGCATGTAAAGAAATATCCATATAGATAAATGAAGATTGACATTCCCCATTTCGCATTCGCGCCGCTATCGATCAGAGTTGAGTACCGCGCCGACACGGCGACAATTGGGCGGGCGGCGATAATCCGATCGACCCGCCCATCATCACCCGACGTGGCTACATTCCGACATTATTATCGTTAGACTCCTTTGTTCGCAATCTCACTTTTAAACAATAAAACTATATAATTATATTAATTCTAATATTTAATATGAGCACCTAGGTATGTCTATTTTGTAAAAGTATTACTTAACTACTCAAAAATATAATATTTTATTTAAAACACAGGAGAAATAAGTGGCGAAAAAGGCGGACATAAGTATCAACAAACAGGCAGATAGCTACTTTATTTTATAATAATATGTATAGATAATAAATAATCACTTAATTTAAATTAATCTATTTTTGATTTAGCAGAGATATGGAAATTACATAACTTGACCTAACATTTTCGTTTTAGGATTGATATTAAGTATAGGTAATATTAATAAATAGCTCAACATTATTATTGTATTTTAATAAGTATTAACTTAACGACATTAACTTATAGGTAGGTAAACTAAAAATTTATGAATGCAAATAGCATTTATAATACCGTCTTACTTACTTTTATAAGTTCAAGACAGTATACTTATTGACATGTGTCACAGATTAATAAGTAGTTACTACCGTAACAGATAAATCACTCCCTAACAAAAAGACCATCACAACTTTTTTAAATGCCTACCGTTTTGCCTCGCCAACTGCTTAGCGGAAAAATATACCTTATAGTTCAAACGTTGAGTTGTTATTGCTCTGCAGCCGCACACGCCCGCGTGACATTGAAGTAATAGTAATAAAGTCAGGGCTACTACTACTGAGTTTTTCTAGGCCGTCCCAAAATACAAAGCTAATTAAGCCGCTAGTAACTATTTATTAAGTAATTATTAACTAGTAACTATAAGCTTACAACTTCTCAGTTCAAGTTGATCAGAATAACATGATTTTTAAGATGTAAATAAGTACTAGTAGGTAACGAGCAATGATAAAAAACCTTGTAGGTACCTAAAGGTTTTCATATTGGTAGGTACTTATTCCTATTTCCACTGACGAGACCAAATAAAAAAGCTTAAATTGTGTATATCATGAGTCCACAAATCCACACAACACAAAGTCGACCAAACATCGAGTTTTGATGAAATAGTCGGAGAGCTCGCTGCTAAATTGTTCTCGACATAAAATTATTTGGCGATACATTATTGTTCTATAGTGAAAAAAATTTAAATTCTCCGTATTATATTTTTTAGTTTTCACGGATTACGAGGCATAATACCTATTATTCTTTCCGAAATGTAAATCAAAGACACGGAACACAATTACTCCTGGCGGAGATCAAAGAAGAAAAAAATAAATGTGAATGCGCGCGCTCGCGTCGGTGGCAACCGCGTGAATGTGTACCTTGGAAAGTACAGCGGCGCGTAGGCACTTAGCGCGCGCAAGTACATGAAGTGAAAGAGGCCTGCATGTGTCCCGTAAATTATTGTTACAAGTTGCTGTATTTGGAAAAGTTTATAATAATACGAAAACAATGTTAACGAATGAGAATGTGCAATGAAACTTTTAATGACTTATAAAAGTTGGATGGAATCGTTCAATATTTTGTCGGTGGTCACACCGTTTCGGTTACAACGACTCACTAATTTACTGTCGAACAGTGTTGCCCGCTAACAATACTTATGGGTAAAAGTGTGTTGTTAAAGGTTTATGGCAAGGAGGGTTAAACCGGAAGTGTCGTAAACCGACATCATCGTCAGATTCTAACGATAAATATAAAGGGCACCTTGTTAATGTTAACTGTTTTATAATTGCCCACCGATATTAATTAGCGTCTCGGCCAGAATAATTATTGCAACGCCCGACTTAAACTTAAGCTATTTTATTTACTTATTATTCTATTATTCCCCTAGATACGAATATCGAAGCGAATATTTTCACATTACATTAAAGTAACGTTGTCTAAAA
The DNA here is from genome assembly GCA_936446665.2 of Synanthedon andrenaeformis. Lineage (NCBI taxonomy): Eukaryota > Metazoa > Arthropoda > Insecta > Lepidoptera > Sesiidae > Synanthedon > Synanthedon andrenaeformis. The sequence continues at coordinate 10,901,620 of OW387777.2, read as the reverse complement.
AAAATTGTGTTTTTTAAATGAGATAATATTTTAGTTAATTATAATTATATAATTATAATATATAATTTATCTGTCATTGATAAAAAGTCATTACATCTTTTAGGTTCTCCGATTTTAGACGAATCTCTACCAGAATTTATAAATTCCAAATTACAAAATTTTAGTGAGATATTAGACCGGCTTTTGAAAATTAATTCTCACATGGCTTTTTCTTTAATACGTTATTGCCTGTTTGTTCCGAAATTTACGTATGTCTTACGGTGTTGTCAACTTTGGAAGTTCCCCCAGCTCCTTTCATGTCTAGATAACACTATAAGACATACGCTTTCTTCCATTTTGAACATCAGATTTGATCACCGCTCTTGGACTCAAGCCACGCTTCCAGTAAGGTTCGGTGGCCTGGGCATACGAAAAACATCTGATGTGTCCTTACCGGCGTTCTTGTCCTCGACACATGCAAACCATCCACTAATTTATAAAATATTGGAGCGCTCATCGTGTTCACTACCTGTTCCATATATGGATGAGGCCAAGGATGCCTGGAGAATTGCGAGTGCAAATAGTGACGTACCTGTAAATACCTCTTCTCAGAGGCTTTGGGATGAGCCTCTCTGCAGACTGTTGCAAAATAATCTTATTAACACGTCTTCTAGTCCTGCAGAGCATGCTCGTCTTTTGGCCGTTGGGAAGTGGGAATCGGGCCTTTGGTTAAAGGCACTACCATCACCGAATACAGGCACTTTGCTGGACCCAAGTACCTTCCGTTTAGTAACTGCCCTTCATCTTGGTGCCCCCCACGTCATCCCTCATCGATGTGTTTGTGGCACGAACGTAGACAGCCTTGGACACCACGGGCTGTCTTGCCAACGAAGCGCTGGTCGCATTTCCCGACATCACTCTTTAAATGATCTCATTCGCCGGGCTCTTGTCACCGCTGGAGTGCCAGCTATACTGGAACCCTCTGGCCTGGCTCGCGACGATGGCAAGAGACCGGATGGAATGACACTGGTCCCTTGGAAGGCGGGACGGGCTCTTGTATGGGATGCTACTTGTGTCGATACGCTTGCCCCGTCCCACCTCCAAGGCACTTCTAGTATTGCTGGCGCAGCCGCAAACCATGCGGAGAACCTCAAGCGGCGCAAGTATGAGAACCTCAGCGGAGATTTCATATTTGATCCGTTTGGGGTTGAAACCTTAGGCACATGGGGCCCGGGTGCGCATAAACTTTTTAGAGAAATTTCAAAAAAACTAACGGAAACCACCCGCGACCCCAGAGCCGGCAACTATTTGGCACAAAGAATAAGCCTCGCTATCCAGCGAGGCAATGCCCTTAGTTTGCTAGGTACTCTACCAGATGGAGATGACCTGGGGCATTTTTTTTACTTATTGCTTTTTCTAGTGAGTAGTTTTAATTTCTTAGTTTTAATTAATAATACTTGTATGTTAATTGTTATTATATAAGTAGAATAAAAAAAAACATTTTAGATACCTAAGTATTTAAGGAGTTCTTTTAATTTATTTCACTTTGGTTAATTGTTAATGTACAAAAAAACTTTGAATGATAAATTACCTTTAGTATTTTATTTTATTTTATTAATAAATGGGCGCGAGTTATTAATAAAATAAAATACCACCCCACCGGCTTCGCACGTATGCGATTTTTTCTGAAAATTATATTACGCAAACCGTATCGAAATACGTTGGTCGGTTAAGAAGAAGTTAGCGGAAAAACATATACAGAGACAGAGAGCTACTTGATTCATAGACATAGAGGAAAATGATCGTGAAATTTATTTCAATATTAGCGATAATAGACCTTATTTATTTTTAAATAGAGACTATTATACATAAGCAAACAAGTTTCTAAATAATAACAATTTAAAATTCAATTTTATTAACACTTTAACATAATGCACAGGCTTTAAATTAAAGAGCCTTACAAGTCATAATAAAATCATAAAATTTTGATTAGTTAGTAAATTAATATAGTTATTACTCAGGTAGTAACTTTATTAATTCCTACAAAGTTATAAAAAAAAATTACAACCATTTAATATTAAAAACGTTAAGCGCTCATAAATACCAATTAGGTTAGGAATTTAACACAAACGTTGTATGTATATTAAATAAGGAAATATTTTACAAATAATTACGTCGTGAAAGCAAAAACAAAGAGGAATTTTTAATTAGCAAAAGTGTTTTCCTGTAGTGTTGGCGCCCCGTGGAGCGTCTCTGCTTTATGTAAGTAGCTTTGTGGTCGTTAACAAAATGTCAGTTTTCGTGTAATTAATGTTCATAACGTACACGATTTTAATATTAAAAATGCTAACAGACATATTAATGTTTCATACTACAATGTCTTTTTCTTTTGTAAAAAAATCATTTTGTAGTGTAGGTACTATGTAAATATACTCACCCATAGTGAATCTAGTCCGGACTGCCTGTGCGAGCCTGGGGTGCAAGTTATTTTTGAGAAAATGGTACTAAGTCGTAAAATTTTTAAATCTAAGCTTAAATATTGTCAAAATAAACAGGAGCAATTCCGCATGGATAAGCTGGCAACACAACATAATGCTAAAGATTTTCACAAATTTTGGAAAAGCACTAAAAAACTAAATAGCAAAATATGTTTACCTGCAAGTGTTGACGGTGTCAGCGATCCATCTAGCATTGCTAATATTTTTAAAGAACATTTCAGAATAGAACCACAATTAAGAAATTCTCCAGTTCTTGATACTGAATCAATTTCAATTGATAAACCTCTTAATATTTCAAGTAAAGACGTTTCTGAGGCTATAAAAAATATGAAAAGAGGCAAGTCTCCAGGATATGACGGACTCAGTATTGAGCACTTGCAACACGCTGGCCTATTGTTTACTCTGTGTTTTTTGTTACTCTCTATTGTTTACTCTGTGTGTAAGACATTCCTATTTGCCCCCGGATCTGATAAAAACTGTAGTTGTACCTCTCGTAAAGAACTCTACAGGTGACATTAGCGATAAAAACAACTACAGGCCGATCTCGTTAGCTACAGTAATCGCTAAAGTATTAGACAGAATTCTTGATGTACATCTCAGTAGTCGTATTTCATTGCGGGAGGCACAATTCGGATTTAGGGAAGGATTATCCACGGAAAGTGCTATTTTGACTCTAAAGTATACTGTGAACTATTATGTCAGAAGAAAAACCCCTATTTATGCCTGTTTCCTAGACCTGTCTAAGGCTTTTGACCTTGTGTCATATGATAAGTATTAAGATGTATTAAGTGTACTTAATTGTAATTTTTATATTTTAAAGATGACAAAAAGAATAGTATCCTGAGTTTCTTTCGGGGTTTCTTCTCAGGATCGTCATCTTGGCTTTTTTTCCGAAACCCTAGTAAATTTAAATTTATAATAACGATTCGTGAGAAACCTAATTGATAAATAAATATTTTGATTTTGATTTTGATATACTATGGTCTAAGCTTAAGGAGGCGGGCATCTCTTCTGAAGTGGTTGATATATTTTCATTTTGGTATAAGAATCAGCGTAATGTTGTAAAATGGGGTAATACTAATTCAGAGGAATATTTCCTTAAATGCGGTGTGCGACAGGGAGGACTAACTTCGCCCAGGCTGTTTAATCTGTTTGTGAATAATCTAATCGATGAACTTAGCAGCATGCATACTGGTTGCCGCATTGACAACGTGTCCGTTAATAATATAAGTTATGCTGATGATATGGTTCTGCTGAGTCCATCGATTGGGGGGCTGAGAAAATTATTAGAAGTGTGTCAAATATACGCTGTGAGACACGGACTGAGGTACAATGAAAATAAAAGTGAGTTTCTGCTTTTTAAGGGCAACAATAAAGGACCATTGTCAGTACCACCAATACTTCTTAACGGCTTACCTCTGAAACGTGTTTCACAGTTTAAATATCTCGGTCACATTGTCACTGAATGTTTAAAAGATGAGCGAGATATCGAAAGAGAACTAAGAGCATTGTCAGTTAGAGGCAATATGCTGGCACATAGATTTGCACGATGTACCATAAATGTCAAACTCATGCTTTTCAGAGCATACTGCCAGGGTTTTTACACATGTGCACTATGGACTAATTTTATACAGAGCACATACAATGACTTAAGGGTCCAATACAATAACACCTTCAGGATTCTCATGAAACTCCCACGTTTCTGTAGCGCATCTGCAATGTTTGCGAATGCTGGTGTAGATGATTTCTATGCCATAATGCGAAAAAGAAGTGCATCCATTGTGTGCAGATTGCGAGGGAGTTCCAATGAAATCCTGAAGATGATAGCGAACAGAATGGACGGGGCGGTGTTTGGCCGATACATTCATCTACATTTTAGGCGCTGAATGTTTAGGTATAATTATTATTTTTATTTTTAATTAAAAATGTAACTACAAGTTAAGTTTAGTTATATTTAGTTTAATATATGTTAATTTTTATGTTATTTACTCCATATGGACTAATTTGTCTGATAATAAATAAATTAATTAATTAAAAAAAATATAGAGATAGAAATAAACCAAAAAATAAACAGAATATTAAAATAAAATAATAGTTAAGGCAGAAAACATTTTGCAATAAAATAGCTGAAAAAACAGTCAAAACCAACTTTCAACATACCAAAGGCAAAGTAGGTATATTACAAGGTTCCTAATTATGCTGGAGGTTCCGGTCAGTCTACCGCCGACCCTCTATTTAATGATTAATTGAGATTAAATTTTTTTTGTTGAGGTAACACAGATCTAGTTATTATGTAGATTAACATATAGGATACTTTTTATCCTGAAAATATGTTAGGTTTCTGACAATATGCTCGTATAAAATTACGAAAAATTCGGCTCCTTTGTCTTCAACAGTGGCGGCGCGGCGTCACCGTCGTCACAGCGATTAAGATGTGAGATATAACTCATATATTTTCATTTATCGTGTGAATTCGCGGCTACTGGTAGTAATAGTAATGAAATTGGAACTATTGTGTAATCTATACAAACTTATAAAATCGTTTGCACTGTGACAATGACTATCTACAGCCAATACTTATGAAACCTGAAATTTGGAACATAACTTTATTCCACAACGTGAACATCCCCAAGAAACGATTTTTGAAAATTTCAACTCCGTGCAAAAAGAAGGCACTCGCTTGTAGGTAATAAATATACGACAATCGGTGGTTAACACTTGGGAGAAAATAATAAAAAGCAACAACGTACTCATAGTGTCCAATCGTATTATGTTATTTAAAAAAAAAAGGAAAAAAGAAAAAGTGATGTTCGTCTTGGTAGCTAACAAAAGGGACAGCTTAAAACACGATCGAATGACAAGATAACGAGTTGAAGTGAAGACCCTCCTTCACAGTGCAAAAGTAATAAAATGAGAGTTCCACTTCGCAGGATTACCCGGGAGACGACAAAACATGTCAAGTGTCAATTTGTTTAATTTGTACAAGAATTAAAATGGCGGTCTGACAGATGACAGTTCGCGTTGCGCTCGCCTCCCGCGACTATACCAACATTTGTGACTTTATGTCTCCTGTTTAACACGTTGACTGTTGTGTTTACTTACACACTTGATACCTATCTTTTTCAACAAAAAAAAAAAAAACAAGATTAGTAATTGTATATTATGTTTGGAATTGTGAGATTATCCGGACGCCGCGCTGCGCCGCGTGGCGACGGGACGTCCATAGTCCATAACTAGACGTTTGAATGACAGTTGACACCACGCACGCGACTCTATCAAATGACTAAACGCATTTGTATACCTCTAAAAGTTCTCAACTTTATGATCAAAATAACTTATGTACCTATGCATGTCTACATAAATTATACGTATGTTAGGGGTGAGAATCCATAAAGCAATATGACTAAAATATCTTAGTTACTTACCTACTCATAAGAATCACTGAGAGTAAAAACTTAAGATCGATTGGACATATTCGAATAAGTATATATTTTTTCCGAGCAAGGTATAAAATAAAAATAAAATAAAAGGAGAAAAAAAAATTAGATAGGAATTGGTAAAAAATCGGATATGAATAGAAAAATTGGAAAAATACCACGAAAATTGCACGCATGCGAATCCGGAGGCGGTTCATTAGTAGTTACGAATAAAACCAAAACCTATACAGATTTTAGTTTTTCTGATTTGCTTATACTATTGAGTTAATTTCCTTATAAATCACACATCACATTAAAAAATACAAGTTTTGTTTTGACTTTTCTTTTTAAAACAAATTTAAAAATATACGCAATGTGCTATTTTATAATATACATGAATTACACTAGCAATTTGTACAGATGTAAGGCGGTAAGTATACGAAGGGCGGTAGCGTATTGAGGGCAACTTTCGCGCCTCTCCGCGGAAGTGGTTTTCAATAATTGTTGTGCTCGCAAAACCAAAATTACCCCTCCTTTCAAGCGTGTGTACTTGTCACAAAATTGTGGTTTCTTGGCCGCAAAGATATATTTAAATGACAGTAGAATTTTTTTTTATTTTTTTTTTCAATACATATTTTATCGCTTTGTAATTCCAATGCGGTTGTAGTGATGTAATTGTTCGGCATACAAGAAACATACAATGATAAATTGTACGTCTCTAGTCGGCCTCCATGACATTTTATGAACGGTTTTGTTTATCCTTATAATTAATTTCTGACAAGAATTAGGATAATGTCAGGTATGCAGGTTACATCTTATGTAAGCATAGTAAATTCGACACATTTTACAAATGAATTTAATTCATTTATATTGCGCTTTTAAAATTATTTTTACAAACGCAGGTTTCTTCTTCTTATTTTCTTATTTAGGAATTACCTTACTTTTAACTAAGCAACTTTATGATTCATTCTGAATTTACTTACGATATTAAGTGAAATTAGGTTTAAGCCCCTTTACTAATCACTTATCCTTTATTCCACTAAGGTTGGCAGAGCACTCGCACCTATGAGGTTGCTTGTTTGCACCTATGAATGGCGTTAGCCACCTAATCAAGTGGACCGTCAACTTGTCTGCCGACCTTTACTTTTATCTTCAAAGAAGCCATGACAATAGATTCGCCCTAACCCGGTTAATAAGTTCCAAAAACATTTTTTTCATACGAAGGTCATCAGAGAGGCTGACGGTCCACGTGATGGAATGTGACTACCGTCGCCTATAACACAAGCAACGCCACAAAGAATAGAATTTAGTCTATTGCTAGGTAGACATTACCTACTATTTATTAGGACGGAGATATTTGTGTTTTTAAACAATTAACAATTAGAACAGACTTTTAAACAATATCAGGGGCATATAAGTTTTAGATTTGGTTGGAGATTTTAGATTATAGAATTAAAAAAATATCTCATTTTTGTTTAAAAGTTTAAAATTAAATTTTAAACACTAAATTAACTTTAAATTTGGCATTTATTAAATATCTATTTCATATATTTTTATGCCTTTTCATGCATTCAATTGACGGCAGAAAATAATACTTAGTAGGTACTAAGAGTATTCTGGTATAGCATCGAACGTAGTAGGTAAATAATTCTGCTTCTCTACAATTAGCATTTACATACATGTTCGCTTCTAGTGGGTCAACAGTTTGTGTAGGTACATATGTGGTTACATTTTCATTCTGTATATTTGTTAATCTTATCCGAAGGCATCGCGAGTCGACATTTATTAATGAATTATGTAAATGCGTCGGACCGACCGCCGACGATTCTACCAGCTTTATTACTCGTGAAATGCCATTTTAATATTGTAAATTGTTACCTTTGTTTCTGCAAGGACTGGCTTAATTGTACGCTGAAATTAATGGCATCGAATTATTCTTTCTTGACGCCCCCGTCAAAGTCTTTCAACGGCATGTTTGAGAGATGAATGTTTACGTAAATATTACTTTATTTGTAATGAAGCACTGCCATTTTAAGAGCCAACATTTTACACTGTTTTTACTCAAACTTTAGACAAATCCATTGATCGAGTGGTAATGGTTGCTGTATGACAAGTTTTTCCGGATGACAAGTACCCTATATCCTATTCTGTACTTCTGACAACGTGTATAGAAAATTTCATGATGATCGGTTCAGTAGTTAAGGCGTGAAAGCGTAATAAACAAACAAACTCACTTTATTACTAGGATATACCTACTTAGGACGAATTATACTTACGACGTTTGATTACGCTTAATTTACAGTTAATAACCACAGCTAATTGCGTATTATAGATTCAATTAGTTTGCGTTAGAAGAATAGCTAAGGTCGCGTCAATAATGGTATGCGCCCACGGTGACATGGCAGTGGCGATCTTTATCCGTGATGGATGCGGCGTCATTACTCGGCCGCACTGGGTGGCTTTGCTCGTACGAGTAGGTACGAGTACCGTGTGTCGTCCACCTTAACGACATACTCGTAAACGCGTTTGACATTTACGTACTTATTGTCGAACTCGACGAGAGATCTCGCACGACCGATAGGCCACATCCATTCAAATACAAGCCTTAATACGATTTATTTATGACCAGTGCTTAAACTCTCAATGCGCCTGCTTTATCGTCCTACAGTTGAAGTCGTGCGTTCAGACTCCCGACTATTTTATAGTTCTCCCTATTCATTATAACTATTATGATACTTTTCTTACAGGTTGACACGGCTGCGTCCGTGTTTATGGATGCTAATAATTCTTTCTTTCACTCCTGGATTTTATTACACGGCAATCGAAGAATTTTATAGTAAACATCGGGTGTTCGTTATTTGTAATTGATCTATGATTTAAACGATATTAAAACAATAATAGTGGCTAAGGAATGTACTCTTACATCCTAATCCTGATACAATAATACTAGGGACCAGTTTACGGCTTGGCACGGGTCATTTTTTTTTGTAAATTTTATACAAAAACCTTCCTTGTTCAATGCTCTTTCCAATAGTGAGAACCTGGATTTGGCTTGCACACTGGACCTAGATGTTGAGCGATAAGGTTAGAATGTCAAGTGTGTTAGGCTGTTGCTGTTTTGAATAAATAAATAAATAAAAACCGCATGAAAATCTGTTCAGTAGTTTTTGATATCATACCGAACATACATTTTATAAAAGACGAGGCTGGTGACTTTGTTTTATAATATGTAAGATTATAAATGAGAAAGTTTGTATGATTGGATGTTTGTTCCTCAATAACGCAAAAACTGCTGTACTTATTTGGATGAAATTTGGCACATTAAGTTTATTACCTGGATTAACATATTGGACACTTTTTATCCTAGAAAAATGTTAGGTTCTGAGGGGTTTGTCAAAAAATATGAAAAATTGGGAACCACTGTCATCTACAGTGGCGAAGACACCGTTGTCACAGCGATAAAGAATCAGATATCAGGCGTTATAACACTCTATATATTTTCTAAGGTGTTATATTTTTCATTTTCCCACACGGACGCGAGCACCAGCTAAATTATCGATTGTCTAAATAATCGATTAGTTTTAAAAGAACCTGTAGTGTCGTTTTAAATTAGCAAAAAAAAAAATGTTATTAAGAAAGCAACCTCATAAATAAACGGGAGGTGAGATGTTATCGGTGGCCTGGCAGACAGGAAGCGCCTCTTTTCCGTTTAAGGGTGCATTAAATTCTAATACATCATATTTTGTTTGATTTCCTAGTTCGCGTTATACCCCATAATTACACAAGTCACCCGGCCGTGGTCAGATCTCTAGCGGTTTTTGTGGAGATGCATTAATCATCTTTTTTTTTATTATTGCGAGCATATGTTTTGGTTCCGTAAAACACTTTTAAACTTTATAAGCTTTTTGTATTCTTAATGTCTAATTTAGTTTTCGGTCGGTTCCTGTGAGGTCATTAGCGTTGTGCTTTTAAGGCTCGAGCGAGGCTTCAAAATTTATAGTCAAAAGGTTTTATGCCGTCGTAATTTAAAAGAAATATTATTTCAGAAATTTAATGTTTAAGTATGAGTTTCTTTTAGGAGAGTAATTATAAATTCATAGTTTATAACAAAACGTTAGACTATTTATTGTTTGTACACAGAAGCGGGGCAATAAATTATTTGGACACCAGGGATCTTATGTGTGTAATATAATTAATTTATTATACTGTAAATTTTTACAATTGTTAATTTTTAATTTACTTAATTTAATTTATAAAAAAGATTAAACCTTCACTCGGCTATTGTCATAACTTATAGGGGGTTTGTTTGTAAGTTTGCTACAATTACAATTTCTTAAACGTTTATTTATAACTCCATACATTGAACTAAAATGCGCCACAAGCAAAGACAGTATGTGGGAATTTGTCAAAGGTGTAGGGTACTTAAAACTGATAGTTAACAGAAAAATCAAATAAATAAAAGCCAAGGTAAAAAAAAAACAAGTAAAAAAAAACACTAAACAATTCATAAAGTCATTGCATTGTCATTGTATTTATGTCATGTATTTAGTCACGCTGGATCCAAGCTGCTTCTGGCCGGTTCTATTGGAAAATTATGGGAAAATTTACACCCAGAAGCGGACGCCCTACGGCTAAGATAATTATTATGATGATGTTGTTAAAAGAAAATATAATATATAGCCTTCGATTTGAGCATCATGTAACAGAGGGAGGGATGTGCAATTATATAAAATTGATTTATGTCACAGACGCATGTTCCCGACGGTGCGCGTGTCGTTCGCGGGGTGCCGGGCGGAGGCGCGGTACGCGGTGCTGCTGGACGTGGTGCCGGTGGACGGCAAGCGGTACCGGTACGCGTACCACCGCTCCTCGTGGCTGGTGGCCGGCAAGGCCGACCCGCCCGCCCCCGCGCGCCTCTACCCGCACCCCGACTCGCCCTTCTCCGGCGACCAGCTCCGCAAGCAGGTCGTCTCCTTCGAGAAGGTCAAGCTCACCAACAACGAGATGGACAAGAACGGACAGGTCAGTTGGATGTAGTGTCATTCGATTTCTCAACCTGATTGCGGTGCTTGTCACCTGAAAATTCAGTAGCAAAAAGCAAAGAAAATTAAATCTTTGGCGTTCTAGTGTTAAGTAATGTTTATATATTACATATCAATTAATTTTCTTATTGTATATAAAATTCTTGTCTCACAGTGTTTGTAACCAAACTCCTCCGAAACGGCATGGCCGATTTTTATGAATTTTTTTGTGTATATTTTGTGTATATATGTGGTAGATCTGAGAATAGGTCGTAAACTATTTTTTATACCCCTGAGTGTTTTTTTTTATTTAGCAAAACAACGTTTAGCCCAGTCAATGAAGCCGTAACTTTGCCATTTTGACCTGGGTGAGTAGAACCAACGGGAAAATGTGCGTTAATAATCCTGCAAAAACATATCAAAAATGCAGGGTCCTAAATCACCGGAATGATTTGCAAAAAAATTGCAAAAATGTGAAAAAATGACTTTTTCTCAAATATCTTGAAAACTATAAGAGATATGAGAAAAAGTTTCAAGTAATAGTTGTAGAGGATTTAATTCTCTACAAAAATGATTAGAATGAATTTTTGCGTATCGGGCACCGTTGGCACGGAAATCACGTTTAAAGTATGAAAAATTGAAAAATAATTTTTTTTGGCTCAAAATAAAAAAAAAAATATTTTCCAAATAGGAGTGATTTTTTCTGCATCCCGCGAACATTTCCTAAGAGATTACCCTTTCATTGTTGTACATTTATATTATTTATAAACAATTAAAAACTTTAAAATTCATTTTTAGCCATCTTAAAATTATTTTTTTGATTTCATTTTCACACCAATTGATTTAGAATGAAGTTTTCTATAAGATTAAGTTATTTTTTTAGACAAAAAAAGATTCATCGAGATTTAGCTTAGAAATGGGTTTTGGGGAACTTTCTCAGGGATCCGACACTGGCGATGAGAGAGAAAGACTATAGTTATGTCTCGCTCGCACTCACACAAAATTTCTGCGTGTGCGCGGCGTACGAAAAAGCATGCGTGCGAGAGAGACCAACTTTTTCCAAATGAGAGGAAGAAGGATACAGTGAGGCGCGTGCGCACAGCGATTAAGGCCAGGCCCTATGAAACTAAGGGAATTTTAAATAAATGTGCTGAGTCAACCACATATCTGATCAATGTGGAATTTACATATATATATTTTGAGACCTTTATCTGTAGATTATCAAGTCAGAAACATAATTAGGTGATTTTCATTCGATACATTTTTTGATCGAAATCGGCGCCTTTTCCGGAGAATATTACATTTTTCTACTAAACGGCTTGAGTTATATCGCCAAAAAAAAACTGCTCGTAGCAAGGAAACATTGTTTACCAGTGATTGTCAAAATAAAATAAACTTAGGTTTATTTTTACTCCTATAATTAACGAAAACAATTTTGAGACTTACGTTGTTTAGTTCCGAGCTAGTGCACACCAAATCATGCTTCAAATAATGTACGCAATATTCAACCTTACGTAAGCTGTATCTTGCGATATATTAAAAAAAATCCTAGAGAGCCGCCGAGCAACTTGTAACTCTCGGGTGGCGGGACGTGGGCGGAGCGAGCGTAGGAATTTTTTTCGTGGGGCCTGCTCTTAAGAGTATAAGTGCGACAAAGACAGATTTTTTTTACATAAGAGCGAGAAGGACAGAGCGACATGGGTCCGCTCAGCTCAAAAAATCGCGTTCGGCTCCGAGTTGCGGAATTTTTTTATTGATAAACGATCTCCAAAAACGTTATTTTAAGCTATATATCAATCGATTCAGAATCGAAAACTGAATCGATTACACCCACTCCCATTTTTAACTTTTTTTTGTAATTTTTTTTTTTTAAATTAACTAATAAATGAGTCATTTGTCATCTGGAAAAAGTCATTTTAACCCATATATTAATCGATTCAGAACTGAATCGATTACACCTATTCCTGTTTTTGATTGTTTTTTGTATTTTTTTTTTTTAAATTAACTAATAAATGACTCATTTTTCATCTGGAAAAACGTCATTTTAACCCATATATTAATCGATTCATGAATCGATTACACCTATTCCTATTTTTGATTTTTTTTTTGTAATTTTTTTTTTAAATTAACTAATAAATGACTCATTTTTCATCTGGAAAAACGTCATTTTAACCCATATATTAATCGATTCAGAACAAAACTGAATCGATTACACCTATTCCTATTTTTTATTTATTTCTTCCAACATTTTACTGTTAAATAGAGAAATAAACGTCTTTATTCGGACGTCATTCCAACCCAAGGCCCAAAAATAAATATATGGGTTGAAATGACGTTTTTAGAAGTAGAAATCACTTATTTATTAGATAATTTAAAAAAAAATTACCAAAAAAAGTTAAAAATAAGAGTGGGTGTAATCGATTCAGTTTTCGATTCTGAATTGATTAATATATGGGTTGAAATGACGTTTTTTACAAGTAGAAATCACTCATGTATTAGTTAATTAAAAAAAAAATTACAAAAAAGAGTTAAAAATGGGAGTGAGTGCAATCGATTCAGTTCTGAATCGATTGATATATGGATTGAAATGTTGTTTTACCAGATGAAAAATGAGTTATTTATTAGTTAATTTAAAAAAAAAATTACAAAAAAAAATCAAAAATAGGAATAGGTGTAATAGATTCAGTTTTCAATTCTGAATCGATTAATATATGGGTTAAAAGGACGTTTTTCCAGATGAAAAATGACTCATTAATTAGTTAATATAAAAAAAAAATTACAAAAAAAAAGTTAAAAATGGGAGTGGGTGATCGATTCAGTTTTATTCTGAATCGATTGATATATAGCTTAAAATAACATTTTGGAGATGGTTTATCAATAAAAAAAATCCGCAACTCGGAGCCGAACGCGATTTTTTGAGCTGAGCGGACTCATGTCGCTCTGTCCTTCTCGCTCTTATGTAAAAAATTTCTGTCTTTGTCGCACTTATACTCTTAATCGCTGTGCGCACGCGCCTCACTCTATCCTTCTTCCTCTCATTTAGAAAAACTTGGTCTCTCTCGCACGCATGCTTTTTCGTACGCCGCGCACGCGCACAAATTTTGTGAGTGCGAGCGAGACATAACTATAGTCTTTCTCTCTCATCGCCAGTGCCGGATCCCTGAGAAAGTTCCCCAAAACCCATTTCTAAGCTAAATCTCGATTATTATTTTTTTTTTCTAAAAAAATAACTTAATCTTATAGAAAATTTCATTCTAAATCGATTGGTGTGAAAATGAAATCAAAAAAATAATTTTTTGATGGCTAAAAATGAATTTGAAAGTTTTTAATTGTTTATGAACAATATAAATGTACAACAATGAAAGGGTAATCTCTTAGGAAATGTTCGGGGGATGCAGAAAAAATCACTCCTATTTGGAAAATTAAAAAAAATTATTTTGAGCCAAAAAAAAATTATTTTTTAATTTTTCATACTTTAAACGTGATTTCCGTGCCAACGGTGCCCGATACGCAAAAATTCATTCTAATCATTTTTGTAGAGAATTAAATCCTCTACAACTATTACTTGAAACTTTTTCTCATATCTCTTATAGTTTTCGAGATATTTGAGAAAAAGTCATTTTTTCACCTTTTTGCAATTTTTTTGCAAATCATTCCGGTGATTTAGGACCCTGCATTTTTGATATGTTTTTGCAGGATTATTAACGCACATTTTCCCGTTGGTTCTACTCACCCAGGTCAAAATGGCAAAATTACGGCTTCATTGACTGGGCTAGTTCGCCGTGTCAGCTAGTTTTTTTATACAAATCTCTAGCAAACTTATGTTACTAGTTTACATAAACAGATTCCCCATACTTACCCATATTGTGCCTTTAAATGTTTGCTACTAAATGTTCATATGGAAAAGGGGGTCTTCATTTGTATTGAATTTAAATTTATTATTTTATCTTTAAATTAAATCTTAAAAAAAAGAGAATTGCAATTTTATATTACCTTTAAAATTTCAATTCTCTTTTTTTTACTTATGTAGGTACAAGTTATTTATAAAAAAATACAACTTTACTTTTAAAAAAATCTTTAAAGGGGTAACATTCCTAAACGCACAAAATTTTCATAGAGGCCCTATAAGTTTGCCCAAATTTGGATGTAAGTATTGTGTTTCGTTCCTACTACTATATGATTACCATAACTCGAGTCAATTGCTTAGTTAGGGGTGCTATGGCGATTACTATTTTTGTATACATTTTCACTTTCCACTTTCTATTTGCGCATATTAATATTACACACATTTAATAATGTAGGAAGGTACTGATTACATCTCGATTAATAGACAGAGAGCCGTGAAGTCAGAACGCAATTAATATCTAATGGTTTATTATTTACTTGGTTGGCCTACTAGTGCTCTAGTAGTGCGTGTTTCACGGCGTATCGAGGTTTATAAATTATCCGTCAACATTTAATTATACACCAGCCACCTTAGCAATTCAATGAAACGGGGTTTTTACTACTTATAACAACTATAAAATACTTTAGTACGTTGAGTTTAAATGAGCAAACACACTAAAGAGCTGTGTGATTGATCACTCGCGAAGGGTCCTGTACTCACACGGGTGATTCTAATTACGGATCTACTTTTAAGTTTTTATTTTTATGATCATTCAAAATTGAATTCGTAATGACATTAATAAAGTATGTTAAATACTCAGTGAAAGTAAAGGATGTGAAAATGTATGAGGCGGTATTCAAATGATGATATCTAGTAAGTATTTAGTTAAAAAATCATCATTTGTCTGTCTACCATTAAGCGCTTGCCCTCGCATGCATTGAAAATCTCGTACAAAACCGGGTTGTCTAACTAGGTACATAGTTGCCTCCTTTAAAATAACAGTGAACATTGTAATAGTTAAGACCGCGTATAGATAATGTTTCGTCCGTCGAGATGAGGTCGTGTCGCCCGGACAACTTCCTCGTGCGTGTGGCAATTTATAGAATTACTGGTGAAATTGCCGTTGTCGGCGACACCTCGGGCGCCCGGGTGGCTGTAATGAGTGCGTTGCCTACAAATTAGTCGCACATGTCGCGCAGTGACAGCCGGCAATGCGTCGCTACTGCGCCCGCGCAGGTGCCCGCCGATAGCAAATGTCACGATACCGACTCACTTTGTAAAACACCTTATAAACGTTGTGTATTGACGACACCGACCGAGATACGAAACGATCTTATCTTAACCGTTTTGTTTTTCACCGCAAAACCATATAGACAAGCATTTAACTTGTTTATGAATATTTTTAGTTTTATTAGTTTCATTGCATAAAATGCATCTTCACAAATTTTGCCACTCATTTATCATTTGTCATGTCAACATAATGTCAACATTTTTAGACAAACGTTTCACCAATATCATAAAGTTATGTATTTATTTATCTATGAAAAGTAGAGTGAAATCACAGTATGTGTGCTGTTGTGTTTCGGTGAGTGAGTAAGGGATGCCAGAGCCCATTTTCCTGTCACTACTTCTTAATCATTTATCCTTAATTCAACTGTGGTTGGCAGAGCACTTTCAGCACATATGACATTGCTTGTGTTATAGGCGATGGTAACCACCTACTATGATATGGATCGTCAATCTGTGTGACAAAATATATCTTGACTGTGTTACCTGCGACATTAGCCATAAATCATCAATTGGTTTTATTTGCTGTGACTTCTTTAATAGCTAGGTAAGTCTATAGTCAGCCTGTCTGTCCACTTTTATCTTAAATAAAACTGTACATTAGAGAACGGTCCTAATTAGCAATAAATTGTTTATCAAACACGGAACTGTTTCGGGTCAATCGTTAACAACGATTTGGGCACGCAACTCACGCGCGCCGCACTCCGCTCAGCTCCTACCGTCTAATTGTGAAACAAAAACTCCATGAAACCGACGAATTAATCATCAAATCGCGGCTTAACTACCTGTATTCGAATAATACTGAAATAACTACTGCATTCATGAAACTTGTAATTTCCAAGCCGAACCAACGTTGACGTGACCGCTTGACACAAATATGTAGATTTATTACTACACGAAAAATGTTTCAGCATTTTTGTAACTGACTTTCATTTATTTATTTATACGTTATTTAATGAATTACTAGCGATCCGCCCCCGACTTTACGTTAATGCATTTTTTTTGCAAATTGCAAATGCAATTTTGAGATTGCACACAAATCTCTATTAGAGATCAATTGGGTATAGTTTAAAAGAAGTTAGCATAGAAACAGACAGAGGCGGATAACACTTTATTTTGTAAATGTATTGATATTTTTTTAGAAAATATTTGGGATTCGCCCTGTCTTCGTACCAATGATTTTTTTTGCAAATTATGTATACTCAAATCTCAATAATAAACAATTTATTCAGCCTTCAATTTCAAGCAGCTCCATAGAAAAAATAATAAATATTGTGGCCTAACTTCTACATTGTCAATATCAATCAGGTTACAGATCTAAAGGAGAGAAAAGTTAAGTTACCACAACTTGTTGGAAATATTATCTGCAAGTTATAAGTGTGTTGTCAACGCCCGAGGTGTTAGACCGATAGACCGGGTGCAACGTTTAGTTAGATGGTGCAATGTCTTCTATTTGTACGCCCACTTTGTTTACCGTTGTAGTAGGTCTATTCCCGATGACCGGCAATTTATGATTAGTAAATTCTAAACCTAAATTTAGTATTCCCTAACTACATAATAATTTTTAAACATATACGAGTATATTTTATACTAGCAGATCTCTCCCGCTTTCCCTCGGATGCATTTTTTTACTGCAAATTGCATACACAAGCCTTCCTTGTTTATCGCTCTTTAAAATGATCAAAACAGTATCAAAACAATTTTTGACATACAGAACGTTAGCCACTAGGTGGCGCTGTTACATTCTCATACAAATTCACGTTTATTTACGCGTTCGATGCGTTTGATCGAGTAAAACTCTCACTACGCACAGTAAACAGATATTTTTTAAATTATTTTTGCATTAAAACCAGAACACAACCTATATTTATATTCGTATTAATATTGGCTATATATCTATATTAAAATTTATATCGAAAACACTCCATTGGGGGCAGTGACATAAAATAGTATACACGCATAGTTGATAGGGCAAAGAACCCGTTGTCCCTAAGCGAGTCAAAAAAGGGGTTAGCATCGGGAATACACCAGGCAGTTCATGAGTATGTCGGCAAACCACCGGCCGCCGCGGGCCCACACACGTCCATATATATCCAGTAATCGTTACCATATATTCCATTTATTGCACTAGAAATTATGTCGTTATGCATACTATAGCAGTGTTTATTTTATGCAATGTTGGACTTAACTAGGCCGAGCAATTATAATGCACTTAAGACGCGCACCGCGTTTTTATCTCATTTGTTTATTTTTTTTTTCTCGCGTATAACGAGGTGATTCAGCTACAGCAGTTAGCGCTATATTTTACGCTACAAATAGAGGCTGTATGACTTAAACCGCGATCGTTATCCAAAAAGCCCCGTGTCATTAGCGAGGTTGTCGTCCTCTCGCCAGTATACCGGAGTCGCCAGACTGTGAACTGGACTGGACACGACATGAATTAATATCACCATTTGTGATTATTGTTAAGTCTCATTACCAGCTCGAATCTTCTATAAAATTACAATTTAAAGTACCAAATAAAGTGCATGAAAATGAGCGATTATCACCAATCATAACAACGTATCCTAAAACAAGGTAACTAATAATAAGGACTAGCACTCCCCTTGGTGTTGCTTGTGTCCTTAGGCGGCGGTAACCACCTACCATCAAGAAAAAAAAACCTCGCATTTCAGAGAGAACGAGACCCAATACTTACATGCAAATCAAGGAAAGCTTTGAGAGATTCATTTCCGTAATTGACATTGCAAGAATAAAAGTTGGGACTTTGTTGGAAAAAGAACTTAATACACCTCTTAATGCTCGTACTAGATCGACCCGCATCGATAGAGCCTAGGTGATTTTGGGATTCGTATCATTACATGAAATTGTGAAAGATTTTTTCAAATAGTGATTTTTCATTTTCAAATTTCAATTTTTCAAAAACGCGGTAGTGGTTCTGGAGACGGCCTTCTTCGTATTAAAAACCCCACAAATTCTTTCTCTCTAGTATAGGTCTCTGTCTTCTCTCTAGCACTCTTTCTCTCTAGTATAGGTCTCTGTCTTCTCTCTAGCACTCTTTCTCTCTAGTATAGGTCTCTGTCTTCTCTCTAGCACTCTTTATCTCTAGTATAGGTAGGTAAGAAGGTACTAAGTCCGGCTGTATGATACTTATCCTACAAGTATATCGCAATCTTGCCCGCTGAACACTCGTTAATAATATCCTTTTAATTTATAGTTTTATAGCGAAGTTTTACTCGTTGCCAAGTATAATATATACGAGCCAATAAAATTTAATAAAAACTTCACCGTCACCCCAAGAATCATCTTAATGAATAACGACATTTGCTGATAGCGGTCATTTTGCCGTATTAATTATCAACATTTTCACGTCATTAACCGTTTTCGACAATAAAACGATTATAAAAGTAAACACGTTGGCCAGGTGATTTGAGCAGATCGTGAAAGCGGATATAAATAAATGTTATAATATAAATTAATAAGTTTTACTGCCGCCTCGTCTCTAACTGGCCTCCCGTGGCGCACTTCGCGCTGGTTCCCTGAATGTCGCCCGTACCGTTGCTTCTTACCATATTCTAACTTTTACTCTCCATAATTACTTGAATATATGTATATTTAATATCAACTCGTCAACATAAATCATGTTACATATTTAAGTAACGTAATACACCATAATCATGAATGTTTGTAGAAGATTGAAAAATAAAAAAGGAAATAATTTCATGTTTAGGTCCTTGTGTTGGGTGGAACTTATTGTCAATTCTGGATTATTGCATTTTTTTAGTTATTTTATACACTATTTGAGTTACATTTAGAACCATTAGACTAGCTAGACGTACTTTTTAAGTAAAAATAAAATAGGAATAACTTGTTTCCCACTACCAAATATGTAGATACTTATTATGCTAAATATTATGCTCTAATGATAATTTCTTAACTGTCACAAATATAATTATGTATTCTGCCATGTACCTACTCAAAACACTAATATTTAATACCTATTTAATCGGCGACAGCTTTTTCCATAGGGTAGCTGTGACGTGAGAGTTTTTCATAAATCTTAATTTTAATATACTTAAATACAATACAACATACAGTGTGCCTATAATGTATGTATGTTGTATAGAACTTGTTTGTCAAACCCACTTATCCAACGGTTGGATCTGACAAATCTATCAGTCAGTAATAATATCCGTAATAATGCCCTTCATGATAAACACGAAACACTATTATATCTATTTTAACATTTCGTATGCACGATGTCAATATTAGCTTCTACATTATGCCTTCGGTTCGTAATATATTAGGTATGTACTTAAATTGATGGCTCATAAGGTCTAAATTTGACTAGATGTTGTGTAAGTAAAGTAGAATGTAGTTTCACTTGAGCTGAATATTGATTTTATAATAAATGTATATTGTACTCATCAAAATACGAACGTAATTTTATTAGTCACAATAGCGACGAACCCAGCTTCTCAAGCAATTTTTTTTCCGCAAATCAAATTAATCCCAATCAAGTCGCCTATCAAATTATAGCTGCAAACCTATACATGTAATGTAATATACCTTACTCCTTTATCTTCTATTAGTTCTTTCGTTAACCGTATCAAAATCCGTTGGATGGTTTACAATAGCGACTTTATACGTGTATGTAGACATATAAAGTATGCAACACTAGCTGTTGCACGCGACTTCGTCTGCGTAACTTTATAAATTATAGCCTATGTTACTCGCTAATAATGTAGCTTTCCATAATAAATTTTCATCAAAATTTATATTTTGGCATCAACTTGTATCATGAAATTAATATATCTGTCGGCACGAAATATTTTCATTGTCAGATAAATAAATGTGTCGCCAGGTAAATTAATGTCAAAATGTATCTCAAATAAGAAATGTATTATCAAAAAAATTATAGTTTGTCCTATGAATAAAACTTTATGTGAAAATAATAGGTTTATCTATCCCTTAAATAATAGCTTCGTACTCAAAATTGATCTGTCAGCAAATAAATCGATTATCGTCGCCAGATTGTGACTTATTTTTATTTGTTATTTTGTCACCAGAACAGTAGTTACATTTTTTTTTCAGTTATTAAATAATATAATTCGTTACTAAAACCACATATTTTACATACATACAACCATTATAATATACCTACAAGTACCTAATGTAAAAAATGGTTAAAAATGTAAACAAAAATACACCTTTTCTTTTTACAATAATCCTGTGGGTGTGAATGAATGAATAATTCCACATTACTGTATACGATTTTTATATGCATAAAACTGAGTAAAATATACAATACATATGCTGTACGTACAAGCTTTTTGCAGCGGCTGTCAGATGCGCACTAGCTCTACATTCGCGTTTCTTTTATAAGAATTCCAAGTACAAAATAAGCAAACGGCTTGTTAAAAGGAGGTCGCTACATCAGCCCCCCCGGAGACCGTTAGGTCGTAACGAAAGACTTCAAATTAGCAGGAAATCTAACTTTTCTGCCACTCCGTGTACACAGATTTGGCAGAATGGAAGGTGCAGACTTTGAAGCGACTTGATCGCCATCACCGTCTTTCAGTATATACGCTGGCTTAAGTCTATCTATGGACACTGCAACTACCTTGCCTCTTATATCAATTTTGAAAACTTTTTCCGAACGTTCGATAACTCTGTACGGACCAGAATAAGGGGGTTGCAATGACTTTCTCACACAGTCTTGTCGAAGGAAGACGGCCGTGGCTGTGTGTATGTCGTTGTGAACAAATGTATTTGCGTTACCATGTCGACGGACGGGTGTTGGCTTGAGCCGATTCATGTGGCTCCGAAGGCGTTGCAGGAAGTCGCCGTAATCAATGACCTCCGTTGCGGCCGGCAAGAACAAATCTCCAGGCAACCGCAGACTCTCTCCGTACACCAGCTCTGCAGAGGTTGAGGATATATCCTCTTTCCAGGCACTACGAACACCAAGTAGCACTATTGGAAGTACCTCGTACCAGTCATCGTTATCGTGGCACATAATCGCAGCTTTTAACTGGCGGTGGAATCGTTCAACTAAACCGTTAGCGGCGGGGTGGTAAGCAGTTGTGCTTAAATGATTTGATCCTGTAACTTTTGCCAATTCGCGAAATAGGTGTGATTCGAATTGCCTGCCTCTGTCAGTCGTTATCTTCTCTGGGCAACCAAAACGTGAAATCCAACTATGTACAAATGCTTGTGCGACGGTATCTGCTTTGATGTCTTGGAGTGGGGTTACTTCTGGCCAACGGGTAAAGCGATCTATCGCCGTTAGACAATAACGGAAACCATGAGAAATTGTGAGTGGTCCTATGATGTCAATATGTACATGTGCGAAACGTGACGAAGGAGTTTGAAAAGCGTGTACCGGAGCTCGAATATGTTTAACGACTTTTGAACGTTGACAAGCCATACATGTCTTAGTCCACTCTCTGACGTCTTTTCGTATGTGAGGCCAGACGTACCTTTCGGTCATAAGACGGATGGTAGGCTTCGCGCCTGGATGGCTGAGACCATGTACGCCATCAAAAGCTTGTCTGCGAAATTCCGGCGTCAGGTACAAACGAGGAGATGTCCCGGACACATCGCAAAACACCGGACTTCTGGAGCCAGAAACCTTAATCTTCTGGAGATCCAGCGAAGTTTTAGTGCTTAGTAAATGTTTTAATTCGGTGTCCATCTCCTGTGAATGAGCTAGTTTGTCAATGCACACGTTACTCAATATAGCATCAACACGCGATAGTGCATCAGCTACGACATTGTCTTTACCAGAAATATGGCGAATGTCTGTGGTAAATTGCGATACATAATCTAAATACCGATACTGCCGTGGGGAACATTTCTCTGAAGCTTTCCGAAAAGCGGCGATTAAAGGCTTATGGTCAGTCCAAATCGTGAAAGGCTTCAATTCAACCATAAAGCGAAAATATTTTACGGCTTCGTAAACAGCGAGTAGCTCTCGGTCGAAAGGGCTATATTTGCGCTGAGCTGGAGATAACTTTTTCGAAAAGAAAGCTAAAGGTTGACAGCTATTATTAACCTTCTGCTGCAGAACGGCTCCAATTGCCATATCCGATGCATCCGTAACGACCATGAGATCGGCTGCTGGATCGGGGTGCGACAGAAGAGTACCAGCAATGAGGCTGCTTTTGCACTCATCAAATGCCTTTTTGGTCTCAGATATCCAGACAATAGGCGAGCTTGGTTTAGTGTTGACACCAGACAAGAGTCCATGCAGTGGTGCCTGTACTTTAGCAGCGTTTGGTAAGAATCTTCTATAAAAGTTAATCATACCGAGAAATCTCCGTAGCTCCCTTACGTTCTTTGGTTGCGTGAAGTCGTGTATGGCGTTCACTTTCTCTGGTGTTGGTCTCGTTCCTTCGGCGTTAACAATGAAACCAAGGAACTCAATCTCTGTAACACCAAATACACTCTTGGAAGCATTTACTACAGCACTATTATCACGTAAGCGTTCTAGCACCTGCCTGAGATGCAATTCGTGCTCGTGGTGATTGTGAGATGCTATTAATATGTCGTCGATATATGGAAAAGCAAAATCCAGATCGCGAAGAATTTCATCCATGAATCTTTGAAATGTCTGAGCGGCGTTCCTTAAACCAAAACCCATGAATGGAAACTCAAATAATCCAAACGGTGTCGTAATCGCGGTTTTCGCTATGTCGGCTGGATTGACAGGTATTAAATTGTAAGCGCGTACAAGGTCAATTTTGCTGAAGACCATGCAACCATGAAGATTATGAGCAAAATCAGCAATATGGCGTACTGGGTATCGATCAGGTATGGTCCTAGCGTTTAAACCTCTATAATCACCGCATGGTCGATCGGTACCGTCTTTTTTAGGTACTAGGTGAAGTGGTGCTGCCCAAGAACTTTCGGATCTACGAGCAATGCCAGCTCTTACCATATCTTCAAACTCACGCTTAGCTCGGCGTAGTCGATCTGGTGCGAGTCTGCGTGGTCGACTGTACACGGGTGGACCAGGTGTAGTCCGAATGAAATGTAGTGTCTTGTGCTTGACCTCACGAACAAATGGTTCACCGGAAAGCCTCGTGACTTCGGGGAACTGTGTGAGAAGCCTGTGGTAACGTGAAGTTCCTGCAACGGTTTTTATATGAAATACAGAAGAGGAGATGCAAGGTTTGACTTTTACCTGTAAAGACGTGATGTTGTCGATAAGACGATGACGTTTGATGTCTACAAGTAAGTCGTAAAATGCTAAAAAATCTGTGCCTATAATGGGTTTTGTGACGTCCGCTATCACAAAACGCCAGCGGAACGCACGGCGAAGACCAAAATTTAAATTTAAATTTAGAAAACCGTAAGTATTTATAGTAGAACCGTTAGCTGCAGAAAGCTGGTAGTTACTTTTTACAAGACTCATATTCTTACAATATTTACAAGGATATACACACAAATCAGAACCAGTATCAATTAAAAATTGTGTCTTAGTACTAAGGTCACTAACGAATAAGCGGCGCGACGAGTTTCGACAGCCATCATCAGTCGCCATTAACGACTGTCCGTCGCGTTTCCCGCAAACGTGCACGGTGAACGGCACTTGGTGGCGCGTTGCTGGAATTTTCGATGATACCAGCAGTGTCCTTTATCTGCATCGTTGGACCGACTGCTGGAACGTGTTCTTGACTGCCAGCGTGGATAACGCCCCCTCCTAGGAGTGCGCGGTCGCGCAGACGTCCTCAGACCAGCTACCTCGTGTCTGAGATCTTCCACACACCGTCGGAGTTCGACTATCTCGCTTGACGTCGACGGTGCGGACACTTGTTGTACATGAGGCTGGACGATGTCCATCACTGCGTCGGCGAGTTTAGCTAAATCGTCTAAACTGCTTTTAGGCTGGGATGTCAATATGAGCTGCACATGCGGCGGAAATGCAGTTCTTGAAAAACTTTTGCTTGTCTTGCGTGTCACTTTGTCAACGAAACGGTAACTATGCAAAATTTTTGTCCAAAATATTTTTAAATGTTCGTGTTTTTTCGTCGCGGGTCACCATTAAATGTGGGCGTGAATGAATGAATAATTCCACATTACTGTATACGATTTTTATATGCATAAAACTGAGTAAAATATACAATACATATGCTGTACGTACAAGCTTTTTGCAGCGGCTGTCAGATGCGCACTAGCTCTACATTCGCGTTTCTTTTATAAGAATTCCAAGTACAAAATAAGCAAACGGCTTGTTAAAAGGAGGTCGCTACAATCCTATACTTAGATAAGCTGTGGGAAATATGGGGATGGAGTGTCTGTAAAACAAGATTAACAATAAAAAGATCATGTATTGCGAACATTAGTTTCTTAGGTACATTAGATTTTTGTCTAATCTATTGTGTACTTAAAATGTTGAAACATTAGGTCTAAATTTGACAACACACTGTTAATTTGAATAAGGTTTCACATGAGCTACAGACTAGCGGGTAATTTAAATAGGTAAAAAATGTAAGTAAACACTAAGTAAACCTTTAATTAAATCAATAAAAATATAAGCAAATAAACTTAATTAACATTCAGTAAGTAAATCGAGAATATATTTATGTACTGTCTTTAAGAGCGTGAAATAATCAGATACATACGATAACTGTTTGACTAGAGAGTGCCCACAACAAAGTAAAGTTTATTATGGAGCAATTATGAACCCGTGAAGTCAGTTAGCTCTTTCTCCACGTTCATAAACAAAAATATATCTTTCATGTATTGTAATAACTCAAATGCAGATAACGGCCGTTAATATAACATTGTGGCGATGTTAACCGGGTGTAATTCGAGTTACTTTTATGTCATAATAAGGCCAATCGAAATAAAAGTGTGGGGCGTGTATATACGATATGAACTGCGTAGCGGAAACGTCGGCCGGTGCTTTTGCATGTATTGTCTCGCCGTACTCACTTGGCTTTATTGCTCATAATTGATCGTTTACTTGTGATCTAAAACACTTTATCAACTTTTTACATACGTCTGCGAAACTTGATAAAGATAATACTGCCGCCACACAGAAATTACCGGTTGTATGATCATCATCTTTTATTTTCAAAATCTCATTAGGTACCTACTTAGTTTTATATTATTGTTTAAATATATATCTAAATATTTTTTAACCCTTAACGCCCGTCGCAAAAGAGGGGTGTTTTAAGTTTGACGTGTGTGCTGTGCATCTGTGTGTCTGTCTGTGTCATCGTAACTCCCAAACAGATGGACCGAGTTTGATCCGCTTTTTTTTGGTTGAAAGCTGACACGATCGAAATTGTTTTTAGATTTTGAATTTTTAGCGTTTGAAGACCATCAGCTTATTACGAATCAGCTCGATACGAATAATTCTTCTGAGATTAAGCTCATAATGGGCTTAAGAATGTCGTTAGTCGTTTGCGTAATTCCACTAGATTCTAATACTGTGCACTTCACACTTCACAGATACTTAAGACACCTACAACTTAGGTATAGTCATAGTTGTTTTGTGTCAATGAAAAAGGTGTGAAACTTTCATGTCGTTATTGTTTTGATTGATTAACTGTTTTTATGTTTTCCTGTTTACATAACATTATCTTTTACATGTTAAATTTTATTTGAAAATATATAAGTATATTTATTTAGTATATTTTTAGCTTTACTTTGTGGCTTGTCATAATAATAAGCTGTCATAATACTGATTGATACTGAGAGGTTGATCGACAAAGTACTACACGTTGTCGATCTTAAAAGAATACAGGATAAAGGATAAAGAAGGGGTTCTGGTATCCCTTAAACACTAATTAAAAAGCAAAATAGGCTGTCCAATTTACTTATGATGCTAAGTGCGTTGTGCACTACCATTAATAAATTTAAGACTGCTTATTCCGATTCCTTTTTTAAAATTAGTATATATTAAATTTGAAAACAATACTAAGTGTTCAATATGTGATAATGTTAGGAATGCGTAACCGCTGTCAGCGAAGGACGCGACAAGACATCTCGTAGGTACAACGTATTGTATGCAAATACACTTATAGTTAGAAGTTCTTGACACGGCGCAGACCCATTTAGCAGAGTTATGATTTAGTGGCCGCGTCACGACGTGATGCCAACCGATGATACGATTTTGAGTATTAATCAAATAAAGATAGTTGAAAGAATCAGAGGTCCGTAACCGTGGGCCGCGTCGCGGGGGGTGTCCTCAACGACATTACATTTCTCACTTCAATTTGTAAGGTATATTTGTTTTTCTCGTTCCATCGTCTCACTTCATTTCGATCGGAGGTCGTTTTTTAATAATCCTTTTTTTTTCATTCCGAGGTGACGTTTATCGTGACTCCCCGGGTGACGGTGGAACGCGCCTCGCCTCTAGTTAAATGACGATTTACCAGTTATTCATTCGACTCCCGATGCCAGTCTCTTTACGAGTCACTTTTTTATTTGGACATATTTTACAAGCACAGATGTTATGATGGACGTTTACGGGCCCCGGTTTATATTATATATAAAACTTATTTTATTGTAGATGTTTAATTTCTTAGGTGGACTTAAAACCACTTCAATTTGATTTATATCTAGATTGATTAATGTTTAAGATTGTACAGTGACTAGATCAAATCGGAAATTCAGTCAGCTATGCTAAAACTAGACTGAATATCTAAATATGTAAACAAAAATAAAAACAATCTTCGGATGAAAGTCATTAGTGTAATACTCCCTTGGCAAGTGTAGACAATAAAACAATTACACATATTAAATATATATATTTTCTTTAGAGGCTTATGGAATTACAAGTGATTTTCAAATAACTCAAAGTATTATGTTAGTGTTTTTGATTTTTCGCACTGCCTTTAACTTAACAAAGTTAATTATGGCCATTAACATATTTATGCCATAAAAATATTACAAATGCGGCGTGATGAAGTCGCGGACAAAAGTTATACCTAATTAAATGGGGGCAAATAAAAAAAATACTATAATGAAATTAAGTATAATTGTTAATTAAAACTTTATAATGTTGATAGTGATTTTTTTAAATATATATATAGTAATTTTAAATACGCGGGCATTCAAAAAATTTATCGCAGACTCGTTATTAAATGTTAATGAATGTTGTATTTTAAATAAAAACAAATAACAAAGTATGATGATAATTTTTATCATAAATATGACTCGTTGTCCGCGATGAACAGTCGTTTCTCATCGCTTATTCCGTTCATTTTTGGATATTCGCGGATAAAATATTAAAGGAAATGTAACAACTTTTTAAAATATTTTTATCATAAAAGTGTTATGTACTTACTTTAATTTAGAAGATATTTGTCCGTTTACCTTAACATTTTTGTTTGAAGTAAAAGTTAAGGCGATCTCCACAAGCAGCAGATAAGAAGCTTTTCGATTCCATTTTTAAAATAGAAAACTTGATATCAGTCTTAAAAATTATTAATTATATTTTTTGTGAAAAGTAAAAAATACATTTTTTCCGAGGTAATTATTATATAATATTGTTGGGGATCCTACTTCAATATTTCGCCCTGATGCGGTTGTTACCATTGGCGGCCAGATTTTGTTTATAATAGACTTTAATTCTCAAATAAATAAAACCACAGATTGCGTTTTTATGTTGATCTACAAATGACCTCGTTTTATTCTGCTTTTTTGTCTACCTCAATACATTTTCATACATACCTTATAAATTAATAATAAATTATTGCTAACTCGATTTGAACTTATACCTACAACGCCATCTAGACATTGAGGTCGTTAACAAATATATTAATATTATATAATAATTACTTGACATTAAATTACTTCTACTTAAAATTGAAAGTAGGTAAGTAATGGAGTCTTTGATGTCTTATTTCAAACCATATTTGAAATCAAATTAAAATATTTTTCTATGTTTTTTTTCTTATGTGGCAGACAGGCTAACGGCCCACATAATGGTATAACCGTCACGTAAACACACAAACAATACCAGAAACATGCCGTCCATGTAGAATATTAAAATTAAAAATGTTAACAAAATTTAAACGCGACTGTCCACATCCACGCCCACGCTAAATTCAATCTGTTGACACATCTTATGTTGAATGACCACACTCCTTCTTATTTGCTAAAATATTTTTCTTTTTTTCCTCATTAGGTAGAAATATAGCTATCCACTTTTACTTAAATTCCAGTGTTAACTTTAAAACAAAACTACTCTCATTTCAAAAGGTTGCTATTCAAATTTTTCAACAGTTAATTCAAAACGAATTAGCAAGAATGGTTCGTGTTAACAGGTCCTTATTATTTTAATTGTGAAGAAGTAATGAAGCGTTCAAAACTCATTAAATTATCTTCGACTTGCTACTTAACTTTTAAAGGTAACAGCCGCACCTGATGTTGTATAGTAGTTTCGAGAAATAAGGTTTCCTTGTATGAAGTTCCAACGTATTGTAACCGCAAGGATGATAGGAATGCCAATTTAGTATAATTTGTTAAAAACTAACTTAGAACTTGTATTGATTATCTGACGATGAAGAAAAATACCTGAAAAGTAAGAATTTAGAGATTATATTTACAGGGCAATTGAATATACATATAACAATAGACTAAATTACGTACGTGCATATGAGAGAATGTCGAGTTGATTTTTTTTCTTATTTTTATGACCACAGTTAATTATCTGTTAATTATAATTTGTTTAGGATTTTTTGGCTTAGGTGATTTGATTTTATTATCATCATTATCAAGCTTTAAATATTAGTAAAAGCTATAAACAAAGTTTAGCGGTAGAAAACCAATTTTAAGTTTAGAAGTTTTAAGAAAATAAAAGTTGTAGAACCAGAGGTAGGTATATCATTACTATAGATGAACTTTCTATACCTATAGTGTTTATAGATAATAATTTTTAAACTTCATTGTAATAGATAACATTCAAATAATAAGATATACTTCTAATACTCGAATATTGAACAAAATGAATACAAATAGAAACTTGTCAGTGGTTTTAATTAATTAGGTATTACTTTTAACTTACACACCTGTGTACAATGTAGATTATCCCTAATTTACCAACTAAGTCACCTACAACTAAGTATATATTTCACATAGGTATGTTATATTTTACTTACGTATTTTATTTATTACGTTTTATTACATATTATTACGTTTTTTTTACTCCTATTACTATCCTGACCACGTTTGATCTAGTGGTTAGTAACCCTAGCTGTTAACCAAACGGTCGCGGGTTCGAATCCCGCTAGGGGTAAATGTTTATATGTATTGACCTTTGTACCTTTGTACCTCAGTCATGGATGTTTTGTATTTATAATATGTATGTATTTACAAAAAAAAAGTAATCTATATATTATATCAACTGTCTGGTATCCATAATACCATACAAATAGTTGCTTACTGTGGAACTGTGCTGTGTGGAATGTGTGAAGATATTATTATAATTTATTTATTTATTTATCGTAGGTACTTCTGAATTGCGAAGATTCTAGCATGAGCCTTATTTTAGACAAGAATAAGGCTCTTGTAAAATAGTTTTGCGTAAACGAGCCGGTGTTTCAGTTTGTTAAATGTTAGGCAGGTATAAGCCGGTCGACGTGGTAGAAGGTACAAATGGGGTAATTTGTCGGTGCGGTGCGGCGCGGAGGCGAAAATCCGATATAATCCGTCGACTCGGCGCTAATCGAAATATTGGCGCAGATTATATTGACGAGACAAATCTACGCATTCCCTTGTCAAGCGGGCATTAACCTAATTTTCTAAACAATGTATTTTTGTTAGGACCCACATAAATAAATCGCTTATTCCAGTTTGCTGTTACAATTTTTTTATTAGCGACTAACATTTCTCTGCGGTTTCACTCGTAAGTCGTAGTTGCGTTTGATATTATAGGTTGCTAATATTATAGTATTAAAATAGGAAGTCACCTGGGATTTAATTTTGTTAAGACTTACCTAATGAATTTTGTTCTTTTATTATTATTTTTTTATCATTATATTTTTTATACATAAAATTAAACTCAATAAGTATCTATTCAAATATTTTATTGGAATATTATCTACAATATTCAAATGTTTGAGTAATAAAATTAAAAAAATCAATAAAAAATAAATTGTTTAAAAAATACTAAAACAAGTGTGTCGATGATGTTTCAAGTGAAGTTCAAGTTTTCAAGTTTCAAGTATTTGAAAATGACTATATTTGTACAATTAAGATTTCTAAAATTGGTTGATAAAATCTAAAATTGGTTTTTAAAATTGGTTGGTACCTATATGATTAGAAATTGGACTGCTTCTCTAATTTGACTCTTATTATTAATAACGGGTGATTCATTTAGAGGTACTTTTTTGTCTATGGATTTTTTGACAGATGAAGCGTGAGTCGTGATAACCTTTTATGGTATTTTTGTTCAGTATAGTTTGACATTTCATCATGGAAAGACTTAGCCCCGCACAGCGTCTACAAATAATACAGCTGTATTACGAAAATCAGCGTTCAGCGAGGAATGTGTTTCGTGCACTTAGAGAAACTTATGGTCCACATAATCGGCCTACCGAACGCACGATTCGCCATACCATCCAAAAATTTGAGAGCCAATTTACTTTAATAGATAATACACGACCAAAAAGACCACATCCAGCACGTAGCGAAGAAAATATTGCGGCGGTAGCTGAGAGTGTACGCGATGACCGCAAAGAATCGATCCGGCGCCGTTCGCAACAACTTGGCTTGTCATATGCAATGACTTGGCGTATTTTACGTAAGGATCTTGGTTTCAAAGCTTACAAAATTCAACTAGTGCAAGAATTGAAGCCGACTGACCTACCAAATCGTCACCAATTCAGTCTTTGGGCTCTTGAAAAGCTTAAAGAAAATCCACTGTTTTCGTCAAAAATTTTGTTTAGTGATGAGGCACATTTCTGGCTTAACGGATATGTCAACAAACAAAATTGCCGTATTTGGTCCGAAGAGCAACCTGAAGAGATTCAAGCGCTGCCATTACATCCAGACAAAACAACGGTTTGGTGTGGTTTATGGGCCGGTGGAATCATCGGTCCATATTTCTTCAAAAACGAGGCCGGCCAGAACGTAACTGTCAATGGTGACCGTTATCGTGCCATGATAACAGACTATTTGTTTCCTGAAATTGAAGCCCGTGATCTTCAGGACATTTGGTACCAACAAGACGGCGCCACTTGCCACACAGCACGTGAAACCATGGCTTTATTGCGTGAACAATTTGGTGAACAGTTAATTTCGCGCTTCGGACCGGTGAGTTGGCCGCCTAGATCCTGTGATATCACACCCCTAGACTTTTTCCTTTGGGGCTATGTAAAGTCCAAAGTCTATATTGATAAGCCAGGTACGATTGAGCAACTGGAAGCCAACATTACTCGCGTTATTCGCCAAATACCAATCGAAATGCTTAGACGCGTCATCGAAAATTGGAACTGCAGAATGGACTATGTTAACCGGAGTAACGGCCAACATTTGAAAGAAATAATCTTTAAATAATAAATGTAAAGAATAGTTCTTTTGTATAATAATAAAAATTACCCGATAAATTTGTTTTTATTAATATATTTTTTTGTTTTGAAAAAGTACCTCCAAATGAATCACCCGTTACATCTAGCCTGTAAACTCGAATCAAAGCAAAATAAGTGTGATCAATGTTAAAAACAGCAAGTAGGATGACGGTTCTCTCGATCGTATGTTACCGTCGCTTATAAAAATGTCACACATGCTGTTTGTTATTTCACGGTGACCTAAAGCTGTTTTGCTGCCGCTAGACAGGCTGACCCGGAAGGCAGTGTGTCTTCACTTTAAAAAATTAACTTTTTCTATTCATATAATAAATAGTTCATGAGCGAGTTCAAAAACACAAAAAAAAAACTGAAAGAGATTTTTGCTACCCTAAAAATAAAATGTATTTTAGAGACAGTTTAAAGATAGGTTTATTAGCAAAATAATGTCTAAAGGATTAATCAGAGTCACTCAATACATTCTCATTACAAACAAACACATTTCTATATCTCTTCTTTACAATATACTTGTTATGTAATATACCTACCTAGGTCCTACTACGATAAAATTATTTATATACTTTATTTTATCTAAATCCTGGAAATCGGTCGCAACATTAAATTATAATGTACTTTCACATCACATAGGATAGGTATAACCTAAATAGTAAATAGACAAGAGTTTGAAATACCTAATTAAAAGCTTATCGGATTATAATGTAGTAAGCATCTTTAGCTATTTTTTTTTAATTATTTTAAAAAACACCCAAGTTCACACAATACTGTAGTCGTCACAAATTTATTATTGTCTTTCAAAACAACAATAAAAAATCCGATATAAGAAGACTTGCGCGTTGTTCAACGGCTCGAAGCTATCTGACCCCCACCGTCCGCCATATTCCGCTCCACCTCGCGCCCCTCCCACCGCCCCCCACCCTAATTAGAGCTTTCGGGCCCTTTCACCATCAAACGATACATTTCCTTACACTTAAGACATTAAAGATTAATATTGCTTGGCGGTTTGACGTAGGGGCGCTCGGTGGGTTGAACCGCATCCCCTCAGAACGGCTGTGTCGTCGCCTACGTAATACGTGATACCATCTCGCACTATGCTTAAGTAATGTTTGGCTTTACAGAATATATTACGGATCATATTGACAATTTATATTGTTACTTGCTTGCTTAACTGTTATTTATTATTGGAGAAATATATTTTACGAGTTACTATGTTGATATATGTGGATTGCAATCTTTACCTACTTATTAGGTACAACATTTACTAAGTTAAAAATAATAAACATATAATACCTATTATTGTAAATATAAATGATTATAATATTATAACTATAGTAGGTTTTTAATCATTTTTTTACATTAGGTATTTAACATTCCCAATGTTAAGTATTTTACACTTTAATCGTAAAAACTTTAATCATTTCCTACTTAGTAATTATTCCTACCCATCCACTTAGGTATATTCTGAGCTTATAAGTACCTTTCATACCATACGTAGGTATATCTAGGTTTTTATTCAGTTTTTTCTTTGTATAATTTACATACGAAGGTAAAATCGTATAGGTAGGTAAGTTTAATTACCTACATAAATATAGGATTCTTGTCCACTAAAATCCCCCTCGGGATTTTATTAGGTAATCAGTTACACTGACTAATAAACTTTTGATATAGAATACAACATATATTAAATAATTAAGCGACCTAATTAGTTATTCAAGGCTAATTAATTAAGACCTTAAATAAAAATTTCATAAATATCCAAAATTTTAATTTATGGAACGTAAATGGATATAATACCTATATGTTTTTCGTAGCTAGCTAATATGGATGTAACATCTGAAATAAATTATTATTATTAAAAATTAATATTGTATCATATTATTTGTCAATCAATTCGGCTGTCACATTGTATTGTACGTTTCAATATACTTAGGGAAGTAGTATCCACTATTAATCTTAGGCAGCTATTATTATCGAAGGACTTTATTGAAAACAAATCAGTGTCGGCGGTGACTCGGGGCGGGGGCGTTAATTCATTATAGCCGCAGGTGTGGAAATTAGAAGCGCCCTTAATGACATCCCACCACGCCCATGCACTCCAAAACACTGTGTCAGCAGAGAAAGCCGCTATTCATATCATGTATATAGTTATAAGTACGTACACAATCAAATAAGTTACATTTCACTATACTTCAGTTATTTTTGTGCAAGGCCACATATATTTTTATTTTTAGTTTTCTATTAAGAAAAGAAAAGCCTAAAATAAAGACGTCAGGAGATATATTTCTTAATATATTTCTTTATTTTTCAACGTGAACGAAGTCGTGGGCACCAGCTAGTATATCATATGTGGATTAAAATATGTTATATAGATTGGCAACTCACGCTATACGAATGCACTCCATCAATCTTACAATGTGGTTACCTCGCTTATAACACTCCGACCACAATGAATCGGCACTTCTCACTCCCCCATTAATTACAATTTCATAATGAAAATAACTAGACAGTCCAATTAATTAATTTACAGACGTTAATTATTTCATCAGAGCAGTAAAGTCATGATCGTGAACAATTTGCCAGTTATCGGGCCGTCACATCAACGCCTACATTATATTTTATCTACACATTACACAGCCAACTTTAAGCTAATGACCAATTAAACTATACAATGTTTTGATAAGAAATGATTTAACTGAATGTATACTCCTGCATAAGGCGGTATAGTGGCATTATGTATACCTACAGTAGGTACCATCTTGCGTATAATAAATAATAATTAATCCTTAGTATTAATTAATTTAAATAATTTAAACAACAAAAACAATACACACACACTGTCATTAAAAAAAAATCTTTTTTAAACCAACATTACCAATTAAAATTAAACAAAACAACAACTTGCTGTGATTAAAATTCTAAAGAACTTATATGTAAATCAAACAAGAATTCATTAATAATTTTTTACCTACGTACATATAATATAATATCCTCGATTTAAACATACGAAACCTATGGAATTGCCTATTTAATGTACTACATTTTTGTAGGAATACAAAAAATTACATTCTCTAGCGAAAATTGTTTTCGCCTTTTTAAACATTTTAACAGAGATGTCGCAGTGACATTGTTTGAGTTGTACAATGACGTGGATAATTGAGTAGCATTAATTCAACGCGACAGTTGTAGAATCGCTTCATTTGCATGTTCGCGCGGGAGTCGACGGCCGTTCCAAACATCTGTCTACTGATATTAATTAGTTGTTTTACATAATATCGACGGCTCCTCACTTCAATATGCGTATTACTGATTACTCCGTTGTCTTACATATGACTTCATTGTTTCATTTACATCCTAATAATGCCCGAGACAAGTTTTATAATATATTGGGGCCTCATAAGTATTCTGACGCTAAGATGTAGTAGCTACAAAGATCCAATGCTTGTTAAATATAGATAAAAAATACTAAAATAAAGTTTAAAATGAAATAGTTTTTTTTTTGCTTAAAGTTAACTTACCATGGTACGAGTAGGTAGAGTAAGTAAGTGTAGGAAATAGACTGTGGCATTCTTTACTTATACTCACTGAAACAAAACAGCACCCATCTCTAAATAATTATCTCTTTGCTTGTGTCTCTCTTGTAAAAGTCAGCAGAAGGCTGACGATTCAGTTGATGGTAGTTGATGGCTACCGTCGACTATTATAACACAAGTAACACCACAAGGATTACAAAAGCGCTGCTGGTTTTGAGAAAAGGAGATTCTATGGCATCCCTTATTATACTCACTCATCATTAGACATTAAGGCAGAGAAGCACATGTTGTATTGTACTCTTTAATTGGGTGGTTACTGCCGCCAAACCAGCAGCCCAGTTTAAGACCTGAAATGCAGTATGCCTTGCTACTGATTTATGATTTATTATTAATCTATGATCTAACAAATGATTAAAATTATTAATTGATATTTCTTTTTTCCACAGATTGTGCTAAATTCAATGCACCGATACCAGCCTCGTATCCACTTAGTGAAGATACGTGAAGGAGGCGGACCTATCACTGACTTGACCCGGGAACAACATCGCACATTCGTCTTCCCCGAAACAGTGTTCACGGCTGTGACTGCCTACCAAAACCAGCTCATCACGAAACTAAAGATAGATTCGAATCCTTTCGCGAAAGGGTTCCGAGATTCGTCAAGGCTTACTGATTTTGATAGGTAAGTTGTGTCTTTTTGTAATTACCTACATATCTATATCTATACAATTGTGATTTTGAAGAATTTAGAAGGTATATCAACACGCCTCACTTAAGATAAAAAAATTTAGTAATAATTTCAATAAACTATGGCAACCAGTCATTACTTATATTTTATTTGTTACCTTGTTTACATTTTATTAACAAAGGTTTTTGTTGTCTGTATTGTTTTTTTTATATAAACAAATGTAAGAAGATAAAGTAGGTATGTAATGCATGTGAAAAAAAAAATCAAATTGAAAAGTAAGAAAACCTTAAAAATCATTCGGTTGCTAATAGAATAACGAAAACGTTGTAAATTCGAAATTTCTACTTGGCTTCGTTGTAGGATTAAAAGTAAAGCAAAGCACCTTAGCAACTCGACAAAATATCAAGTGCTTTCCATCAATTAGTGAATCGTCAGCTTGCCTGCCAACCTTTATGTAAAATAATATAGAAAGAATATAGATAAAAGAATATAGATCGATCTAAGTAGAAGTTGGTGCCAACACCAAGAGGCTGGAGTTAAAATTATAAAATTTCCTCCTGTGACAAGAACCATTTTCCACCTGAACAAAAAATATTTTAATGCTTATGTAAGTACTCGTATAACAAGTGTTAAACGCGTTTAAATATGTCGACTGAGTCAAATTACGATTTTCCCACTAAGCTATTACTAACGCGAATAAATGCATGCTTTCAAAAACACACCTGACACTTAACGGCTTCACACACCATCACGTGAAGAAATAGAGAAATTTAAAAATTACCAGGTACTCAGCGCCTGGTAAATAGCTGTTAGGATTTCTCTCACGCGAACTTACGAAACTACAAAACACAGCCGCTGTTTCTAGAACAGCCATGTTGACGTAAAGTAAAGGAATACTGCAACATGATTTGTATAGGTGTCTGTGCAATATTTTTAGGATTTTTTATTTAATGCGGTCTTTAGATTCACCTAAATTTCATTGGGAGACTTAACATACCTAATATGTCTATAATGTATGTTTAAGTTTTCAAGAGAGGTGTTTTTCTTTCTTCTAATCTCTTATTCTAAACCCTGCGGCGTTGCTTGAGTTATAGGCGACGATAGCCACGTACCATAAAGTGGACCGCAGCCAATCAATCTATATTAATGTATAAAATATATATTAAACGTAACTTACATATTTCATATTAAATGAAATTATAATTTTAACATTATTTATCAATATGATACTGAAATACTCTAAACATATTATTTTTTATGTCATTACTCATTAAGTAGTTTACTGTCAAATCATAACAGCATGATAAAATTTATATTATAAGTAAGTAAATACGTATAATATTGTATATACAATATAGTTATATGATGCACAGGTATGCATTGAGATTGATACGAATTAACATGTGCGATAATGTCCTTGAAATGAGCAATGTCATCGCAAGGATACAACAGAAACGGCGATCGGTGAGGGACGTTTTAACGCGTCCAGCACGTACCGAACCGCTAAAGTGGTTCGAATCAATGTAGCGGCGCTCGAGGCGAGTTTGATAAATTGGCAGGTTATTAGCAACAGTTGAAAGGCATTAGGTCGGCCGCCCTGCAATTTGTGCGGCGAGCGGCTTTAACATGAATAAAAGATTAAAAATGCGCCTTCTCGCCTGATTGCGACTGATACCAGACCGCATACTGATCACAGCGATACCATCACGCCTGTTTTTTCTTATCTGCTTAATCGCACCTAAACGTTCCTGCTTATTTCGGACAAAAAAACAATAGATTTCACACTTCGCAATCTTGTATCATCTTGATTCTAACATTAGCTGCTTTGGGCTGCTTGTTGGCTGCCTATATTTTAACAGACAATTGTTTATCTACCTACATTGGTATCTAAAAATAATAATTCTTATTAAATATTATAAATAAAACTGTTATTTTTTTATATCGCTGTACATTTTCAGGTTAAAAATAAAAAATTATATGATATAATGGATAATATCATTAAATTCGCTTTCCACAAAGCATACTATCATCGACTTATGTAAATCTAGACAAGCGGCAGCGGGTCCACCAAGCTCGGAGAGAAGCGACACCTGCACCGGCCGTGTTTACACGAACCATTTCAACTTTTCAAGCCACTTTCGACCCCACGTTAACTCAGATTATATTAGACCCACACTCTTGAAAATTTGTGATTCTATTAAGAAGTACCCAAATACTAAGAAAACAAAATTTCGTAAATAAATATTTTTAAGTTCTTAAGTTATGACGTTCAAAAATGGCGTAGGAACTTGATATTTGTCATCAAGGTAGCTTATCGGGAGTATACCTACTAAGGAAAAAATTCCAAAAAGGGCAAATTCCGTATCGATTTATAACCCCAATAATCAATGCGAATATTTTGCGGATGCGGATATGGAATTAGTCCTAATAAATCCTACGATGAATTATGAAATTGTTTCAATTTTCCACTCAAAGCTTCAATATTCAATAAAAATTTATTAAAATGATAAATTTCAATCATTTATTTCTGCATTAAAATTTAAATCTATTATATTAAAAAAACTTGAAATTTGATGTTGAAATTTTGCATCCGCAACAACACTGCAAGAGAGCCTGGCTTAAAAAATTCAAGGTAGATAATTTGAAATAAAGTTTTATTTTATAAGTAACCGTTGAGGTGTTCATGTCCAATATTCTCTTACAAGTTAGTTAAACGAAACAACATCGTGGCAAAAAAAGAAAAGAGACGGTTGCTTCTGACGAAACGAATCCAACCACAATCCAGCGTTGCAACTCATACAGACACCGTGGGAACATTGACGCAATAAAATTTAATCGAGATTGATTTTAAATCAAAAGAAATAGTTTCTTTTATAAAATTCTATCTAACTGTGAAATTTAGGTATTAAAATGAACAGTAGAAATTAATACCGCCATTGTCCGCTTAGTATATACCTACTTCTCAGCATACTCTTGCTGAAGGTCTTAATCATTTTTATAGGGAGGTAGCTTTCGAATTATAATGGAATTGAAAGAAATTTTTAATGAATTTAGTAGTGGCAAGGCAAACTCCGTTCTGCAGTCGTGAATAAGGCTTTCGGTCAAGCTGTAGTAACCTTACCCGAAGACAACCGCTAAATGTGTGGCCTATATTTCACGGTGAGTAACATCAAGTCAAAGATGCAGAGAGCGGCTTGGTTCTGCAGTCTATAACTTGGTATATACTATCTTTTTTTGTACAAGTCATCTGTTAAAATGGTACACTTCATGGAAAACGACTATCTTCCCATGGAAGAAACACCAAGAGCATGTAAATCCGCTAAAATTTGAATAGGGAGGATCTTTATTAATAGGAGATAGGTAGAGGTATGGCTTTATCATATCCTTTGCCGCGCATCGAAACATAATATGGTCTCCTATTTGGTTTTTGTGTAGAAGGACAATAGGTGGGCAAATCACATACCTTTTTGCTTTTTGTTAGATTGACCAATTACATGGTTTATATTATAAAGGAAAGAATTAGATTAGATACACCGTACACCTAACAAAACAAGAAAAACTTCAAGCATTATAACTTAAGCCATGGTCAACGTAGAATAAAAATATGGGGATATTTCATAATACAGACAATTATCATTGTCACAACAGTTTTTGTAGTTTTTGTTAGGCTGTACGTTGGCTGTACGTCTGTGCATAAGGCGTGACATAAAAAAGTCAGCGTCACAAAACGTAAACCGTGTGCTTACTTAAGTATCCTTTTCTTCAAGCTGCCGAGACAGACGTTCACAATTCAGTATAGGTGTTATTATTTCTCTGTTATGTTAAATGTATCCGAGCGCGCGTAATTACCACAAATTTTGGCATAATAGTATTATCGCGAGTCGAACAAGCAATATATTTACCTGAACTCCGAGAAAGGTTGATTGCAACGGAGGCGAGAATAGTGTGGAAACAGATGAGTGCCTGGGGCGTCGGCGCACCGTAATCACAGGCCTCGCTCCTCATTATACCCTAAACGACAAATTAAAGTGAGTTTCTATTATCTGACCATCGGTGTGATGCACTTCGTCGACGACGGACCGGTTCACTGGAGGCGTGTTCTTCTCTCAGCTGTTCGTACGTTCCTCACCTTATACGGAAAAGGGCTTGAGTTATGCAAAAACAATTACTGATAATCTAAGTGAAAGCTTATCGGTGCTTACATTAATTATGCTATCGTCGATTGGTTTCCACGGAAAACTTGTAATATTCATCTAAATCTATTGAAAGTTTCTCACAGTATTTTTTGTGCGTTGTAACTAATAGCATCTAATAGCTAATGGAGCCACCGACGTGCTTAGTTCGTGTACAGTGACCAGCGGATGCACAGTACATGCATAAAACTAACCAGTATGTGAACTATATGCTTTAAATGTAGGTTTGTACTCCATTAAGCGACAGGGTTGCCGCTGACATTTGTTTACAATATAAATAAACAGGAAAAAAGTAATTAATTAGGAGCCTTTCTGCGGTAATTTCCATGTTTTTTACTATTTAATTTAAAATAATAACTTTGAGCATTTTATTATGGTCTTCTTGGTTGTAACAACATTTTCTTATGTCAGTTTCTTTATTCAGTCCGATAATACTAATATTCATTGAATTCAGTCGAAAATTTAGTGAACTGGTGATTTGATTTATACACACTTTTAACTAATCTTGACAAATATCTTATTAACTATCTTGTTTTTTTTTAATATTTAATTCTAAAAAATTAGAAATTATTCACTAGCTTTTTCTATAATATCGTATGTTATCACGTTATAGTTCGTAAGCCCTCAGTAAGTGCAGCCTATGAGACTTTAGTTTTGATTTTATTTGTAGTATGTACACAATGAAATTAATACTTGTTCATTTGTTGAATAAAATGTTGAATTGTTGAAAAATGTTAAAATTGTTCTGATTGCCATAATTTTGTAAATAT
This sequence comes from Synanthedon andrenaeformis, assembly GCA_936446665.2. Taxonomy (NCBI): domain Eukaryota; kingdom Metazoa; phylum Arthropoda; class Insecta; order Lepidoptera; family Sesiidae; genus Synanthedon; species Synanthedon andrenaeformis. Next base: position 10,859,808 of record OW387777.2, on the reverse strand, counting down.
ACCAGTTAGATGGAAGAAAGATGAATTTTATTGTAAAGTGTACATTTGTCTACGTTTATTGTGTCATTTGTCTAAAAAAAGGGGAAAATATCACAACCGCCCTTGGGATCAGGACGGTTGTGACATTTCCCCCATTTTTCTAATTTGCTCCTGTGAGTTAACCATTGTACTTTGAGACAAAGTTTTAGTAATTACACGTGGACAAATGTACACTTTACAATAAAATTCATCTTTCTTCCATCTAACTGGTATATTTACAAAATTATGGGCAGTCAGAAAACTGTCACAACCGTACCCAGTCTAGCTACTTTCAACATTTTGGGTCTTGGGGTCGGTAGTGACAGGTTCAAAAATACTCCAAAATGATTTAAAATATTTATTATTGCAAGTAATATCGAACACAAAGTAACCAAATCTTATTTTGGAATAAAATAAAAAAATTATAACAAAAGAAATTAAGTCTTACAGTTTAATCACTTATAACTAACATGACACTGTAGCATCTATAGTTATTATAAATGTCTTCATTTTACAATTAGTTAAAAAAGTTAAATTATCTTTTCTATTATTCATTAAGTTAAAAATTCGTAGTACTGTGGCAGAAGCGTATCTGTTAATAATAATCTAATCTGTAAGCGCGTCAGTATGTGGCTACCGATTTGGATTAATTGATAGAGCAGTTTGGGCGCGTTGAGAGTTCACCACCGTTGATTGACGGCTAATTCCAGATGTTATCTACAATTGCTGGGCTACCTTCTCTCGCATTACAATTTAAAAGTTGCTACTGACATCAGTAAGAGTCATTATTTAAATTATATATTTCAAGATATTACTAACTATATTGAAATTATAAAGTTTCTCAAAACCAAAATGTTTGTCATTTATAAAGCTATTAGCGATAATCGCTAAAGGTTCCTAGAGGAAAGTGATTAAATATTTCTTAATTATTTCTTTATGGTATAAAATTGTAGTATGTTGCCTTTTAAAGTTTTTATGCTTACTGTTTAACAAAACTGTAAAAACATTTGTTCATATAATTTATAACAACCTTACTTTATTTTACCTTTACTTTAATCTACTTTAAGATTCGTCGCCAGTACAGTGATAACAAAGTGTAGTTTATTGTCGGTATACCGAAATAGTCCGTTTTTTTTGTGGACATCTAGTTAGGCGCGAACAGTTTCTGCCTATGATATTAGGTAATTAATTTTTTTTTAAATAAAAAAAATTAAAAAAGCACACTTACACTTTTGTTTTTATTATCTACGTGAAGTAACTTAACCAACAACTTAAGATTTTGTACCTAATTAAGTAAGTAATTATTAAGTTTTGTCATATATTTTATAATAATAAATCTGTAAGGGTCAGTCATGGAGTAAGTTACTTTGTTTTCAGATATCGTGTTTATAGGCTCTATACATGATACTGAAACTAAATTGACAATTTTTAGATTTTTTTTTCTGTATGTATGTATGTATTTATGTATGTATGTATGTTCGTATGTATGTATGTTCGTATGTATGTATGTATGTATGTATGTATGTATGTATGTATGTATGTATGTATGTATGTATGTATGTATGTATGTATGTATGTATGTATGTATGTATGTATGTATGTATGTATGTATGTATGTATGTATGTATGTATGTATGTATGTATGTATGTATGTATGTATGTATGTATGTATGTATGTATGTATGTATGTATGTATGTATGTATGTATGTATGTATGTATGTATGTATGTATGTATGTATGTATGTATGTATGTATGTATGTATGTATGTATGTATGTATGTATGTATGTATGTATGTATGTATGTATGTATGTATGTATGTATGTATGTATGTATGTATGTATGTATGTATGTATGTATGTATGTATGTATGTATGTATGTATGTATGTATGTATGTATGTATGTATGTATGTATGTATGTATGTATGTATGTATGTATGTATGTATGTATGTATGTATGTATGTATGTATGTATGTATGTATGTATGTATGTATGTATGTATGTATGTATGTATGTATGTATGTATGTATGTATGTATGTATGTATGTATGTATGTATGTATGTATGTATGTATGTATGTATGTATGTATGTATGTATGTATGTATGTATGTATGTATGTATGTATGTATGTATGTATGTATGTATGTATGTATGTATGTATGTATGTATGTATGTATGTATGTATGTATGTATGTATGTATGTATGTATGTATGTATGTATGTATGTATGTATGTATGTATGTATGTATGTATGTATGTATGTATGTATGTATGTATGTATGTATGTATGTATGTATGTATGTATGTATGTATGTATGTATGTATGTATGTATGTATGTATGTATGTATGTATGTATGTATGTATGTATGTATGTATGTATGTATGTATGTATGTATGTATGTATGTATGTATGTATGTATGTATGTATGTATGTATGTATGTATGTATGTATGTATGTATGTATGTATGTATGTATGTATGTATGTATGTATGTATGTATGTATGTATGTATGTATGTATGTATGTATGTATGTATGTATGTATGTATGTATGTATGTATGTATGTATGTATGTATGTATGTATGTATGTATGTATGTATGTATGTATGTATGTATGTATGTATGTATGTATGTATGTATGTATGTATGTATGTATGTATGTATGTATGTATGTATGTATGTATGTATGTATGTATGTATGTATGTATGTATGTATGTATGTATGTATGTATGTATGTATGTATGTATGTATGTATGTATGTATGTATGTATGTATGTATGTATGTATGTATGTATGTATGTATGTATGTATGTATGTATGTATGTATGTATGTATGTATGTATGTATGTATGTATGTATGTATGTATGTATGTATGTATGTATGTATGTATGTATGTATGTATGTATGTATGTATGTATGTATGTATGTATGTATGTATGTATGTATGTATGTATGTATGTATGTATGTATGTATGTATGTATGTATGTATGTATGTATGTATGTATGTATGTATGTATGTATGTATGTATGTATGTATGTATGTATGTATGTATGTATGTATGTATGTATGTATGTATGTATGTATGTATGTATGTATGTATGTATGTATGTATGTATGTATGTATGTATGTATGTATGTATGTATGTATGTATGTATGTATGTATGTATGTATGTATGTATGTATGTATGTATGTATGTATGTATGTATGTATGTATGTATGTATGTATGTATGTATGTATGTATGTATGTATGTATGTATGTATGTATGTATGTATGTATGTATGTATGTATGTATGTATGTATGTATGTATGTATGTATGTATGTATGTATGTATGTATGTATGTATGTATGTATGTATGTATGTATGTATGTATGTATGTATGTATGTATGTATGTATGTATGTATGTATGTATGTATGTATGTATGTATGTATGTATGTATGTATGTATGTATGTATGTATGTATGTATGTATGTATGTATGTATGTATGTATGTATGTATGTATGTATGTATGTATGTATGTATGTATGTATGTATGTATGTATGTATGTATGTATGTATGTATGTATGTATGTATGTATGTATGTATGTATGTATGTATGTATGTATGTATGTATGTATGTATGTATGTATGTATGTATGTATGTATGTATGTATGTATGTATGTATGTATGTATGTATGTATGTATGTATGTATGTATGTATGTATGTATGTATGTATGTATGTATGTATGTATGTATGTATGTATGTATGTATGTATGTATGTATGTATGTATGTATGTATGTATGTATGTATGTATGTATGTATGTATGTATGTATGTATGTATGTATGTATGTATGTATGTATGTATGTATGTATGTATGTATGTATGTATGTATGTATGTATGTATGTATGTATGTATGTATGTATGTATGTATGTATGTATGTATGTATGTATGTATGTATGTATGTATGTATGTATGTATGTATGTATGTATGTATGTATGTATGTATGTATGTATGTATGTATGTATGTATGTATGTATGTATGTATGTATGTATGTATGTATGTATGTATGTATGTATGTATGTATGTATGTATGTATGTATGTATGTATGTATGTATGTATGTATGTATGTATGTATGTATGTATGTATGTATGTATGTATGTATGTATGTATGTATGTATGTATGTATGTATGTATGTATGTATGTATGTATGTATGTATGTATGTATGTATGTATGTATGTATGTATGTATGTATGTATGTATGTATGTATGTATGTATGTATGTATGTATGTATGTATGTATGTATGTATGTATGTATGTATGTATGTATGTATGTATGTATGTATGTATGTATGTATGTATGTATGTATGTATGTATGTATGTATGTATGTATGTATGTATGTATGTATGTATGTATGTATGTATGTATGTATGTATGTATGTATGTATGTATGTATGTATGTATGTATGTATGTATGTATGTATGTATGTATGTATGTATGTATGTATGTATGTATGTATGTATGTATGTATGTATGTATGTATGTATGTATGTATGTATGTATGTATGTATGTATGTATGTATGTATGTATGTATGTATGTATGTATGTATGTATGTATGTATGTATGTATGTATGTATGTATGTATGTATGTATGTATGTATGTATGTATGTATGTATGTATGTATGTATGTATGTATGTATGTATGTATGTATGTATGTATGTATGTATGTATGTATGTATGTATGTATGTATGTATGTATGTATGTATGTATGTATGTATGTATGTATGTATGTATGTATGTATGTATGTATGTATGTATGTATGTATGTATGTATGTATGTATGTATGTATGTATGTATGTATGTATGTATGTATGTATGTATGTATGTATGTATGTATGTATGTATGTATGTATGTATGTATGTATGTATGTATGTATGTATGTATGTATGTATGTATGTATGTATGTATGTATGTATGTATGTATGTATGTATGTATGTATGTATGTATGTATGTATGTATGTATGTATGTATGTATGTATGTATGTATGTATGTATGTATGTATGTATGTATGTATGTATGTATGTATGTATGTATGTATGTATGTATGTATGTATGTATGTATGTATGTATGTATGTATGTATGTATGTATGTATGTATGTATGTATGTATGTATGTATGTATGTATGTATGTATGTATGTATGTATGTATGTATGTATGTATGTATGTATGTATGTATGTATGTATGTATGTATGTATGTATGTATGTATGTATGTATGTATGTATGTATGTATGTATGTATGTATGTATGTATGTATGTATGTATGTATGTATGTATGTATGTATGTATGTATGTATGTATGTATGTATGTATGTATGTATGTATGTATGTATGTATGTATGTATGTATGTATGTATGTATGTATGTATGTATGTATGTATGTATGTATGTATGTATGTATGTATGTATGTATGTATGTATGTATGTATGTATGTATGTATGTATGTATGTATGTATGTATGTATGTATGTTCCTCCATAACTGAAACGAATGAACAGATTTTCATGAAACTTGGTAGATAAACATTTGGACGTACGGGACACAGGATAGGCTACTTAATATTTTTTAACGCGGACGAAGTCGTGGGCACCAGCTAGTATATTATAATTTTCAAAAAGTGAACTGCAAATTTTCTTGCCGGAGGTGGTAGAATAATAATTTAAATGTGTATTTTTTCTAAGTTCTCTAAATATGTATTAGCTTATACGGCTGAAATACATGAAATTGGATTCAACCGTGTGTGTGTTTTTAAACTTTGTGTAGTTTCTTCCGATCATTATCTTAATAGATTGAACACGTTTTCTTTTAAGTAACAACCTTGTTCGTCAATACAGTTTCGTGTGAGACCTATTTCACTTCCTGTCACCTGTTCCCACAATCTCAATTATCCCACGTACAGTGGAATGAAAGGCCGAATAATTAAAGACATCGCGTATCAGATGTGTCTGACACGTCGAGCGGTGTGCCGCCGCCGATCGGCTACTGTGCGCCTGCGCACAACACAATCAGCTAATTTGGTTCGGCGCGTAGGAGCGCTGATAATATCACCGCGCAAATTGCCACTCCACCGGCTGTCACTTATACTTGACACGACGATTGTGGGTTGACTTTTAAAGCACTTCCGCGATCTATTGTTTATCGCGACGCTTGACGTTTCACATAAACGCAATCGCCGAATTTACACCAGCATTAAAATAAATGTTTAATAAGGCCCACTAACGGCACATACACGCTTAATGACTTCCTCTGCTGACGTCTGAAATCGTCAGACAATAAGTGTGATGGATTGCCATTGTGTGAGAATCGGGCCCGAGTAGATTGGCATGGTGGCCGAGCCGGCGTTTCATCCATTAATTAATACGGCACGCCCCCCGCTCAATCAGAGCCGATATTTAGCTGGCGAGCTGTTTTATTTATGCTCGGACGCACCTCTTCGTTAATTGCGTGCGGATTCACTTACCACCTAGAAATATTCTTTAACGACACTTGCGTGCACAGATTATAAAGTACCTACGTATTATTCAAAATGGATTTTACATTTTCTTTAAAGGCCTTGATATGCACTACACTTATAGCTTTTCGTTGAACATCTTCTTATAGACTAATGTTATTATACGAGCAAAGTCACTAGTTCCATCGTCAAGACCAAGATTCTTCTAATCTATCCAATTCAAAGCTGATTTACGACTCAGTGCTGATCCGCTGTCGCAAATTGATCCGTTTTATTTTTCGGACCCAGTAGCAAATTCATCCGTGTTGATACAGTATTTATTCACCCAGTGACTGCACCCAAATTTCCCAAGTAATGAGTCCAGTCACTGATCTCGTGAGAACACTGGGTAAAGATTTCCGCCGCGCATTTCTTGCCTTAGGATCGTATTATGAAATGTAATTTACTGATGGAAAAATCAAACCCTTGAGCGTTGTTGACCCTTTCAAAAACTATTAAAGATTAATATTTTCTTTAGTACCTTTTAGCAATACGTGTAGGTATAACCTAAATGTATATCCATTTCATAAACCCTTGACCTTAATAACTCAGTGGTTTATTAGACATATATTACGTATAACAGGTATATGACACACAAGCTATTTAGTATAATATCTTGTATTGCCTATAAGTTAAGATAGATAAGTAGGCAGATATGTTCCGGTAATGCGAAGTATCGTAACGAAAGGAAATAATATTTCATTTGGTATCAGATTGGTACATTATGCGTTCGCGTTCGTGAGCACATATCGGCGAGATATCGATAAGTGCATTCGCGAGCTTGGCCCGTCCCTAGCGGCGGCCCTCTAAGAACCGCCGCCCTGTAATTTGCCGGCGGAGAGTGTTGGCTATTACTGTTGATACCGAGATCATAATAAATACGCCATTAACGCCCCCACAGCACCCGAAACGACATAACCACCCGGCACGACTCGCTCCGTGTAATACTGACTAACACCATTCCGCTTGCGTCATTTTCATTACGAGCCGAGAACGTGTAAATTTAAAAACATTAGTGTTCCCTGTGGAATACGTTAGTTAAAAAATAACTAATTTATCTTACTATAAATATAAGCGTACAGCTTTCGAACAGTAACTTGTAATAATAATAAGTGTTGTGGCCATTCGATGTTTTTGTAATGTTATTTATCGCGGTAAGTTATATAAGTAACAGTAAGCTATTTAGTTATACAGAATTACTTGTTTTTTTTTTTAAATTTTATTAGATATGGGTTTGCTCTTGGCCAACAACCAGCTGTGTAGCAAGGATGAGGCCTATGATGGAGCGAACTCACCCAGAAGATGCCTATTCACTATTTAGTTATATGAGCTCATATTCATATTCATATTTAGCTATGAAAATACGGCCGTGCGCATTATAAAGGATGTTTTAAAGCGCTTGGTCCGAAAAAGAGGGGATTTCGACAAGATGAGTATGGTAACCGGCCGTACGTCTGTATGTCCGATCCACATACAGACGTACGGCCACATCACACTTTCCGAAGTAAATCTTATAAAAGACACATAAACTGGCAACTTTGCCTCTATGTGCCAAGCTCTGCATATTAGTTTTTAAAAGTGTCCTAGCTTTGCGTTCCACCGAGTCGAGTGCGGCAAGTTAGTAGGTATTTGGCTGAGACATCCCAAAGGTGGGAGCAATACTCCATGCAAGAATGCAGAATGCACGTATCCATGCTGAATACGTACAATTCAACATTTTAAAATGTCGACGTTGTGGATCTGAACGCAATACACCTATTTGAAAATCAAAATAACTAAATTAGAATCTGTATCAGGGGTCCAGGGTCGGATTTCCAGCAGGACCAACTTTGGAAATGAACTTTTCATAGAAGGCTCTGGTCTGGTCTGGGCACGCATTTCGCATTCATTTGGGCAGTCCTGGGCAGGCTGCAGACGATTTCTATATCCCTTTCTCAATTTCCATATCCTTCTGCCATATCCCTTCGGCGACCTACTATGATCGGCAGCACAGTTTTAATTTTTTGTCGGCAGTGCACCTGCAGAACCTGTGGCGTTGCTTGTGTTAAGACGGAGTCCACCCACCATCAAGTGGACCGTCCGCCACTCTGAGGTCCTTAACATAAAAAAACTTCTTTGTATCATTTGGGCTTTACTCATTTAGTACAAATGAACAAGAGATATATGGAATATATGTCAAAATTTGTGACTTGCTTTTCATTTAAGTGAAATTGAACAAGAGTAAATTATGTCAACATAAATTTTTGTGAGTAAAAACTTAAACTGTGAGAAATTTCGTTAACCTGGGGGTAACGCTAGCACCCATCATTAACGCTTTTTTTTTTAGTAATTGGAGTGTTAAAGAATGAGAAAAAATGTATAAATTCGCTGGCGTGTGTGGTACTACCTGTTTTTAATTCCCGGGTGGAGCGCGCCGGCGCCCGAGGCAGCTCAGCAGTGATAGATTAAATTCGACACGGCATCTCGTGATGTCATGCCAATTTTGAGGCTCTCCGTGTCGTCACGCTCATTTGCAACTCACAGAATATTGCACGTAGCTTTAAACGCTTCGCTAAGCATTCATAACTACACGGCCGTATCTAGAACCACGATCAACTTTAAGGGGCTCCGTTAATTTTGAAGCATAAGTGAAGCTTATACTTTGAACCAGGCTATGTCGCTTAGTAGGAGCAATTTGTGCATGCTAACTAGGGTACTAACGGGGCACTGCCGCCTCAATAGGCACCTCAAAATAATGGGTCTCACCAGTACAGGAGAGTGTCGCTTCTGCCACGAGGCAGAAGAAACACCAATGCATATCCTGTGCGAGTGTGGCCCCTTGATGCACAAGCGCAGTCACATCCTAGGAAGCCACACAATGGCTTGTGAAGATGTGAGGAATGCCTCTATCAAAAAAGTACTACTACAGTTTCTAAACGCGGTAGGTATAGGTAGAGAGCTTTAGTTTACGTGGCGATCACAATATTTCAGCAATGGACAAAGTGATACTGGTACTCTAGCAGACCAGAAATAGCCACTAAGAAGATAATAATAATAATAAGCTTATACAATTTATATTAGTTGAAGCTTAGCTTTGAAAATTCGCACTTACTCTAAGTAAGCGCTTTCCTGAAACTCATCGAAATTGTAACTTATTGCCGTCAATGTAAAAAAAAATGGATATGTAATCTCCAGTTACGTCTATCAACAGACTTGTAAATATCTCTGCAAAGTAAGCCCAACGAAGTCTGCTTAGGAACAGTACTAAATTTTCCTCTAAACATCGACTCGAGGAAACAAAACATTACTCGTCTATTTGTGCCGAGTGAAAATTATTTAATGTACGCTCTTAAGTGGTTTTGCTGATAGTTCGTAGAGTGGCGAAAATAGCGAGTTAGCTGGAACCGTGCTCGGTGGCGGTCGCGACAACCTCCTGGAACTAATAAAGGACTGTTCGTGTCTGCGCCCGCGCACTCTACGCAACTGATGCGAGCCCGCTCCCCAGATTACGGCTCGTTAACACCGAACGCACTCGTAAAGGCGCTTCGACGAAACTCGGCTATTATACCTTTTGAACATTGCTGATATGTACACGTATTTTAATCACTTACATCAAACACACTCACTTTAATGAATTTTACAAAGTTAATATCAGTTATTAGTGGCGTCTAGAGGTGTTTGTCACAAAATATAATTTTTATTAGAATAAATACAACCGTACCGATGCATGTAGATAAGGTAACAAAAAATATATAGGTATAACCAATAAAATATGATCGGTGTGGCGTTGCTTATAGGCGACGATGGCTACCTATCATCAAGTGGACCTTCAGTCTGTCTGACGACCTTTAAATTTTTTTAAACATCCAAGTTCAACTGAAGCCATGATACTGAGTTTCAATCACTTTTTGTGTCATCTTATTAAATGCTGTTTAATGTTTATTCACAGAGATCCCATGGAGCTGATGTTGATGGAGCAACAATTGTTGCGATCACCGTTGCGTCTGTACGCGGGCAGTGTTGAAGATGAGGCTGATAAACGAGCTGCCTGGGCGAGAACGCCACCTGCTCTTCAGCTATTGGCTTTGGGAGGGAGGTCTTGGCCTTCAGCGTGGCCTCAGCCTCTGGCTCTGCCGCCAGACCTTTGGCTGCAGAAACCACCAGGGGCTCTTAGGTACTGTCCTTACCCGCCGCCTGCACACCCTTCAGCGTCAGCCCCACGCGGTGATCACGCCTCATCGCCGAGACACCCCCTGTGAACTGTAAAAATTAATACCAGACTTTCAACGGAACGTGCTGTGACTGTAGAGTATGATGAACTGTGAAATCATAGAGTAACTGATCGATAGTTGATATCTAGTGTACCAATAGAGAATGTACGAGTATTGTAGAGTTGTAATGTTACTATATTGTAGGTATAGGTAAGTTATGATAAATAAATTTTAAAGTAATATAATTCCAAGGTTCCTACCGAAATATACCTACTTGAACTATAATGTTATTGTAGATTTCAGAGAATTTAAAAAAGAAATAGTTACCTGCAAAGATTACAAATTTAATGATTACTTTACCTCTTACTTAATTGTGTGGAAGGATTTTTAATACATTCGAATTTTTTTAGACATCAAAACTGTCTTTTCAGGTGTTTCTGATACAAATAAAAAAATGCAATGAAAATTGTTTAACCAAAGATTTATTTATTGCACAAACTGAAAATTAAAAATAAAATAAAATTGTATATTTGATAAGTGTGAAAATATAAACAATATTGTAAGAATTTTGTTGTAGGTATATTTTTTAAATATTGCATTGTATATCTACTTACATTCCATGAATTTTCAGTCTATTTTTGTGTCCTTTAATAATGTGAAATATGCTATGAGGAAAAACTGTTTAATAAATGTTTTAATTTTTAATTTTCTATGATAAAATTTGTTATACGAGTGAGTAGTTACGGTAAAGGTCTGTCTTTCTCATGCTGTAAATCACTATTTTTAGCTTCCTTACTCTACACGCAAGCTCCGAGGAATATTTGTAATGTTGAAGTAAAGGTCTAGTGCAGTTATGTTATCGATATTAAGTAATCATAAAATAATATTAGAAGCTATTTTTTAATGCTATCAGCATTAAATGAAAATTTAAAAAAATGTTTTAAAAATCAGAAACATACAATTCGGAGCTCGCGTGCGAACTAAAATCCTTAACGTCTCTATATACTCTAAATCTGAGGTGACTCTTACCATGTCATAGCTGTCTTACTTACCTCGTGAAACTGGGCATGGCTGGCATGCTTAACTACTCTGACTCATGACTCTCACTCATGACATGATTCTGACTCATGACTCTGACTCATGAATCTGACTCATGTTAAATGTAATGATATTTTCACAAGATATCTTGTGAAAGAATCACATGTTTTTTCTAATTTAGTTCTAATTTGATGCAAAAAAAAACTAAGATTTTTTAAAATGAATTAAAAAGGAATTTTACCGATAATTAAATTCACATAAATAATTAGTTGTTATTTTCATGAAAATGATATATGATCACTTAAAAACCACGACTAGAAATCAGAGTAATAAGAAAATAGTCTAATTGAACTTTTTTCTTTATTATTCTTATCATTTTTGTTTTTATGTTGAAATTTAAAATTTCAGACTGGGTATTATTAATAAATATTAAGATTTTCAATTTCAAGTAGCATGTCGCTTTTTAAACTAGTGACATCGTGTTAATTGTGTTGACTATTGCAGAAGTAATAAAAATAATTATTATCGGAGAAATATTACATAAACTTTAAGCACTTGAAAATAGGGCTTTAACTTGAATGGTTTTAAGTAGACTTGTTTAATACTGTACACATTATAAAATGTAAATTTTGTAATTTTTAAAGTATTATATGTTGTATTTTAAAGCGTATAAGTATATATATGTATGTAATGTATAATTGTTTAATTAAATTATTTTTGTAGATTAAGCACTGTATATAGCGTCACAATAGGTGTATGTAATAAATAAAATTAGTATGGCGAAATAACGTTTTAGTAGAAAATAACGTCGCGAATACTGCTCACATTCGTCACTTACTTGCTTATCTTTTGATGGATATTTCCTGTTTAATTATAAGTTTCATATAATAACATAACTAAATGTCAATGAAAATGAATAAAAGCATATTCAGGCAATACTTTTCTTTTTAAAACAAACTTTTTAATAGGTTTTTTTATAACACAATTTAATAAATATACTGTAGGTAATTAAATATTCCAATGTATCTATGTTAACCTTAAAGAACTTATATTTGAGAGCTATTTAAATTGATTATGGATATTATAAATTAAAAAAATAATAATTGAGTAGGTAATTTTTCTTGGGTAGGTATTTAAAAAAATATTTTTTATGAAAGTTTTACCTTTTGGAATGTTTGATACAATGTTGGAATGTTGTTGAATTGGGTGAAAATTTCGAAATACCTACTTATAATATCATTACATACCTACATGTTATATAAATAAATAATAAAAATAATAATAAATAAATATGGATTATAGGTACCTACTTAATAAATAAAGATAACTGAAAATCGCCATATATAATTTTGACAATATTATTAATTAACTATTCATTTAATGGTATTTAGCTATTTATTAAATATGACAATGGTATTTAAATATTCATTTCCTTTTAGACCTTTATTCCTAACTGTTAAGATTTTTCCTATTTGCCTTTCACATTTCTAACACCTTTTTGAATTTATTTATTTTTCATTATTTATTGAGAATATTTAAAATAATTGTTATTAAATCACTACGAATCCTAAAGAGGTACTTGATATCCTAATTGCTTGATGTTTATTAAATATTTAATGCGATTATTGTTCCATTACCTATGTAAACTACTTAAATAAATGTCATTTAAATATTGTTTCAAAGTGTGAGCAGTTCGCGAGAGTAGCGACACATATCAGGGGTCAACCCTAAGTGTTAATAAACTATAAAACAATCACATGTTGTTTTATTCATTTCTTGGAAATAAATACTTTATTACTTTGAGCAAGAGTTTTATGTATGCAAAATATAAGTGAAAAATTAACAAAAATGAACTTAAAACTTACTATTATAAATTAAAGTTATACTCAAAGTATATTTTATATATCTAACAAATAAACTGTTTAAATTTGTAAGTTTTTGTACAATAACACTGTGGTGTAGTAATACCTAAATGTTTAAAAATTTGAGTTTCAACGTTTTGAGTTTATAAATTTGTTTACACAAAACCCTTGCTCAAATGTATAGAGCAAATCAATCAATACTAATAATAATTCTGTAAGTGTAGGTATTGTATGTATGTATGTATGTTCCTCCATAACTCTGAAACGAATTAACTGATTTTCATGAAACTTGGTAGATAAACATTTGGACGTACGGGACACAGGATAGGCTACTTAATATTTCTCAACCTTTTCTGTCCTTTTCTGTCTGTCCTTTTCTAAACCTTCGAAATTTGGGTACAATTTTTTTTATCCTTTTGCTATCGCAAAAGTGGCAATTACCTAACTTTTAATTCTAGATAATAGACAGTATATTTTTTATTCAATTAAAGCAATGAACACATGCATATATCTTATTATTAGGTATCAGACCTTAGCGAGCACACAATGTATCTTCTATCAAGCATTTAATTGTAAGTAAATTTGACCATTTTATTCGTACAGACACTCGAGCCTAACTAATAGTGCGAAAGAGAAATAAGGTTACGACTTTGATACCTACATGTGGGAATAGAATTAGGATTTTCTTTAAATTTTACTATAGCAAATGAAAACTAGGTAACATTAAATCTAGGTAAACTATTTAAAATTAAATTTTACTTATATTTCAGCCAAAAGATCGATATTTTAATTTTGTGCTTCATAATCTTATCTAGTATGGAAGGTATACCTTGTAAAGGGTAAGAATTTAAGTAATACATTTACGTATATACCCTAAATACATTGTATAATTTCCTGGTTTCCATTAGTCTATTCAATGAGAAGATAAATATGTATTTGGTCACTAGGTGGCGGTAGTAATAGCACATTTCTTTACACAATAAGGGCCAGTTTTATAAACGATATACCTTTTTCCCGTTCGTTACAGTGCTGGTAACGAACGGTTAACGGTCCGTCAATAACGTTTACTGACGGTGGTTCTGAAAAGAAATTAAACATTCGGTAGCTATCCGTAAAAATACGCCGAAGTTTATGAATATTGTCGACGGTTTCGTTGTAGTCTGTCAAGAACTGTCAAGTTTCGCGTCGCAAACACATTTATTTACAAATATAACAAAATAAACGATACGTAAGATAAACCAACCCTATCATAGTTAGTAACGAGCCAGTAAACGCTAGCTGTCAAATTATACTGTTGACTTACGAATATATTGTTATAATACACTATATTATACTATTAGATCATTTTTTCGTCTATTTGATATAAAATTTAACTAACGGATTGTTATAAAACTGGCCCTAAATCTTTCAATACATTGACTAAAGGTCGATTCTGAAAATGAAGATTCAGAAGTTTACACTGTAGAATAAGTATATTAACTCATTAGCCACATAATTCTAAAAATTATCAATATGAAATGCGACTACAGATAATTATTATAAATCTACATAAAATTGTAAGTACCTACTTCTAGGCTGGCAAGGTTAATTGCGTTCACTTTAAGGATTGCTTGTGTTCCTAGACAAAGTTAGTATGTTAAAAAAAAAAATGTAGTTTTTAAACAAATTTTGATAAATCCTAAAAAAACTCATTTCTTTAGTGTTATGGTACATTTTATGATTCAAAGAACTAGAGGCTGGCAGGCAGTATCTGCTAGGTGTAAGGTATATAGCTATCGTAAATAATTGTCCACTGCAGCTGTAAGCAATTTTCCTATAAAATATGGACATAAAACACCGACATTAATTAAAGATGACTGTTATTAGCATTTCCCTGAATGTCTCCATCTACTTCAAAGAAAAGAACTGCTGATAAAACACCGTACATTAAAAGCAACATTGGAAATTAATATAGAGGGGAATATTCGCACCGTGAATTAATTTAATTGTTTGCAATTAGTTGATGTGTCATTAAAAACACTGAAATGATAGGAAAATATGTAAAAAAATTGCCCCCAATAATCACACTGTCCATTGGAGAGTTTGAATTTTTTATTTCTCGATATGAACTGCTATTAGATCGGTACAAACCGTTACAATTTGCAAGACAGATAATAAATAATCATCACACTTTTATTTTCCGTCTTTATTAAGTGTCATTAGGCATTATTAAGCGCATATATCGATGATGATCGGCCTTCCGTCCGTCCGGTAATTGCTGTCGATGTAAGGCGGCCTACAAATTGAAAGCGGTCGTGGCCCGAGGCGAGTATTGATGGATCTGCTGCCATCGTGAAATTATAGCCGGCCCTTGCGACAGCTTCGCAAATTATGCGTATAATGCTAGTAAATAATACTACGTTCGCTATAAATTCATAAAAGCCTATGGTCCCACGTATCGCTCGCGTGGAATTCGTGTGCGTAATTTGCTAACTGTTCGCGATGACAGCAATGCTTACAACGAAAGATTTTAAGAGGGCCTGTCCAGCTCGAGCAGCTTACCAATTCCATACTAGGTAATTCCATGATTACCATTTAGTTAAGATTCGTAGCAATACATAAAAAAGACATGACATTTCTGAGACATAAATGAAGGTTATTCGAATTACAATAAGTTGAGACAACAAATTTTCCGAAATACCTATTACAGAACCCCCACGCTCGTACAGCGCCACCTTAAGGGCACTCAGTACCTTAAGCTGAAGCTGTAAAGTTCCATTTAGGGATGAAATAATCTATTATTAACCCTTTTATTTTAACATTCTAATATTTTTTAATATTTGGATAATGATTATAAATTGTGATAACTTGCGTAAGTATATATTAACAGACGACCGTAAATTGTAACTGACAATGTTGATTGTGCGGTTTACATGTTTAAAAAACAAACAGTGTAATTAAACGCATATTTTTCTAAAATTTAGTATTAATTTTATTTTATGTAAAGGTCACCAGACAGGGTGACGATCTACTTACTTGATGGTAGGTGGCTACCGTCGCCTATAATATAAACAAGGTCACTAATTTAAAAAAAGTACTTGTTTAGATTGATTGCACATCAACACCTACAATATTGCTGAACAAACTTCTAAACTGAAAAACTTAGGGCGGCCTCAGACATCCGGAATGGCTCTCTGAATTCATGATCTGAATGCAAATTATTTAATTCCGTCGCCTTGCCTCACACATTTCTTAAAAATTCCGATTGATCAGTAGTCTCGTGATTCCCGGTACAAATAAACGTCTACATGGAAGAGGAGTTAATTCATAATCTGATTCCAGTATGTGTGTGCCGCTCTATTGAAATGTTTGGGAATACGCGCGTTATGAAATCATAATCTTAAATATTCCGATCCGGAATTCAGAACGCTCGTCAGTATCATTCTTACGGATCGATCTGAGAAATTCATAATCTGAAAAAATCAGAATGTGTGTGGAGCATACTGACATTGTATAGTGTTCCGGGCGTTCTGAATTAATAATATGAATTCAGATTATGAATTCAGAGAGCCATTCCGGATGTCTGTGGCCGCCCTTATACCAATATTTGAGGTATTTAAATGCAATAAAAGGTGTTACTTGTTATGAGCACAGTCCAGTGACGCGGTTTTATCGTTCATTGTGCCCGCGAAACGCGAACGGAGTATAGAATGACTGGCAACGCCAGCCAGCGACTCGACGGCGCATAAATTAGCACGGGTACATTTCGCAGACACCAACTGATTGACTCCTTTCATTACCGTTTCGCATTGTTCGCTGGGAGAGAAAAATTACACATCCTTTTGGCTACAACACATTTCATAATTATGGACTATTGTGGTGTTGTCGAGCTAATTCTTCGGGGAAGTGTGCTCAGTGCCCGAGGAGTCACAGAGATATATCGACGCGCTTAAAGACTTTGCTCGATTCTGTAATGGCTCGCGCTGATTAGTTTCCGAGGAAAACACTGGTACGAAGAAAGGTTTTAAACAGTTATGTCCTGTCAGAGATATATGACGGGCATTGTATGATTAAAATACTTTCCTATTCACGTGACTCGTGTACCTAGAGATTTGAAAGATGCAAATACGGTTTCAGATAATCGAATTTCACCCATTGGAGTGGGCAATAAAATGTTGCTAGTATTATTGCAGGCATTAATTGCGTTCGTTTATCGGTGCGGCAGTATTGTTCTTGGTACAGCAGATTATCAGTGATTAAGGGCGATAGACGTCTCGAAGCCCACGTGCGGGTTTATGCCCGGTCGTGCCCCGTACCAGATTGCAATCTGCCCATATCGCGCCTGTGGGAACACATTTTATCAATACTAAGATTTACTAAAAGCTCAGATAAAATAATAACTAAAGATAGAGCTGGTAAAACTACACCTTCGCCGTGTACATACACTTCACGCATTAATGCAATCAAACTACTCCTCGCCTTATTAAAATATTTACTAATGAAAATTCCGAATTACGTAGTAACAGGGTTTAATAACCAGGTTTCAGAAAATAAAAAGCAGTATGGACTCACATTTTACAAAGAAATAATTTTGAAAACCAACATTTTTAATAAAAACAAACAGAGTTGAGGTTGTAGCTTGAAACACTAAATCTCAATACAGTAAATGGCTTACGCACACATGTTTATAAAACTGACTTCACTGTTGTCTACAAAATTCAGTCTATAGTTATTATTTGGTCTGAGACTAAAATGGGAAAATCATTGTTTTAAATGCCCCGCGTTTCTGCTAAAAGCGATTTGTTCTAACGAGATACCGTCTGTCCCGGATAGAAATTGAAGACAAAAGCATGTCAGGTGAGCCAATTTGCGCGTTGAATGCTTTCGAAGTGAATCGAGGCGCTAGACGTGTACCTTTGTCGATCAAGCTCGTGTATAGACAGATCGGGTTGTCTGTGCCAAACGTTTTTCTAAGTCGATTTTGTAACGGTGCCCGTCTGTCGATCGCGTCCGGCGTCAGCTGCCAGCTTCGTCGAACCGATAGACAA
This sequence comes from Synanthedon andrenaeformis, assembly GCA_936446665.2. NCBI lineage: Eukaryota > Metazoa > Arthropoda > Insecta > Lepidoptera > Sesiidae > Synanthedon > Synanthedon andrenaeformis. Next base: position 10,841,104 of record OW387777.2, on the reverse strand, counting down.
GTAAATAGTTCTGGGCTAATCGTCGCGTCCAGCAAAGGGAAACGACGAATTACTCCGTCACGGAGTTCCCAACAATTGCTTTGTGTTGCCAATAGACACAAAATCGATTGAATCGTCTCTTGGCGATTGTGTGAGTGAACTTTCTAAGCATCTCAAGCATTTGCATAATCATCTTGCTCAAAATAACACAATTTCAAAATACTTGTTTGATACTTATATACTTGTTTCAAAATACTTATTTAAAGGATCAGTTTTTTATGGAGATCAGCAAATCAGTTTATTTTCGTTTCAACAGTTGAAACATGTACCATTAGGTGAGAAGAAATTACTTCGTTTTTATTGGGAAAATATCGTGTAACTTGATAATGGGGTTTCATAGATATTTAAGTTTGAAAGTATTAAAATACCTTAAATTTCCCATATACAAGCATAATTTTCATAAATCTGTAAAATTTATCTTTCATAAGCAATTTCTCCAAGTTTTAAGTTAAAAAAAAACAATTGCCTGGTTTTGAATGATGTCATTTAAATTCAGTAAGTAAGTGGGTAAGGTATGTATACTATGTTTTCACTCCTTTAATGAAAACCATCGTGATATAAGCAGTACCTACATGTGCTGTCTTGGGTAGCCACCTACAATCCAGGCGGCTGTTAGCCTCGCAGCTTTCTTTAATCACATCACAAAAGATAGATGGAACTAGTTAGTTCTTCAGTTCTAAATCATAACACTGGTTTACACAGTTTATATACTTTTGTTATAATATGTAATTTCTTATAAATTTAGGGATAGGTACTGAGTACGGAAAAAAATAATGAAAAAATTCTCTCACGTCTCATTAAAAAAATATTTATTAAATAAATACCTTATTAAATATTTATCAAATTAATAGCTTAAAAAAATAAAAATATATATTAAAAATGGTAAAAAGTTTTTTCTTTTTATAATTTTTTGTGTCAGTATCTCTTAAAACAGAAAAACAATAATCTCCTTGACATAGTTTCGCCCCAAAAACCTTTTCAAATTTTCAAAAATTTGAAGGTCTTGATGAAAAGGCTCACCTTGCTCGTCACACAGCGCCTAAGTTAACGGGGAAAAAATTCCAAGGTGGGAATCAAGGAAATGTAAATTAAGAGACATGTGCACACCCATTGCATGATAGTTTTTTTATTAAGTTAGCAATAATTTCTTTATAAGTGTTAGCTATGATTCCCTAAGAATCCCTGGACGAGCATTTTAAAGGATTTCCAAGCATTTTTTTTGTAGATAAAAGCTTTTCAAAATTATTATCTTGCATCAATTTACGTATCTGCGGACCCAGATATTTTTAGAGTGTTTTTAGAGATTCTAATATAGGTCTTCCTTTTTTTTTGCAAATATGAATTGCCCACAAACGTAACAAAAACGATCAGGACTCTCTTTCACAAAACTTAAACAGGTAAACACAAACAGCGCGGATAGATAAATAAAAGTAATTCTCGTACTAGCAATATGAGATGTGATAAAAAAATTAAATACTACCTGTTATTAGTAAAAAGTAACAGAATAAGCAAATAAGGGTTTCATTCGAGATATATATATAAAAAATGTTAAAATTTGTAAACCAGTGATAATCTGAAGTCACGAAAGCTACTAAAGAAGTTTTATATGGACATTAAAATGTTTACTTTATTGCTTAGGGTATACTGTGTTGGTTAAATAACTCGTTTCGTGCAGATGGCGTTTGCAATTAATATTATTTGACTTTTAATTTTGTCAACAGTTGAAACATTTCTATAATTTAGAAATGGACATCAAAAGTAGTCTTTCTTTTTTCACCTAAGCACATTACTTATCTTACTTTACATTTTCTAAGACTTAGTCAATAAATCGCAAGACAATCACACCATTCGTCTGAGAAAAAAAAGGGCGAAACTCAGTAAACCCAAATCGAGGTTAAACTAGAAAAGTTCGTTACCACCATTGAACTTGCTAGAAATCGAAAAAGAATATTAAAAAAAAGTTCATATCAAGTTAATTAATTTTGAGATCTACTTAGACATTAGCCCATACCTAATATGACTGTCATTATCTAGTTCAGAGGAATCTGTGAAAAGAGCAATTTGATTGAGTACTAAAACGCAGCCAGTTGTTTCGATCGTAGCATCGATGGCTGGTGTAAATGATAATGATTATGTTGATCGCTAAAACGCACGGTGTGTTGTGTACAGGACTCGTGAGTGACGCGGTGAGAGGTGCCGTCGTTACGTTGTGTTCTGATAGACACGAGACAGCCTAACAGCTTATTGCCTTCGGTGCAGAAAGCACACAACTATAAAATGCATGTCTTTAGAACATATTGCGCCTATACAGGTTTGAATATTTGTATGAATCTGTTAGTATTAAAGGAAATATTTTTTTTTGACCAACCCTTTGGATGTGTGACTAGGGTGCTTGCTTTAATGCTCCCGATCCGATAATGCAGGGTTCGAATCCCGGCAGGGTCAACTATGGAAAAGTTAGATCTGGTTTGGATTTGGAAAGTAGTGGCACACTTCGTTTCGCAGTTTCAAGCCGAAAAAGTAGTCGAAGTGCCATCAAGTGGACCGTCAGCCTGTTTGCGGAACTTACCATAAAAAAGAAACAATAAAAAAGACAAATATTTAATTTATCGTAGTGTCAACTTTAATAATTATCCAACTTTGACATCTTATTACATGTTACTAACAAAATTGTATTATTACAGCTGAGAGTTATAAAGTGCATAATTCAGTTACTGCTCGCTGCTCGGACTCGCTAGTACCCTATTTCGCATAAGGTTATTCTGGTCAGTGAGAAAGTCTTGAACTATATTTTAGTTGTCTGGTAAAGTGATTTTTTGCAAGAAACAAACAACGCGTAACCTGAGGCGATAAGAAAGTTCAGACACGGCAACACCGCGAATGATCCTAGAGCTGTAATTACGCGAATAAAGCAAACCCACTCTTGCCCTATTTGCAAATTACATTTCCAGCACCCGGCTATTATTTTCCATTCCATTCTTTTAAACTACTTTGTATGTAACATTAAACAATCATAGGATTTAACTGACTTTGAAAAAGAGACACACAGAGAGACTACTTTGGACGTTATCGTAAATTGATGACATTGTATGAAATGTCACAAATTTTAAAAATGCTTTTGTCTTTTCCAACTCTTCTACAGGATGTAGGTAATCAAAAATTCCTTTCGTCCATCGACAAATCGACATTACATAATCTTTAAAAAACTTATAACAAAAATGCCCCTGAGGGTCTCAAATTATGATTTGTTAGTAAATCTTGGACCATATCTCTTCCTCGATAAAACACATTCATAAGAACTATTAACGGATGCTTTGCAATGCAATTAATAAGGTAATAAAACCGTGTTTACAATGAGAAATCCGTCTTTACGATACACTGCTCTTTAATAACCTTTACAAGATCTCACGGAAACAGTGACTCCTATAAATCTATCAACGTTCTAGTTCTGTAGTTCGTATCTATTAAATGATTTTTTATCATTTTAAATAATATCACCACTTCACCAGCACAGAATAAGTAAAGTAGGTACTAAAAGTAGGCTATAGCCACTTTTTCAAATTGCAATGATTTTAAGTCGTTATATATTTTTCAGACAGGCTGAAGGTCAACTTGACCATCAAGTGAACCGTCAGCCTGTCTGTCGACCTTAACTTTAAAAAAATTGAGGCGACCAGCTACCATGATTTGCGTTGAATTTGCTTAGAATTTTTTTTTAAATAAAGTTGTGGTTTTTATGCCACAATATGATTAATTTATTTTGAAATCTAATGCTAATCATATTGGAACGTGGTCATTGGTGTAACGATATCGAAGTGGCGCTCGCGCATTTCGAAGTGACCGGGAGACGCGGAGACCGTCCGTGGTCGGGCAGGCGAGGCCGAGGCGCGAGGTGATCCCTCAGGTGCGCCCTCGGAACCCGCCCCCTTGTTTATTGCTTATTAGCGGACTGCGCGGCGGCACGTTTGAACTGCCGCTCTTTGTTCTCGCCGACATCGGCCCGCCCTCGCCCCGCACACACCCCGCGGCCGGTCACGACCAGTACGCTACGCGAATCATAAATTCCTGCTATTTGACGTTAGCCTGTGTAGGTGATATTGATCTTAGCGCAATGATATCTGCTCTTAGGAAGGAAATGTACCTATTGGCATCGTAAATTACAATCGTTTCATATATTACTGGCGCGTTTAGATTCCAGTACATAATGTTATCTCTTAAGATGCAGTTTCATTTCGTAATTTTTCTTGGGAACGTTGTTATTGACTCGTCAATATCGAGCCTAATTTAAAGAAAATCAAAAAACAGTTCTTATTGTCACAAGATTTTCCCATTTATTTTATTTTCAAAAGCTAAATAATGCTTATCTACTTCTTGCAGTTTCGGAGTCATTAACTGTCTAATCCTTCTGGCGGCAGTAACCACCCCATAGTAACAGTATTCCTATACGCTTGCCTTACTACCTTTATCTAATAAAAGTAGCATTTAATTCCTTTTGGTGTTCGATGATAACGCAAACCACCGTTAACTTGCCTGTCGTCCTCTATCATAAAAAAAAAATGTTCTCGGTAGTATTCAGTTGATTTTTAGGGGAGTGCGGTTTCGACAGTGGACAGTGCGATGCGCGCTGTTTTGTTTAGTTAGATGCCAGAGCTAGAGCACCATTTCTTTATACCACCTAGTCCTGTACTTAACCAAAGTTCCTAGGATTACTTGCAGTGGAATTTGGGAATTCCCAAAATTCTCAAATACAAATATGTTCATAGGTGATAGGTGACGGTAGCTATCAAGCCTTCCTGCTTGCTGCTGCTTGCAAACCTTACCTTACCTTTAGATCACAATCAATTCTGTCTAACGGAAAGCTGACAAGAGCATAGGTGGTAAGGAAATAAAAAGTTCCCTGAACACGGGGTGGTCAGTTAACAAAAGAACTTTAACAAAAAGCTAGTGTTACGAGGTATGCGCGGAATGCACTTGAGGTGAGTTGTGGTATAGTACGTTAATATGTCAGCAATTAACACGCTTGCTCGCGGACGGGTTACAAGTATTCATTATGAGAATGCATTTATTAACATCTACTCATGCAGTTTGGTATGTTAGGTATTATGAAAGGGTATATATATAAGGTGATCGGATGTGATTTTTTTATAGATTAAGGTGACTTGGATTATTCCACTTCGTCCCCAAGAGATTGTCCCCACGGGGAATGAAGTCGTCTAATTTTGCATTTAATGTGTCCGTGGCTCCCAAATTTGTGAGGACGACGGTGACTGCAATAAATAATAACTCGCGAAATCAATTTTAAATTAATACTTACTTTATTTGTCTAAACAAAGTTACCAAATTTTTTAAAAAAGGAAAATTTATTAAAATAATACCTATTAAAATACTAATTCGTATTGACCAAAAACCAATAGAAAAAAAAAGAATAACTTAAAGAATGTGTTTGAATGTTCATCTTTAATCAATTATCAATATATACCTAAGTATCTAAATGTTAATTATCAATTCTAATTAGTTGATATTCATTCAAAAAAATTTAGATAAAATTTGGGACCACTGACAAATAAGATAATTTCTTTCCGGTAAAAAGTTCTGGGCTAGAAACTTATTGGCATAAAACTTGTAGTTTATATAAATGGCCCAAAATTATCATACATTTGCAACGCACCTAAACTATCAAATTTTATAAAAGCCTATATACGCTTTTACCGAATTAGGCCAACAAAAGTAACCAAATATTTCAAAATTACTATGCAATATAGATTGCATTTGATACTTTAACTACCGCTCACAGTATAATATGAAAATTTTTTATATAAATAAATCATAAAAAAAACATTAATCCAAGGTCAATAAAAAATTACACAGATGACACGAGACAACGAATAAAGTTAATTTATGATAATAATTTTTCTTACGACAACACCGTCGAAGTTCCTGGAACCAGATCGGTATCAAAATGTTGTTCAATAGCAGAAACGCATTAGGCACCTACATGGAGTGCAGGGCGTGGGTGATATAAATTCTACGAACATTCATCTAACAAGGGAACGACAGAATACCTGACGGAGCCTTTCCATTATTACACAACAGAGCTATCATCATTGAAAACAGCTGCATCATGCAAATTATGTATGCGATATTAATCACGATAGAGCCTACACAAAAATCTACTAAAGCGGAAAAATGTTGCCGCTCAATATATTGTACTATGAATCTGAGCGAAGAAAGATGAGGCTCGTTCAGTATTGCTTATCCTTTGCTTTATATGTGCAAACTGTTGTCGTTCTAAATGCAACCGTATAGTCGATGCAGTGGAGATGAAGATTGTGTGCTTTGATTGTGGATTATGATGTTTCAATGTGTATGCAAGTGTTGGCGATGCGGCAGATAGTGGCCAGAGTGGCTGGGCGCGGCGCTCGCTAATGGGTGTGATAAGATCGCGCGACCACGCCTCGACCCTGGTAAAGCACCGTGTGACCGCGGCTCACTGCACCACTGACTATTTTGCAAACATACGATAAATAATACAAAAAACCCTAACGACCTAAAAAGTAATGTATTTTGACAGTCAAAATTTCATAGCTTTTAAAAATGTGCCTACCTACTTTACATATGATAAGTATATGTAATAAAAAAAAGAGATTGTAAACAAAGCCTGCATTGTTAAGTATGCATCTCAGTTCTTTAAGTGAGATATATAATTATGATGGCCATCTACAATGGTAGGTACATTCAAAAGGTTTAAAATATAAAGTATATTCATCTATTCGCTATATAGTCTTAAAATTGTAAAGATCTAATTTTAGAATCGAACTATAGTAAGAGTTCTATGAAATTCAGCCTATAATCTTGTATACCTACACATGGTAGTATTTTTTTAGTATGGTAGTATATTTGACTTGAATTTTTAAATTTTGTACGTTATTTATTTTAGTCTAATTATACATAAATATTCTGAGTAACTGTTCTGTGGTCAAGCTTAATAATTATATTTATTAGATACTACTAATTGTCTTACACATCTGGCAAACTATGTGCGTTTCCTTACTATTAATGTACAGAAAATATTTTCTGACATAATATCAGGCCGATGATAACCGAGGAACAATATATACTAAAGTAACGCTTAACTGCCGATCATATCGCCTTTCACATTAAAGCGCAAGCTGCCACTTTTTGCGTGCAATTATACATAAAGAATGTTTAATTTACGAGTTGATTGCGTTAAAGTGGATGAGTGAGAAATTACGGTGAATGGTACGTGATCTGTGTAACAGACGTTATTTGCAATAATAACTTTATGACGTTTATATTCTGTGCACTTTTATATCTAAGTATTCTTATCCAAATGAAAACAGTTTATATACGAAATTACGTTGTGAAACATGCTATGACAAGACTGTAAAGGCTATCTATACTCGGGGTAAGCTCTTTCCATAGGAAGTTATAATTGTTATTTGTAATATAATCCGTAGAAGAACTAAAATTAATAAAACAAAACCCTGTGCACGTAAAACCCGCAATCGTTAGAGAAGAAACGATCTTGTGTGACGGCTACAAAACTAAAAGTGTAAGCAAAGCCAGGCGCCCCACTTGGTGGTTATTGTAAAACAGATGCTATATGGAAAAGCGTATGACCAACAGTAAGCATTTGTCGACTCCATTATATCGTATGGACAGTAGATACGTTGTCCTTGTGGTGATATAATTTCTTACTTTAGGTATAGGTTACCTGTCATTATGACAGTGACAATATGTACTTAGTCTGTGGTGCTGAGTGCAATAAACACTAGCATTTTATCTAGTCTGTTCGCTTAGCCAGACACTACTTATAATAAGTACTTAATTTGCATTTATGATACCATTGTTACATACCAATTTCCGTGAATACTTAATATAATTGCAAATATAGACCTATATTGTTTTTTTATTGGATGTTCTGTTATCGTTATTTCAGATTATAATAGTATTACTTAACTTCTTTATATTTTTTAGAATTAGGCTTGAATTCACGAATCTTCAAAAAGTGTATGGAATTGTATCGTAAAAATACTAAAGAAGTTAGGAGACTTTACCGAGCGTACTTGTACAAGTACTTATCTTAAGTACGATCTTGGCCATCATTAAAATCATTTAAATTAAATTGATTAAATTAACTTAATTAAATTGGCCATCACAAACTGAAATAGATCTAAATCATTTAAGTATAACTTGACTTTTTCTTTATTATTTTGATATTTTTAAGGAAGAACGTTAAAGAGATTTATTTGCGTAGTTCCTCAGCAAATATTACTTCACATACCCAAGCAATTATTATTAACTGTGGGCGTTCGTCGTCGGATGTTGGTTATGAATTTGTTCACCTTACAATCACGACGATATAACTAATTGAATGAGAATACTTATACCATATATTTACTGCATTTGTCATGGCAAATATATAATTTTCTTTGACGTTATTTCAACGCTACTCACTTCTTATATAAAATTAGTATTAAGATACACAGTTGCTAATAACATGACGATAGTTACAAAGCGTTCACTAACAAATGTTTCTGTTGCAACGCGTATGCTGGTCATGTGGGCCTCAATTTATATTTCATGTAATATCTAGCAATTTTATTATTAGATAGTGTTATAATATTAGATAGATAGTTATATGTAGTTTTTAGTTATAAAACCCATGAGAATAAAGACACCGAAAACGAAATGATTAGTTTTTTTTTAAGAATAAGAAAACGAACTTTTTTCTGTATTTAATACCCACTCGTATTTACACAAGAAGAGAATTATACTTATGAATATATTTTAGGATATATTTTTGATCATCTCTCGGAACGGGAATTATACTTTTTTTCTGGATGAAAGGCACCCTGACGTGCAGAATGTCATGATGATCGGTTAAGTAGTTAAGGCGTGAAAAGGTAACAGACAGATAGACAGTGACATTCATATTTATAATATTAATAATATGAATACATAATTCTAAGGATCGGTCCCTAAGTAATTTATTTTTATTTCTTTACAAACTACCCTATTTTTCGTCAACAAAGTACACTGACCCTACATATAAAAGAAAAGAAAAAAAAAAACAATCGTTTTCATCATAGAAGAAATAATTTTCATTTTATTGGCTCCTATGGCCGTTACGATTAGTGAAGTGAACCCCATTATGACAAAATATGAATTAGTGTCAATGAAGGGCAACGCATTCGTTTACCATATAATCCTATAACAATAATATACGCTATCATAGTATAATTTAGACTTCCGGGGCTATCGTTATCACCTTTGAAGTTATTCGACCTTTTACGGGAGCCATCCCCTTCGGCCGCGTACGAAACCCGAGTTTCGTAACCAATTGCGAAAGAAGAAAAAATCTACTTTTTACGATACTAGTTTCTAAGAAATAGGTTTTTTCCTTACACGATACTGGTTTCGGTATAGGAATTTGTAATTAAATAATGAATTTCGAAAAACGTACTTTATTTTCTTCATACGTAATTAAAATGGATTTTCATAATGGTATCACCTCTTTAGACGTTGATAACATTAAACCCTCTTAGGGTTATTGGCCGTACGGTACGTTTAGTTCGTGCCCTAAAGGTTTCAAACAATTATACACCATTCACGGAGTTGACGAATCTACGTCAAATTATTAATATATTGCTTACTTCCTGATAAAATAGTTGAAACTTACACAATTGTATTTAGATTAATACAATCTCAATTCAGAAACTGGCAACCAGAAAAAATAACGGTTGACTTTAAGTTGGCACCTATGAAAGCCATTCGAAGTCTTTTCTTCAGTTGTCATCAAGGGATGTTACTACCACCTTAACAGGTGTTTGTTTCGAAAAGCCAAGTCCTTAAAGATTACTACGAGGTTAAAAAGAAGACACGTGGCGAGATGTATTAGCCTTGCTCGATTGCCCAAAGAATATTTAAAACAGGTATCAGTTATGTCATGTCTAAAAGTCCGCCCGGGGACGATGTTAAAAAATTCAATAAATATTTCCAAAAGCAATGGATGAGAAGGACTGACTTTGTTAAAGTGTATTGTTGTTCTGGAGAAAAAATAAGAACAACAAATAATATAGAAGGTTGGCATAGTCGTTTAAATAGATTCGTCGGGCGAAAGAATACGACGCTAGCACAACTGCTATCCAGTAGTTAAATATCTGGACACGTTTCAATATCTGTTATAATGATACAAATTTAACTCAATAAAACATATTGGAATAGCGTAAACTTTTTTATTTTATTACTCACTTGTTGCAATAGCTATCCGTTTCAGATAATCCCTCGTACGAAACTAGTGTCGTACAAAATATACAAATTGTCGCTCGCAACTAGTTACGAAAGGATTACCGCGGTTTCGTAAGAGTTCAAAAAAGTCTTCCATTGCAACTAGTATCGTAGAAAGTAGATTTTTTCTTCAATCGCAATTGGTTACGAAACTCCGGTTTCGTACGCGGCCGTAGGGGAGCCATCGCCCACTTACTTAATTTGTCAGGTTATCTAAAGGTTTTTCAATGGGATTTTGATTGGGTATCTTCGTAAAATATTATAATTCCATGTCATTCTACACCTATACGTATCCGACCAGGAGGAAAATATCCCATCATCGAGCGGACAAAATCCATATTTAGGTATAGGTTAGTTCTTACAGTGAAGGAATTTTGGTGCGCTCAACTCATAGCTCCTTAGTTTTTTAATATTTCAGATGAATTGTAAATCTGGAATGAAGAACTAATTGGCTTCAATTAGGGCACTGAAATTCAGCGAGGTCAGAAAATATCTTTTTGGAGAAAAATGCCTAAATGTGAGCAAAATTGTCATTTTCCTGTGAGGAGATTTTCCAAAACTCAAACTTCCTACTGAAATAATACTTAAAATAAGAACACAAATAAAAGAGATTATATATAATAACAGTAATAATCAATACAGCTTTGCTAAAACCTAAAAATAAATTACAGCTAAAAACATGTGAAAAACACGAACAAATTAAATTATGAGCGTTGCTGCCTTATTTCCTTTACAAAGAACGCATTGAAGTGAGACCTCATTGCTACTCGAACTGCCGCCAATTAGCCAATCGTCGCGACGAAGAGGAAGACGACCGCAGACGTGCTCGGGTCAGACAACTTCTCACTTGTCTGGCATGTATTTACGTAAACAATATTTGGGTTTCTTAAAGATTTTTTTGATTAATATATCTAGTGTAAATATAATATAAAGCCTTAACCTTGCATTCAAATGCAGCGTTTTTGTATTATTAGTAAAAAAATCATGGAAGCACTCGTGCTAAACAGTCCTGATACCCCTCTTTTAAGAAGGGGATACATTGCTGCCTTGAGGTTCAGCAAGAAGGTGTACACCAAGGTGAGAAATCATCATATTTGCAGGATTGGTGAGCGGCTAACTAACTACCCCTCCGGGAGTAGGGCTTTTTGGTCGCTCGCCAAGGCTGCTGAGGGCAACTTCTGTCGATCCTCGCTTCCTCCACTGCGGAATCCTAATGATACTCTGGCTCATTTAGCGAAGGAAAAGGCCGACCTCTCGTGCCACATCTTCGCCTCCAACTCGACTTTGGACGACCAGAATGCCATTCCGCCGACAATTTCGCGATGTGAAAGCTCCATGCCGGAAGTACGCTTCACCCAACGTGAGGTTCGGCGGGCACTGGCTTCCCTTGACGTTCGCAAGTCGAGTGGGCCAGATGGTATTCCAGCAGTGGTTCTAAAGATTTGCGCACCTGAGTTGTCTCCCGTGCTTTCGCGGCTCTTCGAACTTTCTTATTTAAGCAAGCGCTTCCCGAAAGCTTGGAAAGTTACTCACGTACACCCTTTGCCCAAAAAGGGTGACCGCACGGATCCGGCCAATTATAGACCGATCGCTATTACTTCCCTCCTTTCCAAGGTGATGGAGCGCATTATTAATAGGCAGCTCCTGAGGTATCTGGAGGATCATCAGCTGATCAGCGACCGCCAATATGGATTTCGGCACGGCCGCTCGACTGGTGACCTCATTTGCTTTACTCACCGCTGGGCCGAAATTGTGGCAAACAGGGGGGAGGTTTTGGCGGTGGGTCTGGACATAGCTAAAGCGTTTAACCGGGTCTGGCATCGAGCTCTTCTCTCCAAGCTTCCATCTTACGGGTTGCCCGAGGGATTGTGCGATTGGGTCGCCGACTTTTTGACTGGTCGGAGTATCAGAGTCGTGGTTGACGGATGTTGCTCCGACAACATGACAGTTAACGCCGGTGTCCCGCAAGGCTCTGTGCTTTCCCCAACACTCTTTATTTTGCATATAAATGATCTGTTACAAGTCAACAGTATTCATTGCTATGTAGATGACAGCACTGGGGAAGCTTATTACAAAGGCCGCGCTAATATCCCTGATTTTCAGGAGAGCCGCGACAGACTTGTGTCTTCGATTGAGACATTATTATCCGAGGTCTCAAATTGGGGTTGCTCGAATCTTGTGCAATTCAACCCCTGTAAGACGCAAGTCTGTGCATTCACCGCAAAAAAGGCCCCATTTGTAGCGACACCTAAATTTCAGGGCACTCCGCTCGAAATATCCAAGAGCATTGGCATCCTTGGTGTCGAGTCGAGTTCAGGTGTCACTTGAAAGAAAAGGCTACTCTAGCTTCCAAAAAATGGGCGTGTTAAACAGAGCACAGAGGTATTTCACACCGGAGCAGCGCCTTGTTCTCTACAAGGCCCAGATTAGGCCCCATACGGAATACTGCTCTCATCTCTGGACTGGCGCGCCAAAATACCAGCTAGATCCATTTGACGCCTTGCAACGTCGAATTATTCGAATTGTTAACGATCCAATGCTCACACAAAAACGGTTAGAACCCCTTAGTTTAAGAAGGGAAGTAGCCTCTCTTTGTGTGTTCTACCGGCTGTACAATGGAGAGTGCTGTGATGAGTTGTTCCAACTAATGCCTACCCCAAGTTTTTACCACCGTACTGCGCGTCATAGATGTGGAGTTCATCCGCATTACTTGGATAAGGTGCCACTACGCACAGTCCGGTTGGATAGAAACTTTATCCCGCGGACGCGCGAACTTTGGAACAATCTCCCTCCTGAGGTGTTTCCACCTAGCTACAATACGGGCTACATCAAGCGAGGGGTAAACAAATACCTACAGGGTAGGCAGCGCACTAGCACTCCCCTTGGTGTTGTTTTCCTTAGGCGGCGGTAACCACCTACCATCAAGTGGGCCGCCAGCCTGTCTGCCCCACCTTTATAATATTGTTACGCGCAGGGTACGTTAAAATGCCGTTTAGGGGTATATGAACACGATTTATTATTACAGACCAAGATGACTTCCAATATTACAGAGCTTCTCCAATCAAACCGTAAAACTTGCCAAAAGTCGTCGCTAATTCACTCTACGTCTCAACTATGCACTGTCGCAAATGTCTTCGTAAAAGCTCCCAAGTGTTGTTAATGTATCGCTAGTTATCGCACAACTGTTCTCTCGAGCGATCGCACCCGTATTTATACTCGCGCAGAAAGTTGTGGAAATTACTGGAAACTTTAAAAGTCGTAAACAAGTTTATCAAAGCTTCTCGAAGGCTATTGCTGTCAAAGGAATCTGAACCTTATGTCGCAACCATAAGGAACAGTTTGCTTTGAAACGAATCAAAGAGGGGGCGTGGTCACCTATTCATTGTGCCGCCCCGAGCGCTACTAAGTGTGTGGAATTTTCCGCCGTCCAGATCTTACGCTATCGAGAATGTACCATACTCTGATCGTAACAATATAAAAAAAACCCTCCAAATTATCACTTGTCTGAATCCACTTAAAGAGGAAAGTAATGAAACTACAGTTCAACGTATTAGCGAAGGGAGGGACCTGAGGGATGAAAATTACGTATTATATAGCATAATCTCACGTGTTTAATAATCTCACTTTCCTGGTTATTTCTCATTATCCTGGCAATAAAATAACGTTAACAATTCGTTAACATCATAATATTTTCTAAAGGTTTGCAGTCGATGTATATAATATCTATTGTCAAGTATATATACTATATACGTCACTTATTATGCCTTTTTATACACGTTTAAAGAATTATTTACATTTTACCTGTGCTCAAAAAATTTTAAAAAGGCCATATTTTAAATATTTACCAAGTCAAATCCTTGAACTCTGGCCACTTTGCACACTAAATCTAGTAAAAAAAGTGTGAAACTAAAAATGTCCGTTTTATTCCTTCATAATAAGAACTAGCCTATACCTACCTAATGTTTTATTTGTTACTCTGTAACGGACAGGCAGAGGGTCCATTAGATAGGTGGTAGGTAGGTAGGTACCCATAAATGGTTCACCAGGTGTCCTTTAATCAAGGGCGGATCCAGCTTTGGCGCCAGGGGGGGGGTCACATAGTCGTGGTCAAGTCACAAGAAGTTATAATTTAATTTTGATAATAATATACTTCGCACAAAAATTAAAGAAGCAAAAAAAATATCCAAATTTTTAGGTTATTTTCAACAGGCTGTAACTTGAAGACATATTTCAGTAGAGTATATTTAAAAAAAGTAAATTGTTGCTCCAAGTGTCTAGTTTTTGGATCTGACCTTCAAAAATTTTTGTTCTAAAGTTTTCTTCGAGTATTCTTGAGAAAACAACCGACAAAAAAATTCGAAAATTTTGTTGGTTTTCTTTGTATCTACGGACTTGTAAAAATTTTTTTGGTCTTAACCATCATATGAACCGGATAACTTGTTCATTCAGCTTCAATTTGCTTTTTTTAAGATCTTGATACGATAATTTTTCCCTGAGATATCGGTCTTTGAATCGAAAAGAATCATTTTGTCTTTGACCATCAATATCTCAGCAACCTAAGATTGCATCGAAAATTCAAGGTGGGTTTTGAAAACTTGATTAAATTATCTACGAGAACTTTTATTGTTTTTTTTGAAAAAAGTTTTTTTCCATACTTGACATGAATTTTAAAAATCATAAAAAAGGGCTTTTGATAGCTTTTTGAAAAATCAAGCGCTGAATCAAAAATATGGAGAAAATCAAAAATGTTAAGTGTGCTTTTTACAGTTCAATATACCCAAAAAAGCCCCACAGAGTTTCAATTTAAACCACTCAGCCGTTTGTTTGTCCCACTCGATTGAATTTTTGAAAAAATTGAAGGAGCAAGATTGTCGCTCTAAAAAGTTCGTAATCTTTATCAAAATGAAAAAAAAAAAAACACTTTTTGTCTCAATTCCGCATCACTTCACTCACTTGGTGAATTTGAAAAATAAAATCAATCAATTTTTTTCAAAAATTCAATCGACTGGGACAAAAAAACGGCTGAGTGGATTAAATTGAAACTCTGTGGGGTTTTTTTGGGTATATTGAACTGTAAAAGGCACACTTAACATTTATGATTTTCTCCATATTTTTGATTCTGGGCTTAAAAGCGTTACAGAGTCAGAATCAGAGATTTATGATTCCCGGCGGATCATAATGCCATGATGTGTTTAGTTTGCAGATAAGATATTAACGTCATATTATTTGTAGTTTTATAATCTAGATAATAGTCGAAAAATATTTTAAAATATTAGGATACTTTTCTCATTAGAACAGTTTTTAAGCAAACCTTTTTTTTATAACTAGCGGTCGACAGTCGACCAGCGACTGATCAAGAGTTCTGACCGCCCTAGGCTAATTAATTATGAGGACGCGCCCCCGACATTTAACCTTGGGGTGGCAAACCCTAAGGTTAAATGTACTAATATTATTGCAATAACTGGATATTGAAGTTATTAAAAACAGTTTATTTAACTTTTGTTACTCATAAGGTGTCGTGGCTGAGTGGGCTGTTACGTGTAGTGTTAAGCCGGCGTGCGTTAGGGTCTTAGATTCGAATTTTCGCTAGGGTTTAATTATATATTTATTTAAGTGAAAAATGTTAAGATACATAAGTGTCGAGACAAAATATAAAACAAATCCCAATAACATAAAAAACGGAGCGTTGAGTAAAATTTTTATTTTTATTTTTTAAAAACGTTCGAGTCAATAAATAGCTAAATAAACATTTCTTCATTTTGAAATAATATTTAATTACATATTCATAATAACTCATTTTCTAAGGCTAACTAATATATTTTATAGTTACTACGATATGATTTCATGCTCGCCAGTGAACGCACAATTATCTTTACTATATATTTTTTAATCTCTAATAATTAATTCGTTAGGAAGTTACAAAATATTTATTTAAAACTATTAAATATTTTTTTGGCAATGGGCTATCAAATCATTTTGTTGGCGTAAATAAAATTTAGTTGTCAGAAGAGATTTTTTTTCTCAGTGTAGGGTAGATGCAATGATGCTAGATTAATAGCGCATGCGAAGACACGATTTCAGCGCGCCCAGTGCCGGTTTTAGCACTACCAGCGCCCTGGGCGAGATTTCTGTGGCGCCCCCTAACTGCAATTCAAACCCATACGAAAAAAGGGCAAAGAACATAATGAAATAACGATTTATTAAAGAAATAACCATTTCTTAGAAAACTAATAAAATTTTACCTTTCTAGCCTTTCTATCGGCGAACTCTTTTGTTAGGTTATCAAAGTCGATTTTTTCAGCAATTTCATTTTCGATCGACACAGTTGCCAAAGAGGGTAGCGGGGTTAAGAAGGGTCTGGCGGCCCCCACTGGTTTTGATACCTTCGTCCCAAAAATCATGGAGGGCCAAAAAAAATTTTTTTTGAGATTTTGCCCAACCCCATGGACCCCTACGAAAACCACGTAAACGAGAAAAGTGTGTTTTTTTTTGATAATATATTTTTTAGACCATTTAAATTAATTTTTTAGCTGTTTCAATGCAAGTAAAAATTTGTTTAGGTTGTGTAGATAGTCCCTGAATTGTTTCAGATTTTTCTGTAAAGTTAAACCACCCTTGGTTTAACTTTAAATGCAAAAAACTCGTAAAAAAAAATCGCGATTTTTTAGAAATAAGTCCATGGTATTTAGGTGTAGACTTGATCAAAAATTACGGGATAAACGTGGTTGAAAGATACAATCTTACTCTACAAGTAGACTCTCTTCGGTTGCGTCTAGTCACCGATAACTTAATTTGAGTAAAACTCGAGTTTTAATGTTATGCGATTTTTGCCTTTCAAATGAATCAGAGTTCAATTAAACTAAAAAAGCATCAAAAATGGTGTCAATATTTGGGTCGCTGATCATGAATTCGATGTCAAAAATATGTTTTGACAATTGCATAACCTTAAAACTCGAGTTTTAATCAAGTTATCGGTGACTAGACGATGTAGGGATAGATAATGTGTTTCTCTATGGTCGGGGATTCCCGGCTTGAACACTGCGTTCAATTCTAATTTTGCCAACATAACGGCTTTTTCGCTTAACTTCTCGAAAAAATAGGTAACTGCGTTTGAAGAAACTATCTAGTCAGTTAGCAGTGGAAAAAAAATCTGTGAAAAATAGTCGTTGTGACCGCGGCGCCGGCGCCCCTGTATATCCGGCGCCCTGGGCGGTCGCCCAACCGCGCCCTACCCTCGCCGCTCGTGAGGCGCCCCTCCGATTCTCGCGCCCTAGGCTGCAGCCTAATTAGCCTAAGGGTTAATCAGGCCCTGCAGTCGACGCAGAAGCGAGATATTAGTAAAATTATATGCGACAAATTATAAATATATTGATTTTCCAAAAATTCATATCATTTATTAGATAATAGTCGAAAAAACATACGATTTCTGTAAATTTTCATTCAAGAAAAGTATAATCAAGTGTCACTTTTAGTAATTTTTCGTGATATTAAACGTGTTATTTTAGGATCAAATTTGAGATATTTCTGTTTTTTCTTGGACCTAGTATGTAGTCATTAATGTTCTAAAAGATTGTGTTATATTTTTTTTAATAACTTGTATATTTATCTGCGTAGGCCGTCGACCGCTAGTTGACGTTAACATCTTATCTGCAAACTAAAACATCTGAAACTACTGAAATCATAAATTTTGACTCCAGCGTGATTCTAATTGATGAATGCTCTTAATTGTTCAAAAAGCTATCAAAAGCCCTTTTTATGATTATTAAAATTCATGTAAAGTATGGAAAAAAAATTTTTTTTTCAAAAAAAAACTGAAAAATTCTTGTAGAGAATTTATTCAAGTTTTCAAAACCCACCTTGAATTTTCTGTGCAACCTTACCTTAGGTTGCTGAGATATTGATGGTCAAAGACGAAATGATCCTTTTCCATTTAAAGACCGATATCTCAGCGAAAAATGGTCGTATCAAGATCTTAAAAAAAGCAAATTGAACAAGTTATCTGGTCCATATGATGGTTAAGACAAAAAAAAATCCAAGTCCGTAGATACCAAAGAAAACCAACAAAATTTTTGAATTTTTTTTGTCGGTCGTTTTCTCAAGATAAAGAAAAATTCAGAAAAAACATTTTGAAGGTCAGATCCAAAAACTAGACACTTGAAGCAGCAATTTGCTTTTTTAAAAAATATACTCTACGACAATTTCTCTTCAGTTATAGCCTGTTGTAAATAACCTAAAAATTTGGATATTTTTTGCTCCTTTAATTTTTGTGCGAAGTATAGATACAAGTAAAAAGTAGGCATTTTATTAATAAACTAGCTGTTGCCAGCTAGTTTATTATCTAGTAACAATGTATAATCGGTTGCTAGTTGTTTCACAGTTTCGATGTCTTGATTACTGTATTCGCTTTTTAGCATGAAAGCGCTTAGCTAATACAAATAAGTAAAATTACGCGGTAAAATTCAAATTTTCGATGTGTTCGTTCCCGAATAATGCATTCTTAAATAAAATCTATATTGTGACAAAAAAATATATAAAAACATTATGTTTAATAATTTTAATTAGTGGTCCACCTAGGTCCTGGAGCCAGCCCAGGGGGGGGTCATGACCCCCATGACCCCCCCCCCTGGATCCGCCCTTGCCTTTAATATAAGGGCCCTTTTATTACTTACTTTATTTTACTTCTCTTAACAAAATTCTGTTTTTGTCCACAAAAACATGCAATAATTTGTCCCTTTGTAGGAAAAAAATATAAACAGCTAAGTACTTTTATTTTATAATAAATGTATATTGTTATATACATACCTGGACTAGATATATAATATTTACCAATATTAGTAAAGGTAAATATGCAAAATAATAGCTACTCGTTGTGAAACGTATCCGAATATCCGTACTTACATTATAATATCATTGTATGCAATCGATGATAAAAACGATAATTAATTGAAGTACGTAACATTTCCGCGAGACTATAAAGAGCAATTATTGGCGGTCGTGACTATAGTTCCATTAAACGGTTTACGATCTTATGAAACACGTGAGAAATGTAATAACATATTAATGTATTGAATGCCTATTCCTAGCAACTTTTTCCTTTCAACGGATGCAGTCAATGACATACTTAGTACCTACTTATAACTGCAATATATTACTGCAAAAGATCAAACATTTTTTATTTCCTAATTTGACATTGGTTTTCTCTTTTCTAGCATCTAGTCGTGTAGCGAAGATGAGGCCTATGATTGAGCGAGCTCGCCCAGATGCCTATTCACTCGAACTTAGTAAAGATTCGGGTTATATGAGCTCGAAAACAAAAACGCCTGCATGGAGTTCCAAACCTTGGCAGTGCGCATTATAAGGGATTTTTTAAAGCGCTTGGTTCGACAAAGAGGGA
Source organism: Synanthedon andrenaeformis (assembly GCA_936446665.2). Taxonomy (NCBI): domain Eukaryota; kingdom Metazoa; phylum Arthropoda; class Insecta; order Lepidoptera; family Sesiidae; genus Synanthedon; species Synanthedon andrenaeformis. Next base: position 10,821,360 of record OW387777.2, on the reverse strand, counting down.
TTTCGACAAGATGAGTATATGGTAACCAGCCGTACGTCTGAATGTCTGATGGAAGAAAGGGGAAGGCAGTATAACCTCATGCAGCTCCTGAGCACACTCGCCAAAGCTACACCAGCAGAATGCACTCCAAATGATATCGCAACTACTGCAATTTTGTAATGCATCAGAGATGTTTACTAATAGGTATTAATTCATTCCTAATAGTTTAAAATTCTCAATTTTTCTATAAAATATTGAAGCGCTAACTAAACAAAGGTAGCTAGCTGATAACATCTGTTCAGTATCCCAGACGCGATGACTACAAATTTTTTACAAAACACTTAACAAGTTCTCGAAATCGTCATTAGTGCAATCCCAAGTGACTAGTGCCTTGTCACATCGTACGAACGATACCATCTGCTGCGAGGTGGCAGCCTCCTATCGCGGTTGGTATCTTCGCTCCATTGTGCATGGGAGTCGGCCGCGTTGATCCTTACCTGCCATCCATCAAACGATAAACCCACAAGGCGAGACCGCCGCGGGCCGCCGCTAACAAACATTGAAAGGAAAACTCTAAAGCTAAACCATAAGGAGCGATCGCATAAAGGCACCTTGTACGAGCGATGAAGTCAGTAATACTTATTTGGGAGTATTTGTTGTCTCAACCACTCCTATGCTATAATGCGACTTCTTCTGTGTCTAAGCTATTACTATAATGCGAATAACCGAAGACAGAATGCGACGCAAGGCATTCGCGGAACTTATTGAATAGTAAAACATACGTAAGCAATTTTAATATTTTAGAAAAACCTTTATAAATGGTAGCTTATGACAACCTAATAATGTACTTAGATGTTTTTGTTTTAAAACATTTACTCTTTTACTCGGTAATTTTAAGAATTCATCCCGAAAAAATGTTAGCAATTCTGCAACATTTTAAAATTTAATTGTAATATTAAATTAATTTTAGTTTTTCGTTTGCATTCAAACATTCAAGAATTTTTTTAATGTATTGCTGTGCCCGCAACTTCGTAGTGCGTTTTTTGAAAATCCTACAGGAACCTAAAAATATTTCTGGATAAAAAGTATCCTACATATTAATTCAGGTAATAACCTATCCGTGAACCAAATTTCATCAAAATCCTTTCAGGCGTTTTTGCGTAATTGAGTAACAAACATCCAAACATACAAACTTTCATATTTATTTTATTATAAGGATATAAAAAGCAATATATTTATTCCCTTAGTTCTCTTATATAATATAATAATATAGTAACGGGTAGTATGTACCTACCTATTATTTCCTTATTAAAATTCCATAGTATATTAAAAGTTTTACTTATTTTAATGTAAGCCCACGTTTTGTAATCATTAATATGGGTCACCGTTGGCCTTTGGAGGTCCATAATTTATTACTTAATTGCCACATCGTTGCAGAAGAAACATTAATTCAATATTTGCATTGAATTTATCATCACGCTAGCACCCACTTTTTCATCGCGAAATTCCAATTAACGCAATGAAATTCGCTTAATTATAAAAGTAATTAGTTTCTTTAAGTTGGTTGAACGAATCGTATAATTTATATAGGACCACACCCACCGTCTTAACTGTTGAAAAAGCTTACGCATTGAACGGGCTTTTCGATTATCACAACTTTTAATGATACGGTTTCAGCACATTACGTAAATTCTTCTTTTCGATACATAAATATCTAAATGACAACTCATTGTTTTGAATTGTTGGTTTTTTCCAAAATCATTAACTGTTGCCAGACAACGTATTTTTTATTTATTATTGTAGAATCATCTGTTCGTGTATTGAACAATCATGAAATCGATTTTAATGAAAAGAATACAGGTAAATTTATACTTAAAATCGGTGGCTTTGATAGGACAAAAGATAAAAAATTAGAGGATAGAGAAATGAACTCTAGCATCTTTAACTCACTCGTTGATAATCTTTAACCTAACAAGATATATTGTACTTACTGCTCTTATTTCACGGTTGTCTTCTGTAAGGGATCTAGTTTTGTTGTACTGTAATTTACTGTTTATGAATTCGAAATACAATCCCTACTATTAGTGTGGAATACAAACTTTTTAAACAACTAGTCCAGAACTTTTAAATCTAGTTTTTTTAAAAGATTAGGTATACGAGTTGTCGTTAAAACCGTTTATTTTTGTAATCAAACATTGTTATTTCTTCCAATTGCTAACATTTAATCGGTACTTTTTTGCCAAAGTAACATTAAATTTCAATGTTTTCAATAGGTCGCCGTATAAAGGCACCGAACAAAGTGGAGCTATAAAAACATTATTATTTTAAAGTGTGTTGTTCAGTGTAGAGACTGCTCACATTCCGAAACGGGCTTGGGTTTTACGAGCGATGCATGGTCGATCACGACAGCGTACTTCGCTTCGTACAGAGTAGGTATACATTGCAATTCTTTTTATTAATTATTTATGAACTTTTATGACTTATGAAAATTGAGAAAACTCAAAAATATTACAATTTAATTACGCCGTTGTAAATCCAAACATAATTAGAAATGATCGCTTCCAGCACCAGATCAGCATCAATATGTGGGCTGGTTTCATTGGAGGACAGCTGGTAATTTTTGAAATGCCACCAAGATTGAACTATTTAGAATTTTTACAAAATAATTTTAGTGATATCTTGCGCGAAGCTGAAATTCCAGAAGATTTGATTGAAAAGATGGTGCTCCACCACACTACGACGGCAATAAAAAATAAACTATTACTTCTTATTAGACATACTTAGATCTCATTGTTTGCTTTATACAATGACATCATTTAGAAACTAATTGAGATAATTAATAAGCTTTTTCCACCAGAAGTTTACGTAATTGTTCTTTGAACGCCGGCAGATTCCTGATGTTCTTTATATTTTTGTGAATCTTATTATACTAAGTGGGGTATCATACAAAATACACTTAAATTTTTAATTCTAGTTTTAGCAGGGACCATACAATGTTTCTTATTATAACTTGGACCGTTAAAGTTGTGTTTTTAGATATTAAATGAGTAAAAGACGCAAAGAGAATGTGCAAAAATAATTTTTATTACACTGTGTTTAGTGAAATGTAGTGAAATGCGATATGTATTGATAGCTGGAAGAATGCGACGGCAACAAAGTGGTCGCTCCCGCGGCACTATGTCTTCGCGTTTATTGCTCAAAGTCATATTCTAAGAAGTCGGCCGATGTCTTACAGATTATGCAAGTTCAAGGCACCGCACCAACAACCGAGGGTTACGTAACAGGGAAGGGAATAAAGACTTATCTACACATTAAAAATTGCACACATATTAGTACTAGCTTGGTGCCCAGCGATTTTGTCCGCGTTGAAAAATAAAAAATAACAATATAACGTTTGACCTCTTGTTGCTATAACACTTTTGCCAGGCGTATGTTTTTTATTTTATATTAGGTGATCCCTTAGGAATAGTACTTTTTTTTAGGATGAAAGGTACCCTATGTCATTTCTTGTATCTCTGACAACGTGTATGCAAAATTTCATGATTATCGGTTTAGTAGTTAAGGAGTGAAAAGGTAACAGACAGACAGTTTTACTTTCACATTTACAATATTAGTATGGATTCTCAACATCATTTAAAGGTTATTATGATGAGAAATAAATGTTTCTCTCTGTTTAAAGTAAATTATATAGATGAAAAAAAAGTAATTAAACAAACAAAATAGTTAGTTCATTGAACAGACTGTTTAGTTAAATTATTTATGTAATTGGAATAATTAACTTACAAATAGAAAAATAATTTTCAAAAATAACTAGCCAAACAGACAGATTTAATAAGCATTAAATACATTACCTACCTACTATTTATATATTTATTCATATTATAAAATAAAGTAAGTTTTATTTTCTGTCCCTTTCTTCGTTAACTACTTACCTAACTAAATTCGATACGGTTTTCATTAATAGAAAGATTAATAACGAATTAACGATAAACGAGGAGGAATAATTGCAGAAAATAATTGCATTCGTGCGAAGCCGGGGACGGGTTGCTAGTGATAAATAAAAGTTAATTCTTAGTTTCTTAAAGGGAGTGTGTCTCGAATAAACTTCTTAATAAAAACTGACATTTTAATTTAGTATGACATTGTTAATATAATCGCAAAGCGACGCTTAAGCTTTCTACCAAACAAGTATCTCTTTATAAATAAAGTTAATTATACTAAAACAACGCGGTTGACTTTTGACTTTACAAGTCAGTAATATAATAAACCAGATTGTGAAGACCTCTTCTTTTGTAACAGTAATATTAATATAAGAGATCAATTTACAGTAGATGATAAAGTTAGGGGGTGGATTGAGTCTATTCAATCGCCCAGATGGCGCAATAATTCGATTGTAGTTAACCGACACCCTTCTCTTTGTGAAATTATTAAAGACGTGTTCAACTTGTATCATCATAGACGAGTCAATTACTCGTGAAATAATAATCTAATGTGTTATTTATATTAAAATAAATACACCAATTTATATTTCTTAAATCTCGTAAGTAATATTAGCCATTTTAAGAACCAATAGCATTCTGTGCACAATAGCAAGGAGTCTCGACTGCATTATACGCGAACCGCTCCTGCTGGCTTTCTTCGTCTGTGAAATTCAAAGTAAGCGGTTTCCATAAGGCTCATATTGTTACTATTATTATATATTATGTACATTAGGATATTAGAATTTATTTTTTATTTTACTTAAAAAATTTGGGCTTTTTGAATTGCCTTAATAATAAATAAATAAATAAATAAATAAATAAATAAATAAATAAATAATAAATAATTCCTATCCCTTCCTATAAAGATATTATGGTCGGCAGATCAAATGCAGCACCTGTGGCCTTGCTTGTTTTTTTTCTAGGTCCTTACAGTTTTCTGGTTTGACCGTGAACCGAACAAACTGCATTATACAAAGTTTTGTGATATATTAATTTTATAATAGAGGATTGAAATTACATATTATTTTGGTGTATAAATGAAATTCGCATTCGCCCCATACCGAATGACATTGTGTGTAAGTGTTATTGCTCGCGATTAGTGATTGATATAGTTCACACCGAATCACCCTTAGTCATTGCTACAAACTTTGTATTGTCATTTTGTGTGTTAGGTAAGAGTATAATGACAAGCTATAATTAAAATCTCTTCTCTTTATAATATTAGTATAGACATGCAGCAGTGAGCACTGCGGGTTTTTAATATATATCCTTTCTTCTACTAATTAATAGATAGGATACTATGAATTTGTATGGAATGCTAACTAAGCCAAGCGGCGACCATAAAAAAGGGTAGTGATCCAGAATAAGTACAAAAATAGACTTCATAAACTTTTTGGATATTAGACAAATAAGGAACCAACGATCTGGCGACCTGTAACTTATATTTATTCTGGATCACCACCCTTTTTTACGGCAGCCGCTTGGACTAAACCAACTCAATACTTTGTAAATTGGATGGGGTTAATCAAATGTACAATGATCAAATGAAAACTTCAAATATCAGTCAATCAGACCTTGTCATATCGGACAGTGTCATTATCATGACTATATGTAGTTTGTGGTAGGCATGTAGATACTTAGACTAAACATTTTCTCTTTGATTTAATCAGGAGGACGAAACGTCCCGTTCGCAATACCTCTATAATATTAGAAAAAAAGATTTTCTATCGACACACCAATAATATTTATTGATGCACTAGCGATTAGCTTCAGGCTTCGCACGAGTGCAAGTTTTTTTCTTCAAATTATACATAAAAACGTTCCTCGTTTAATGTTCTTCGTTCATTAATGAAAACCGCATTAAATTCAGGTGCGTACTTAGTTCAAAAGATCTAAGCGTACATACAGAGTATATACTATGTATACTATGTATATACTATGTATATAAAATATAGTATGTGCCTCTGTATACTATACTATGTAAAGATTCTACAATTTACTGACTGGCGAATTCTACTTGCAAAAAGGCTGATGTCTAGATAAGTTGTTCAATCAGATCAAGGCAAGACAAATGTATCCTCATTTTACCACTCATCATTTGATGTCTGGCAGCACATTTGCCTCAATCCTGGTGTTAAGAACTTAAGTTTATAAGAATTATTCAATTTAGTGACTATTGATCATTAAAAAAACATACTTAATCGATGAGTTTGAATGCATTATTATTTTTGCTGTTACCCATAATATCTACAGCTCAATAAAAGCGTCATAAATATTTAATAGACATTTTCCCACAATGGGGTGGCCATTCACACCCGTTAACCCTCAAGAGCGCCGTAAAACCGGGACGATCGGAATCATATAAATTCTATTCGTACCCTCTGAGAGCTTACTAAGCGAAATTATTTGCTTGTCTCACTTACTGCTAACTTTCAATCCAATTACATGTTACATGCCATCACACATAAAAACAGGAGAGGAATTTGTTGCGAAATTTATTGTGACTTTTTAAAAAAATATTATTTAAATATTTCCGCTTTTCTTTTACAGTAGAACTAAAGAAAGAAAAAAAAATGTTTATTTGATACATTGTACATTGTAAAGTATTGGTGTTTTTTAATTTATAAAAAGTGTATTAAAATGGTCTTATTAAACTCGACAAAGACGATCAGACAGCCTGATCGTTCAATTTTGATGGTAAGTGAAAACCGTCACTCAATTACCATCAAAATTGAATTACCGTTAAACACAAGCAAAGCCGTAAGACTTTGCAAGTGCCTTGCCGAACTTTTCAGGATAAGGGATAAAGAAATGGAAATGGTACCTTACTCATCACAACATCGTACGCTTTTTGTAAGAGGTTGGTTTCTATTGCATGAGGGGCTGGCCAGTTTATATGACAGTGTACCCTGTCGCTACTAAAAAAACTAAAGGAATAATTTCCTAATACTAATAACAGAAATAAATTCTTATTTTTTTTTAGCCTGTTCGATATATACTCGTATATATCGTGTGTTTTATTTCTCACAGTGCACAGAATCGACTCACGGGTCAACCAATTATTGGTTAACAAAAGTGTTTACAGTAATTTTATGTTTGTTTGAGTAAACCGTGCTATCATTGATAAGCAAAATGAAGTAATGAATATAGTTTTTAAAATTTTAATTGTATAATTTCTGTCGTAAGTAGGTACTCACTGCGTATTGTAACCTATTGTTTGAGCTGTTTTTTCTTTCTAAAGTTCCGCCTCTCACCGCTAATTGAACGCCCACATGCTTCACAATAAACTCACTCGGGTCATATCTGACCAGTAAATCGATTTGCATGTTGGAAACATAACTAGACACCGTTTCGGTCAATCTTAATCGATGCTAAACGACGCACACCCACGCTGTAATACCTTTATATGTTATGTAATTATGTCTACAACATTTTGTACAAGATCACTTAGAAGGATAATTAATGTTATGCATACATACTTATTCTTCATATTTCTTTATATATATTGTTATGTATTTACATAACTTAATTTTTGGGAAGGTAATTACTGCCTGCTATAAATACAAGGAATACCGTAAGTATTTTTTTTTTTTTTTTTTTTTTTTTTTTTTTTTTTTTTTTATTATTATTTTCAAATCCCTCCGACACAGGGTCGTAGCCTATATTTACTTAAAATCCTTTCATTCCAGTTCTCACTTACATTCTGCTCGCACTTTCTTTCTACATACTTTTTCTTTCTTTTATTCCTCATCTTTCATTCTATTACGGTACCGTAAGTATTGTAAATGTAACATTTATTAAAGTAAGTACATATAAGATGTAAGAAGGGATACGGGAATCTGCCATCAGATGGCCTGCCCAGCTTATAACTGCGGAGTGTATAATACTAAACTTCGAAACTAGTGAGATTATTTGAGGAGACTGCAAAAAATTGCTTCAACTAGTACGCAGATCCAACATTGTTAAATGTTCTTTTAAAACGATTAACGATTTAAAAAATAGAGCAAAAGGTTAATGCATTCGCAGAATTTACAACCGACTAGCTTTTATTCGACTAGAATAGTCAGGTAAGAAGTATCTTTAGTCAAAGCTAAAGTAAAAGTATGCCATTTTAAACTTTAGGTCATATAATCAGCGCACAAAAGCGTTAAGAGGTAGTTTAAGAGGTAATCATACATTTTTATAGATCTAAGCAATAATGTGAAATTAAATATTGGTTCTCTAATTATAATAATTAGAATTAATTAACGATTGAATTGACGATAAAATAAAATAAAAAATAAAATAAAAATAAAATACTAAGTACAAAAATATTTTCGTATATAATTAATAATGATGAATTAGATATTAGTTTATAAATACTTATTAAATAAATATCAATGAAATTTATCTTACATTCATAATTTATGTTGAGTGCTTACTATGTTTTTTTTTTCATATATTTAGTGTTTAATTTTTTTTATGTACAGCGATGTAACATAATAGGTAACCTACATTTATTTATGAAAATTTATAAAAAATAAACATTCAATATATAAAATAGATTAATAATATTTTAATAAAAAAATAATTCAATTTAGAACATTATTGGTCGAGTGAATTCCGCTTGTTGGACTAAGTTCTTTTCAATTTTCCTCGTATCGAATTTGGCTGTATCATCAATCGAGTTCCCACATTTTCCGGGCGCACTTACACAATATCAATCAGGTTTTATTGGTGTTGGCGGGGTGTGGGGAGTGAGTCGGGGCACATGGTAGTGCACGGTGCGAGGGCAGGGTGGTACTATTTGTATCAATAACCTGTCAATGGTCTCGCGCCCCTCAGGGACCTCTGCCCGCAAATCCGTTGCTTGCGCCTTGCGCCTCTCCTCTCTGTGACCGCACGGATTTGATTAGAAACCTATACCGATTGGCGTGTGAATATTTCTAACCATATCGTTTTTATGTAAGCGGTAAAGCTTCATAAGAAATTAAATATGTGTATATATTGTCATTTATTAAATAGTGGCAGGGCACACTGCGTTTCGCAGTCATTTTGGCAGTCCGCCTGGCGGCAGTAACCAAAATCAAAAATCAAAATATTTATTTATCAATTAGGTTTCTCACGAAACTCTTATGATCGTTATTATAAATTTAAATTTACTAAATTTACTAGGGTTTCGGAAAAAAGCCAAGATGACGATCCTGAGAAGAAACCCCGAAAGAAACTCAGGATACTATTCTTTTTGTCATCTTTAAAATATAAAAATTACAATTAAGTACACTTAATACAAACATAAAGTTCATATACAATACTAAGCAAAACATAGTATGAGCTCCGGATCCAAGCTCTAAATCCAGGCTTCATTGTCACTTAAATAATCAGTGATTCATTATTCGAGAGGAGTTTGGCTTTAATGACACCTTTAAATTTATTTATAGATAAGGCTCTTATCATCTCAGGTAGTTTATTATAAAACCGTAGGTATACATTGACCCATAAAGAAAGAATAATTAAATCTAAATTATTTTTGAACCTAGTATTTATATTGTGTACATCACATTTTTTATTAAACTGACTAATATTTTTATGCGCGTAAATTAAATTTTCATAAATATACTGACATGTAACAGTTAAAATCTTTATTTCTTTGAACTTTTCTCTGAGAGAACACTGCGGATCTAGTTGATAGATGGCTCTAATGGCCCTTTTTTGTAAAATAAAAATAGTATTTATGTCCGCAGCGCTACCCCAAAGAAGAATCCCATAACACATTATACTGTGGAAGTAACTAAAATAGACAATCCTAGCTGTATCGACATCTGTTAGACGTCGAATCTGTTTAACTGCATAAGCTGCAGAGCTAAGCCTTTTACTTAATTTCTCAATATGAGGACCCCATTGTAATTTCGAATCTACGGTAATACCTAAAAATACTGTTGATTCCACAGGCTCCAATTTTTCACTACCCAAAATCACATTCGTTCCAATATTTTTAACGTTCGGGGTACTGAATTTAACAAGTTTAGTTTTTGTGGCATTTAAAAGGAGATTATTAACACTAAACCAATGCACTACGTTAGAAAGTGCATAATTTATCTTATTAAAGCACCCAAGTTGCCTTTTAATCTTAAATATTAATGAAGTGTCATCAGCAAACAAGACAATACTGTGCTTATTCACAGAATGAGGTAAATCATTAATATAAACTAGGAACAAAAACGGACCGAGAATCGAGCCTTGAGGGACGCCCATTTTAACTAAAGAACCCAGAGATTTCCTACCATTAACATCTACCTTCTGAATTCTATGGCTCAGATAAGAAGTCAGAAGATCGAGAGCCTTATTCTTAATTCCATAGTGGCACAATTTCCTTATTAAAGTGTCATGCTGGACACAGTCAAAGGCTTTGGACAAATCGCAAAAATTACCAAGAGCATCCTGCGAGTTCTCCCATGCCTCAAATATATTTGAGGCATGGGAACCATGGTAACCATCGAAGATCACCGTGAAATAAAGCATGTGTGGAAAATCTGTGAAAAGTAGACCAAACTACCGAAAAGGAAAGTGCTAATATTATTGAATATGTATATAAATTAATGTAATATTTATTGAATATTACATACATTAAAATATAAAATAATTAAAGAGAAATACTTTATTGTCGGCAGCGCAACTGCACTATAGCATTTTTCCAGTGTTGAAGGCTCAAACTACATACCTGCAGCTACAACCTCCCGCCAGACAATATCTCAGGTTGTAGTACGTAATTAGGATGCATCAAGTCGAAACCCTATCCAGTTTGTCTGGCCTTACTAGAGGATTTATGTAATACCTATACATAATGGGTCATGATAATTTAAATCTTGGGTTAACGATCAATTATTCAATTCTTTAAAATTTTCCAAATTACCATAATTCCCTTTGCAAGCTTCCATTTATAAAGTTCCCCCGTAACTGTACATTATCTGCTATCAGCGGCGGTCGACAAAAGTAAAATTGGGGACACCTTATTTCCCTGGCTGGCTTGCAAAACACGTTCACGCTTCCCACCTATCCCCACATCTCAACACTTATAGATACTATCAGTTGTGATTAGAGAGTCCCTACGCTTCGGTAAATCGCTTTCCATTGCTTGGCGTTTGGGGCCTACGACTGTAATAGGCGGTTGAAATGCAGCAATGAATTGTCGGTATATCAATATTTTTGTGATTACAATGTTGCACAAGGTACGGATGGCGGCGATTCAGGTGGGCGGCGTCTTCACGCCACTGCCGCCGATAACACGCTAATGCCCTCAACTTTGCACCGCAACGGGTGCCAGGGAGACAAGCAAGGGTGGGGGTAGCCAGGGAGATCGCAGGCAATTCGTGGAGGAAAAACGAGAAAAGTCAGATCTTTCGCGTTATTGAACGCAAATAACTTTATCAAGTTGCTATGTAATGCTCAAGGTAGGGTACAAGTTGATACCTTCAACCTTATTTTATATTTATGTGATAAGCCATAAGTATAGGTAGTTGTACCTAACTAAATTTGACTAGCCAATAATCTTTTCTGATATGAGATCTTAGACGAAATCCAAACTTTACAATACTTTACACATGAAGTAAGATTGGTCAAATCTACTTCAATTTAAACAAGTTTTTTCACATAAAGACAATAAATTGAATTTTTATGATAGATAGCTAGCTATATTTCAAAGAGAATTTTTAAACATTTTAATCAACGACAATTGTCTGCTTTTGTACACAAATGTAGTTGCTTTGTCCAAATAAACAATTAAATATCGGAAGAAATCAATTAGAGAATATATATATATATGTGCCTTTAGCAGTTGCTAGAAGCAATTATAAAAGGTATGTCGTGTTACGAGCCCCAAAACGACGTGAAGCAATATGTGGCAATAAATAAAAACGTTCAATTCCATTAGCGAACCATTCTGATAATGTGCCCACCTTAGCGGTGAGGGCTCGTGGCCTACTCTTTATGCATTGTTTCAGCGTAACGCGTGCGTAAACGTTAATTTTTCATAACACACGTTCTACGCGTTCTGCGTAAACGGTGGGCCGCCGATTTGTTCCGGTAGCGACTACGCCAGTAAGAGTACTTATATTTGCGGCAATAAACGTGAATTTATTACCCTGTTACGTTTGCAGTTTTACTGAAATGTGGAGATGTGTGTGCTTGAAACGACGACATTAGCGCCGGCTGCCTCCTTCTCTCCTCGGCTCCTCCCTGCCAAAGTTAAACAATAAACTTTAAAATTTTTGCTCCACTCTTGATACTTACCTAATTTTCTATTCTTTTTTATTCTTTTAAATAATCAATTCATGTAATATTCAATTTGTCAGCGAAAATTATTTACTCCAAATATTCAATAACTTGCTTTTTTATGATGATCAAGTTACTCAGTAAAATGTAGCTATCAGAAGAATGTATACTTAAAGAATATCTATAACCTTTATGTACCAAAATACAAATATCTTACCCAAATTTTATCAAAATACTTAAATTATTTTAACTTTAAATTTATCTACCTTAAATAATGTAAAAAAAGTTAACAAATAAAATTTATATATTTATAAACAAGTAAAAAAAAATCAAAAACCAATTTTTTTGGTGTGTTACATATTAATTTAATGACATTTTTCTGTAATAATAACACTCTTTACTTAGGATTACTTAGTCCTTGTATTGATCGTTTTAATCAAAAATTCTGTTTTGCGGGAACACAATATGTGTAAGTAATGGACTTTCATTAGGCACCATAGTTTTATGATATTCAAAGTTTTATTAAACATCAGTAAAAATATCTTTAGAATCGTTACAGTTGTTTATAAAAATACCATAAACGAACGAATCTAACACGTTTTAAAGTTTAACATTAAAAATGGATAGGACGTGAAAACACCTCCTTGGAATGAAAGGAATGAAAATTTCGAATACATATGTGTACTTAAATACACATATATAAGTGGTTACATAATATATAACATAAGTCCTCTGGTAAGTCGGCAGCTCGACCGAGAATGTTCACGAACAGAAGAATCAAGGCGTAAATATTCGGAGCACGTTCGACGACTCGCGAGATCTGCAGTTAAAAGGGGATTATGAGCGTAGTGGCCAATAACAGAGCTTACGTGCGGCCCTCCCTGGACAAGCGAGTAATCTAGCTCGGATAATGTTGTTTTCGTAACATTCGGCGTCTAAATGACACAAAAAAGAGCTTTTGTAAGATACAGTAGGTATGCGCTTGCAAATAATTATGATGGACAAAGCAGTGGACAAAAGAAAAGTCCTTTACGTTATACCCGAAAGTTGGCTACAAGTCCTCAATCCTGTTAATATATTATAAACTAGCGATCCGCTCCCGGCTTCACCCGGGGTGCATTTTTTTACGTGAAAACCTTCCCTGATTATCCCCCTATCCATGAGTGAAGACAGAATTAAAATCGGTCCACCCGTTCTCGAGTTTTGCGCTTAGCAAAGCAACACATTTAGGGATTCATTTTTATATTATAGATGCGAAATTTTGTATTTTTGGATGTTTGTTCCTCAACAAAACAAAAACGGCTGAATGGATTTGGATGAAATTTAGCACACAGATAATTGATTACTTGGATTAACATATAGGATACTTTTTATCCTGAAAATGTGTTAGGATCCGAGGGATCGTTTAAAAATATAAAAATTCTGCACCACAATAAAGATGTTAGACGTTATTTAGGTGATATATTTTTCATTTTACAACGCGTCGAAGCCGCGACATCAGCTAGTAGTTGGATACAGATGAGCTCAGTACCAATAAATCCGTTACTGAACTCATCTATAATAACCGGATTACATATACGTATGTATGTGTGTATACATACTTGTAGGTATATCGGTCTAGGTACTATAAAATAAAGTCGCCGTTCTTCTATGTCTGTTTGTCCTTTAATTTCTTCTAAACCACCTGGCGGATTTTGATACAGTTTTCATTGACGAAAAGAGCGATAAATGGAGAAAGATTTTGTATATAATTTTCAAAATAATTTACATCCGTGCAAAGTGGAAGGCTGGTTGCATACGTGCACAATTATTAATTTTAATTTTGAATCGACGATGATTTAGAAAGAGCTTCGCAACAAATGCGAAATTCGTTCGCACGTAAAATTCAATCAGCGTTTATCGTTGGCCGAGTCGCCGGGACAATATCTCCGATTGGTAACAGTTTTACAAGCAATAAATTCGTGCAACCCGCGTCACAGCTACAACATTTATTAGCTACAATCCAGATTAGATTAGCGTTGCATCGGTACAGCCGGCGCTCTTACCCTTGGGACGTGAAATTTGTCCCAGTAATGTGGCCACGCGCCGAACTAATTCGATGGAGTCGTCCCGACCCTTCGCCTGACGCCAATGTCTCGCCACTGTTTCATTATAATTGAATAGTTTGCGTGGGGTGACGCCCGTTGTTTTCCTAGAGATAACTTTGTACTCGCTTTGCATAATTGCCGTCCGTGACGCTTTAATTTGTAACAATTTCGCAATCTGTCACACCGTGTCTGCGACATATAAATCGTTGTAAACAAAGAATACAAAGCGATAATAACATATTACAATAAAACAATTCCGGATGAAATTATACGTAATTAAATTTATACTTAATTATAAAATAACATATTTGTCGCATGAGGTCAGACATACGCTTACTTTTATTACCTATACTAGCGGCTGTAGTTATAACTAATAAAACATAGTATGACAATTGGTAACGTGCTTCTAATAGCGGGTATCTATTGTTTAATCATTGGTAAACAGATCATAGAAACAAGGTTATATGCAGATCATAAAGCAGGTAGTAAACTAAGTATAAATCACCCATAATGAAATACAAGAGTGCGTAAATACAGATAACAATGGCGAAATTATTCCCTGTTATGCACTTATAGGTTTCCTCTTCATTATTTGCTTTGACTGTTATAATCTTATCAGGTATAACCTAATCCTCTCTGAAAGTGGGTGCTGTAACTACTTAATACATTATAAGTAGGTACTTAACATATTAAGTAAATTAAGATTAAACCTATTTATGTTTTAGAGAAAGCCTTCTATAAACTCTACATACTAGTATATTTTAATTTATATACAGACAGATAACGAGAACATTTCGCTTCGTGGAATTTGTATCGTGACAGGAAAAGTCTCATTTTTTTTTACAAACACGTCACTGGTCGCGACATCTAGCGGCGTTTAGTTGAACCATCAACAAATACGTAGGGGCCATCGTATAATGGGTAACGTATTTGTATTCAGTGGAAACGATGAGAGGACGTTTAATAATTATTACCTACGAATATATTGTGATATTGTCTTTGCCATTAAATATACCTACCTACTGATATAGTAAAGAAGTAAAATTTGTTTTCTAATTGACATTCTCTGAAACTGCTGTCTGAATGCCTGAACTTTAAAAATTATTTTATTTATAACTAGATAGCTCTATATATTCCCGTACCTAGTTACATGAGCTAATCATTGATAGTATAGAAAAAAATGTATTATATTTTCGATACTAAATCTTAATATTTGTTAATAGTTGCTTTAGCCGGGCTTGCGGTGATCAAAATATGGTTTAATCTGTAAAAAGTGCAATTATTTGCTAGTTTTTTTTTCAAAGATATTAATAATTTTAGTTACGACTAATAACCAGTTTTACACTAATTACAAAATATCTAAGTACCTACCAACTTGGTAAGAGGTTTAGGTTAATTTAGTTTTAGTACTCAAATGTGATAAGTAGGTACATTATTCAAATCAAATAGGACACCTTTATTCCAAAAATAACAGGTTACTTATCCCATTTTTAAATTATGAAATTCATTCAAACGTTTTACAAGAGAAAAGCTTTCAGGTTGTTTCATTGTTAAATCACCCCTCATGATGCGAACTTTCGTTTAGGTAGGCAGGGAGGCGTGAGCTATACGACCCTATCATTTTATGTCGCGGGTGGCCATTTATACGTACAATGTATATCAGCCATGACAAATGCATATCCGTTTTGCCATTCACGACTGTTGTTCATCATTCGCATGTGTAATCAACTCGATTCAAATTACAACATAGGGCTACCTACATACACGTTAGCTCTAACGGCTGTGTAGGTATTTACGGCTTGCTTAGGTAATGTTTTTTTCTGTGCAGTAATGTTTTAGCTTTTATTGTACATAAGTACTTATATTGTGTCCCACTACTACAAATAGATGCTTCGGTTCCAGGAAGTAACAGATTATTATTCCTTACAGTTCCTAATGTTAGTTTGCAGCACTTCAAATGTCTTCTGGTGGCAGTAACCACCCCCTTACAGAAGAGCACCGTGAAACAACAGTATCTATGTGTGCTGTTGTGTTTCGATGAGTGAGAAAGGGATACCTGAGCCCAATCCCATCCATTATGGTCGCCAACGGACTTGCAGTACCTGTGGCGTTGTTTGTGTTATACGCGACGGTAGCCACCTACCATCAATTGAACGGTAAGCCTGTCTGTCAATCTTTACATAAAAAATAGACATTCACGCCCAGAAAGAGAAATAGAAAATTCATCTGATGTGGCGGCAAGTAATGATCAATCACCACGTCAGATTAAGACGACCAATCACCGCTATAATTTTTTGAATATACAGAATTTGGCCTGTAATAAGAGCAATAAACTAAAATACAGACCCTTTAACGAATCAGTAATTAATTCCAAATGGTTTTAATTAATTAAAATGAAAAACAAATTTACTGATATAAGAATTTCAACGTGTTTTTTTTTATTTCAATAATTAAAAGCTGGTATTATTTTTTGCTTTGCCTCGAGGCATGTGAAGCGAGGCAAGGGCACATTACTGTAAGGCATACGCTTACAGGGAATTATCATTACTGTACATGTATTCGTTTCTTTTTTTCATTTAAATTGTTTAAGTGAAATTATCGTGTTTTTAATATAACTAGTGAACTTTCCAATTTGGCTCGGACGAGTTTTTCGCCACTTAGCGTCAAAATATCAGTTTGTATGAACTTACCTTCAACCACTGAGTTGTTTGTGTTATCAAGCGACGGTAGCCACCTATCATCAAGTGGACCATCAGGCTGTCTGATGACCTTGTAATAACAGTAGATCTATAATATTTTTTTTATATACATAAGGTCTTTTGAATTTATCCCCTGCTGCGATGGTAGTATACGGCTGCTACGATCCTACTATTTCAGAATAGTTTGGTGTTTTAATAATCCTCAAATAACCATATTTTTAATGTTGGAGTAGGTAATATACATACCTAGTGACTGAAAAAAACATAAAAAATAAAAACATGTCCGTGTGTTAACAAACATTTAATTATTCCTTTTTAGCAATATATTATTTATAATAACTATAATTTAACTATAAAGTAATTAAGGTACATACATCTACGTGTGTGTGTATGAATTTACTTGCACATCTGAAATTTGTACCTAAATATAGACATAGCAAATAATAAATTTCTACAATCAGTTTACATCTACTTCTTCCTAAGAACGTCTTAGTTTCTAAAACAATTTATTTTTTATAATTTGTATTGCACAATTTAAATACCGAATTAATATCAGGTGCGACCGGGTAGCGAACACAACCAAATTTGTGACATCTATAAAACCCAACTCCACTTACAAACATTACAACTATAGTAAAGCCAAGGAGACAACGTAGACAATATAAACAAACCCGGCCCTCTGTCCTTTTCCCTCACATGATTTCTGTTTCATCTTAACAATCTTTGAAAGTTTGTTTGCATCCTTTGCGTTGTCTCGTTGGCCTTGCTTTAGACATTTCGCTAGCTGTAAACCTGAATTCAGAGGAAACAACCACTACTAGACGAAACTATTAGGAACATAATTATTATATAACAATTACCTATACACAATATAAGTTATGTTTAAATACTATTCAGATATATATTACATTATAATACAGAACAATGCAAATGCGACTGCATTGGAAATGACGTAATGTGCATTAAATAAAGAGTCTTTTAGGAATGCGCACGTATTGCACAACAGTTCGCAACATTTCACACATGACATTCAACACACGATATCAACGTACGAGATCTGGATTACGATCACTAAGTGGGACTGTGAGGGGGGTGAGGTGTGTGAGGGGCATGCGGGATGTGGTGAGGAGGTAGTGGGCTGGAGTCCGGTGAGGAACCAGGGGAGGAGCGGCGAGGTGGATATGGGGAGAATCGGTGCTGTGCTAGCGCTGATACGGCGCCCGCATTGCCCGCGTAGACCGGCCGCGGTAGCTGCAAGCCGGAACCTGATGCAGCTAGATGTTGCTGCGCCAGTAACTGTGGAGCCAAACAGGCCCATTGTCCCCACAGTGCAGCCGCAGGCACACCGTACAAAGGATACGCCGCCCGTAGAAACAGCTGGGAGCGAGCAGCCAGGATGGCTTTCTCTTCTAACGTGAGGTTATTGTTGTGTTGGTCGAGGTCGAACGGTCGTAAAGGTGAACGAAGGTAATGCTGCTCAGCCAACATCGACTCCATTGTCTCCCTGGAAGATTCAAATTAAAACAATTGATACAAAGATCTTAAACTAAAGTCATTTCATATTTTAAATATGAAATCACAAACTGGAGTTAGCTATAATAAAATAGGTACCTGTACTTTTTTAACTGGTTATATACCCTTTTTTATTTTAGTTTATGTTTTTATGTCCTTGAAACCTCAGATTGTTTCTTTGAAAAATAAATGATTTTTCTGGTATGCTATAGCTAGCAACTATGCTCTTGTACCAAATTAGTAAAGTAAGTAGGACACGATAACCGATGAAGCGCATAAAGTTCTTTGTTTTTATTTTAGTGTGAAAGGAAACAGACAGTCTCACGGTCCACTTGAATATAGTTGGCTACTGTTTGCCTAAGGACACAGGCAACAGTGATGGAAGTGCATTGCTTTATTAGTTGCATTGAAGAGTCCACATTTGAAGCTATTTCGCAGTAGATGTTACTGTATGTAAGATCACAGGACCTACATAATGTGGACAGTTTATATGATAATAAATCTCATGCATCCAGAGGTCTATTTCTATTAGCATTTTTCTATAGATCAATAACGCATTTTGCTTAGAATTGTATTTCAATGCGATACATAAACACGAATAGAATAGATAGAATAATGCATGATAAATCGACTTAAATTAATTGACAGTTTTGGCATACCTATTAGGTTGAGCAAGATTCTCGTATCAAACAACTGAACTTTAAATTACACAGACACGTATAATCTCAGTTTGAGAGTTGATATGCAATAAAGAAGAAAACTTAATTGAACACAAGGAGACATCAATCAGTGTCTCGTCATTTCGTGTTTTGTCGCTGAGAGCGTATCCAATGAGCGTTTAGAGAGAGACCAAACTGAATTCTGTCATATGCGTAATAAGATTTAATGAATGTTCGTGAATGAATAATATGGCGACCGCTCGCCCTGTGTACAACCTACACGACGTAATTATTATCCGTTATTACTAAATAACTGTTTCATCGGCTTTCTGTGCCCCGTGTTGTGATTTTTTAATTATACAATTCTTTTTAATGACAGACCTGCCGCACGGCAATTACAACAGCTACTATACAACCCTTTAATTCTCACGCCCGTTTTGTAAACGTATAAATGTTTTAGTGAATATTTTTTTACCTTTCAAATTCAGTGAGACGCGATGAGTCGCGAAAGCCTTTCGCGAATGGATTACTGTCGATTTTCAGCTTCGTGATCTGAAACAAAAGTGACAAATTTATTTATACGTAACGACGCAATTTGTCAGCCCTCTTTACAACTCTTATACAACTTTTATGCAAATCATCATCGACATCATCAGCCTGAATCTTTTGACTGCTGGATGTAGGACTTTCCCAACGCACTATCTTCTCCTCTTCGCATCCAGCCGCTTCCTGCGAAGCCTTTGAGGTCGTCTGTCCATTTCCAATTCGTGGTCTCCATTCGAGAACTAGAACGATAGGGTAGAAGACCCTATCGGTTATCGGCTCTGCAACAGATGTGACCGGCCCATTGCCACTTAAACTTGCTATTCTCATGGCTATATCGACAGCCTAGGTTCTTCAGATAATTTCAGAATTTCTCATTCTATCCACCAAAGAAACTCCGAGCATGGCTCGCTCCATAGCCCGTTGAGCGACCCTAAACTTGTGGATCAGTAGTGCCGTAAGCGGCATCATACGTCATCACTGACATATTATGCATATTATAAAAATACAATATATTTATGCAAATAAAATAATCAATTAAGAAAAGTTTACATGGTAATGTAATGGAGACCGATTCAATTGGATGCATGTGGTGCCTAGAGAAGGGTCGACGATTAGCATATGTGGTTGTTCAAATACAGAGACGTCGATTTTAATTGTGTTAGTTTTGTGCGGAGAGTCGTGTGGTTCGGAGTTGGCGTCGTCCAGTGTAAACACGGTGGCGTGGTCGCACCACCCGCGGCGAGGTGTGCACCAACTAATAAGGTTAACTTATTGACGACATTTCAAGTCTCTTCATCATTCCAGTTTTATGCTACGACACTAGACCATTTACCTTCTAGATATATACTGCACACGCGAATAGATTGACAGACTTGGAAGATTTGTTTTTATAAAATGGTTTCTATTTAATATGGTTTGAATTATTATACGCAAACACTACTGAACAAAATTTGATGAAATTTATTCTAATATAGTTTATGGATCAAAATAACACAAAGGCTATAATTTAGGTAGGCTACTAAGATTCGCGGACGAAGTTGCGTACACAATATACTTAATAATATTCTCTTTATAATATAATGTAATAATTATAATATCATAATATGTGTATATCTACATATTATTAATATAATAATTACAAATTTAATTATTACAGGAAATTTCTACTAATACAGAGTGTGGCTTGTAATAAGAGCAATAAATTAAACGATGATTCCATAGAGTATACGCAGTTACATATAAAAAATATTTTTAGTATTTATTATTAGTTTAATTTTAGTAGGTAGTATTTTAGTAGTATTATTTTTTTTTCACTAAGATTGAATTTCGACCAGTAGTCGAGCACTAGTATTATTAAATTTCTATTAAATATATGAGAAAAGTTCTTTCGCAATTAATATTGTCAACGATTCTAAATTTTAAATATTTTTTTATGAAATTATGGACTTACGCAGACTCTATTTATTAATATGTATAGTGACTTAGTGAGCCTTGTTGACACGATGATATTAATTGTTAACCAGATTCTGCTTATACATAAGTCGATGCCCCCATTAAGAAAAAGTATGATTTAAACGCGAATCGAGGTGTTAAGAAATGTGTATGGCAGAGCGGAGGCAGCGTGTCGATGAGAAATCGCCCCCTCGCTGAGTGGAGTCACTCCCGCTGTGGCCGGCCACAATTTGTAAAAAATATTTACGAGAAACCTTCCAACTAAGCCACCGGTGAGTACCGCGGTTCACTAACGTATCAAACTAATAATTTAATATTAATTTCATAACATAATTTCCACTGTTACGTGGGAGGTGTGAAAAAATGTTGTTTTTAATGGCTCGCAATAAACAAGTCATCGGAGAGCTCTCATTTCTTGTCCACGTCGATCTTTCAGCGAAGTATGTTGCCGACGGTAATTATCCGTCGATTGAGGGACTCTCGCATCTACCTGGAACACCTACGCGACAGTTAATTGCACCGCGTGTTTTGACAACTCCACACTAATCAGGTGTTTTAGGGCGTTGAACTCGCCAAACACTAGATACTTGCTTATTCCGCTGATAATATAGTAACACGTAATTACAAAATATGGAAATATCTATTTCTAATATTGAACTGAATAATTTTCTCTGAAATAATAGATTATATCATGTAAGTTGACTTGTGTTTTGATTCTACAAAATCTTTGCATTTCTCTTTTCTTTATACAGTTTCAGACATTTCAGACGACGAACTGTATTTTATGTGTACCTGTGTTTCGTTATTCGAGCATATAACTAGTAGGAAATGAAAACTTCCAAGATAAATGTTTCTAGTCGCATTGTCTTTCGGATCAAAGAGAAATAATAAAGTGTACGAAATATTGAGCTTTGCGTGACAGGTCTTCGGTTCGTGGTGACTAATTTCAGAAACATATTCATGTTCAGTCAGACTAATGATTTCGAAAATAGAATCGAGAATGTAAGACAAAAAATTATGTAAATCGTTCTCGACTTTATGGTTTACACGGTATATAGCATATTCGGGGGTTGTTACATTGATACATGAGATTTTTATTACTTTCGAAGTTTGAAGACTACACATTTACCGCCAGTAGGCTATTCAAATTTTGCCGCCCCTACTGATCACTGCTATTCGGTACCCTAGTTCACAATCATTTTAATTACATTTGTTTTGTCAATAAAATTGTCTTAGACAGCAAACATAGCTTAAGTAATAAAAGACGTGACTTCTTGTACCGCGTGGTCATGTGAACTAAGCATTAGGCAAACCCGGGGCGTCATTTTGTGGCCAATAAGAACAATAAACGACGTTTAGTTTTTACTAATTTTTGTTACTTATTTCTACATTTGATAAGGTCACGGCTGTTCTTGTAGCCTATATACGCTGCCTTCATAATTATGTGTGTTTGAATTGAGAAAAAATATGGTTTATGACATGAAGTGTTTGAACATGGAGAAAGTATTCCAAGTAACGACGTGACATGAATTTTTATTTAATAACTACCTAACCCAACAGTCGTTGCCCTGTCAATTTGATATAAAAATACCATCTAAACTTGCGACTTTTTTTTTTTAAATTTTCTTTCATACAAATTTTGCAAAACCTATCGTGCCGCTTTAAAGTGATACTCCATCATTCATGTGGCATTTGATTTTTATTTATAATTTTTTTTAATTTATTATAATATTATTTTAATGAATCAAGATAATATTTTTTAAAGGATGCGAAAGAGAATGATTGTTGAATGAATGAATGAATGGTCGAGAGCCTGCAATACTCACAATAATCTTATAGGTGTATATTTTGTCTGCTGTTCTTATGAAGTCTATGGGACCGACCGCTGCCCGCTGAATGAGCGACACGAACAAGACAGACACAAGTGTTCGAAATTGAATGTCGAGGGTCACCGTCATGTCACCGCAGCTACTTACAATTGCACACCCATCTGGCGAACGCCATTGACTACAATGGCTGGCCTCTCGCGTCTCTGACGTAATGAGTGCGCCCACAATGGGACTAGTAGCTGACAATATTGACGTATTATAAATTATTTATGCGACGTATGCTCTTAGCTGTCGAGCCCAGTGTAATTGTGTTCTTTTCCAAATAGCTTACGTACTCTATACGTAAATTAGTGAACGCTGTATAGTCATTTTGTGTTGTTGTTTCGATACGGCGACAATAGGTTGGTTAAATGGTTTTACAAAGCGCTTCACGCACATATATCATTGAAAGAACACGGCGGAATAATGAATGGGTCGCTTTCTCGCTACCGACGTTTATTAGATTTAGTACAAACATAAGAACGAGGCGTGTCAAAACAACCTAATTTAAGTATCAACAAACGTTCGCCTTGGGCGGCGGCGCTCACTGACAACATTAAAGGCGCCATAATGACATTATTCCCGAGCGAGAAACAAAAAAATGTTACAAAAAGGCGTCAAGAGGAGAGAAATGATCGCTCGCTCGAGCACTGCTTGCTACATCTGCAGCTACGATCTAATTATTGTCTATTATTAGGGGAATGCTCTAGTCAATAATAAAAATAGAAGTTAGTAGTTACATGTAGTTAAATATTTTTAAAAGAAATATAATTAGCGAAATTTATGATATTTAGAAGTTGGCAATTTAGAATCACTAACAATAACTAACTAGCACTAACAATTGACTAACAATAAAACAGAAACATTCTGTTTTAGTATTATTGTTGTAAATTTGCTACAGGCATTTAATTTATTAAAGTTAAAATGCAAAAAGGAAAATTGGTAAATAATTTGCTTTTCACTGTTTTTCGGTGACTAAATTACTATATTGTCGAACTGCCTAATGAGGGTCATAAGCGTTCATTTTTTTTTTATGAACAATGTCGCTGATTTTCGTTCTTCTAGTGATATTAGGATTTACTATCGCAGCAATACCTTGAGCATAGTTTTTTCTGTAGCCTATAGGTATGCTACAGAACCTCTAAGGCAGGGTTCCCCAAACTATTTTGGACAAGTGACCCCTTTTCAACAATGAACTGTTACCTCAGACCCCCATGGTCAAATTACCTACTTTTAAGACCAACCCCCTTATTCATAATGGTCCGCTAACTTAAAGCAGCTATCTATCTTAGTCTATCTTTAGTTTTTTCCTATTGGTACAAAATACCTAGGTACTAAGGTGCCAATTAGAAAACTTTGCACTTGGTTAAGTGAGTGAAGTTGATTTCATTTTCTCGTCAAAATTTAACAAAATAAAAAGACAATCCAATTCAGTAAATATCAAGTTTAATTTATAATTATTACAAATTAATACATAAAGCATCTTAAGTTGGTAGGAAATTATATTTTAAAAACTATTAATTCGCAAAGAGAAAATAAAACATTCAGTGCGATGGATGAACCTGGTGACTATCTACCAATCTAGCTACATCCGGTTCAATATTAGTGAGTTGCAGCCTTAAATCTCCACGTTCGTTGATTTTCAAACGGTTTCTTTGTTTTGTCAAAATGTTTGTTACCACACTGAAGCTTTTTTCAACTAGATATGATGATGGAAAAGCGATAAGGTATTTTTCAGCAATGTTCCACAATGTAGGATACTGTGTTTCAATTTTGCGTTGCAACCAGAACTTCTGATAGCCTTGGTTGAACTTTTGCTTAAGCTCTTCGTCTGTGCTGATGGTAATCAACTCTTCTTGCATTATCACATTGGCTTCTTCTATGGCTGTGGTGTTATACGGATTTATTATCCATTGAGGAATTTGTAAATTTAAAAGATCATCAAACCTCTCCGTAAAATCCTTGTGTAATGCGTCCAAGTGAGTAACATATAATAAAATGTCATCATCTTGAAGCATTTTTGGTAATTTTGACAAATGCGGAAACTGCGAATATTCTTTTCTGCCTAAATTTTGTTTATAAAGAACTAGTTTACCCACGAAGGCCGATATTATTGATTTTGTTTTAATCAAGTTAAGATCATCACCCTGTAGTTGCAAATTAACTTTGTTGAACATTCCAAAGATATCAGTCAAGTAATAAATATCTGTTTTACAATTGTTCAGATTTTCTTTCAAATTCGGATCTTTTTCTTGTAAAAACTCCAACACAGATTCAAAAAGGGCTGAAAATCTTTCTAAGCAAGAGCCTCTTGATAGCCAGCGAACTTCAGTGTGCAGAAGTAACCGAGTAAAGACTTCGTCGTTTTCGTCACATAGTTGAGCAAATAACCGAGAGTTCAAAGAATTGCTTCGAATCTTGTTGATAGCATTTATTACATATTGTAAAGACTTATGCAATCTAGGACTCAGCTTTTTTGCTGCTAAATGCTGCCTGTGAATCACACAGTGAATAACCAGTACATCAGGCAGTTGTCGCTTTAAGTGAGCTATAAAGCCACGATGACGACCAACCATAGACGGTGCACCATCAGTCGCAACAGAAACAATATTCTTCCATGGAATAGCTTTATCAGTAAAAAAATGTTCCACGGCCTGAAAAATCGATTCTCCTCTAGTATCAGTCTCTAAATATGCAGCAAAAATCAGTTCTTGGCACATATTTTCATCTTTGATAAATCGAACATATCCTAACAATAGAGCTTCATTGCCGGGTAATGTAGACTCGTCCAACTGGAGAGAGAATCTGCGGGTCTGTAAGAACTTGCATAAAATG
Source organism: Synanthedon andrenaeformis (assembly GCA_936446665.2). Classification (NCBI taxonomy): domain Eukaryota; kingdom Metazoa; phylum Arthropoda; class Insecta; order Lepidoptera; family Sesiidae; genus Synanthedon; species Synanthedon andrenaeformis. The sequence goes on along the minus strand of OW387777.2, from coordinate 10,795,493 downwards.
TTTTCCACATCGCGTCCCATCTCATCTATGCGTCTCTGAACGGTGTTGTTGCTCAAAGGTATTCTCTTTAAAATATCATGTGCGGGTTTGTGCAATACATTGTTAAGGACCTCCGCAATGGCTGGTAAGATAAGCTGCTCTCCAATTGTATGGGGTTTCCCCGACTTCGCTATTAGTAAAGATATATTATAGGACGCTCGTAAACCATCATTGTCTCGAATAGATGATGACGCAAACATCGATCCTATGGATGGCCTTTTGTCTAGTTTTTCTTTCAGTGCTTGAAAATATGACAAGGGCTTACTTTTTTTGTTAGCATGTACTCTTGATAAGTGGTCATCCATTTTTGAAGGCTTCATGGCATCGTTACTAAATACTTTTTCACATATGAGACACATCGGGAAGTGTTGATTTGATGGAGATGCAATAAATCCGAACTTCAAGTAGTCCAAACTGTATTGTCTGCATTTTTTTTTCGTGTCCGCCATCATAAAACTTTCAGTAATTCTGCAAACAAAAAAATAAGGAACCTAAATAAAAAACAATAATAAACTGTTAAATTTGCACACTATCTTATTTTTATCACACTCAGTTAATGGATTCTTGTTAAGTATTACTGACTTACTCTTTGATAAACTTTGATACCTATATTGGGAAGTAACTACAGTAGGTAATTAGGTATAGAAACTTCGTATTAGGTAATTAGGTAGAATAAGAACGAAAACCAAAGACTTAAGTGTTAGTAATTTTTACAAATACAATTATACATACCTATTTAAAATATGTTGTATGTTGTGTTTAACACTTTTTCAGTCACTTTACTTCACTTAATTTAGCTTTGTAATAAGTTTGTAATCTCTTGAAATAAATGAGTACTTAGCTATATGAGTTTTTATCGTTCAAGCTCCAACGAATTTCAAAACGCAAATGAACTTTCAACCTAAATGCAAGCTCGTTAAATAGTAAAATATCAGGAACATGTTTGGACTTGATCATGAATTCGTTCGTCTTAATTCGCGTAAAGCCGCTATCACACTATTCAATTTGAACGATTCCAATTTAGGAAATCGGAAGGTGTGATCGCAGTTAGAACAGATTGGATTCAATTAAGAGTTTATCCATTTTCAACTCTATATCTTCGATTTAGAAATCAATTTAGCGTAGTGTGATCACGAGCTCACTACTTAGATTCCTAAATAGGAATCGTTCAAATTGAATAGTGTGATAAGCACTTTATCGTCAAATAGAGAGCAAGTCAAAACGCCGCTGAAAGACGTACGCTCCAACTCAATCTTGCACAAACTTGTCCACATAGACTTGCCGAGTTTTTCATCTTGTACGAACTTGAAACTTTACATTCCTGGAACATTATTTCCTACAAAAATATTAATTATTCTTAGTACACGTAACACAACATAAACAATACAGTAACTACCTACTTACCTATCTTGAAAGTTTTAAATAAGAACTTGTGTTAATATAATAGGGGTCGATTTTTAGACCTCGTCGACCCCCAAAATCACTTTTCGTTTATGTCGACCCCTAGGAAACCGATATCGACCCCAAGGGGTCGATATCGACCACTTTGGGAATCCCTGCTCTAAGGTAACTGCTGTAAAAATAATTATAAATTAGAGAAACAGTTGATATTTGAAACCAAAAAGAAAGAGTATTACTCATTTGGTGTCATGTAAACATGCGAAGAGCGGTTGCACGACAGAAACATTCTATAAATGTCAAGTTAAAACAATCTGCGATCATTCGTCTTCTCGCTCCACAGAGTAAGGTATTTATGCCTACCTCTGAGGACTTTAAGGGAGAATTTAATAGTTATATTTCATTGATACTGTCACAAATAGGCAGTTTTTTCATATGACTGTAAATACCATTAAGACGAACTTAAAAAAAAAACATTAAAAAACGCCATAGGTGCTGCAAGTGTGCTGCGATATAAAAATTATAAAGGGTAGGTAAGTTTACATCGTTCTTATTTGGCGTGAGTTGTTGGTTTTCTGTAAGGAGGTAGTAACTGCCGAAAGACTGAGCGCTCAATTTATGATAACAAAACGTGGTGTGCCACTACTAAATTTGCTCGTTTATTTATTCAATTGAGGTAGTTTTTAATTATAGGATTTAAAAAAAGAACTTGCATTTAGTAAGCTTTGTGCTCAGCCCATACCTTCTTGTGCAGAGGATATGCTATATAGAGAAGCTGATAGGTGTAGGCAGATGCTAGATAGACACGTAATATACACAAAGATTATCACACTGTTGAAATACTCAGCCTCACTGTTGTAACTGCAAAGCGGGGCAGTGTGCAGTGATTGTGGAAATTTAGCGGAGTCACCTCACAGTAAATCTTAAACGACTTACAGCTGTGAGTTGTAACGTTGCTTTCCAGAAAACGGATGCTTTATCGACAATAATTTGCGTATGTTTCGAAATAATGTACGCTGCATGTGGCATCGTCAAATAACCGGTCCTATAACGCTCAATAATTTGATGAAACTACAATAATTACACCATGAATAAAAAGAGGATATATAAAGGAATTCTTACACATGAATCAGTAATTATATTACTAGAAATCGGGATGGATAAGCAAGGATCAATATTAGTCAATACTATCTGACCTGTTCTGGCGTCGTTCTTTCAAAAACTATTGGATTGTGTGGCAGCTTATGTGTTTGACGCAAGTTTTACGCAAATATTTGATTGAAATGTATGAATTGTCAGCAAGGAACCTTAGATGGAAAAAATTAAAATGGGTAGTAAAGTAAATTTACATTTTACGGGCAATTTTTACAGAATTTCTCTTCATAAGAATGTTCCTCGGACTTCAACAAATATTTAGAAAAATGCGAAATCAGTCCTGTTGTTCTTGAATTTTGTGCTCAGCAACATTTAATGATTAGAGATTTTTTTTATTTATATAGATAGATGGAATAAACTTATAAATTAACAACTTTAAAAGTTTTATTAGTGCTTCTTTATACAAAATCATTTTCAACATCAAACCGAGGGTTGGAAGAAATTACAGCTTAAAATTTTTACATGCCTTCTTCGTCGTCGAGTAAATTAATTAGCAGTAAGCTGTCTCTAATGGATCCCACTGAAAGAACTAGCGATATCTCGTGAAGGTTGTATATGTCCTGCGTGATCTCTGACACTATCCTTATTAGCATCCTGCACATCCACATTGCTTGTGCTTAAGAAGATACTATTCAGTGTACACTTTATCATATCGATTCACTCTTCTGTTTAGGACAAAGGCAATTGTTCGAGAGCTTCTCTGTTAGATCTGTCGAGAAGGTCTCTCAAAGGGCCTCCGGTAACTATTAGCTCAACTTTGTACGATTGACCGATGTCTCGGCTGAAATATGCTCGAAATATCACCGAGAAAAATATTCGCCACATTTCAATAAGAATGAGTTTATTTTAAATGCATTAAGCTGTATAGGTTAGGTATGTTTATAGATATTTTGATAGGTGTCACGATTTTGACATTTTTTATAAAGCTTATAGTTCGGTTTCATAGTGTTCAACTCATCATTTGAAGTTTTAAAAACAAAACTAATGCCGCCTATTTATCGTTGCCAACAAACCATTTATTATACCTATCCACAAATTTATGTATTTTACAACTACTATTTTTTATTAGTATAAAAAGTTTAGGTTATTTTGAATAAGGACGACTGTTTAAATTAATTAAATTAATAATTTGATTAATTGTTTAAATTAATGAGAAATAAATAAATTGGCTGATTTTTTCTGGTTTTATCTAATATATAAAATTCTCGTGTCGCGGTGTTTGTTGCCAAACTCTTCCGAAACGGCTGGATCGATTTTGATGAAATTTTGTGTGGTTATCGGGTAGGTCTGGGAATCGGCCAACATCTATTTTCCATACCCCTAAGTCATATTTTTTTTTGTATGGCAAAACAACGTTTGCCGGGTCAGCTAGTATTATATAAAAAAGATTCTTTAGATAGTCTAACAGCTTGCGCTGCTTGAACTCCTAAGTATCTAACTTCTAACTAACTTCTAATATCTAACTTGTTTTTGATCTTTATAATACTGAGAAACATGGAAGGGAAACATTCATTATGAAGTGGAAACTGTTCAATTTTCTAATCTAGGGTCACACTAAGGTCATAAGGTCACCCTAGTAGTATTAGTCACCTAATTAGTAAATTGGTTTGAAAGAAGAGTGTAGGTACTAAACTAATTAAAAAGTACCTTGTACAACAAATGCTTAGTTTTCCGTTGGGCACAGTGCGCAGACGCAATAAATTCAAACAGGCCGCACACGACGGCTCTGCGTGACGTCACACCTCGCGTGATCGATGACGAGAGGGAGCAGGAACACTGCACACCTCCCCCACAAGTTACGACGAGCGGAAAAGAGATGCAAAACCAATAAATAATTTCCTCTTAAATTATTTTAAATCCACTCATAAGCAAGTACGTTGACTTCTTGTATTTTTGAATTATGGCGGTTTCGTGTTATCGGGCTGTGTTATTTGTTAAGAATGAACAGATGCAATGTCATTAACGTTTTATAGATAAAATATTATTTTAATGGATTGGCTAAAAAGTGTATAATTATTGCCAATTTAAACAAACTGAACCCTGACTCACCGAACCCTGCATTATTTGCAAAACCTTTTTAATTGTGTTTTGGAGTTTACTCCTTAAGAATCGATTTGCATAATATATAGGTAAGCCCATGGTATGAAAATTTATGGGAGTAAAATCAAAATTGTCACACGGAATGCAAGCACGAATTGTGAGCACGATGCGTTTATAGTTACGTTCTATTTTTTTTTGAATATTTTCGAATATCTGAAGTTTCATAGATATTGCGCCATCTACACAATATTATTTAAAAAAAAGAACAATGTTGTTCATTCGGCGTGTTCGAATTGTGAAAATTTAAATTTTATAATCGTTCATAGAGTAAACTCCAGTCGCGTGTCGGTGCTGACACACAATTTTTTTTTTGCTAAAAACACGTAGGTAATCAATTGATTCCTTTTTGCTAAAGGGTTATTATTAGACATCCTGCTACGAAATCCAAATATCTTGTCGTGACTGATACGTCCAATATCAATAAAATCGAACCAAGAAGACCAGATTCAAAGAAGCCAGTGCGGACAGCGGGAAAAGGCGGGGCGCGCGGAGCGAAGCGACACCGCGTTCGTGTGCTCATGACACCTGACCGCAGCCATTTTGGCCCATGAAATATGTTTATTTGTCATGGCTGTCCTTTGTTATTGAAATTGTGTTTGCCTTTAACTCTTTCATTATATTGTTCGATTATGCTCAAGAGAAACTCGTTTGTGGATGTTCAATGTGAGAATAGCGTCAAAGATTTTAGAATATTGATTGTTGATACTGAGAAATGAGAAATAAATTTCAATTAAGCTGCTATTGAGCGCCTTTACACTGCATAGAGCAAACGTAACGACGTAACTACATAAATCCGACCAGCCACTACTACTTATTTCTATGATTATCTTTAATTCCCCAATCGTCTAAAGTACGTTGACGATATAAACTACAACCAACAATATTAGATAGGTGAAGCATTTTTTTATCTAATGTAAATAAGTACGTATGTACAACATTAGTAGTCAAACAATATATCTTATTGTTGCCGAAGTAAGTCGACTGATTGTGAGGTTTTGATGAGTTTGACGACTTACAGTTAAATAGCAGACGCAACAAAATATTGTTAATTTTGTGTTCACAAACATATACGATGGCCTGTTAAAACAAACGTGGCATTATCTATATTTATTGCACCTAAAATACCAGAGACGTAAGCTACATCAGTGCCTATTACATTATTAGTTGTCATTATTGCTTCATTTTTTATTATCGTATAATAAATACTAAAAATATTAAAATTTAAACATACTGATAGTGAATTCATGGTAAGAGAGGTATAACAGCATGACATTACAACAAAAAACTTTAGGAATTACGCTCCAGGAGGAGCCTTATTCCTAAAGCTTTTGATCATTGTGTACGCTACTGTCTCTGTTTACTGCTTTCTGTTTTGTTTCGTCTACTACAGTGGAGGAAGTCTGTGGTGCAGAAATATATTCACCCACGTCGTAGTAGTCTACTGACTTCTTCAATATAAACATCGCTTTCTAAACTAAGCGATCCAAGTTGTATTCAGCAAAAATGTGTCCAAACATTACTTGAAAAATATTCAACACTGTCTGTCTAAGCGCGTCAAAAAATAAAATACACTTGCTGTTAAGTAAAAAAAGTAAACATTATTGATAGATAAAACGTTTTTTCTGTGACAGGCTACACCAAATCCTCTAAAGAGCAATCGATCACAACAAATTCACAAGTCATCGACTTTTAGAAAAAAATGTTACAGTGTCTATTTAGAATGCGAACGCTAACAAACATTGCCACCTCGCTGCGACTCAAATTCCTAACAAAGGCTTCCATGGAAAAAGAATAACTTAACAATAGTGCGATGGGTGTAAAAATGTATAAATATTGGTCACAAGTCTGAGCGAGGTTTGAATCGCGGCCGAGCTTTCCCGGGAAACCTCCCCGCGGCGATACCACGGCGACGCACAGTCTTACAGTGCTATATACCCACAAAAAATACAATTCACATTTTTTTCTACTCGGCTTTATCTCAACTTACATCAGAGTTCCAGTATGATAAAGCACCAATAATGATGTTTCATTTCGGATCGATTTAACAAAGTCGCGGCCCGTTAAAATTCCGGTGACACTGCGCACCTCTCGCGAGACTTTTTCAAACCCGACGACGGCACGGTCGCTGACAAAATATTAAAATACAGCATAAATATTATTATATGGAAAATTGTTAAAATGATTTAGTGTCGATATTAAACTTGTCCGTGGGCTTTTTTGGTTGTAACTTCACTTGGGCGAATGACATTGATGTTTGACCTTCAACGTTTATATGAAATGTTTAATGCAAGCGTTAGCGGCACCACTTGCAGGCCTGAAAATTATGATTTTTTTTACCATTAGAACAATATACAAAAAAATAAAAAAAAATAAAGTAAACAATACATTTTTTTAAACTGAGATTAACTTATTAATCGGTGCAGAATTCATATGCGCGCAATAATTCATTTTCGATTTTTTTTATTTTTTTTCAATAAAAGTCAAATTCTTCTAGTGTTTTAATTTATTTCTTTTACATTCTTTTGCTTTTTAGTTTCTATTCTATTACTTTAACTAAAATTCTAAACAATACAATGTAATGTCACTTTCACATGTTTAAAAGTAGTTGTAATATAATATAATATTATTATTATTTTTCAGTTAGTTAGCCTCTTCATTAAACAATGCATATTTTTATTATTTAGCCTTTGTGTCCACCTTAACTGGATATTTTTTTATGTAATCTCAAAGTTATGCGAGCCCGCCTCGAGTATGGAGATTCGATGGCGCGCAGGTGCAAACATGCTAAGCCCAAGCGCGCACTGGCGGCCAGGCCGCAGCGGCCAGGCCGCGGCGGCCACCGAGATGTATTGCATTGTATCATAGTGCGCGCACTTGGCCGCAAGCGGCCAGCGGCCGCGGCGGCCAACGAGATCATTGCGACGTAACTTGCGACCCGTATTGGCCGCTGGCCGCCGCGACCACTGGGTTTCGAAGAATTGTAGGATTATGCGCCAGTGTGCGCGCACTAGCCGCCGCGGCCAAACGTGTTACTTGTTTACAGAGTGTACAAATTATTACATCGTGATGTCTTTTGACACGGAGAGGTTTATTTGCGAACTCGAGACTAGAAGGGCTTTGTGGGACATGTCGTGCGACGACTATTCAAACCGAGACATAAAAAGGATATTGTGGGAAGAGATCACAGAAATATTTGCTAGTGAAAATTCAACTATAAATGAAAAAAAGGATATTTGTAAGTATTTATGTTTATTTCATTGTCTTCTCAGAGCAAGTCTATTTTGCCACGGAACTACTCCTTCGCCAACGAAGTAGTCAGCAAATAGATCCCTGTCTTGTGTAGATGTTCTATTTCCTCTTGAAGGTTGACATGTAGGTATTTCTTCCATTGTTACGGGTACATGCAACGTGTCTTCTAATTTGTACCCATCACGCTCCCGTACATAGTTGTGGAGGACGCAACATGCTTTTATTATAGCAACAGCAAATTCCTTACGCACATCAATAGGACGGTGAAAAATTCGCCACTTGTTGGCTAGTATGCCGAAAGAACATTCTATGTACCGACGCGCACGGGAAAGACGGTAGTTAAATATTCTTTTCTTATCCGTCAAATTTCTTCCGGCATATGGTCTCATTAAATGTTCTGACAAAGAGAATGCTTCATCGCCAACTATGACAAAAGGCAAAGGTACACCTGTTTCTGTAATTGATCTTTTGTCTGGAATATTTAACTCATTGTTTGTAAGTTTTTCATAAAACTTCGTATTCTTGAATACCGAAGAGTCGCTGCATTTTCCATAAGCGCCGACGTCTATGGATATAAATTTGTAATCGGCGTCACATATAGCCATAAGTACTACAGAGAAATAGTTTTTGTAATTGTGATAAAGTGAACCGGTGTGGGCTGGCTGAATGATTCTTATGTGCTTTCCGTCCACCGCTCCAATACAGTTAGGAAACTGTGTATTCTTTAAAAATCCTTCACTTATTTCTAGCCATTTATCTTTATTAAGTTTTGGAAATGCCATATCTTTAACATTTTGCCATATGGCAACACAAACTTCGTGTACAATATCTCGAACAGTAGTGTGACCAATACGAAATGAATGACTTAGTTCTCTAAAGGAGCATCCACTTGCAAGGTATCTGGAACAAATTACACAATATTTAATTTAATTTTTACTACTTTTTTCAGGTACGTCTTTGCAAAAAAAATGGAAAAACATAAGGGACTCATTTCTTAGAGAGCTGCGACGTATTAAAGGTACAAAAAGTGGTTCAGCGGCAGCGCGCAAATCCCCTTATATATATTTTAATCAACTGTTGTTCCTTAAGCCTACAGTGGAACAAAATTCTACAGAATCGAACTTAAATGATGCGGAAGATAATGTTGATAATCCTATCGCCGAATCTGTCTCACAGGCATCATCACGTTCAAAGAAGAAAAAAGTAGAAAGCAATATAGAAAGAGAAGACCTAGTTTCAATTCTTAAAGAAAGCATAAATTCCAGAAATGAACGAGAATCGCGCTACGAAAACGATAGCGATAGAATGTTTCTACTTTCTTTATTACATGAATTCAAAAAAATCCCGGAATCTGCGAAGATGTCAACTAAGATTGAAATATTCAATGTGATCCAAAGAGCTCAATGTGGAAGACATGATTCAGGTCAGGTTGAACCTAGGAACAGTCACACTCAGCCTGGTTACTCTCGAACCAGTTATCCTAGCTACCACCAGGAATATCACCAAGGATATTTTACCCAACCAGCGGATAGTCGACGTCCTTCTGTGTCACGCCCCGTTGAATCTCCACCATTTCATTCAAGAACAGATGATGTACAATCACCCGAATCAAACTACTCTCAGTCCTCGCAATACTCAGAATACTCAGAAATTCTTGATACTTTTGTTGATAATTAAAGTTTCTAACATTAATACTTCACTAAACATTTTTCTATTTGATTAAACATTAGGTACTAATTGATTTTTATTTTTATTATTTATTTGTTCTACGTGCCCCACTAACTATTGACAATCCCCATCAATGGTGATTTGTGAACCTTTCTTCCAGAAATCCCTATCATGAGCTCTATGAACCGTCAATCGGGACTAGTAGTAGAAAAGTTCACAAATCCCCATTGATGGGGATTGTCAATGGGAATTAGTGGAATAGCCGCCCAAGTAATGAAACATTTTGTGTCTAAAAGCTGCTACACACGGTGCCAGTGGCACTGCCGCCGGGCAAGCCGCGCTCTGTGTAGCAGCTTTTACATTGAGAATGAAGTAAATATAAGTAAGTAGATGATTTAATATAAGCGAGGTACTTACCTTAAAGTAAAGACGAGTTTTTCTTCGGGCAAGATGCAGGGCCGAAAGTTATTTTTTGTGCCAGTAATAGAGTGACTTATTTTTTGAAAAAGTTCATCAAACGAGGTCTTGCTAATTCTTAAATAATTGAAAAACTTGTCATTATGTTGTTTAAGATCAGTAAAGTATGTCTGAAATAATCCTTTATAATGTCTTTCACACAGTAATGGATGAATCCAGAATCTTTTCTTCTTGTTTTTTCGCTTCTTACTTGCAAGATAAACCATCACAGCTATTTCCTCGACGTCCATTTCGAAGCACTCTGTACTCAAAACTGACAATTTTGGCCGCAGTTCTGGCTGCATGCTTGGTCGCGACACTTGCGGCCTGGTCGCAATACTGGCCGCTGCGACCTGGCCGCCAGTGCGCGCTTAGGCTAAGTGTATTCTTATTGTTGTAAGGGATTCGTTTATCAGTGACACTATCTTCGCTGTTCGACAAATGCTTTAGCTGTCAAAAATGACGTCAGGCAAAATCGGGCCGCCCGCGTCTCGAATACCCCGATGCGATCGAAACGTTTGATATCAACTTATTTACTTTGTCGATTAGCGCTCAATTCAGTACCTTACCTATTAAAAATATGTGTAGCAATAATTTAATTTTGATCTGATATACTCACGAGTAGCGAGCTTTATTATTTCATTGATTACAACATTAAATTAGCGTTGTCGCCAGCCTAGATTTATTATCTAGGCAGCGCTTTAGAATCAATTCCAATCAATATATTTAGGTCTCTAGGGAGCCGTAAACATTTAGCAGCTTTAGGGCTCTTGTTAACGACGACAGGTAACGGTCCGATTTTCAAAACGGGCGACCGGCCGACGCGCAGTATTCTATAGATTAGTATGGAGGTTTGTTAACGCGACGGGTATTTACCCGTTGCCACAAAACCCAACGGATGCGTCTAACCTATAGAATACTGCGCGTCGGCCCGTCGCCCGTTATGAAAATCGGACCGTCCCGTCGTCGTTAACAAGAGCCCTTAGGCGAGTAAATAGGTAAGTATTGTTAGTACTTACGTAGATAGAAGCTAGTTAGTACCTAATTAGGAGTTACAAGATACCTACCTAATTAGGATTTATTTTTTTGGGATTAATTTAAATTATTAGGCACATACTTACACGTAATTGGTCAAGTAGGACACAAGTATTAACACCCTTTTATATACTACTAACTTATTGTTACAACAATAAATAAATATCAGAATATCAGTTAATACAAAGAGTATCATTACCACAACAGTAATAAACGGCTTGATTTAACGCAAAATCCGTAATATAAATTATGACGGAGAACTCGAAATAGTTCATTAACGAACGAATGAAGATTTATGTACCGCGTTGTCGATATAAAGTAACGCTTCCTTTACAAACCTCAAAACGTCCTAATTATTTTACTACACGGGATGAAACAAAAGGAGAAGCGCAGAGACGCCCAAACGCTCTTGTGACAGAGAATTAATTGTGCGTGGCGACACATGCGTCGCTGCCTCCGATCAGCGACGGTGGCACATGCCATAATCGGAAGCGGAAGCGTGCCAGGCTATAATTAATCTCTTATTTTTTAGCAACCAATCAGCCAATGTTTTGCTAAAATATAACGCGGGAAGAGAAGTTCGGTTTAATGAAATGGTAATAAAAAAAAAACGTTAGTGTGATACCTACGCCAAAAAAAAAACCATTCGACACAAAGTATAAGCGCGTATTCTGAAGACAAAACAATGGCTGTACCCCAAACCGGAATCAACAACGGAAGCTGCGTTTGGCTAATTGATTCTCTTGAGACTCTCATCCAACACACTTAAGTATTTCGATCATTTTCATTGCATAGTTCGTTACTTAGCGTACCATTAATTTTTTTTAAAGATATCTATTGGATGGCCTATTTAAGTTTTTATATACCAATATTTCAGTTTCCAACTTAACAAAGGATCGGATTTTGCTAACAATTTACTTGTTGGTTCTTGGTCGTCTGTTTTTGTTATATCGCTATTAGTTCATGGTAGACGTCCATTGCGGCACCTAAACCCTTTAAGTTAACTTGGAGAAACAGTTTACTGTTTAAATAGTGTATACATTTGTTTAAAGACATATATTGCACATCGCCTTCTGCGAATTATATAAAAATGTAGGTAGGTACTAATGGGATAATGTTCCGTTGTTAATATCTGTAACGATCTCACCAAATTAAATCCAAAATTCATAGCAGGTGTTTCAGTTCTAATAATTCAACCAAATGAGACATGATATTTTGTCACCTATTATTCACACAGCAGCTGATTCACTAACGATCGACGACGGAACAATTTCACACGAGCAACTTCTAGGAAAACACTTTGCAACAAATTAACAGCGAATAGTTTCAGGCATTAGCAATATTGTTGCGAGTGACACGGACACAATCGAGACGGGAATGCTACGGCTTTATATTTAGCTCGGGTGAAAACTTTAATCGTCACCGACGTGGACACGTCAGCCGGCGTTGTCCATCCGTCATCACGATAGTCGCCCGCGTGTGGCCGACCGACGCCCGATACACAAAAAATTATGTGCCACCTCCCTTTGTTCGGACTGGACATACCTTTCAACGAGATGCAATTAGTGGAACTAGAATAGAAATCTGTCGATAGTCAACCGACATCGACGTTGCGACGCGATTTCAAACGTTTAAGCTCTTGATCTATTTTAGAAATCGAACGTCAGTTTCGGCATAACGTTTAAAAGTACTCACGAGTTGATTCTGGTATGCGGTGACGGCTGTGAACACGCACTCCGGAAATATGAAAGTCTTGAACTCTTCCTGTTCGAGATCTGTGATTGGAGCGTTGACGGCACCTTCTCGCCTCAACACCAGGTGGATGCGTGGTTGGTATTTGTGCATCGAATTCAGAACTAACTGTTGGGCAAAAATAAAAAAAGAAATTAATATTTTGATCAGCAAAATATCTATTTGGTCAGCAACCTTTTTTGGTGGCAATGTTTACTTTGGTTGTTCAGTAAGAGTAGAAAAACTATTCAGGTTAGGTACTATGAAATGCACACAGAGGAAAAATCTAAAAGAAGTCAAACTGATTATGCAAGAGATAAACATTACAAGAGGGGTACAATTTGAAATAGTAATAATTATGGTCTAAACGCAACCATAATCATTTTGAATGTATAGAAGAATCTGTTCCCACCTATTTTTAAAATAACAAATAGGTTCAAACACAAATGAGAAATAAAGGGACTGAATTGTCTTTAATACCTACCTATTATATCAATATCCATTGTACCTATGTAACATTACTATGTTAGGTCAGCGCTATGAAAATCGTTTTACCTTTAAACTATTTGATTACAAAATACCAAGCTTTTTTTAAAAATTATGTAAAAAATTAATGAAAACATTTTTATGTACGTTCTATCTAGTTGCGAATCTGTGCAGTTGCTAAGGAGCCTTTTGAAAAGAGTGTAACTAAGTAGCAAAATCGGCAGGGGTGCAGATCGAATAATTAGACTAAAATTCCTTCTCAACTGACCTGTCCGTTCTTGTCCATCTCGTTGTTGGTGAGCTTGACCTTCTCGAAGGAGACGACCTGCTTGCGGAGCTGGTCGCCGGAGAAGGGCGAGTCGGGGTGAGGGTAGAGGCGCGCGGGGGCGGGCGGGTCGGCCTTGCCGGCCACCAGCCACGAGGAGCGGTGGTACGCGTACCGGTACCGCTTGCCGTCCACCGGCACCACGTCCAGCAGCACCGCGTACCGCGCCTCCGCCCGGCACCCCGCGAACGACACGCGCACCGTCGGGAACATGCGTCTGCGACAGCCAATAAAACAATTATATTATGTTAAGGTATGAAGAGATATTATATAAAAAGAAAATAAATGGAAAACTTTAAATTTGTTCCTGTCATAAATGTATTTATTTTATTAATGTTTAAAAACATTAATAAAAACGAAGCCGGGAGCGGGGCTTTAGTAAAAAATAAGTTAGAAATGTTACAATGTTAACTTAAAATTTATTAAACTAACAATTAATTTATGAATCTATTTATGAATTCTGAAAATTGTGCCACAGTTTTGTAAAATAATGAGATGTGGTTTATAAATAAATAATATTTTTACGATAATATATAATATGTACAAGGTCCATTTCTCAATTTGCACAAATGCATTGTTTTGTTAAAGCGTAAACTTTCACATTAACGCAATTATTCGTCGATTAGTCGCTTGGAGTGCTGTTATCGTTTTTAAAACCGTAACAAATATTATTTTTGCTCATTAAAGTATAAGTTAATAACAAACTAATTGGGGCGCTGTATTATGTTTGTTTGGAATCAGTACCTAAATCTAATTGTTTAAAAGAATTAACTTATCTCAATATTACACTCATAAAACCAAGAAGACCTTAGCTCATAATTTCCAAATAAAATTGGATTGCAACCCCCAATAAGTACCTACTTCTACTTAGGAGGGTCGACCTGCTTATATTTACTCTCCCCTCCGCACAAACATAGTCAGCAGTAAATGTACAAAATAAAAAAGGTAAAGCAATAAAAGGTGACAATATGGTTGAAAACCGCATGTCAATTTTCTTTCTCCAGTATAGAAATGTAAGCCTTTAGTGTAAATTGTTGTAATAGATCTTCAACTCTAAGCAAGTTCCCCCTAATCTTAACGGAGACATTCTTTAATGTCTCCCTTTGGTGAAAGATGAATGGGTAGACATTTTGAAAAGGTGTATGTTTTTGTTTATTATTTAAAATTGTCTGTGGTCGGACGACATAATGGTCCTTATTACGCTTCTCCATTCCCGTGGTTTCCTGTCGTTCTTACTTTTAAACAAGGGGAGCTGTATATCCAAAAGGCATTTAATAAAGGCAATGTAATAAGACAGTTAACAGGGGGAACTGAACAAACGGTGAATTGAAATAGAATTACATAAAAAAAAGTTCAACAAAAACCGCTATCTATAATGGAGACGTTGTATCTAAAAAGGCGTGTCACAAAAACTAGTGTCGGTTCGGTAGCGAGTGTAACACTATCTCCTAATCGACATAAAATGGTAGCCATTGAGGCGACGAGAACGGAAACAACAAATCTTAAATTGTTTGTAAGTCGATATTCGACTTGGGTTAGCTGCTTTATGCCTCTCACTTTTTGTACGGTGCCGCGGGCGACAGGGGCTATTGCCAACAAGAGTCGCCAGTTAAACTAGCCACAATATCGTCTACTTCAACATCATAAAAGTAGCCAATGGACAGTTGAATAAAGCGACTTAATTTTTGGTCTTAAGGTTACTAAGGTTCTCAAGCTTATGGAAAATTGTTTAAAATACCATAGCGGTGCTTTAGTTAACATACGAGCGGGTAAGGACATGCATAGTTCTACTATAATTTCTACCATAACTTAAATTCATAATTCCAATGAATTGAACGTTTGAAAGACCAC